>CM060944.1:456241313-456866313 GCA_030765085.1 Allium cepa
TTGTAAGTACAAGTCCTCTAGTGATGTATTTAGAGGAGTGTAACTGTCAAACATTGGATTCTTGCGTTGCGGGCCACGAGTTTGATCTTGTTTCTTAATTTGATTCACGCTTTCTCTTCGCCGAGCTTGTTTATTTTTAATGTTCAACTGAACTTTTCCGGAGCTCTCACCGGACTGTTTTATTGCAACATTGCTTTGGGTCCCTTCCGCATTTGGCCCTGTGTCAGTTTGCTTCCTAGACTGTTTCGCGTCTTCTCGTCTCAGGAATTGAGCTGCTTTGGCATGGAAACGGTCCAATGATGCAGGTGGTTTCCCAGCTAGCCAATTGCCAAATTCAGTCGGGGTCGATCCCCTTAGTCAACGCCATAAGGATGGAGTTGTCATTTGGATTACTAATCTCCGCACATGCAGTATGGAACCTCTCTAAGTAGTGTCTGAGTGTCTCTCTAGGAGCTTGCGTGACACTAGATAGAGTGTTGACATCTTTTGGCCTTGCGACGTGCATGCGGAATTGCTCAATGAATTTTGTGGCTAACTGATCGAAGGAAGGGATGGACCGAGGTGGCACTCGGGTGAACCACATGGTAGCGATGCTCCCCAAGGATATGGGGAAACTATGACATTTCACTGCATCGTCAGCCCTGGCAGCAGTCATCGACCATTCATATTTTAGAATATGTTGGTTGGGGTCGGAGTTTCCCTCGTACATGGGTAGAGTGGGCATTCGGAATCGCCGTGGGGGTTCAGCAGTAAGAATATCGTCCGTAAAGGGAGTGTGACTTCGAGAAACTCCACAATCGTCGTTTGTGAATCCCTGACTCTCACGGATCATCTGACGTATCATAGTTGAAAGAACGGGCATTTGCGCCGGAGTATGATCATGTCCCATACTTTGGGTTTGAGCCGGATATCGTCGACGGTCCAAGTCTCGTCTTCTTGGCTCATAGTCCTCTGGGACGTACGGCTCGGGAGTATGCCCGCTATGACGACGGTCCAGGTCCGACTGATCTTGGGCGTCGACCCCTGGTTCAGCCGCAACGTTAGTGGTGCGGTATTCTGCTGCGTGGTGAAGAACGGCACCTACTCGGGAGGAGGGTCCGGTTTGGAAACTGGCTGACGGACCAACTCTAAGTTGTCCAACGGTCAATGTCGGTTGATTTCCAGCGGGTGGCATACGACTCCCATCTAGCCGGGGTCGCGGAGGCCGGTTATGGTAATCAGAGGATGAAGAACTTTCGCTGGATGAGCGAGAAGCATGGTCTCTCATGGATCTCTTTCGTTTCTGGCGATCCAGCTTGTTGATTAACTCAGCGTTAGCGCGTAGCTGTTCTTTTAGCTGTTGCCGACTCTGGGTCAGCTCTTGGAGTAACAACTGTAACTGTTGTCGAGTAATCGGACCGGACGGTTCAGAGTGCCCAGTAGCATCCTGATTAGATGGAAGTGGGGGCACAGGATTTTGTCTATCCTGTTCTTCTTGATTGACAGCGTTTGAGGTGGTTCTTGTGCTAACCATCTTAATAGTTGATTTCCTTTCCGAGACTTTATGCAAATCTGAATAGAAGGGAAGGAAGTTGGATTTGATGATCTGGATCTCTCTCTTAGATTTATTCAATCCGGTACCGATGACAGATCCAATGAGCGGGAGAAAAGCTGGGTTTTCTCAGTGAAAGCACCAAAGTGTTTGTGTCAAAATTGGGCACAACACTCTTCGGGAGTCGTTGAAGAGATAATAACGAAGAATGTAAATTCAAAACAGATATTATCTAACAAAAACTCCAATCAGCGGTAAAATAAATGCATAGACAAGCGATTTATAGTGGTTCGGCGTGTCGCCTACGACCACTGTGAAGTTTTTTGATGTTTTATTGATTCTCTTTCAATGAGTACAAGTTGTTCCAGCAATCAACAGTAAGTTACAATTGGAAATTCGAAATCAATAGTAAAATTATGGTGTAGGATGATGGAGATCTCGATCCGGCAGAGTCTGGGCGCTTGAGAGTCGAAAGATCCCTTTTCTGTTGGCTCTGGAGCTCTATTTATAGGCGTAGGCTGCTGATATTTCAGCTGAGAACTCGGGAGACCACTTCTGGCACGTGAGGGGGCCCACACGCCCGGTCTTAGGAAGTTTGGGCCCACTTTGGCATCGGTTCGAACTCCATTCGAATCGATCAAGAATTCGTCCAATCGAGGTGAAATTTGGTGTGGGCATTCTTCAACATGTATTCAAGCTTCAGTGAAAATTTCGTGGCATTTGGATCAGTGGATTGGGAGATATGATGGATTCGAAATGGGGTTCACTGCGTGGCTGTTTGGTTCGAAACCATGCGTTCGAATCGATGGTTTCGAAACCATGGTGGCACGTGTCTTCGTGTTGACATGGAGCGCACACTTCGCCTCGATCCGGGTTTCGCTCCGAGTTGAATGCTTCGACTCCATACATTTCGGCGCATTCGAACCGATGAAAGACACGTCATCTTGGCCAGTTGACCCAGTGGATTCGAACGAAGCTTCTTGGATGGGTTCGAATGAGGCTTCATGGATGGGTTCGAACATGGCCTCCGTGATGGGTTCGAACAAGGCTTCTGTGATGGGTTCGAACAAGGCTTCTGTGATGGGTTCGAACAAGGCTTCTGTGATGGACATGAGCTTTGCAACCCCTCCACGAGGTCCACATATACGAACTTAGATGGGTTCGAGTTTGATGGATTTGAACCGAGGCACTCCGATGGGTTCGAAGTCCATCGATTCGAAAATGATCGTTTCGAATGATGTTTGTCGATGGGTTCGAAGACGCCTAGCTCAGGGGGTTCGAAACCAGTGCTTCCCCCCTCAAGTTGAACCGATCATAACTTGTGCGTATGAACTCGGATTGACTTGAAATTTGAGATGAAGGCTTCTATGGTCTTTCTTGTCGTGTCCTATCAATTGTAGCACAATTCGGGCTCGGACAAAACTCGGCGATATCCATAGCAAAACGAAGTATGACCAATCTCTGATACGAACTATCCTTTGTTTTTCGATCGATCTTTTGGTATCACGACTTTGCCAAAAAGCGGGATAACACAAAACATATCATCTAAGGGAATTAAGATGATAGAACCCAGAAGATTTGATCCAAAAAACTTAGCTGGACTTGAATGGGATCTTAAAAATTTTGTAAAAAATGAAAAAAGTATTTTAATACCAGAAAGTCATGTAATATACAATAATCAATTTGGAGAATCTAGTCTTCGTTTTGGCAATTATAGATCTAAGCAAAATGAAGAAGAAACAGATACAGAATCCGAAATAGATGGATCAATTAGAAATAGTCTAAATGAAATAATTTTAGAAGAACCATTAGAACAGTCCAACCATATGAATTGGGATAATGGTCCTATATATGATATTGAGTCAAAATTAGAAGAAGAATTAGTGAAATTAAATATCAAAGAAGAAGACATTCTTGGTTATTTGATAGATAACGAAGAATATGAAGACATTGAACAGTCAGACGAACAGAATAATTTTGAAACAAAAACTAAAAAAAGTTTACAGGATATAATAAATAGAAAGATAACTGTAGAAAACATTACACAAGAATATGATGATATGATTATATCATGCATGTCAGATTTAAATATGAATTATGAAGAATCATTTAATACTCTTAATAAGTATTACAATATGCCTCTTATAAATGATATAGCCAGTCAAAAAATTCCTTTAAGCGATTTTTTCTTAGACACCAGTTTTATGGATCAAGCCATGATACCTAGTAAAAAAAGAGGTAAATGGGATGCTGAACCTAGTGGGTCAGAGTATAGAACAGGTCCATTAGAAAGAGAAACTTGGGAACCAATAGATTGGCAATACCAAGAAAGTCCTTTTATAGGAAAAGGAAATAGAAAACCAGTAGGAAAACTCTATAGTCGAGATATGTTATTAATAGAAAACCAATCCCCCCAACTATGGCCAGAAGAAATCTTGGTTTGGGAACAGAATGTAGTAAGATTTTGCGAAATAGATAAAAAAGCAGATATGAATATGTGGGGAGTTTTAGAAACAACCCTAGGACCATTAGCCTTAGGAATTTATATGTCTACTAAAAAGGAAGTTTCAGAACTAATTACAGAACAAAAACGTTAGGAAGCAATGCCTATAAATTTACCAGTTTTGTAAGGCAGCTAATTTTAGGAACAGATCCAGCTAAAAAAGGAACTATTTTACAAGAAATTGCATTTAGAAATTTAGAACACTTAACAATAAAAGACTCTAAATATATAAAAGAATTTTCACAAGATTTTGCAATAATGATTGCACAAACAGCAAAGCTCTAGATGAAGAACTTTGTAATAGATATTTTACTAAACTACCAGGAGACTTAGGTAGACAGTTGCATGAAACTTGGAATGAAAGGTATGGAGATATACCAACACTCGGTATTGGACCAAGAATCATGTTTGTTTTTGACGAATTAGAAAAACGCTGTAGGGAAGCTACCTTACAAGAACAGATTAAGCGTCAAGCTTGGGCATTTTGTCGAACAGCCATTTATACTCCTCAGGCATATGGATATCATAAACCTAAAAAATATTTACGGAAATCGAGAAAATATAATGAATATAAAAAAGATAGATACGTTAGACGAAGACGTCCTAATAAGAAATGTCATTGTTTTATCTGTGGTGATCCTAATCACTTTGCAGATAAATGTCCCAATAGACATAATAATGAACAGCGCTCTAATTTAGTAGATGAAATTGGAGAATATGACTTAGAATCAGTGAATCAAAATGATTTTAATGACACAGACTCAATTTATAGTATAATTTCAGATAATGAAGAAGCTAGTTCTTCAACCCCAATTACATATACCTTAATGAACACAGGAAAATTCGTAGAATGTACTCATAGTTGGATTCAAGGTCGTGGAAACGATCATGTTCCATGTGATTTCTGTAATAGATATCCAGAAATCTCAAAACGATTTCAATGTGACTTATGTTTTATCGAAATATGTTTTCTATGCGCCAAAGAGAATTTAACTAACAACTAGAACAAAATGTTATTGAAAAAAGTATTTTTCAAGAAACACTAGATAAACATGATGCACAGATCCAGTTATTACAACTAGAATTAACTCATATAAAACAAGAATTACAACAGATAAAGAATTATTCGTTAAATAAACCACCAGATATAGCTGAACAAAGTAATACAGAATTAAACACAGAAGTTATTCAAACCATGAATAATGAAATACAAACAGATTTGTTTACAGCCAATATAAATAAGTATAACACAAATCTACTTACATTAACTTGTAAAATCTGGTTTGATGAAAAAAGTTTTATAGAAACTATAGCAATTATAGATACAGGAAGTACAAAGAGTCTCATTGGACACTCTTTAGTTCCTTTA
The DNA here is from genome assembly GCA_030765085.1 of Allium cepa. Lineage (NCBI taxonomy): Eukaryota > Viridiplantae > Streptophyta > Magnoliopsida > Asparagales > Amaryllidaceae > Allium > Allium cepa. The sequence continues at coordinate 456,246,717 of CM060944.1, forward strand.
CAACATCATGTACCGTTAAGTTATATTATTACAAGTAAAACAGCTAATCAAAGTTTTATGAAAATGACACATAAAATACCTGATAATGCTACAATAAAATTTAAGGATTTCAGCAATAATTACAGCAATAAATATGAACTTGGCCACTGTACTATTGCTCCAAAAGATATTAAATCAACAGAATTTTTATTAGGTCTAAACTTCATATTAAATTACAGAGGTGCGATCACTATTAGTAAAAATAGCATTACCTTTAGTAAACATAATTATACTTTACCTACTAATTATAATAATTATTCCTCAGAGCTTTCTCGAAAGCGTGGTGGGCGAGGTGAATTAGATTTTTTTAAACCAGAAAACGTTTCGATTACTTCCGAATATAAGAATGCTTTAAGCATTTAAGCATTTGAAAATAGCAGAGAATTAGAGAAAGGAAAGGAAACAAAATTTATACCTTATCAAATAATTTCTAAACTAGAAAAACTTGGTTTCATTGGAGATGATGTAACCAAAAATAAAGTTAATTATACATGTAAGATCAAAATAATAAATACTGATCTTACAATTATGACAACTAATATTGATTACTCTCCAGCTGATATTAAAGAATTTAAGATTCAAATATCAGAAATGCTAAAACAAAACCTTATTAGAAGATCAGACTCAAAACACAGATCAGCTGCTTTCCTTGTACAAAATCATTCTGAACAAAAAAGAGGAAAACCCAGAATTGTTTATAACTATAAAAGGTTAAATGACAATACAGAGGATGATGGTTATAACATTCCTAATAAAGATACATTAATTAACCTAATCCAAGATAAAAAAAGTCTTTAGTAAATTTAATTTAAAAAGTGGATATAACCAACCAAAACTAGAAGAACATTTTAAGCCTTGGACAGCTTTTATGTGTTCAGAAGGACATTTCGAATGGAATGTTCTTAGTTTTGGACTCAAAACAGCCCCTTCAATATTTTAGAGGTTTATGGACAACATATTCAAAAAATATGAACTTTGTTTAGTATACAAAGACGATATTCTGGTAGCATCGGATAATTTAAAACAACATGAACAGCATTTAAAAATAGTTTTTTCAGAAATCGAAAAGAATGGTTTAGTAGTTAGCAAAAGAAAAATGGAACTTTTTAAGTTAAAAATTTCATTTCTATGTCTTGAAATTGGGAATGGAAAATTAGAACTTCAACCCCACATTTCGCAAAAGATTAGTGATTTTCCAGACAAGCTTGATAATAAAAAGAAAATTCAAGCCTTTTTAGGATTAGTAAACTATGCCAGAAAATTTATTCCAAACTTGGCCAAATTAGTTGGTCCATTATATGGAAAAATTTCAAAAAACGGCAAAGCCAGATTTAATTCTGAAGATATCAAGTTAGTACAAAAAATAAAAGAAGAGGTTAAGCAAATTAAACCACTTGAATTACCTCTAACGACAGACTACATCATTATAGAATGTGATGGATGCAAGAATGGATGGGGAGCCGTCCTAAAATGTAAACCATCCAAATATGCAGATAAAAATACAGAAAAAATTGCTGCCTATGCCAGTGGTAACTTTAACTCAGTCAACTCGTGGACATCTATTGACTATGAGATTCAAGCATTAATCAACAGTCTAGATAAATTTAAAATCTTCCTTAATAAAGACTTTACAGTCAGAACAGATTGAGAAGCAATTGTTAAATTCATTTCCAATGAAAATAGTAAGAAGATAAATAAAACTAGATGGTTAAATTTGCAGAATCTAATTCAAGGAAATTGTTATTATATATGTTTTGAACACATCAAAGGAAAAAATAATCATTTAGCAGATATTTTAAGTAGAAAATTACTATCAGTGTTTGATTCTACTAATATTTGTTTGATGAATCAGGAAATGACAGAAAGAATAGAGCCTGTAAAAGCAGAAGTAGAATCTCCAGAAATTTCTTTACAAAGGGTGGATGTTATCAAAAAAGAAACACCATCTCAAGAAAAGACAGCAAGTAAAAACAGTATGGGTGGTAATTCCCCAAGTAGCTCAAAGGCTATTACTCCAGTTAGAAAAGAAAATAATAAACAGACCAATATTCCTTGTATGTCTTTTGGACAACAAGAATTGGTAATTTACAGATCAGATGACCCAAGGAAGTTTAAACCCCTAGTTCGTCTTGATGCTTCACAACGATGCTTGCTAGATCATCTATGGAACTCGAAAACCATAGAACAGGAAAAGCGAAACAAACAGAAATTAAGTAATTGTTTTGCCCATTATTTTTCAAAAATACAGCAAAAACCGCTTTCAAAGAATTTTTCTTGTTACGTCGTTTTTAAAGGAAATTTTACAAGGGTCTTCAAACATTATTCTCAAGTTCATCTTGCAACCCAAAATTTTTATAATCCAGTGTTTAGAGGATACTATCAGCTTAATGAAGCCCTAGATGAAGCAAGAAAAGCATTTGGACCCAACTATTTTGAGGAGGAAGATTTCTATAAAACCTATTCACAAATGGCCTCTTCTACTCCTCAAACTCCTGACAGAATCATAAATGACCAGACAGTACAAATTAATGATCTACAAAATCTTTATCAGAAGTCTCAGTCTCAATTAGGAATACTTCTTAATGAAAATCAGCAGTTAAAACAAAAAATTAGCCAGATTCATTATGATCAACAAACAGCAAGGCTTTTAGAACAAAGAATAAAGCATCTAGTAGAAAAAAGGGATCAGCTTAAACGAAATCTGCCAAAACATCCAAAAACCCTAAGCTTTCAACAACTTTCAAACCACTTAAAGCTAAAACCTATGCCGATCTTAGAAGAGTTTTACAAGAAGTTTGGCATAGACATCAAATTAAAGATTGAGAAGTTAGTTCATGAAAGCTGGAATGCTCATCAGAAGAACCTTCAAGAAATTCTTAAAGGTTATTATAGAAACAAAGTACAGGGTATTCAATTTAAAGTTGTACAAGACAGAAGGTCAAACATGTTAAGACTTCAAACTGACATTAACCTGCTTCCAAAAGATGTCGATGAGCTGGTAGATTTGTTTGATCATCGTATGGTCTCTAGAATTACATTTTACAATACTACTTTAACTTCAGTCCTTAAGCGTTTTGGTGAAAGGTTTAATTTTACAGCATCTCAATATTTAAGACAGTTTTCAAGTATTATAGTATGTATTTGTTCCACTACCCCACTAATACTTCCAGGACCAAATTATTACTACAAACCAGCTGCTCATCGTATGGCAATATTTTGGCATAAAGGCTACACGAGATTACATGCCAGCCGTAGTCTTCACAGTTATTATCAATTATACGAAGGAACTCCAATTTGGTTCGAAGCTCATATGCCATGGCAATATCATCAACACCCAACAACGCTAAGTCCGCCCCCAAGTTGGAAAGAAAACTTAGTCCTACAGGCAGAAACTTCACGCTATCAGATTTGGGGTGAAATGGAACTAAAAGTTCTGTTATCTCTTCCAGCAGCATTTGATATGTTTAATCCTAATCAAGACGTACTTATATATGATAGAATTAGTTCAGAAGATGAAGGTGAAAGTAGTCTTGAATCCACTAGGAGAGAATTAGAAGCCTATGAACCAGATGATATGAACCAGTCCGATTGACAACTAATGGATATAGTAGAAGGGAAAATTAGACACGGATTTTTACTTTGGCACGAATATCAAGAAATAAAGTCAGAATCTTCTCAACATTATTAAATGACAAACCACTTTCCAACTCATCGATTATTAGGCCGAAAGCATTTACATTAGTCACATCAGAAGATAAGTGGGAATCTAATTATTATTATCTTTGTTTCACATCAGTGAGCTGTATACTATTTTAAGTGCGTTGGTGTATGATAATTAATATTGTGTTGCGAGGTTTTGTATCCTAGACTCAGCTATATAAGAGTCATCTTCTAGTCTGTATTATATATGAAAAAAAAAACTTATAAAAAAAGAGAGTTTATATTGTGCTCTAATGGCTGCCTAAATTTCCTCATCATTTGTCAGTAGTACGTCCTCTTCTTCAGATTACACTATTATTTTGAGAGATAGTATATTGTCTACTTTGTTCTACGCTCCGCAGTACTGTCGAATCTGTTTCCCAAATATCTCTGGTATGAATATCTTCGATTTAGTCTTTTTTCTAATTTTTATTTTAAGAATGGTAATTTTTAATCTAGCAGGATATGTTCTAGGATTGTTTATAAATATGATAGAAGATATGTTCTGTTTGTATGATAAAGGTTAAAAAAAATTCCAAAAAAGAGTAAAAAAAAAGAAAGAGTAAAAAAAAACTTATAAAAAAAAATTGGTATCAAAACACAGATCAACTGCTTTCCTTGTACAAAATCATTCTGAACAAAAAAGTGGAAAACCCAGAATTTTCTATAACTATAAAAGGTTAAATGACAGTACAAAGGATGATGGTTATAAAATTCCTAATAAAGATACATTTATTAACCTAATCCAAGATAAAAAAGTCTTTAGTAAATTTGATTTAAAAAGTGGATATAACCAGTTAAAACTAGAAGAAGATTTTAAGCCTTGGACAGCTTTTATGTGTTCAGAAGGACATTTCGAATGGAATGTTCTTAGTTTTGGACTCAAAACTGCCCCATCAATATTTCAGAGGTTTATGGACAACATATTCAAAAAATATGAATTTTGTTTAGTATACATAGACGATATTCTGGTAGCATCAGATAATTTAAAACAACATGAACAGCATTTAAAAATAGTCTTTTCAAAAATCGAAAAGAATGGTTTAGTAGTTAGGAAAAGAAAAATGGAACGTTTTAAATTAAAATTTTCATTTCTAGGTCTCGAAATTGGGAATGGAAAAATAGAACTCCAACCCCACATTTCGCAAAAGATTAGTGCTTTTCCAAACAAGCTTGATAATAAAAAGAAAATTCAAGCCTTTTTAGGATTAATAAACTATGCCAGAAAATTTATTCCAAACCTGGCCAAATTAGTTGGTCCATTATATGGAAAAATTTCGAAAAACGACGAAGCCAGATTTAATTCTGAAGATATCAGGTTAGTACAAAAAATAAAAGAAGAGGTTAAGCAAATTAAACCACTTGAATTACCTCTAACGACAGACTACATCATTATAGAATGTGATGGATGCAAGAATGGATGGGGAGCCGTCCTAAAATGTAAACCATCAAAATATGCAGATAAAAATACAGAAAAAATTGCTGCCTATGCTAGTGGTTACTTTAGCTCAGTCAACTCGTGGACATCTATTGACTATGAGATTCAAGCATTAATCAGCAATATAGATAAATTTAAAATCTTCCTTAATAAAGACTTTACTGTCAGAACAGATTGCGAAACAATTGTTAAATTCATTTCCAATGAAAACAGTAAGAAGATAAATAAAACTAGATGGTTAAATTTGCAGAATCTAATTCAAGGAAATGGTTATTATATATGTTTTGAACACATCAAAGGAAAAAATAATCATTTAGCAGATTTTTTAGTAGAAAATTACTATCAGTGTTTGATTCTACTAATATTTGTTTGATGAATCAGGAAATGACAGAAAGAATAGAGCCTGTAAAAGCAGAAGTAGAGTCTCCAAAAATTTCTTTACAAAGGGTGGATGTTATCAAAAAAGAAACACCATCTCAAGAAAAGACAGCAAGTAAAAACAGTATGGGCGGTAATTCCCCAAGTAGCTCAAAGGCTATTACTCTAGATAGAAAAGAAAATAATAAACATACCAACATTCCTTGTATGTCTTTTGGACAACAAGAATTGGTGATTTACAGATCAGATGACCTAAGGAGGTTTAAACCCCTAGTTCGTCTTGACGCTTCACAACAATGCTTGCTAGATCATCTCTGGAACTTGAAAACCATAGAACAGGAAAAGCGAAACAAACAGAAATTAAGTAATTGTTTTGCCCATTATTTTTCAAAAATACAGCAAAAACCGCTTTCAAATAATTTTTCTTGTTACGTGGTTTTTAAAGGAAATTTTACAGGGGTCTTCAAACATTATTCTCAAGTTCAGCTTGCAACCCAAAATTTTTATAATCTAGTGTTTAGAGGATACTATCAGCTTAGTGAAGCCCTAGATGAAGCAAGAAAAGCATTTGGACCCAACTATTTTGTGGAGGAAGATTGCTATAAAACCTATTCACAAATGGCCTCTTCCACTCCTCAAACTCCTGACAGAATCATAAATGACCAGACAGTACAAATTAATGATCTACAAAATCTTTATCAGAAGTCTCAATTAGGAATCCTTCTTAATGAAAATCAACAGTTAAAACTACAAATTAGCCAGATTCATTATGATCAACAAACAGCAAGGCTTTTAGAACAAAGAGTAAAGCATCTAGTAGAAGAAAGGGATCAGCTTAAACGAAATCTACCAAACATCCAAAAACCCTAAGCTTTCAACAACTTTCAAACCACTTAAAGCTAAAACCTATGCCGATCTTAGAAGAGTTTTACAAGAAGTCGGGCATAGACATCAAATTAAAGATTGAGAAGTTAGTTCATGAAAGCTGGAATGCTCATCAGAAGAATCTTCAAGAAATTCTTAAAGGTTATTATAGAGACAAAGTACAGGGTATTCAAATTAAAGTTGTACAAGACAGAAGGTCAAACATGTTTAGACTTAAAACCGACATTAACCTGCTTCCAAAAGATGTCGATGAGCTGGTAGATATGTTTGATCATGGTATGGTCTCTAGAATTACATTTTACAATACTACTCCAACTTTAGTCCTTAAGCGTTTTGGTGAAAGGTTTTATTTTATAGCATCTCAATATTTAAGAAGTTTTCAAGTATTATAGTTTGTATTTTTTCCACTACCCCACTAATACTTCCAGGACCAAATTATTACTGCAAACTAGCTACTCATCGTATGGCAATATTTTGGCATAAAGGCTATACGAGATTACATGCCAGCCGTAGTCTTCACGGTTATTATCAATTATATGAGGGAACTCCAATTTGGTTCGAAGCTCATATGCCATGGCAATATCATCAACACCCAACAACACTAAGCCCGCCCCCAAGTTGGAAAGAAAAATTAGTTCTACAGGAAGAAACTTCACGTTATCAGATTTGGGGTGAAATGGAACTAAAAGTTCTGTTACCCCTTCCAGTAGCAATTGATGTGTTTAATCCTAATCAAGATGTACTTAAATATGATAGAATTAGTTCGGAAGATGAAGGTGAAAGTAGTCTTAAGTCCACCAGGAGAGAATTAGAAGCCTATGAACCAGATGATATGAACCAGTCCGATTGACAACTAATGGATATAGTAGAAGAGCAAATTAGACACAGATTTTTACTTTGGCACGAATATTAAGAAATAAATTCAGAATCTTCTCAACATTATTAAATGACAAACCACTTTCCAACTCATCGATTATTAGGCCGAAAGCATTTACTTTAGTCACATCAGAAGATAAGTGGGAATCTAATTATTATTATCTTTGTTTCACATCAGTGAGCTGTATACTATTTTAAGTGCATTGGTGTATGATAAGGAATATTGTGTTGCGAGGTTTTGTATCCTAGACTCAGCTATATAAGAGTCATCTTCTAGTCTATAGTATATATGAAAAAAAAACTTATAAAAAAAAAGAGTTTATATTGTGCTCTAATGGCTGCCTAAATTTCCTCATCATTTGTCAGTAGTACGTCCTCTTCTTCAGATTACACAATTATTTTGAGAGATAGTATATTGTCTACTTTGTTCTACGCTCCGTAGTACTGTCGAATATGTTTCCCAAATACCTCTGGTATGAATATCTTCGATTTAGTCTTTTTTCTAATTTCTATTTTAAGAATGGTAATTTTTAATCTAGCAGGATATGTTCTAGGATTGTTTATAAATATGATAGAAGATATGTTCTGTTTGTATGATAAAGGTAAAAAAATAATTCCAAAAAAGAGTAAAAAAAACTTATAAAAAAAAAATTGGTATCAAAACACAGATCAACTGCTTTCCTTGTACAAAATCATTCTGAACAAAAAAAAGGAAAACCAAGAATTTTCTATAACTATAAAAGGTTAAATGACAGTACAGAGGATGATGGTTATAACATTCCTAATAAAGATACATTAATTAACCTAATCCAAGATTAAAAAGTCTTTAGTAAATTTGATTTAAAAAGTGGATATAACCAGCTAAAACTAGAAGAAGATTTTAAGCCTTGGACAGCTTTTATGTGTTCAGAAGGACATTTCTAATGGAATGTTCTTAGTTTTGAGCTCAAAACAGCCCCTTCAATATTTCAGAGGTTTATGGACAACATATTCAAAAAATATGAATTTTGTTTAGTATACATAGACGATATTTTGGTAGCATCGGATAATTTAAAACAACATGAACAGCATTTAAAAATAGTCTTTTCAGAAATCGAAAAGAATGGTTTAGTAGTTAGCAAAAGAAAAATGAAACTTTTTAAGTTAAAAATTTCATTTCTAGGTCTTGAAATTGGGAATGGAAAAATAGAACTCCAACCCCACATTTCGCAAAAGATTAGTGATTTTCCAGACAAGCTTGATAATAAAAAGAAAATTCAAGCCTTTTTAGGATTAGTAAACTATGCCAGAAAATTTATTCCAAACCTGGCCAAATTAGTTGGTCCATTATATGGAAAAATTTCAAAAAACGGCGGAGCCAGATTTAATTCTGAAGATATCAAGTTAGTACAAAAAATAAAAGAAGAGGTTAAGCAAATTAAACCACTTGAATTACCTCTAACGACAGACTACATCATTATAGAATGTGATGGACGCAAGAATGGATGGGGAGCCGTCCTAAAATGTAAACCATCCAAATATGCAGATAAAAATACAGAAAAAATTGCTGCCCATGCAAGTGGTAACTTTAACTCAGTCAACTCGTGGACATCTATTGACTATGAGATTCAAGCATTAATCAACAGTGCAGATAAATTTAAAATCTTCCTTAATAAAGACTTTACTGTCAGAACAGATTGTGAAGCAATTGTTAAATTCATTTCCAATGAAAACAGTAAGAAGATAAATAAAACTAGATGGTTAAATTTGCAGAATCAAATTCAAGGAAATGGTTATAATATATGTTTTAAACACAACAACGGAAAAAATAATCATTTAGCAGATATTTTAAGTAGGAAATTACTATCAGTGTTTGATTCTACTAATATTTGTTTGATGAATCAGGAAATGACAGAAAGAATAGAGCCTGTAAAAGCAGAAGTAGAATCTCCAAAAATTTCTTTACAAAGGGTGGATGTTATCAAAAAAACACCATCTCAAGAAAAGACAGCAAGTAAAAACAGTATGGGTGGTAATTCCCCAAGTATCTCAAAGGCTATTACTCCAGTTAGAAAAGAAAATAATAAACAGACCAATATTCCTTGTATGTCTTTTGGACAACAAGAATTGGTGATTTACAGATCAGATGACCCAAGGAGGTTTAAACCCCTAGTTCGTCTTGATGCTTCACAACAATGCTAGCTAGATCATCTATGGAACTTGAAAACCATAGAACAGGAAAAGCAAAACAAACATAAATTAAGTAATTGTTTTGCCCATTATTTTTCAAAAATACAGCAAAAACCGCTTTCAAAGAATTTTTCTTGTTACGTGGTTTTTAAAGGAAATTTTACAGGGGTCTTCAAACATTATTCTCAAGTTCAGCTTGCAACCCAAAATTTTCATAATCCAGTGTTTAGAGGATACTATCAGCTTAGTGAAGCCCTAGATGAAGCAAGAAAAGCATTTGGACCCAACTATTTTGTGGAGGAAGATTGCTATAAAACCTATTCACAAATGGCCTCTTCCACTCCTCAAAGTCCTAACAGAATCATAAATGACCAGACAGTACAAACTAATGATCTACAAAATCTTTATCAGAAGTCTCAGTCTCAATTAGGAATCCTTCTTAATGAAAATCAGCAGTTAAAACAACAAATTAGCCAGATTCATTATGATCAACAAACAGCAAGGCTTTTAGAACAAAGAATAAAGCATCTAGTAGAAGAAAGGGATCAGCTTAAACGAAATCTGCCAAAACATTCAAAAACCCTAAGCTGTCAACAACTTTCAAACCACTTAAAGCTAAAACCTATGCCGATCTTAGAAGAGTTTTACAAGAAGTCGGGCATAGACATCAAATTAAAGATTGAGAAGTTAGTTCATGAAAGCTGGAATGCTCATAAGAAGAACCTTCAAGAAATTCTTAAAGGTTATTATAGAGACAAAGTACAGGGTATTCAATTTAAAGTTGTACAAGACAGAAGGTCAAACATGTTAAGACTTCAAACCGACATTAACCTGCTTCCAAAAGATGTCGATGAGCTGGTAGATATGTTTGATCATGGTATGGCCTCTAGAATTACATTTTAGAATACTACTCCAACTTTAGTCCTTAAGCGTTTTGGTGAAAGGTTTTATTTTATAGCATCTCAATATTTAAGACAGTTTTCAAGTATTATAGTATGTATTTGTTCCACTATCCCACTAATACTTCCAGGACCAAATTACTACTACAAACCAACTACTCATCGTATGGCAATATTTTGGCATAAAGGCTATACGAGATTACATGCCAGCCGTAGGCTTCACAGTTATTATCAATTATATGAAGGGACTCCAATTTGGTTCGAAGCTCATATGCCATGGCAATATCATCAACACCCAACAACGCTAAGTCCGCCCCCAAGTTGGAAAGAAAAATTAGTTCTACAGGCAGAAATTTCACGTTATCAGATTTGGGGTGAAACGGAACTAAAAGTTCTGTTACCTCTTCCAGCAGAAATTGATATGTTTAATCCTAATCAAGATGTACTTATATATGATAGAATTAGTTCAGAAGATGAAGGTGAAAGTAGTCTTGAATCCACCAGGAGAGAATTAGAAGCCTATGAACCAGATGATACGAACCAGTCTGATTGACCACTAATGGATATAGTAGAAGAGCAAATTAGACACAGATTTTTACTTTGGCACGAATATCAAGAAATAAAGTCAGAATTTTCTCAACATTATTAAATGACAAACCACTTTCCAACTCATCGATTATTAGGCCGAAAGCATTTACTTTAGTCACATCAGAAGATAAGTGGGAATCTAATTATTATTATCCTTGTTTCACATCAGTGAGCTGTATACTATTTTAAGTGCGTTGGTGTATGATAAGGAATATTGTGTTGCGAGGTTTTGTATCATAGACTCAGCTATATAAGAGTCATCTTTTAGTCTGTAATATATATGAAAAAAAAAACTTATAAAAAAAGAGAGTTTATATTGTGCTCTAATGGCTGCCTAAATTTCCTCATCATTTGTCAGTAGTACGTCCTCTTCTTCAGATGACACTATTATTTTGAGAGATAGTATATTGTCTACTTTGTTCTACGCTCCGCAGTACTGTCGAATATGTTTCCCAAATACCTCTGGTATGAATATCTTCGATTTAGTCTTTTTTCTAATTTCTATTTTAAGAATGGTAATTTTTAATCTAGCAGGATATGTTCTAGGATTGTTTATAAATATGATAGATGATATGTTCTGTTTGTATGATAAAGGTTAAAAAAAAAATTCCAAAAATGAGTTAAAAAAAAGAGTAAAAAAAAACTTATAAAAAAAAATTGGTATCAAAACACAGATCAGCTGCTTTCCTTGTACAAAATCATTCTGAACAAAAAAGAGGAAAACCCAGAATTGTCTATAACTATAAAAGGTTAAATGACAATATAGAGGATGATTGTTATAACATTCCTAATAAAGATACATTAATTAACCTAATCCAAGATAAAAAAGTCTTTATTAAATTTGATTTGAAAAGTGGATATAACTAGTTAAAATTAGAAGAAGATTTTAAGCCTTGGACAACCTTTATGTGTTCAGAAGGACATTTCGAATGGAATGTTCTTAGTTTTGGACTCAAAACATCCCCTTCAATATTTCAGAGGTTTATGGACAACATATCCAAAAAATATGAATTTTGTTTAGTATACATAGACGATATTCTGGTAGCATCAGATAATTTAAAACAACATGATCAGCATTTAAAAATAGTCTTTTCAGAAATCGAAAAGAATGGTTTAGTAGTTAGCAAAAGAAAATGGAATTTTTTAAGTTAAAAATTTCATTTCTAGGTCTTGAAATTGGGAATGGAAAAATAGAACTCCAACCCCACATTTCGCAAAAGATTAGTGATTTTCCAGACAAGCTTGATAATAAAAAGAAAATTCAAGCCTTTTTAGGATTAGTAAACTATGCCAGAAAATTTATTCCAAACCTGGCCAAATTAGTTGGTCCATTATATGGAAAAATTTCAAAAAACGGCGTAGCTAGATTTAATTCTGAAGATATCAAGTTAGTACAAAAAATAAAAGAAGAGGTTAAGCAAATTAAACCACTTGAATTACCTCTAACGACAGACTACATCATTATAGAATGGATGGATGCAAGAATGTATGGGGAGCCGTCCTAAAATGTAAACCATCCAAATATGCAGATAAAAATACAGAAAAAATTGCTGCCTATGCTAGTGGTAACTTTAACTCAGTCGACTCGTGGACATCTATTGACAATGAGATTCAAGCATTAATCAACAGTCTAGATAAATTTAAAATCTTCCTTAATAAAGACTTTACTGTCAGAACAGATTGCGAAACAATTGTTAAATTCATTTCCAATGAAAACAGTAAGAAGATAAATAAAACTAGATGGTTAAATTTGCAGAATCTAATTCAAGGAAATGGTTATTATATATGTTTTGAACACATCAACGGAAAAAATAATCATTTAGTAGATATTTTAAGTAGAAAATTACTATCAGTGTTTGATTCTACTAATATTTGTTTGATGAATCAGGAAATGACAGAAAGAATAGAGCCTGTAAAAGCAGAAGTAGAATCTCCAAAAATTTCTTTACAAATGGTGGATGTTATCAAAAAAGAAACACCATCTCAAGAAAAGACAGCAAGTAAAAACAGTATGGGTGGTAATTCCCCAAGTAGCTCAAAGGATATTACTCCAGTTAGAAAAGAAAATAATAAACAGACCAATATTCCTTGTATGTCATTTGGACAACAAGAATTGGTGATTTACAGATCTGATGACCCAAGGAGGTTTAAACCCCTAGTTCGTCTTAATGCTTCACAACAATGCTTGCTAGATCATCTATGGAACTTTAAAACAATAGAACAGGAAAAGCGAAACAAACAAAATTTAAGTAATTGTTTTGCCCATTATTTTTCAAAAATACAGCAAAAACCGCTTTCAAAGAATTTTTCTTGTTACGTGGTTTTTAAAGGAAATTTTACAGGGGTCTTCAAACATTATTCTCAAGTTCAGCTTGCAACCCAAATTTTTTATAATTCAGTGTTTAGAGGATACTATCAGCTTAGTGAAGCCCTAGATGAAGCAAGAAAAGCATTTGGACCTTACTATTTTGTGGAGGAAGATTGCTATAAAACCTATTCACAAATGGCCTCTTCCACTCCTCAAACTCCTGACAGAATCATAAATGACCAGACAGTACAAATTAATGATCTACAAAATCTTTATCAGAAGTCTCAGCCTCAATTAGGAATCCTTCTTAATGAAAATCAGTAGTTAAAATAACAAATTAGCCAGATTCATTATGATCAACAAACAGCAAGGCTTTTAGAACAAAGAATAAAGCATCTAGTAGAAGAAAGGGATCAGCTTAAACGAAATCTGCCAAAACATCCAAAATCCCTAAGCTTTCAATAACTTTCAAACCACTTAAAGCTAAAACCTATGCCGATCTTAGAAGAGTTTTACAAGAAGTCGGGCATAGACATCAAATTAAAGATTGAGAAGTTAGTTCATGAAATCTGGAATGCTCATCAGAAGAACCTTCAAGAAATTCTTAAAGGTTATTATAGAGACAAAGTACAGGGTATTCAATTTAAAGTTGTACAAGACAGAAGGCCAAATATGTTAAGACTTCAAACCGTCATTAACCTGCTTCCAAAAGATGTCGATGAGCTGGTAGATATGTTTGATCATGGTATGGTCTCTAGAATTACATTTTACAATACTACTCCAACTTTATTCCTTAAGCGTTTTGGTGAAAGGTTTTATTTTATAGCATCTCAATATTTAAGAAGTTTTCAAGTATTATAGTATGTATTTGTTCCACTACCCCACTAATACTTTCAGGATCAAATTATTACTACAAACCAGCTACTCATCGTATGACAATATTTTGGCATAAAGGCTATACGAGATTACATGCAAGCCGTAGTCTTCACAATTATTATCAATTATATGAAGGAACTCCAATTTGGTTCGAAGCTCATATGCCATGACAATATCGTCAACACCCAACAACGCTAAGTCCGCCCCCAAGTTGGAAAGAAAAATTAGTTCTACAGACAGAAACTTCACGTTATCAGATTTGGGGTGAAATGGAACTGAAAGTTCTGTTACCTCTTCCAGCAGCAATTGATATGTTTAATCCTAATCAAGATGTACTTATATATGATAGAATTAGTTCAGAAGATGAAGGTGAAAGTAGTCTTGAATCCATCAGGAGAGAATTAGAAGCCTATGAACCAGATGATATGAACCAGTCCGATTGACAACTAATGGATATAGTAGAAGAGCAAATTAGAAACAGATTTTTACTTTGGCACGAATATCAAGAAATAAAGTCAGAATTTTCTCAACATTATTAAATGACAAACCACTTGCCAACTCATTGATTATTAGGCCGAAAGCATTTACTTTAGTCACATCAGAAGGTAAGTGGGAATCTAATTAATATTATCTTTGTTTCACATCAGTGAGCTGTATACTATTTTAAGTGCGTTGGTGTATGATAAGGAATATTGTGTTGCGAGGTTTTGTATCCTAGACTCAGCTATATAAGAGTCATCTTCTAGTCTGTAGTATATATGAAAAAAAAAAAACTTATAAAAAAAGAGAGTTTATATTGTGCTCTATTGGCTGCCTAAATTTACTCATCATTTGTCAGTAGTATGTCCTCTTCTTCAGATTACACTATTATTTTGAGAGATAGTATATTGTCTACTTTGTTCTACGCTCCGCAGTACTGTCGAATATGTTTCCCAAATGCCTCTGGTACGAATATCTTCGATTTAGTCTTTTTTCTAATTTCTATTTTAAGAATGGTAATTTTTAATCTAGCAGGATATGTTCTAGGATTGTTTATAAATATGATAGAAGATATGTTCTGGTTTCCATATATAATTAATAATGCCCACTTTGATGATTTTTTTTTCTGCATATTCAATGATCATCTCTACGGTAGAACACTAATGTTATAGGAAGAGAATTAGGATTTTGTAGCAACACAAATTAACTACCGAGCATTGGTAATTGTATTAACTATCTGTTATGCACTTGGTTATTAATTAAACAAAGTATTGAAATATTTGTTGTTCCCTTTAGGCTGAAAGAAAAAACACTATACAAAAATAAACTTTATACCCGTTTACTTTATTAAATATTCAAATTGTTAAAATTTGATGCTAATGGATTGGTGCCTGTATTCTGTTTTTTTGTCCATATAATTAGCTACTGAACGTGTTAGTGTTATATTTGATCATCATGCTTCTACACATAAAAAATCTTTGTTCTTTAATATTCATGTTGTGCTGTAATTTTACATATTAATTTTCTTAATCATGGTTTGATGTGAAAGATTTTTAGACATTTTCCAAAGGTTTTTTATACGAAGGTGCATCCAACTCGGGTAACTAATGCACAACTTGGTGGATATTTTGCTCAAGCATCTCAAAGAACTTTAAAAAAATATAGTATTTTTTTTTTCTGTTTAAATTATAAACAACAATTGTTGCCTGCCGTTGCCATGTATGGGTAGAAAATCTCCAAATCTATTATCTATTACTTAAATTTGAAAGCGAGAATTTAGTTCTGCTTACGTGGCGTTACCACTTTCCGTGATGTCAAAATTCTAAGCTTTGTTTTGTTCCTTCGTTACATTCTTTTTTTTCTGTCATATTTTAAAATTGAATTCGCTTCATTCCTAAAAAGAACTTTTGCCTTTTTCCTTTAATCACAGCAGATCCTCAACGCAAGCCAAGTAATTTTACCTTCACTCATACAATCTCAATTTCTCTGCATTCTTGCTTTCTCAATTTGGATCCTAGCTGAGGTGATTGAAATAAATGCTTTAACGATTTGTTAATGATTTTCCAGTCCTACGAAATGTCTTTGTAAGTTGAAATGAATCTGTGCAAGCAATCTCTATCAATTCGGGGAGTGTATAGGGTAGGTCTGTCAAGACAATTGTTTTATTTGCTACACCGGTACGTAGTACCTTTTTTCCAACAAGCATTTGCTTCTAATGTTATTCATTATATTTTGTTTATGTTCTGACATATTTATCATTTGTATGTTGTTGTGTCTAATATTAGTTACATTTCTGTAAAACACGATTTCTTCAATCAATGCTTTCTTTTACCAGGTCACTTACGTCAAAAGTTGCATCTTTGTCCATTTTCATATCACAAATCTACTTAATTAATGTCTGTTATGAGAGTTTATATAATCTCACTTGATTCTTAAACATAATTAATTACTTATACAAATTAGCAGTTAGGTTTCTTAATTTTGGTGTATTTACTGGCCATTTATACTCACCATGTAAATTATATGTTTCTGCTATTGTATTCTCATGGGCTGATTTCATTCAACAATTAATTGCACCTTTAACTTATTAACCTAATGTCATGTAGTATGACATTTATCTTCATTAGCTAATTCGTGTATTTGTACAAATTTTGTGCTATTGATTTGATACCAATTCACAATGCCTTCCCTTTAATTTGTTATTTGGTGTGTAGATTTTCATAAATCTTGCATATTTGCTAACCATTTTCCCTCATGCAGTTGATTATTCTATGTTTATAACAGTTATGTGTAGGTGATTTGATTTAAAATGCAGTCAATTTTACAAATCGTATGCATTTGAGGATATTTAAGTAGTATGGGAAGAAATTAACTAGTTGCACTTTCTCGCTTATTGATTTATTTGAAGAAATTATGTCTTACTCAGTTTTCTATAGTATTTCTATGCAGTTTTGTGCTGGCTTCGTTGAAAAATTGATTATTCTTTCGGTTCAATATCTTAACTTTATGTTGTAAACCAGTTCTACGCAAAAATTGCAAAAAATATATATTCATATCATTTCGGGGAAATTGATTTGATTCCATTACATTTTACTTCCCATGTTATACTTAGTAATAAGTATTATTTTTTAATTGCTGTACGTGATAACCTTTTCTGCTCACACACTTCATAAATCGTATGTCAATACCCTTGGTGTTTCTATGGTTTGATTTAAGCTATAGACAATATTGCATGCTATAGATAGATAAGGAAATTTTAAATTAATGGGAAGTAATTAGTTAGATGTGTTTTCTACATAATTTGGACTTACTACACGACTAATGTTTAGTCTATTTACCGTTATTCTGATAATATAGTCTATCTACGTATTGAAAAAAAATTATTATTATTGAGCTAATGATTTGGTTATATTGCACACTTAATTCTTCCTTTAATCTACTATCTTGATTTCATGGTGTAAATCATTTATGCTTAGTCTCTCCAGTTCCCTATTATATTAGTAATATACCATTTTCTAATCTGCTACATATGGTAACTTTTTTCTACTTACTAATATGATAAATCCTATGTTTATACTATTTACGTGTATTATTTTGTTTGATTTAAAGAGTAGGGAATATTGTTGTAAATATTTAAGGAAATTTAAGGTTTATGGGAAGAAAATAATTATTTGCATTTTGCACAATATGTGGTCTTAATGCACATCTAAAGTTTAATATATGTTACCAAGGTTTTTATTTACTAATTTTCATTACTCCGTTAACATTGTGTGTGGTATTTTTTTAACTTTTGGTTTACTGGTTATAGATTTATATATTTGGGATACCAACTATGGACCTATTTTAGTTAATCAAAGAAATGTTTGTAAAATTTCTATTCAAGTTATATTAATAGCGATGCAAAGATTTTGATGAAATAAAACAAAATAAATCGCTTAACCTCCAATTTATAGTTTTTCTGTATTGTCTCCTTTTGCTATCTATTTGTCATAGTACCTTGGATCCTAACTAGGTTATAGTTACAAATTAAATTTTGTAAACGTAACGATCTTTGTACGTAGATTTCTTGATGGTGATGCTAGGTTGTCTTATGGTATTATTTTTTAGTAAAAGATCTTACATTTTCATCTATTTTGTTTTATGGTTATTTCTAGCAAAAAAAATCTTTACCTTTCACTCCTTTTCTTTATGCTATTGTGAATATGCAGTGACATTATATTGTCGGTTTTAGATGTTATTGTACTGGATTTAGACAAGGTTGCTCCAAATTATAATAAAATGTACTGAACTGTAAATTTAATACTTACGTTTCTATGTACATATGCATACTTAAATTAAGTTTTTCTTTGAATTTGTCCTTGATAATATGTATATACTAAATTATAATAAGGTGCATTATATGCTTGCAAATATATATTCAGGATAATTGTAAATTTCTATTTAGAAGCAGCAACGGTGATGGGGATGCTATCCAAAGTGGCAAAATGCAACGGACAATCTTAAATACTACATGTTTTAAAATTATTTTCACTAAAACAAGGTATATGGTTGTAACTTTACTTTCTTCATGAAAATTAATGGTGTTTTTATATTATATGATGTCAACTTATGGTAAATTTAGTGTTCTCAAATTTAATTTCAACTAGTGCTTTCATAATTTAGGTACTACAACTAAAATTTATGCTTTTATGGCTGCAACGCCATGGCCAACTTCACAAACCTATTCGATGACAATGATTTTGGTTTCCTCAACCTCCACTTCAAGTTAGAAATTGTTAACATGCTCAGAAAGCAAAGGTATGATAAAGAGCTTCAATAGTAGAAGAATAAATAAAAAATAAATAGATAATACAAGTGCATCATTGCTACAGTTTGTGTAGAGTAAGAGTTATGTGTTGAGTTATTCTTACTTGAACGATATTAGGATAATGAAGTAGAAAAATCTGCAAAGAGTTTTTGAGGAGTGAGTTGCTGGTAAGACTATTAGTGGTGGTAAGTTTGTTAGATTATTTGACGTTATTATTACAAGAAATGAAGGTAGTTTGGGTCATGATTGTTGGATTACTGCTAACTGGAAGAGGATTATCGACAATAGGTTAGGTTAGGATTGAGTTTGTTTTTTAAGATGAAATTTATAGGTTCTTAATGGCAATTGTTCTATTTGTCTGTATCTCACTCATTTTGGTATCAAGTTGCTTTTGTAAAAATACATGTTCGACCAAATTGTAAGTACTATTATAGTGGGATGGTTAATACGGGATAAATATTTTCTGTAACGAAATAAAATCTTTAAATCAAGGAGTCCTAGAATCTATATTGAGCTCCAATTGTCTATTTCTACATCCTTAACGTACGATTAGTACATGATGATCGTTATATTAGTACCTTAATATGCATACATCAAATGTTTATTATTTCAAATGCAATGTAATTTGTTTTAAATGGATTGTCAAATATTGTACGAAACCATGTTCTATGTTTTTACATCAAGATGCTTTGTATATCAAAATGTATTTCACATTTAATATACAATAGAATCCAAGATGGTAAAATTTTTTGTTATAATTTAATGCTGTAGAAGATATATATTTGATCTTATATAACTTTGTTCTATGTTGGTTGTTTGGTTGAGTATGACTAATGTTACAAAGTATCACCTATTTCCTCGTTGACCTAAAATGAAAATGTAATGAATTATACCAGTTTAGCTACTTTGTTTGGGAATGAAAATTACCATTCTAAAATATCTCAAAATACTTCTAGCTAGACAATTCATGCAATGTAACTAATATAGTAATATCCTAAGATAAATAACTATTGACGCTATAAATCTAAGAACTGCTCGTATGCAAAGCATAGGTTCCATTCTAGTGTGTGTATTTTGCTACTAATACAAAGTCTAGAATGAAGTAGATGAAGATGGAGAGTGGCCAACAAGTTTGCTCATGATTTTCCTAAAATAATTATCATTCTTTTTTGAAAGTTTCTAGAACATTTTGCTAAAAGACATCTCAAGCTTTTTTCGATTTTCAAAAAGTTTTTCTCGATTTCTTTGAAAACTATAGCTGGTCGGCTTGTTCTTCCTTTCAACGCTCTTAAGAGAAGTTTCTTCTTCCTCTATTTCTGTGCCTTATCCTTCTTCTTCTTTCATAACCAATCTTTGCTCTTTTTCTGCAAGAGTATCATATGGTACCAACTCATACAGAATATGCATAAGAGAAAGATTTTTCATTAAAAAGCTTTGTATGGACCTTTAAGAGTATGTATTAATGAATCAGTAATATTTCTTATGTCCATATATTGTTCATAGAGTGTAGTTGAATAATAAACATTCTTTCTATCTTGTTTACTTGTTGTTAGTATTATTTTGGGGAATCGCGGAGTGGGGACAAATTTATTGTGAAAGTGAGAGTTTCTAGTACCTTGGCTACTAGAATATTTCTGGAAGATTTCATATACGGATTACTTGATAATTAGCTTGTTGTTGAGGCAAAAGCTGTATGGCTTGGTAAGAACTACCGTCCAATGCATATCCCTTTCGAGCATAAGAAGGAAAAATTTCTCCAAGCATATGTTATTGAGAAATTCTCATCATTTTTTGATGTACAATGTAATCATAGCTTGTTATACACCAAATGATATATTTGAATATGTTAGTGTGCAAACTTGTAACTGTTGTTACATGCACAAAGAAAAAACCTTTTCTTTTTCAAACCCTAGCAGATTTGAATTTCCACTGAAATGTGGAAATCAATGGTTTTGAATGAAAAAAATTACAAAATACAATAGTATAAAAAAGAAGGGCAAGCAAATTAGAGGGTATAATTAAGGTTTTTTGCTTTTTTGATAATCGAAAGTTGTTGCAATTTTTTAACATCGTTAGTATATAGTTTTATACAACTACATGATTCTTCACCTTGATTTTATTTTAATTTATTCAATCTTCAAAAATGCATAACATATGCATTTTACAACATTAAAATTATTTGCATATATTTGATATCTTTAGAATATAATTAGTGCATTTACATATCTCTCGCTCTTTGATTTTTTTTAATGCACTTTTCAAAAAATGCGCACACACACACATACATTTTATACAATGTATGTATATATGAACACACACAGGTATATGTGTGTGTATATGTATGGATGTATATATTTATGCACTTGTCCAAGGATTGGCTACACCTTTAATCCCCGTAGTTTGCACCACAAGTTTTGATTTAAATAATGATACTTCCTTTCTTCCCACTAAACTATATTATTTACTTCAAAACTTTTGATGGAAATCGGAAGGGCTTGAGGTGCAGCCGATCTCATACATACACACGCAAAGCATTTTCATATATTTTTGTGTATTGATTATCCACCTTTCAGTTCCCTTTTTTATGTGATTTGCAATTCTTGGATTTTATTTGTGTGTTTTTAGTAGCGCATACTAGCCACATCTTTAAAGAAAATTCTCTTCATTTAATGTTTTATGTTTTATGTCCACGTAAAATATAATTTTATATGCAAATATATATTTCAATTTACCATTGATAATTCACCCTTTTACATATTATTTTTCATTTTTGAGAATGTGTAAACCTTAATAAACTCCTTATAAATTATTTGCTTGAAATTTGTCTATTTTGTGTACTTTTGTTGCAAAATAGTGCATTATTACACACAATGATCTTCTTAGTGCGTTTGATCTACTTTTTATCTTCATCATTCACATATGGATTTTAAATAGCACTGTTGTTTTATTTTCACTCGAAAGGCTAAGTCGACCCATTAGTTCAAAGCTCGAAAATATGATCTTGTGTGGCACGACTTGAGCAACAATAGTTTGGCACAACTTGACCAACGATAGTTCAGGCCCAATTACTTGCATACTTTCAACATTTCCACGAGTGAAAATGTAGTCACACCATCTCTTGGATCTGATTCTCAACCCATTGAACCGTCGCTATCAACAAAGAACTTAACAGCCTCATAAAAAATCTCCCCTCGCCTCGCCATTACAGGGTCCACACTTTTATATATCAGTAGGTGTATAAAATATTATTTACATAAGCAAACAAACTTTAAAGTGAGCTACAACTTCGAGTATTGAGGGAATTTAACAGTTTGGATTTTACAATAATATGTGGGTATTTTTGATCCAGAAAACTTGTAATGACCATGACTTTCGATAAGAAAAGAATCTTGACATGATTCTTGTTTTAAATGACGGACTTGATGGCATTACTTTCTGTAGAATGATCATAAAATTTCACCTAGTAGTTTGAGAGATTCATGATTTTAAGCTTAGGCAAATTTAAACAAATTGTTTTCATTAGGTCCAATAACTAAATTTCGAGGCTGATGTGGCAATTTCAGGAATTGTGCAAATCCCAAGATTAGTACTACTATAAAATCACTTTTTGTCTTCCTAAAACATATCTAAACATCTACTAATCATTTCTTTACTTAAATCTCCATTAAAACATATTGTTATAAACCATAAATAAGAGATTAAGGGAAAATCAAGTTGGGAATTCATTAAAGATCAACTAATCATCATTTAGGGAATGGGATTTCATGGTTCTTTCTATCTACTTTTAGATTTGCTTTGATTTGGGGTTATTTCATCGATCTTAAATTAATAGCTGAGTGGTTTATGACTCGTTACATTCTATATACCAAAATATACGTTTACAAAATTTTTGATCTATTTTTCAAGTCAAAAATATAATTTATTGAATTTACACAATTTGAAAATGTGAATTAAAATAAGTTTTAATGGTTTTAAGTGTTTCAAATCATATATTTGAATGATATGGATATTTTTGTTTGTTAACAATATGTTAGGATGTTTATATGGTTGAATGACTTGGTATGATGATATGTTTGCTATTATTGTGTTTTTATGTTATGTTTGTATGAATGAAACAACTCATGTGTAGTGAAATGGTTGATTATTCTATGTATGATTCCTGACTGCACGAGGAAGGCTACGACAACGGAGACTTCGACGGATTACATTAGTACGGAGGATCCATAGTCGTAGAATATGCTTCAATGGATCGGCTCTACAGAGTTTTAAGTTGGTCGCTACAAGCGAGGGATGCATATAGATCATAGAGGCCAGAAAAAAGATTGATTGATGATCATAATCGACCAGAGCAAACAACTTAGCCAAATTTGGCTATGTGATGGATCAACACTATTCCATGCTAATTTTGGACTTGGCATTATTGGAGCACTAGGACTTGGAGAATCGATCGTAGGCCAAATGAAGGAAAATTAAACTAAGTGAATATATCGACATTATTCCATAACAGATTGACACTGATCCATCAAAATGGTCAATTTGAGAATATTTTAACTTGGAAAGTAAAGAGGAATTGACTTTGGCTAAGTACATGGACCGGTATCAATCCATGATGGATCGTTGTCGATCCATGCTACAGTAGTGAAAGGATATGGGCTATAGAGAGGAGCTAGATGGAGCATATAGGTACCGTTTGAGTAGGCAAGTTCAATATTTTCATGATTTGTGGAGCGCAATAAGAGGGTTTTTCTATTAGTATGTGAAAGGGATGTATGATAAGTAGAATGATTTGATGTATGCCCGTAAAGGAATAGATGCAGATCTCACTGCATCTCATTTGAGTGGATCTATATCTCTAAGCCATCTGAATGGGTCTAATTACTAGCATATATTGTGTTTATGCGCTAACTTGTCGGATGCTGGAGTATGTGAGGTATGACTATCCATACCATATTGCTCTATGATATACCGAGTTTATATCTATTTCTAAGGCTCGTAGACTACTCATATTAGACGGTTGTCTGACCTAAGCTTATTTGCATTTCTTCTTAAATTATTTGTACCAACCCGAAATTTTGTCTTTTGATTTTGATTATTTAATTAACTTTAAATATTGGAATAATTGTTTTTTGAAGTTTAAAAACTTGAATTCAAATATAAGAATTATTTAAATATTTGAATTGTGAATTTAACATTTGAATAGTGATTTAAATATCTGGATTTTGAATTGAATATTAATTAAATGGATTTAATGGCCTTATTTAACTCCTTTTAATAAATAAATAATAATGGTGAATTCATTTTGTAAATTTATTTGTAATAATAAATAATAAGAAATTCAATTATTAATATAAGGACTCGAGTTTTAATAACGTATTTTTATTTAATTTATTTGATTTTCACATAATTTTTAATATGGAAATTGTTTAAATTATCGTTCTACAATTTTTTGAAAAATGACGATATTTCTGTGATTTTACAAAATAAGATAACTAGTGCATATTATTATTATTTTATACTCGTGCCGCTTTTTCGTGCACGATCGTATTTTTGTTTTGTCATTCGTGACCCGTACGCAACTTAAATTCTATGCGACGACTTACCGGAAATTCAATTTTAAATTAAACTAAAGACTTAGCTTATTGAAAACACTTTTTTCTTTTCCTCTTACACCGTTCCATTCATCATTCTTGTACTTCAAAATTAAAAAAACCAAGAGAAAATGCAAACTTTAAAAATCAAAATCTCATTAAATACTCCACTAAAAATTTCAAAGAAGTTTATTTGATCTCGTTGAGGCTAGATTTTTGATTTGGTACGCGACTTGATGGGTTTGGTGGTGATTAAGGAGGAGCGACAGTGAAGACATGAGCACACAAAACTAGGGTTTTGGTAATTGGTGAATTTAGGCGACAAGAGACTAGACGATAATTGGATTTGGGTTTCTGAGGTAAAATAGCACCTAGGTGTCAAATTTTGGGAGAGGCGATGCTCTATGGGGAGGTGCGACCTGGACCTTGTCGCGACGTGTTGCAAGATGTGGGAGATGGCCAAGTGTGACGAGTTCTGGTGGGAATGTGGAGTGCTCGTGGAGAGAGTTAAGGGCAAAGTTAATTCGAAGATTCATGGTTCGAGAGGGGTTAAATTGGTGGTGGAAGGAACAATAATGGTGGGGTGGAGTACGAGACATGAATAAGCATTTTGAATTGGGAGGGAAGATGGTTTAGAGGTTAAATGGGTAATTAGTAAAATGTTTAAGGTAATTAATTAATACTTGAATGTCAATAACTTGTAAATGTAATAACTCTCTTGTACGAGGTTCAATCGAGGTGAGATTTTTTACATTGCGTTCGAAATGGAAATAGCTATGTGATGGAATTGGTTTCCTAAAATTTGAAGCTAGTGAAATTTTAGGCTAAAATCGGATGTCTTCAAATTGCAACGCGTAAGTGTCCGCTGGAGTTTCGGTAAGTTAAATTCTACTTTTTGGATAATCAATATGACATATAGTAGATAAAAAATTACTGTTGTGTTTGGATGAATTATTAGTTAGTTTGGTATAACAACCCACACTCCAGTGGGCCTAGATTTTCACTATCCTGAAAACCCAAATCCATTAAAATACAGATCGCTGGTATAGTATCATGCAAAAGAGAAGCTATATAAGAGCACTAATGGTAATAACTCACAATGAAAATTGGTAACTATAGTAGATCATAATAATTACTAACCCAGAATTGACCCCTCAAATGTCAAGTGCCTCAGCCGGACCACTACTTCAAAACAATACCAGTACCCTCCCATCTATATCCTATGGGTTGTAATGAGGTGGGGGTTAGAACACGTTCTGGTGACTGGTAAGTTATACATATTATACATTAAACTAGCTTATACCGATTGCTCACCATTTCATGTTATGTCAGATTTTATCCTTAATCTTTACAACTCTATCGCTGTGTATGAACCGTACCTATCTACGTCATGTGTATATATATCTCATCGTCCACCAATGGATCTAGATACTATCCCCACTGGTATCTACTGATCAGCACCTTTTAAGGATCCATCGCCTCGCTACATCATTCATCGTATCACTTGAGGAAATCATACCACGTGCACCGACAACCACTAGTCCATGAGGCCATGTATTCTTCGGGGACTTTTCGCCATGTATGATAGCCTTATGCACTTGTCTGCTTCTTATCGTGGATTTCTAACCCCACGCACCTCCACCCTGTCCATGTTTTGAAGGAACCTTGGTACGGGATAACTAGGCTTGCGCTATTAAAAACTAACAAACAATTGTAGCAGTGCATAACCCAACTGAATCAATCCTGAAAGGAAACGGAGACCAATTAAGTATAACCCTGTCCTTCCCGTTGACCACAAGGGACCGATAATGAGCTCGCTAAATATGCAAATCCTACCCCTAGTTTTGGTACCCACATACACTAGCCTTTTGCGTACCTTGTTGTAACTCGTTTGGTACCTATGCATGGCAAACTTTTGCACTTCCTGTTGCATAAGTCCGATCTCATCCATCGTCCATTTAAATTCCTAGTGCAATCAAGACAATACCTTCCTCAAACAAATTTGAAACAGACCACTAGTTCTCATATAGTCTCACCATCCGTAAAACGTCCGCCCACTGCCTGCAATTACGGAGGTTCCTTTCCAAGCACCTACATACTCGAGGGTATCCCTTCATCTATACACAAGCGTATACCCTCCACGAGTCATATTGGTTGGATATGTTTCTAGCATCTCAACCCAGTCTAATGACCTTAAGTCATCCATTCTCTATAGTTATAACAGACAATTTATAATTATTCACACCCGTCATAAACGCATATCCGAGGCTATATATATATATATATATATATATCATATTCATGTATATTTATTCTTCCTTAAATTTTCTTTACGCCTCTACATCTTTTATGTTTGACCCTTGGTCATCATATTACTATGCGTTTAACTTTTCGCTATCAAATTCATTTACCACTTATCATTTTACGTCATCAATATCGTTATCACTACATTCATTATTTCAACTTCGATTTCTATTCCATTTCATTCAATTGTTAGACTTAATCCATTTCATTCAATTATCAGGCTTAATTCATTTCACATAATTATCAGACTTAATCCATTTCAATAAATTGTCAAACTTAATTCTTTCCATTTGATTATCAAACTTAATCCACTTCAACTTCTTTTTCTTACCTATTACTCAGACTTTCTTTTTAGTGGTTTTCACTTTATTAACTTTTTAGTTTTGTTCTTATTTAAATATCACACCTTTGGGATTTACTATGTTTTAATAAATTGGAATCTAAACTTTAACAATTAACTGTTACACATTAGATTTTCATATTTTATCATAAAGAGGTGGTTTGTGCGATGTTTGTAATTACGAGGAGTTCTCTTTTTATTTATTGAAATAGATAGTACCAAATACAGTAACTACCTTTATTTTGTACATCTCTTTCTTTTATAGACATATATTTATTCCTTTTCATTTCAAGCATCATACTTTTGCTAAATTAAACTTTATACTATATAGAAATCCATTTACAATGATATACAATCCAGTGAATTAAAATATCATTAAAATATCACTAAAAGTCCAAAAGTCCAATTAGCTTTATTTTCAGTCTCAATCGCCAATATCAAATAAAATGAAATCTCAATTCATTTACTTTTAGTTAACTAATCCAACGTAAAATTGATTACTAAAATCATTTCGTAATTACGTAATTAAATCTAATCATTACGCTTTTGTAATTATGAATAAACTTATAGGCAAGTTGGTAGTCTTCAACATTTCATATATATGAATTCATTCAAAATTAAATTATCAGATTAAGGCATATATGAGATGACCCACCTCCTCGATTCTTGGAAATTGGCACTAATACATCCTCGGTATTCACGTGCTGTAAATCTAAGTGCCAAAGAGATAGATTATAATGGGTAAGAAAGAAAATAAAGACATAATAGAATCTCACATGAATGGAATAACATATATTATTTCAACATATAACTTTACTGGCGAAATTCAAAATTCATTTATCAGAGTTAAACATGGACAGTTGTAAATATATGTCCTTACAAATGCGAAATATGATACTACACCCGTGTGGTGGAAACAAATAACATTCTTCAAAAGAACCGTCTAACTCTATGCTTCAAGCTCTATCCATTTTTCTTTGAATAAACCTGAGTGCCAGGCTGCATGGGAAAAATTAAGGCATCTAGAGTTTAAGAAAAAAGGAAAATAAACTCTGGGTCATTCGTAGGAATGGTGTGAGAAGCCCAAAATACACGATTTGAAAAGGAAAGGTATCTCATAAGACCACGCCACACATAAACACAGAACGAGTTTTTACCTTATAATAAAAGACATTTCTACGCAAAATTTGGGAATATTCTTTTTAATGACATTCTTTGAAAACACTTTTCAAGTAAATATATTCAAATAGTCGAAATTGTTACATTGGTTAAATTTGATAGCATAATAGGTTTACAATCAAGTCCGTAGACACTTATTGGAGAATGTGTTTCCATACAATGGCAGGTAAGGGACTACCTTTCGTACAGTACATCCGTAGAGGAATGTACCGAGGATATACAAACAATCCTCCGAATCTGGCAAGACCGGTCTATCCCTATTTGGCACCCATACATGGCCTGGATAAAAATCGAATATGACATCACCACGGCCGTTATCGACCTATCCGAGCTCTCTTAGCATACACAACATACCCGAAACACAGAGGGCTACTTATAAAGGTAATGATCATACCCTAGTAGTTGCGAACCATATAGCCTTACTGCGTACCCTGTTTAAGCCATTATCGAGTGATGAGGCTTGAGGTAGTGATTACCTTTCACACAGCATATTCCACTTTGAATGCCACATTGCCATTCCATGGTCACACAACTGATTTCTACAAATGTATAACTCTTGAGCTCATACGTCTCAGGAAAAGGTGTTAAGCTAAGAGAAGCTGCCTTCTCCCCCACCAAACAGATGATACGTTCATAATGATCAATTTATGTAATTAGAAATGCAACGTCAGATATTCGTACATATAATTGTCTAGAAACAGGACAAACCGAAGACACTCTCCTACCATATCCTATCGGGAGTTACCTTAGGATTAGTAGCAAGAAATCCTTGCATCCTAAAGAGTTTCAGAAATGATGGGAACATTGCTACTTTAGTTATTTGGGAGCAAACCCGAATTATCAACAAGCAGTCCTTCCACCTTGAAGATCTTCAATCTTCATCCTTCATTTCCTTTATCAGGTCTTCATTTTTCGAATGCATACATTAGTTCGAAGTGGTTTTCGGATAAAAATCGCTCCAATCCGACCCCGGTTCCTTTGAACCAACCATCGATAAAAGAAATGTTAAGTAAGTAAGGAATTATTCTTTTGATCAATTACTTCCTTTTATCAAAAATATTTTCAAGGGATATATATCTTTTAAAACACTTCTTTACGGTATATACAAAATCATTAAACCTCTCTTATCAAATTCTTTGATTACTTAAAACCTTTTTAATCTTGGAATAATTCTAAATCATTTCATTTTTCACTTAGGAAAATATTTTCCAATCATTTCATTTAAATCTTACCAAAGATTTCTTAATTCAAAACTAAAATTTTTATTGAGTTAAAACCATTTTATCTATGATGTTAATCCAAAACCAATCAATATTAAGTGGGAAGAATCTATAGAAATCATCTAATTCTACTCAATGTTAATTTCCGTATTCAACAAGTACTATGGACGGGATAACGGTGAAATCAACTTTTAAATTCAACTAATGTACGAGTCCCCTCTTCGGAATTCAACACCAAGTATAAGAAGATTATCCCCATTAAAATCCAAGTTATTTATTTGGAAAATTATATCCTTTATACTTTAGAAAATTTTCATCCGAGTAAATCAAAATTTTTGTACCCTCTGTCGTGCCAGTCTGGATAGCCAAAGAGAGCTGGAAACTAGTTTTCCAAACTCTAGCCCAAACATTATTTCTCTGTCACCCATAAGGCGGTCAAGTTATTTGATCGACTCTAAATCATTTAACAGAGTGTACTAATTTTTAATCATTTATTTAACTACTATATAAATCCTTCTAATCGTCTTTAAAATACTTAATCATTTAAAAACATTTACAAAAGATTTGGAAAAGAATGGTAGCGTTTAAAACTATATTTCAAAAGTTATAAGAAAATGTTGCAAATAATGCTTTTTAAGCAGTATTGATCAAAACGACTTTTCTATCATTTGAAAATTTATTTTTATAACTTAAATCACTTTTAAAACATTTTAATTTTTTTAGAATTTAATTCATATTTTTATATAGTTTTAAGATATCATTTTTAAAGAATTCCTTTATGGATTCCGAACTGCAAAACCGCGATATTTCCGAAAACTTGTTTTACTCATATTTTAAAATCTACTTATTGAAATCTCGATTTTCTTTCTTTATTTGGAAATATGGATAAAATGATTTGAAAATTCTCATCATGAACACTTCTGAGCTATATTACATTCTATATACTTGTTTGACTTTTACGGTGCGATATTGTGAACTACCGTTATGCGACACGGCTATTTTTAACTCAATTTTCAAAGTTTATTTAAACTTTTCCAAAACACTTTTAAATATTTATAAAATATTTTTAAATCATATTAAACCATTATTTAAGAGGTTTAAACATTCCATATACACCATTTCATTCAAAAGAGGAAAGTGATTTCCTTTGTGCTTATCGATGTGTATTAACGTGACTTGCATATATATACAACAACCATATTAAACAACCATCACTAACAATCATATCTAAACATATATATCATCCAATAGTATATATCTGTAGTTTAGGAGTTTCTCATCTCGGATTAATCGATTAATCTTATAGCTTCGCTATCACGAAATAAAACTCCACGGATCGAGAGCCTTGGACGGGCTTGGCCTAGCCTTGGGGTGCTCATGGCCTTGGCTTTGGAGGTGGGAAAGGCTTGTCCTTGGTGGGAAATGGTTGTGGCCATGGTCTTTTAAGGTGGAGAGGAGGAGATTGGTTACTGTTTTGAGGTGTTTGAATACACACACACACACACTCTATATGATTTTAAATTTCGTTTTGCACTATCTTTTTCCATTAATTTCCTATGGTTAGAAGCCATTAAAGTGGAGAGTTAGAAGTGAAGAAAGCACAGGAATTTCGAGAGGAGAAAGTGTGAAATGAAGAGAAGAGAGTGATGGGTATTTATAGGAAAAAATGGAGATGAAAATATCTAGATATTTTCACACATTTACATCACCACTTCATCATCACCCATCCCCCTCCTACATCATGTAGCATGGCCACATTCCCCTCCGCCATGTGCACATCACTTCCATCACTTTACGGTATGCATATGTTGAATTTTGCATACTTAAGTAGTAAGAAAACTAAAATATCTTAGATATTTTTACCATATATGTATATATAAGCGTATATGTATATTTGTATATGTTCATGTGTATGTTAGGATATGTATGTATATGTTGTGTAACATCCCCCTACTTAGAGGCACAAAACTACGGCTACGAATAATGTAGTCATCCATAAATATTAATCCTCGTTGACCAAATACGGCAATGTTAGATACATTGATACATAGAAACACACGAATTTTAAAATTTTAAAATAGCACACAAAGTCCGTATTCCATTTCAAAATATTTCAAATTAATTACATAATCCTAGAGCACAGACCACGTTTAGACAAAATATACTTATTACAAAATACGCCAAGTGCGACATATGAAGATGCCTTCCTGGATGATTAGAGTATATAATAAGACACTAAAACAAGTTTGACTTTACAATCAAACACATAGTAGAAATAAAAGAGCTCTAATAATGAGATTGCCTCTTTCACGTCTTCAGAAGCTTTATTCGTCTAAAAGAACACCTGGAAACCTTAACTCTCAACCTACTAAAAATTAATTGAATACCCGAGAGTTTAAGGGGAAAAAACTTCGAGTCAGACATAAAGCCTGGTATAAATAATAATCTACCATCTCTAGCCCTTTAGAAATCTAGTAAGATCCCGCCGCTTACTGTAATGGGTTTTTCCCTCACAAGTATCCTAGCACATTTATAAAACCATATACCGTGCTCCTGTATCCACAATGGTTAAAACGTAGTATTTCAAAACATTATGATGATATGAAAAACAAGTAAATCGAATCTGGATTACGCATTTCCATTCATTCTGACTATCTATATCTATTATAGTTTCTAGGGTTATTATTAACCTGTTAAATGTTTAAGGACTATCTGTCCAGTTTCTTAGTTTTCATGGGATCACTAGAACCTATTGGTAACTCCATTATCTTTTCTATTATCCTAGATTTCATGGTCTAACTAGGAACCTATTATCTAACTGTCAATATCTTAATATTAATCCAAATATAGTTTTCATGGGCTAACTATAAACCTGTTGGCCCATGTCAATATCAAATCATAGTTTTCATGGGTTGAATATGAACTTCTTACCCCCTGCCAATATCTTTTCCTTTACACAGTTTTCATGGGCTTACTGTGAAACTATTGGCCCCTGCCAATATCTTTACTTAAGACTATATCTTCATAAGTTATATTCACTACTGGGTCAACCTAGCTGGTTATTTTACCCTTCTCCAAAGTAATGTTATGGGTTAATTACAATGTGAATAAATATATGAAGAAGTAGTACTCTCAAAAATCTTTATTTGTGCCATGGTATTTCCTTTTAAAAATGAGAGGGAGTTATTTATTTTGAAACCTTAAAACATCACTTTCGAAACCACTGGATAACCTCGTTCGAAAGCATAGAAAACCTCTTTTCAAAACTCTAGGTATTTACATTTTGAATGCATCAAAACCTTACTTGATAATCTTTGGGAAAATAGCTTTGAAACTAATGAAAGTACCCCTTTCGAAAACATTGGGTTTCACTCCTTAAAAACATCCTTTGGGTCAAAGTGGTTATATACAAAAGTATCTCTTTCGAAACCTCTTATAAAATTTCTAAGGAAAAGTAGAAGGTGTCGAAACCACCTATTCGTAAGCGCAAAACCTTTAAGTCGAAACTTCGAAGGGTAGCATCGAAACCCCCCCTTCGACCCTATTGCCTTTGGAACCCTCAACTCCTTTCAAAAGAATTTAGGAAGTGGCTTAACTTAGGTTAAAAATGAGATAACCCTTCGAAAGCATTGAAGGCTTTAATACACTCGGAAGGGAAATCAACAGCTGGGTTTTGACTTTGTCAAAACCATTATTTTCGAAAGCATTTATAGAAAAAGGAACCCCTTTCGAAAGCTAATACTTTAAACATAAAACGACAACCTTCTTTTAAAGCAATTTATAAAAAACATTCGTTTTTGACTAGGTTGAAAGCTCTAAGCAAAACAAGGTAAATACTTAACTTTTGAAAATAAATAGGGTTTTGACCTTATCGGAAGCATTCCTTTCGACACCATAGTTTCTGCCTTTCCTCCAATCTATTACGTACCAACTGAGTGATACCTTGTGCATTGATTTCGACTAGATGGGTTTCGGCTAGGTTGGAGCAGTAGCAATGTATTCGTAAGGTAATACTAAAGGAGACGGAACACGCTTCTGTAACTAAAGGCTGAAATCATGCATATTTTTAGTAAATGCTTTAACTAATCTGCCTATGTGTAATGTTTTAACTAGTTGCTATAAAACTTTGCAAATACTTTACAACATAACTACCACATTTATTAGATCTAAATCAAAGGAAAATTTGCCTTTAAGTCTTTTCATTAAGCAAAACCTATATTGCAAATAAGTCCTTTCAAAATAATTTATTTTCCATAGCAAATTAATTTAGAAAAATCAGCTAAAATCACAGAAACACAATTTCATAATGTTATCTAACATATTAAAATTTCAGATCCAATTTCTTCCTGAAATAATTAAAAAAAATTTCAAACCCAATTATAGCATATTTTCCTTTAGAAATTCATAATAAATTTCCATAGCTTGGAAAATTATGAAAAATTAAACCCATTTCTAAAATCATGTTTTACCTAACATAAATTTTTTCCATGGCATTCTAATCCAATAACAATCGGTTTTGCCCTAAAACCGTGCAATTTCATATGTAAATGAATTGGTTCAAATACAACATCTAATAACCCAAGCATATCATCATCCAAAACATCATAAAATGAATTTAATCTTAAATCCAAAAACGAATGATTATAAAAACAAAATAGAGAAGGAAAGAATTATTATTCACCTTAGATATGATAAAGAATTTGAGACTTGTTGTTGATTAATCCTTCCCAGCTTTGATCCTTGGCTCTAGATTGAATTTTTCCCTTTTCCTCCTTGTTAATGGCTAGCTCTAACTTAGGTTTCTGATTTGCATTTGTGAAAAATGATAAATAAAACGTGGAAGGGAAATTACAAAAGTGTACAGCGGTGAGTATGAGAAGGGGTGGCTATTTACTAATATGCCCATGTGTACATTAATTAGCTTACAAACCAAATTAAGCCCATTTATATTATTATTAAGCATGACCCTGTATGTTTTATCCAAATCTCAATCCCCTTATCATCATTATTCGATTTAATTTATCTAATTAAATTTCTTGAATAATATTATAAAAAATTAGGGATGTTACAGGCTTCCTCCCTTAAAGAATTTTATCCTCGAAATTCAGTATGGACTAAATACTAAACATAGAAATCATCTGTAACGACTCCTAACGAACATACTAACTTATCTGACTGGTAACTATTCATATAAATCTAATATAGACATACCTAGAAAGTAGTTCATGAAAAGTATCTCTAATTCTGTTCTCTGTTTTCCAAGTACATTCCTTCTCACTGTCGCTCCACTGAACTTTCACTAGCTTGACTGTCTTGTTCCTCATTCTTTTCTCATCTCTCACTACAACCCAAACTGGTTGTCCAACAACTTCCAACCTTGTCGGAGGAATAGTAGTCTCTGGATCATGTACACACTTACGAAGATGAGATGCATGAAATACATTATGGACAACTGCCATACTACTTGGCAACTCTACTCTATATGCAAGCTTCTCAATCCTCTCTATAATTCGAAATGGTCCAACATATCTCGGGGCCAACTTTCCTGACTTTTCAAATCGTACCACACCCTTCATATGTGATACCTTAACGAAAACCTTGTCTCCAACTAAGAATTCTATGTCCTTACGCCTCTTCTCTGCATAATTTTTCTACCTGGATTGAGCTTCCTTCAT
Organism: Allium cepa; assembly: GCA_030765085.1. Classification (NCBI taxonomy): domain Eukaryota; kingdom Viridiplantae; phylum Streptophyta; class Magnoliopsida; order Asparagales; family Amaryllidaceae; genus Allium; species Allium cepa. Next base: position 456,281,964 of record CM060944.1, read on the forward strand.
CCTTTCTCGGATTAACTCAATCTTCTCTGATGCCTCCCTAACCAAATCTGGACCTTAGACCAATCTGTCTTCAGTCTCCAACCAACATGCTGGTGATTTGTATGTTCTTCCATACAAAGCTTCAAACGGCGCCATTCCTATATTATTCTGATAACTATTATTATAGGAAAAATCAACCAAATATAGGTGATATTGCCAAGATCCACCAAAGTCCAATACAAAAACTCCCAGTAAATCCTCAAGTATCTTATTGCCTCTCTCCATCTGCCCGTCTATCGAAGGGTAATATGCAGTACTCATATTAAATTTGGTTCCTAATACTTCCTGTAGACTCTTCCATAATCCACCAGTGAATAAGGCATCTTTGTCACTAATTATACTACTAGGAACTCCATGTAGTCTAACTATTTTCTTTACGAACAACTTAGTAAAACAGGTGCCGTCCTGGTTGACTTAACTGGAATGAAATGGACATGGTCAATCTATCCACTATGACCCATATACTTTCATTTCTCCTATTTGACTTTGGTAATCCATCTATAAAATCCATAGATATCGAATCCCTCAGACTGGAATCTATAAAGGCTGAAGTAATCCACTCGGCTTATGATGTTCACCTTTCGCTTTGTTGACAGTTTGCACACTACCTAACCAACAAGCTAACACCCCTCTTCATACATTCCCAATAGAAGCTCCTTTTCATATATTGATACGTCTTGGTCCTTTCGAGATAAATCATGAACTTGGACCGATGACATTCTCCAAGAACTTCTTTCCTCATATCCTCCACATTCGGAACACACAACCTTCCCTTCTTTCTTAACCATTCTCTTTGGTCAATGCTATAGTCTTTTAGATCATCGATCTCATCTTCAATCTCGAGCATTCTAATCCTCTCGGCTAACACTGGATCATCTTTTTGCTGAGAAGAAATCCTTTCGATCAACATTGGTCAAACTTCTAAATAGGACAACATGGCGATACTCTAACTAGAACTAGCAGTCGATCTTAACTGTACTCCACAATTGGTCAAAACTTCTAAATCCTTCCACTCCGCTAACATAGCTAACACCATATTCTGATGTCTTGGGCTAAGAGCATCATCTACCTTTTAACTTTCCCTAGCGTGTACTCTATACCAAAATCATAAGCAGCCAAAAACTCTAGCCACCTCTACCATCTCATATCCAACTCCTTCCGAGAGAATAAATATCGTAAGACTTATGGTCGATATAAAGCTCAAACCTCTCCCTTAAGAGATAATGTCTCCAAATCTTTAACGCGAAGATTACTGCTTCCAACTCCAAATATGAGTAGGGTATCCAACTTCATGCGGTCTAAGCTGTCATGAAGAATAGGCGATAACTTTACCACTTTGCATCAACACTGCTCCTAATCAGTTCTGAATGCATCTATATATAACACCACCCTTGGTTTCCATCTTGAACTATTAAAACTGGTGCATTGGTCAATGTATGCTTTAACTTAAGGAATGCTTCCTCATATTTGTCGGACAAGAGAAACTTAACCTTCTTCCCTTTCAACTTAGTCGAAGGTGCCACTATCCGCGAGAAGTCCTTAATGAATCTTCGGTAGTAGCTAGCAAGTCCAAGAAAAATCCAGATCACATTCATCGTTTCTAGATTCTTCCAATTATTCATAGCTTTGATCTTATCTGGGTCGACTGACAATCCTTTCTTTGAAACAACGTGACTAAGGAACTTAACTTCTTTCTTCCAAAAATGACACTTGGTAAACTTCATCATCGGCTGATTCTGCCTTAGCGTCTCAAGAACCACTCTAAGATGAACTTCGTGATCCCTCTCATCCTTAGAATATACTAAAATATCATCTATAAACACCTGAACAAACTTATCCAAGTACTCTCGAAAAACTCGGTTCATCAAATCCACAAAGAAAACAGGTGCATTCGTTAATCCAATTGGCATCACCAACCGCTCATAAGAACCATACCTAGTTTGGACGGCTGTCAAAGGAATCCTATCCTCCGCACTCTTAACCGATGGAAACCTATCGCCAAATCCAACTGGGAAAACACTCTGGCTCCATTTAACAATCAAATAGATCATCTATCCATGGCAAAGGATACTATATTTAATCGTCCTTTTGTTCAACTTACTGTAGTCGATACACATTCTCAACGACCCATCCGATTTCTTCACTAACACCACGGCCGCTTCCTAAGGCGAACTGCTTGGCCTGATAAAATTTCTTCTTTCAGGATCCACTAGCTGCACCTCTAGTTCCTTCATCTCTGTATGTGTCATCCTACTAGGTGGTTTACTAACAAGTTCAGCTCCGAGCACAAGATCTATATGAAACTCAACTGCTCGTTTCGGTGGTAGTCCTGTGATTAACTGAAAGACATCTGCAAACTCCCTTGCTACCCGAACCCGACTTAACTCATCTCCTATCTCCATAGCATTAAGCATAGTACCAAAATTCCGGTCAGAATTATCCTATGAGAGTATTACTTGGTTATGGCTATCAGGATGTCTTGGTGATATCTTCCTATCCTGGCAAAATATTCTAGCCTCATACCTACCTAACCAATCATACCCAAGATGATTCTGAAATTTACGAAATCAATAACATACAATCTGCATGCAAATTTGTGACCTAATAGATCAAGTTCAAATTGGTCGCATCTTAACCCTAGAGTTGCATACCCTCTTATTGGATCTCAACCCTTATGGAAGTAATAAGGTAGGTGGGTTCTAAGCATAATTTATCAACTAAACATAGAGATATAAATGAATATGATGCACTGGTATCAAAAAGTACCCTAATAGGTGTACTTTGAATTAAAAACGTACCTTCCATCACGATCTTTCCTTTTTCAGCTGTAGTAGGCCTAGCCGGTCCAATAGCAAAAACCTTTCCTTTATCCTCCCTAGCTGGCTCCGGACACTGATTCTTGTAATGCCCAACTTGATCACAGTTGAAGCACTTCACGATCTTCTTACTTGCAGCTTTCTTTCCATTTCCTGACTGGCACTCATTTGCAAAGTGACCCTTTTTATCACATTTATAGCAAACTAACTGAGCCTTTGACTTTTTAGCAGTATCTCCCTTATAGACTCCCTTCTGCTTAAATAACTTTCTCTTCTTCCCCTAAGAACCCTGAGTTTCCACTAATTTCTCTTTAGCGTAACCAGCAAGTAAATTACTTAATCACGGACATATGTCATGGTTGCTCTTGCAAGCTCGGGCCTCAATCCCCGAATGAACCTCTCATTACTTCTGATGTCTGTATCTATAGTAGCATATCCATATTGAGATAGCTCTTTAAATTTAGCAGCGTACTTAACTAGTGACATCTCTCCCTAAACTAGAATCATAAACTTCCTCATCATCTCTGACTTAGCAAACTCAGACACAAAATTTTGCTCAAATCTCCTTTTATAATCATCCCAAGTCAACTGCTCTTTCGGAACTCCGGTACTTACATTATTCCATCAGTGTAGTGCTGACCCCCTGCAACTGTCTAGAGGCTAACCTTCTCTTTTTCCCATCATACAGACCCAAATCAGCAAATATACACTCACAATGCAACAATCAATGCTCAACCTCTATGAAACTCTCCGTCCCCAAGAATGGCTTCCCACCAAGACTGGTGTCGTCTCTATTCAGCTAGCATAGTTATTACCAACTGGAGCCACATGATTAGCTCCTTCAACATTTCCAGCAACTCCAACAGCAACTCCTGCTTGCATCATATTAATGAAGAACTGATACATCACCCCCATATCTATTGGTGGATTTTCAGCACCCACATTGGCATCAGCGTTTTGATTATTAACATTTTTCGATTGACCCGGGTTCCTCCTAGTAGTGGATCGAGCATTTTCATTAGCTGTGGTGCTTCCTCCACCGAGATTTCCTCTTTCGTTTCTTGCTTCCATATCTCCTTTCTTGTAAATCTGCATACGATCCTTTGTAAGATACAAAAGAACGGTCTAAGGGAGCAAGGAATACGTAACTATATATAACGTATATCAAATGCAAGTACGTTTCTATAGCGTTAACCCAAACCTCGATCTTATATCTAATTCATTGGATTATGTTTTGAAAAATCTTTTAGGTTTAACTTTTCTTTTAAGTTTTCATACACCTATGCTCCGATACTAGCTTGTAACATCCCCCTACTTGAAGGCCCAAAAATAATGGCTATGGATGCTGTAGTCATCCATAGATATTAATCCTCGGCGACCAAATACGTCAATGTTAGATACATTGACACACAGACACACTTCAATATGGAAATTTTAAAAATAACAAACAAAGTCCATATTCCGTTTCAAAATATTACAAATTAATTACGTAATCCCAGAGCACAGACCGCGTTCTAACAAAATATACTTATTACAAAATATGCCAAGAGCGACATATGAACATGCCCTAGGACAATCAGGGTGTGTAATAAGGCATTAAATCAAATTTTCCTTTACAATCAAACACACAGTGGAAATAAAAGAGCTCTAACAACAAGCTTCGCTCCCGCACGTCTTCAAAAGCTTTATTTGTCTAAAAGAACATCTGGAAACCTTAACTCTCAACCTACTCAAAATCAATTGAATACTCGAGAGTTTAAGGGGAAACATAAACTTTGAGTCAGACATAAAGCCTGGTATGAATAATAATACTCTAACCCTTTAGATATCTAGCGAGACCACACCGCTTAGCGGAATGGGTTTTCCCCTAACTAATATCCTAAAAAATTTATAAATCCATATACTATGTTCTTTCATCCATAATGGTTAAAACATAGTATTTCAAAACATTATGATGATTTGCAAAACAAGTAAATCCAATCTGGATTATCTATTCGCATTCATCCTGACTATCTATCTCTATTATAGTTTCTAGGGTTACTATTAACTTGTTAATTGTTTTTGGACTACCCGTCCAGTTTCTTAGTTTTCATGGGATCACTAAGAACCTATTGGTAACTTCAATATCTTTTCTATTATCCTAGTTTTCATAGGCTAACTACAAACCTATTGACTAACTGTCAATATCTTAATATGGATATAGTTTTCATGGGCTAACTATAAACCTATTGGCCCCTGCCAATATCAAATTATAGTTTTCATGGTCTGACTATGAACCTATTGGCCCCTACCAATATCCTTCCCTTTACAATGTTTTCATGGGCTTACTGTGAACCTATTGTCCCCTGCAATATTTTTATATAAAATTTTATCATTTCATAAGTTATATTCACTACTGGGTCAACCTAGCTAGCTGATTATTCTGCCCTTTCCCAATGTACTGTTATGGGTTAATTACAATGTGAATAAATATATGAAGAAGTAATACTCTCAAAAATCTTTATTTGTGCCATGGTATTTCCTTGTAAAAATGAGAGCGGGTTATTTGTGTTGAAACCTTAAAACATCACTTTCAAAACCACTGGATGACCTCCTTCGAAAGCATAGAAAACCACTTTTCAAAACTCTAAGTATATACCTTTCAAATGCATCAAAACCTTATTTGATAATCTTTTGGAAAATAGCTTCAAAACTAATGAAAGTAACCCTTTTGAAAACATTGGGTTTTACTCCTTAAAAACATCCTTTGGGTCTAGTTATATACAAAAGTATCTCTTTCGAAACCTCTTATAGAATTGTTTGAGGAAAAGTAGACCTATTCATAAGCTCAAAACCATTACGTCAAAACTTCAAAGGGCAGCGTCGGTACCCCCTTTTCGACCCCATTACCTTCAAAACCATCAACCCTTTTTGAAATCATTTAGGAAGTGGCTTAACTTACGTTAAAACTGAGATAACCCTCTGAAAGCATTGATGGCTTCAATATACTTGGAAGGGAAATTAGTGGCTCAGTTTCGACTCGGTCGAAACCATTACTTTCGAAATCATTTAAAGAAAAAGGAACCCTTTAAGAACGCTAATACTTTAAACATAAAATTACAACCTTCTTCTAAAGCTATTTACAAACTCCTTTCGAAAACACTTGTTTCAACTGGGTCGAAAGCTCTAAGCACAACAAGGTAAATACTTAACTTTGGAATATAAAATAGGGTTTCGACCCTATCGGAAGCATTCCTTTCGACACCATAGCTTCCGCCTTTCCTCCAATCCACTGCATACCGACTGAGTGATACCTTGTGCATTGGTGTCGACTAGGTGGGTTTCGGTTGGGTTGAAGCGAAAGCAATGGAGTCGAATGGTATTATTAAAGGAGGTGGAACACACTTTTCTAACTAAAGGCTGAAATCATGCACATTTTTAGTAAATGCTTTAACTAACCTACCTATGTATAATGTTTTAATTGGTTGGCTCTAAACTTTTCAAATACTTTACAAAATAACCGCCGCATTTATCTCAATCAAAGGAAAATTTACGTTTAAGTCCTTCTATTAAGCAAAACCCATATTGCAAATAAGTCCTTCTTTCAGAATAATTTATTTTCCATAGAAAATTAATTTGGAAATATCCCTAAAATCATTGAAATACAATTTCATAGTGTTATCTAACATATTAAAATTTCAGACTCAATATCTTCCTGAAATAATTAAAATAAATTTCAAACCCTATTATAGCATATTTTTCTTTAGAAATTCATAATAAATTCTCCATAGCTTGGAAAATTATGAAAAATTAAACCCATCTCTAAAATCATGTTTTATCTAACATAAGATTTCCCCATGGCATTCTAAATCCAATAACAATCTGTTTTGCCCTAAAACCGTGCAATTTCATATGTAAATGAATTGATTTAAATCAAACATATAACAACCCAGGCATATCATCATCCAAAGCATCATAAAACGAATTTAATCTTAAATCCGAAAACGTATGATTATAAAAACAAAATAGAGTAGGAATGAATTATTATTCACCTTAGATATGATAAGGAATTTGAGACTTGTTGTTGATTAATCCTTCCTAGCTTTGATCCTTAGCTCCAGATTGAATTTTTTCCTTTTCCTCCTTGTTAGTGGCTAGCTCTAATTTAGGTTTTTGATTTGCGTTTGTGAAAAATCATAATTGAAACGTGAATGTGCAATTGCAAAAGTGTATAGCCGTGAGTATGAGGAGGTGCGGCTATTTACTAATATGCCCATGTGTGCATTAATTAGCTTACAAACCAAATTAAGCCCATTTATATTATTATTAAGCATGACCCTATATGTTTTATCCAAATCTCTATCCCTTTATCTTCATTATTCGATTTAATTTACCTAATTAAATTCCCCCAATAATGTTATAAAAAATTAGGGATGTTACTTGTTGTATATATGCACATGACACAAAAACTAGGTTGCAATGATTTAAATCAACTTTTGTTGGTTAAACCGTTGAAAACCGAGAAATCGATTACCGATCAATTTTTCACTTATAATTTAAGTTACATATATACGTAAAAAAATTTGAAAATAAATTTCTATTCATTTTAATAGACGATCACATTTTATTTATATTATCATATAAATTAATATTAACAATTATATACAAAAAGTTCTATTATACCAATAAAGCCATATCAATTTTCCTTGTATTTTTCAATTCACATATATCTTTATTAAGCTATTATAAATGATTTATTACCACTTAATAACTATTTAAAATGAATTAATATCATTTAAAAATTATTAAAATTATTAATATAATTATTAAATCATTAATTATCAATTTAAAATCATAAATATAATGGTATCTCTATTGACGTCATAAATACATTAAATTTTCAAAACTAAAATAAATTATTTTGTTTCATATTTTTGTTCAATTATAAAAATAAGCATAAGTATCCAGCTTCGTGTGCGACATTTTACTATTATAGAGCTGGTTATCGATAAAAAGGTTTTCGGCCATTTTATCGGCATTTTTCCAAAGGAAATATTTTCCTGAACATTTTTCCGAAATAAGTCCATTATTATTAATTATCACTTAAAACTTGATTATTTTTGAAAAATAATCTATATTTGAATATTTAAAATCATTTAAATATCTTTAATTAAAGTGATTAAAATCCGGGTCCTTACAATATAGGAATAGATCTGCAACGATATAATGTAATATGATATAAAAATATATTATATTCACATTTACCTTTAATTAACGCTCCCAAATCTCTAGATCTAACCTTGTTATCTATATTCTCCGTTTTTGACTCCCTATTTGGATCGACTAACAATATTTATATAGTTCTCATTAGTAATTGGATTAGGAAAAAGAGATTCAGAATTTGATTATAATTTTAGATTTAAGTTTACCTTTATTCCGTGCTCTAAATTGATCTTTATTATCCTCTTCTCTTATTCTCCGCTTTCTTCTACTTGCATATCTATTATAGTAGATTAAATATTCATTTTAGAGTTTGGAGGAGAAAAGAAAATGGCAGAGTTTTAGTATGTAGTAGATTTTCCGAATGAATTAGGGTTAGGTTAGCTGTTAACTTATAGGGGTAATGGATTAATTTGGAGCATTTAGATTTACCCAGCAAATCTTTTAATTTAATAACAGATGTAGCTCAAATTGCTTCGTAATGAAGTAACACATCCCATCCGTGCACCTATTCCCTCAAATTCATGATCAAACACTAGCATAGATCGACCATCATAGACCCATGGTCGACCGTCCATGGCCGACCTAGGCTAGGTTATGGTCGACCTATGCAAGTCACTTTTGTGAATTATGAATGTGCATTGATTTTGCTAATTGTTTGCACAATTTAGTTTAATTGTTTCCTTTTTTAATTAATCCTATTCAATTCTCATCCTTTCTATATATCCTTTGAGATTTTAGTTTGAATGTTAACAATTATTAACATCTAACTAGTCTTGAATGATTTTGTTACCATATTTATATATATAATTATTTCCGATGCTAAAAGTTCAAAAGTTAACAACATTTTCATTTGCACTCCGATCAAAAAATATTATATATAAAAGTTGATCTGAAAATCACCACAAACACAATGTTGCAAGTTTGTAGCCAGATTCTAACATTTGTAAAAATTCCATTTTCCACTGTTTATTATTTATTAATTAATTTCTATTTTAATTAATTAACGTAAAAGCACGAGGTGTTATATTCTTGCCCTCTTAAAAGAATTTCGTCTTCGAAGTTCCACAAGGTTCGATCATGTAAACCATTTTACATCCATTCAACACTAACAATCAATTAATATACAATCAATTTGGCAACAATCCGTGTACATATGCATAGTGCATCACAATACTTATGATATGCATGAATAATTATTTCTAACTGGCGCTTTCTATATGAATGGTTTCTTTTAAATCGATTTCGAAAATATGATGATGACGTCCTAAATATGCAGGCAATTCTACATGAACGCAACTTTTTGAAAAATCAAATTGGTTTTTCATCCAAATTTTCCTATACTTCTATGAGTAGATGCATAGTTCAACCATTTTTTCTTCCAATTCTTACCATCCAATTTCCTAACACACCATCGTTAGCATCCAAATTTAAAAATAATTCAATTTTCTAAACCTATCATTTCATGCTTGAAAGGGTCTAGATGAAAAATTCCAAATTTTCATCATCTTCTTATGTAGTCTCTTTCCAGTGCACTTTGAGATCTATTCCTTTGCCATTAATCCTTTTCCCACTTTCCCAAGCACCGTTTACATAAGTAACTTTTATTATAAAGTTCAAAAACATTAATGTTTACAAAAAACATCTTTTTAATTTCACTCATCGACGAGGTATCTCAGAAAATCTTCCATATACAAAATAGCTTCCTTGCCTCTCACTGGATCCATTTTATTACAACCACTGCTATGAATTAATATCTACACTAATCAACTTACCGACTATTCTCCAATGTCAAGATGCGGTATTTTAAAGTTTCTAAAACTTAAAATCCTTTACTTTTAAAATCTTTTCAAAGACACTACAACGGATTTTCCTTTTAATAGCGCACGAAAAACACTATAATAGATTTTCATAGCGTTAGTGACGACGCTATATAATGACATGTTATAATAGCCCTGACACATCTGATAGCACTATATTATACGCTATTGAATAGAACATTTTATAGCACTTATTCAGCACTATTGAATCCTTTTGATAGCGTTTTGTCTATATCGACTTTCATAGCATTTTATTTATGCAATTTTATTTAAAAACTAAAAATCTCAATTTTTTATTTATAGCGTTAATAAATTTGTCATAGCTTGGAATCAACGCTATAAAAATTCTTTTCCATAGCGTTTGCCATTATTATAGCTCTTTTCCTGCGCTATTATATTATTTCCTATAGCGCCTTTGATATAATTAGTTTCTATAGCGTTTTACTTTCTGTCTCCATAGCACCTTTTTTGCGCTATTAATTTTAATATTGTGATGTACTTTCTATAGTATCCTACAAACGCTATCTTTCATCTTATATGAATTGCTCATTTCAATAGCAACCAAAATACAAAACTACATTTCTAAAAGCAAAAATCAAAAGCAAAAAATGTAATAGCAAAAGCATAATATACTGCCAAAGCATATTTGATTGCAAATGACAAAATGTATATGGTCTTACATAGTTGATAATAGGTACATAAGTTTAGAGTACATAATTTCAAAACAAAACATTACATGAAAAAACAAGATCCCTTAGTCTTCCGCTTGTCAGCTCATGCACATCAAACCTGCAAAGAGTAATCACTAGTAATTTGAAGCACCAACGCAAAAAATTTGAAGCAGCTAGCGTTCCCTGCATCAAACCACTTCCTGCAATGAAATGCAGAAAAAATAAAATAAACATTTGATGGCATCGTTCATATATACTAGTATTCTACTATCATGCTTCAAAAACTTATATGGAGGGAATAAAAATCTAGCAAACAATAACATTGATACCAAAGTCCAAACTTATTCGTTGATTGTATTTCGGCAAGTTCACTATTAGTAATAGAAAAGCCTTGGATGGAAGCATTACAGTGCTTCGATGCTCCTGTTCATAAACCAGTCTAAGGAACTTAAGCTATATGCAAAGGGGTGTTTATAGAAGATATTTAAATGTATCACCGTTTAGTCTTGTAGTCTATACTTGACAAATTTATTTTCTATTTTTCAATAGAAGTGTCATGGATATGTAAAAAAGGTAAAAGTACAATTTTGTTTGAAGTTGGTTTTCGTATTTGTATCATTGTATAAACTCTCTAATTTAAATGTGTTTTGATAACATTTTGATCTGGAAGAAAAATTTAAATCAAAACATCATTTTATTTCTTTTAATAGGGAAGAACTAATAACAATAGTACAGGTAGAAAAAAAACATACATTATCTGTTAAAACCACACAATCTTTCGCTAAGCATAATAAAAAATCTATAATATACGAGGCTCGGGAGACATAAGCAACTCCAGTGAAAGATTTCACCCGCTCACATTTTAATGCCGACCGAGTGAAATTCATGAGAGAAATGTTACATATTTGTCTTCATTCATTGCATAATATGTAGTTTAGAATAGCTAGGAAGGTTGAAATGAAAGAGCCAAATTATAACAAAGGAAAACACCATGCAAGCAAGTAAGCAAGAAATTCAAAAATCTATGCACAATACATACAAACTCAACTGTCTACTTTAAGGGCCTAGTCTATTTCTATCCCAAATGACACGTTAATGACTTGTGTACCAATTTTGAAAAAGTCACTAGAAAATCTTGTCTCTAACAGTGTTTTGGTTCTAAATAAGAACTTCTAATTTGTAATTGCATATAAAACCACAGTCAATGTATTGATGGACTGATCTTTGAGTTGGATTATTTGCAATCATACAAGTAAGAATCAGTATCCAGTGAAGTAAATATGAATTTTGCAATGTGAAAAAATAAATCATAGTTTTGTTTGCTATCTTGATTGGTATCCTGATGCAGCGCACCATGATGATTCGTTCAACCATCTTATGTCGCACCATGATAACTCGTTTGCTTTAATTCGCTCGTTGGTCTTAAGTCGTTCGCTTGCCTTAAGTCGCCCGCGACATAACGAGATGGATGATGCAGCGTAGGAGGCAGAACAAATGCGACATAACGAGTTAAGTCGCCCCAATTTCTTAAGTCGCTCGCTTGGTCTTAAGTCGCCAGAGTGACATAGCGAGTTATGCCAAAAGCAAGTTATGCCAACCAGCGACCTAGCGAGTTATGCCAAGCAACCTATGCCTCATTGTTCCCTTAAGTCGTTCTGAAGCCTAAGTCGCGAAGTCGCTCATGGAGTTTAAGCCGTTCCTGTTCTTATGTCGCTTGAGCCGTTTCCTGAAGCCGTGTTCTCTCTTATGTCACTATGTCGCTCAGTTAGGTCGCATCCTGTTATGTCGCATGGTGTGGTAACTTGTATGGTGCTGTTAAGTCGTAGGTCGTATGCTGTAATTCGTGTAATGCTGTGTTGTATGATGTTAAGTCGTAACTCGTATGTATTGTAAGTCGTATGATGTTATGTTGTTATGTCGCATATTTTTAGGTCGTGTGTCGTATGTCGTGAGTCATATATGATGGGTCGCGTGTGTGTTGTAAATCCTTATAAATAGGGGCGTGATGTCATTGTAAGGGGAGTTGATTTTTGAATAAAAATTTGTGTGTGAGCTTTTTGCCACCATTGTTGAAGTTGAGTATGAAATCCTTCTTCTTTCCTTCTTCGGGTTATTCGTGTGCGAATCAACGAAGTAGAAGCCAATTCTCGGTATCACTTGCGAGTGAACAACGATCGAATTGTAGATCTTTCAACACGGTATCTTGCGAGATCAACAGGTTAGAGATAGCTAGATTCCGGCATCGTCACGATCAACGGAATTGGTCATTTATCGTTTCATCGGTTTATTTGACACGAAATCATCATTACGTGGGAGGATCCTAGATAGGTTGCGAAAGTTTGAATCTAAACTGTTCGAACCTACTATAAGCTGCGTCACTTTTTGGTATCAGAGCCATATCAGATCCGAGCCATATCAGAGATCAAAGCTAAGCTAGAATAAAGCCGAGTTAAAGCCAAGTTAGGTCGGAGCCAAACTTGAGCCGAACCAAAGTTAGAGCCAAAGTAGTATCAGTAAAGGAAACGAGATTGTTTGATGATCATGCCTCCGAGACGTGCTAATCGCTATCATAATGTTGAAGATTTGTATAGAAGACAAGAAGCTGAGCAGATGGAGCAGCGTATCAATAAAAATCTCAATGAGGGTATTTCAAAATTGGAGAAGTTGATGAATGACATGAATCACAATCAAAGGAGAACGCCACCAGTTTCGAACCATAGTAGAAACAGGGTTTCACCATCGGTTTTGGAAGAAAGGAGGATGTCACCCCAGTCTTATCGAGATAGGAGAGAATCATCAGTTTCAATGAGAAGAGAACACCATGAGTATCAAAATGAAGAAAGAAGAACTCGACGTGGGTTTGACAATGAACCTTATCGTGATGTTAAAAGACATGGTAGAAGGGACATGTATGATCGTAGAGATGTAGATGGTCGGGATCGATATCGACATACATATGATTTTGAGGAGGATGGTGATGAAAGTAGTATGCATTATCGAAATCGAGGCCAAGTGCGAAATCAATACCTGGATTCAGAAAATGATCGTAAATGGGAATCAGATATGAGGATGGAAATTCCAGAATTCAAAGGTGGTATGCAAGCAGAAGAATTTCTTGATTGGTTGTCTAATGTTGAAGAGATTTTGGAATTCAAGGATGTGCCTGAGAATCGTAGAGTCCAATTAGTTGCTACAAGACTAAGGGGAAGTGCTATGGCTTGGTGGCAGCAAACTAAACTAACTCGGGAGAGAATGGGAAAATCAAAGGTTGTCACTTGGGAGAAGATGAGAAAGATGATGAAAGCAACTTTCTTGCCATAAAACTATCAATCTCTTATGTATCAACGTTTGCAGAATTTGAGACAAGGGATGATGACAGTGAATGACTATGCAAATGAATTCTATCAATTGATTGCAAGGAATGATATTATGGAGACCGAGGAATAGCTAACGGCTAGATATATTGGAGGGTTACGAATGCAAATTCACGACATGGTGAATATGTTTAATCCAATGTCTGTTGCTGAAGCACATCAGAAAGCTCTAGCTTGGGAGAAGCAAGGGAGACGAGGAAGTGGTGTGTTTGTGGGTTCTAACAATCAGAATAAAGGTGCTAGTAGCAGTGCTAATGCTTCCAAGGTAGTCAGTAAACCAATTGTCAATGAAGCCGCTAAAGCAAAGGTCAACAACAGTATCAAGTGCTATAATTTTCAGGAGTTTGGCCATAAAAGTAATGAATGTACGAAGCCAAAGAAGAGAGCATTAGTTGTAGAGGAAGGTGAGTATGAGGATGTGGAAGCTGAAGTTGACTATTCTCAACCATCGAAGTTTGATGAAGATGAAGAAGCTGTGTCAGGAGATAAGGGATGTAATTTGATGATAAGAAGGTCTTGTTTGGTGCCAAAGCATGAGAATGATTCTAGTTGGCTGAGAAGCAATATCTTTCAGTCTACATGTACTATCTTGGAAAAGATTTGTCGATTTGTTATCGATGTGGGAAGCTGCGATAACATTATTTCTGAAGAAGCCATCACGAAGTTAGGGTTGAAGACTGAAAAACACACTAGACCTTATAAACTGGCATGGCTAAAGAAAGGTGGAGAAGTGACAGTGGGAGGACGAGCATTTGTAACATTTTCTATTGGGAAGAAGTACAAAGATGATATATGGTGTGATGTTCTGGATATGGATCTGTGTCATTTACTATTGGGAAGACCGTGGCAATATGATCGAGCTGTACAACATAATGGTCGTACCAACAGCTACAGTTTCATGTTCGAAGGAACTCAAATTACCTTAGTTCCTAAGAAGCGTGAACAAAGCGAAAGCAAGTCAGAGAAGAAGGTGGAATCAACTAGTCTATTATCTACAAGATAATTTGTTGAAGAAGTGAAAGATAGTGCTGAATTGTTTATGTTGATTGGGTATGAAACAAGTGAGGATGTTGAAATTCCTACAGAGGTCAGACCGGTGTTGAATGAATTTGAAGATGTCTTTCCTGTGGAATTACCCAGGGAGTTACCGCCATTGAGGGACATACAATATAAATTGATCTAGTGCCAAGTGCTGTTTTACCACATAGGCCACATTATTGTATGAGTCCGAAGAAGCATGAAGAGTTGAGGAGACAGGTTGAGGAGTTGCTTGAGCAAGGGCGTGTTCGAGAAAGTCTCAGTCCTTGTGCTGTACAAGCTTTGTTGGTGCCGAAGAAAGATGGTTCAGGGAGAATGTGTACAGATAGCAGGGCACTCAACAAAATAACTGTCAGATACAGATTTCCTATGCCAAGACTTGATGATCTATTGGATCAAATCAGTGGGTCTGTAATCTTTTCGAAGATCGATCTTAAGAGTGGTTATCATCAGATTCGCATTAGACCAGGTGATGAATGGAAGACAACATTCAAGACTCGGGAAGGATTATATGAATGGCTGGTAATGCCATTTGGTCTATCTAATGCACCAAGTACATTTATGAGGGTGATGAATCAAATTTTCAGACCTTACATCGGTAAGTTTGTAGTAGTCTACTTTGATGATATCTTGATATATAGTGCTAGCACAGAGGAGCACATTCAACACTTGCGAAAGGTGTTAACTATTCTTCGTCAAGAACAGTTCTATGCAGCGACGAAGAAATGCGTGTTCATGACGCCAAGTGTTTTATTTTCGGGTTATGTTGTGTCTGAGGAAGGGATACAGGTGGATCAGAGTAAAGTAGCCGTAATCAGAAATTGGCCACAACCCAAAACTATAACAAAAGTCAGAAGTTTTCATGGGTTAGCTTCATTTTATCGAGATTTTATACCGCACTTTAGTAGTGTAATGACTCCTGCTACTAATTGTATGAAAGGAAATAAGTTTTCGTGGATGGAAGAGGCAGGATATGCCTTTGAGCAAATCAAGGAACTTTTAACCTCGGCACCGATTCTAGTGTTGCCAGATTTTCAGTTACTATTTGAGTAACATACAGATGCGTCGAAGATTGGAATTGGAGGTGTGTTGAGTCAGAAGGGTCGTCCAATCGCCTATTTCAGTGAGAAACTTTCTGGAGCAAAGATGAGATACAATACTTATGATGTGGAGTTTTATGCTATTGTGCAGGCTGTGAAGCATTGAAGACATTATTTGTTCCACAAAGAATTTGTTTTGTATACGTACCATGAAGCGTTGAAACATTTGCAAGGGCAGAATAAAATTGCAGCTAGGCATGCATCGTGGATAGCTTATTTTCATCAATTTACATTCGTCGTAAAACACAAGTCTGGAGTAGCTAATTGCGTCGCCGATGCATTGAGTCGGAGGGAGAATTTACTAACAACCATGCAAGTTGAGGTGATGGGTTTTGACTTACTTCCAGATCTTCTTATTTCAGATTCATATTTTTTTGAAATCCTAGACAAAGTCAAACAGGGAAGCATGGATGGATATATGCTGGTTGAAGGTTTTCTGTTCAAAGGAAATTAATTGTGTATTCCAGATTATGGTCTACGAATGAAAATCATCAAAGAATTACATGAAGAAGGACACGAGGGCCGCGATCGTACTATGCAGTTGATCTCAAAGTCTTATTTTTGGCCGTCAATGAGGAAAGAAGTTGAAAAGTTTGTTCAGAGGTGCCATATTTGTCAAGTTTCAAAGGGGACCACGACGAATGCAGGTTTATATTTTCCGTTGCCTATACCTACTAAGCCATGGGTGGATGTTAGTATGGACTTTGTATTGGGTTTGCCAAGGACGCAACGTGGCAATGATTCTATCTACGTAATGGTTGATCGTTTTTCAAAAATGGTACATTTTATCGCATGCAAGAAGACGGCAGATGCAGTTAATGTTGCACAGTTATACTTCAGAGAGATCTATCGCCTTCATGGGTTGCCTGAATCTATTGTATCGGATAGAGACACTCGTTTTCTGAGTCATTTTTGGATGAGTCTATGGAGAATAGTCGGGACAAAGCTGAAATTTAGTAGTGCTTATCATCCACAGACTGATGGACAGACAAAAGTTGTGAATAGATCCCTGGGTAATCTATTGAGATGCCTCGTGAATGACAATTTAAAGAGTTGGGATTCCAAGCTGTGTCAAGCTGAGTTTGCACACAACCATGCAGTCAATCGTAGCACTGGGTTCAGTCCATTCCAGGTCGTTTACTCGACAATTCCTAAGGGACCATTAGATTTATCTATAGTACCGCAGCAGAAAGGAGTGATCAAACGAGCTAGTGATTTGGTGAATGAATTGCAAGAGTGCCACAAGGTTGTGCAGGAACGATTGCTTAAGGCGAATGAGAAATATAAGCAATCCGTAGATATAAACGACGAAATGTTGAATTCAAAGAGGGAGATTTTGTATATGTAGTATTGACTAAGGATCGATTTCCTATTGGTGCTTACAACAAGCTAGCTGCTAGAATGATTGGTCCTTTGGAAATCGTGAAAAAGATTAATGAGAATGCTTATCATGTAAGATTGCTGGATCACATCTATACTGCCGACGTTTTCAACGTCAAATACTTGATTCCATATCATGAGAATAAGTATGTCGAAGGAGAGGAAAGTGTGAATTCGGGGTCGAATTCTTTTCAAACAGGGGAGGATGATGCAGCGCACCATGATGATTCGTTCAACCATCTTATGTCGCACCATGATAACTCGTTTGCTTTAAGTCGCTCGTTGGTCTTAAGACGTTCGCTTGCCTTAAGTCGCCCGCGACATAACGAGATGGATGATGCAGCACAAAAGGCAGAACAAACGCGACATAACGAGTTAAGTCGCCCTAATTCCTTAAGTCGCTCGCTTGGTCTTAAGTCGCCAGAGCGACATAGCGAGTTATGCCAACAACAAGTTATGCCAACCAGCGACCTAGCGAGTTATGCCAAGCAACATATGCCGCATTATTCCCTTAAGTCGTTCTGAAGCCTAAGTCGCTAAGTCGCTCATGGAGTTTAAGCCGTTCCTGTTTTTATGTCACTCAACTTATGTCGCTTGAGCCGTTTCCTGAAGCCGTGTTCTCTCTTATGTCACTATGTCGCTAAGTCGCAAGATTCCTTAGGTCGCTCGGTTAGGTCGCATCCTGTTATGTCGCATGGAGTGGTAACTTGTATGGTGTTGTTAAGTCGTAGATCGTATGTTGTAATTCGTGCAATGCTGTGTTATATGATGTTAAGTCATAACTCGTTTGTATTGTAAGTCGTATGATGTTATGTTGTTATGTCGCATATTTTTAGGTCGTGTGTCGTATGTCGTGAGTCGTATATGATGGGTCGCGTGTGTATTGTAAATCCCTATAAATAGGGGCGTGATGTCATTGTAAATGGAGTTGATTTTTGAATAAAAAATTGTGTGTGAGCTTTTTTCCACCATTGTTGAAGTTGAGTGTGATCTCCTTCTTCTTTCCTTCTTCGGGTTATTCATGCGCGAATCAACGAAGTAGAAGCCAATTCTCGGTGTCACTTGCGAGTGACCAACGATTGAATTGTAGATCTTTCGGCATGGTATCTTGCGAGATCAACGGGTTGGAGATAGCTAGATTCCGACATCGTCACGATCAACGGAATTGGGCATTTATCGTTTCATCGGTTTATTTGACACGAAATCATCATTGCGTGGGAGGATCCTGAATAGGTTGCGAAAGTTTGAATCTAAACTGTTCAAACCCACTATAAGCTGCGTCATATCCAGTAAGAATAGACGCTTAATAGCAATGCCATCAAGTGAGGATGATTTCTAAATTTTAACAGATGTCGGTATTGTTTTTTGTATACTAAAATTTCATACGAACCACAAATTTGATAACCAAGTATCCATTCATTTCAACCTAATTAAACACCCTACGTATCAGCTAACCTCCATATTATAGGCACTTAATCAGTTCAGATTCAACTATCGGGATCAGACTAGTTTAATATATTGTGAAAAGACTCCTGTCTTCATTTCTTACAGTACCGAGTGTGATATCTTTTGGTAAATAAAAAACATATTTCCTAATAGAATGATTTTGAAAAGGACAATATGAAGGCTTCTAGAGATTTGGGTGGTCACAAACATTGGTTATTAGAACTTGTCAGAAATGGTATTGAACTGGTTAAACATCAACTAAAGTACCTTATTACAGTTGATTCGCCTTCAACTGATCAACTACCTACATATAAGTAGGACGGCTGATGCATAAATTCAAAATTTTATATTTGAACAATTTTATTTAACAGTAATAAAATATGCTTACTATAAGTTAATTCCGTTACAAGATTCATTGTAGGCCAAGCTATTGTAGAGCCAATGACATCTTCAATGCATTCAAACTCGGTAGTAGGTCTCTACAAACGTGCGGTTGGAACTTTTGAAACATCAATCCAAACTCTAGCTGCACCCTCTCCCAATGGAACAAATGGATCGTAATGTTTGGATCAGTTGAAGCTACACGTTCCTCGGCAACAATATTTCCCGTTCCAAAAACATCAATCAACTTACATTTATTCGATGCAGAATTTGCAACCAACCAAGTAACATAAATAATTGTTTTCAACTATAAATTGTATGAAGTATTTGAAACATATTGCCTCATGAACAAAATTGAACTATTTATTTGAACAATAAATAATATATTACCATAGGAGTTGATACACGGTTTGTCAAAGGACTGAAAAATGCTTTGGTGTTTGCTTTATCAATGACTACTTTAGATTCTGGCCAAGCTACTTTGCTACCAACCGCTTCTTCGACATATCTCATATTAGCAGTTGGCTTCCATAAAAATGCCTTCACTTTTTTGGGATTGTCTATCAACACTAGCTTGGTGGATGGTCCAAGAGGAATGCCATTAACAAGTTGTTTTGGATCACTATAACACATTCGTCCTTCCGCAACTAATTCTTCACTTCCCAATCAATCAAAAAGCTTGCATTTGTTATCTTCACTTCCACTCTATAAAAAAACATATTCATACTAATATATGCCATATCAAGCTCTACTCTATATTTCCAGTCTCATTTGCTAAGGTGCAGCTACCACTAAAACTAGCGAAAAATAAGAAGAAATTAAAATGTTACCACATTGTCTTCTTTCTCTTGTTCAATCGTGCGTACAACTACTCTATCAGCTGGCCATGCTACTATCATGTCCTTAGCTTCTCCAATACGTGTCATAGTAGCTGTAGTCCTCCACAAATAAGCATCCGTTATCCTTGGAAATTCTATCAAAATTTTCATCGCATTTGGTCCTAAAGGAATTTGATGTACAAGCTTGATAAGACTCTTCCTTCAGCAACTATTTCATCACACCCATTACAATCCAACAAATCACATTTTTCATGTATTTTCTCCGAAATACCCTACGATTAATTAAAAACCAAGTAATTATTGAATTATATATATATATAAAATGTTGAATGTAATTCAATGTTACCATTTTAGATGTGCCTGCATCAATTCCATTCTCTTTACCCTGGTAAACCAATAAATAAGTTAGCATTTTATCACTAAATTATAATAAAAACCATAATTCGGGGGCAAGCATGCTGCTTGGAGTTAAACACATATCATTGTTTTTTTGTTACTTGACAAAACTGACATGTACTTTGAAATCTCCATATGCTAAATTGTTCTCATTGTTGTTAGCGGTATATATATATATAAGTATAGCTTCAAGTGTATATTTCTTAGTTGAAAAGATAACATGACTTACTGAAAAGATAACTCTCACCAAGTTAAAACAAATAAAAAGAATATACCTGATTCTTCACTAGCATGTGAATCATCTTCTTTAATTCCATAATTGTATTATGGCATTCAGTTAGTTTCTTATCATTAGCCCTTGATAAAATAAACTTGGTGAGAGTTATTCCTCTTCCCATTGCTCTTAGTCGCCCGGGTTTGTCTTGTCCTAGTACTTGTGCAAGAGCATCATTACTTGGTGAGCTAGATTGTGATTCACTTTCACAACTTTTTATCTTCTCCTGTAATACGAATGTCAATTTATACTAATAGCCTTACTGACATATATAATGACTTCCTTTGTAAAAAGTTTTTTGAGGTTCGATAATGCTTTTTAAAATGTTAATAGCCTATATTCTCAGTCAACTATTACTTGGTATTACTATACTAATTATATTTGAGGAATTTCATACCAGTTTATGTACTCTTAAGCAAAAAATGACGTTGCGAAGACAAACCAGTCATAGTGTATCAATTACTATTTTCAACATCTGGTAAACTGTGTCATGATTTGTCAATATCAGTCTACTCAAAAGGGGCTAAGGCTAACCTGGCATCAACTATCTACCATCTATATTCTCAGAAATAGTAATCACTAGTAATTTGTTTTCTGTTTTGCTTAGTTTTCTAGATGAACATGAAAACAATTAACTTCTATTTTAGTTCAAAAAAATACACGTAAAATAACTACAAAGTTCATTCCTGACATATGCAATTCTATATGGTTTTAATAAGAAAGAAGTTATTTGTAGGCTTTGTTGATTTTCTTCTATGTCTTCCTAGGCATATGATATGTTGATACCTTGCAAGAGTTAGTAATTAGATTGTATGCCTCCAGTAATTTACAAAAACAACTTATTTAGTTGTTATTTTGCGTGTTTGTCAGGTCTTGTGATGTTATGTATATAAGTTTTTAATATGATTTCACTAAAATATCATAATGCTCAAAAACATGGTATATGTATATTTGCATTTGGGCTACATATTTGTTTAGATGTTCTCCAAGTATTTGTTTGGTCGGTTTGCATGAAAAGAGAACTAGCTAGGTGATTTTTCAAAACTAACCAACATGCCGTATAACAATTTAACTTCCTACGAACCCCTTAATAGTACATTTTGTGTACATATTTCGTGTAGGTTTTAAAATATTCGTGTAGGTTCCAAAATATTCGTGTAGGTCCCAAAATATATCAATAAGTATCAAAAGGCCTTACAATAACATCTGCAACAGTCGTATTCACCGGTTCGCCGTTTTTTTGAGTGCGAGATTTAATCCAAACTCGAGCTCTAGAGATGGAAGATGGATCTTCACTCTTCTCTTTCTGCATTAAAACGAAGACTAATTTATTAGTGAGATATCTTTAACATTGATAAAAAAATGAAAGAACGAAGAAGTCTAAGTCGTATAATTTTGAATGCAAAATAATTTCTCACCATTTCTTCAGTTAATCAAGCCATTCCTTTGCGGCTGCATGTGTGTGGGAATTGCTTCCGTCTTATGGCTTTGTATTTGTCACTTTGTATCTACAATAAAATGTGATTATTGTTAATCAATAATAAGGATCTGATTAATGATTAAATATATTTTTTTACCTTAAAGGCTGGACTTGTTTTCAACTTAACAAAATCTCTCCACTCCTTCATACTATCGATGTTGTCTGGTTTTAACTGAAGTATTTCTTCTTTGGTTTTTGCTTTTCCGAACTCCCTAACGAATCTGCTTTTCGAGGCCCTCCAAATAGTTCCCATTTGATGAAATATAGACACTTTTTGCCAGTCTTCGTCTAATTTAAATCTAGCCTAATATCAGTATGAAAAATGAAAGCAAGATTTTAAATATAATAAATTGCTCAAACTGATTATAAAGTGCCTACTGCTGTGATTTATGAAAAATGAAAGCAAGATAGTTATGTACGTACAAATTGCAACTTTTTCGGTCACAACAAAATAATTCAATTAACACATAAACACATGGACATCAGCAAGACAAGACATCGAAACATTAAAAATATTCAGCAAAATAATTTCGTCTTTGTCTATTTTAATTGTTCAAAGTACAAATATTCAGTATTCATGAATTATGATTCATGAATTCAAACTGTTTCGATTTATTTTTCCAACTGAGTTTATAGTCCAAGAAATATAGTAGAAATTGTTACTATTGACAGTATTAGAAGTCATATGGTATTCCCATAAAACAGTCAAGTGTACAAAAGATCAGTAAAAAAAAACAGTCAAGTGTAAGATAAAATTTAAAAAATCATTGTCTCATACCTTAATGGATTCCCACAAAATAATTTTTCTATCATCATCGAGTAGCCTCCAATCATCAAGTGTAAACGGAACATCCCCTCGGACAAGTGGTCCTAAATAAGAAGATAAACTAACTGATCCAGGTCCTATTGGCTCTGCCGTCGAATTAAATTCTACTTCAACTCTACTCATAGCATCTGAAGGAAGCCTTTTCATTTTTGTTGGACCTCTAGTAGTTCTTTCCCCTCTTGGATTTGCATTTTCATGAACCGGTCCATCATCTTCCAATGAAACTTCATAATTTTCGCCAGTTTGCATTGCATTGTCTTCAGGTGCTTGCGCGTTGTCCTCAAGTGCTTCAGCTACTGTTTCATCTTCCATCACATTCGAATGGCTACGGTCGATAAGCTCTTCCCTGACTATAGACTGATTTAACGCAGATTTTGGTACCTCAGTTTCTTTTTGTTTGACGTTTCCTCTCTTCCTCTTTGCATTATTCTGAAAATAAAAATAAATAAAGAGTTAAGTTGATGTAATAGTATTAGAAGCAACAAAATGTATACATAATATTTACGGAGAGTAATATGTCAAGTTTTCTGGTGATATTTTGACAATAGAGTTAATGATATTTTGACAGATAAGCAATTTCAGTCGGATGATGTAGTAGGTAATTTGAAGCAGCTGCTAACTCTGTGGACGTGAATAACACAAACACTTGCTATTATGCCTTGCTGAAAAACTTTCTAAGCCATTGAGCCTTGCATAAAAGCTAGAATTTATAAAGTCTACAGTTTATCCCATCTATAGTGTTGTTTTAGTCACAATGCTTTAAGCTTCCAGTTTAAATTGTACATAGAATAAACTAAATTTGTCCAAATTAATTAAGAAATGGTAAACATGCAGTGCAGTGTGCACTAAAAGATGAAGGAGGTTGTCTGAGCCAAAATTACTAACCTGAATCTGGTGGACTGAAATTGATTTGGAGAGGCTGTTGAAAGACAATTTCATATGGATTCAAAGGACGAGGGTCGCACATGCCCAAAACAAACAAGTGTGGAATGTTATACACAAGTCTATGTTTTGACCCTTAAATGCAATGCAGATAAGAGGCTGCTTAGCCTGCTTACAATGCAGATATGTTCTTGACATGTAAATACATTGTCTATGTTTGAAAATAGTGCAAAATAAATATGGCAATCCCTATCAGATTGAACTCAATCGATTTATTTCAATCCAACAAAATTATTCAAAACATAACAAAAGAACTATAGACCCAGTGAGAACTGTTCTATCTACTTGTGTGTGATTTATCTATAATACAGAACGCATAACACCATATCACCAAATAGTGGACATACAAAACCCAAAAAAACAAGAACATACTAATATAACAGTAGAAAAAGAACTCAAAAAGGATGGGAAACCCATCACTAATCTCATTGCTGTTTGTGCTGGTTTTTTGGGTTTGGAGACATTCAGACTCATCACAATGCACAACAAAGTGTCACTCATTTTCCGGTTTGGGTAAGTAAAGAATCATATGCACACTACTTACGCAATAATAGAATATATACTCATTATCTTGAACCAACAGCAATGAGACTTTAACAGTTTGAACCAACGGCTAATTATTACTGATCCTATAAATGAATTAACAAACCTTGTTTTAACTACTCAAATATGCCTTCGCAATCCTCTCTAACATAGCTAACATCGTCACTAGAATCATCAACATCCATATCGATTTCTCTGTAATCTTCCCCAACATAGTTAACTTCATCAACCGATTCATTTGTCTCTAACTCATGAAAGCCTCTTGGTGGTATCTTCATTACCACATACCATTAGAGTCATCATTGTCTTTTAAATAAACAACTTGTTTTGCTTGAGATGCAAGAATATATGGATCTTTTGAAAATGAAGCTTGATTTTGATGTAAATTTACAAGAGTGAATCCATCTTCAACCTTTACACCGTTTCCAACATTTGCCCAATGACATTTAAAAATGGGAACATAAAACACATGATAATCTAACAAAAATATATCGGTCAATATCCCATAGTAAGTAACTACGTCAACCACTTGAGATATATCTTTTGCACTAGCTCTACACATGGTAGTGGCATCATAAGTAACCCCACTATTTTGAGTTTCTCTGTCAATGTCTTTTGTGTGAAAACGTTGTCCATTGATGATATATCCTTTATAGGACAAGACGTCATTCTTTGGACCGTATGCAATCCATTTTAACATTTTATCATGATCTTCTGAGCTAATAGGTATCTATAAAAAATATTTAATATATATGTCACAATGTTCTGAAACCAATGTTAGTTCATTATAAAATTTAACCAACCTTCTTTTTAATCCAATCGGCAAAGTTATATGTATATTTTTTCCAAAGTAAGGTTGCGCTTCTTCCTATACGTTTGTCTGAATCTTGCAACTCCTTCAAATGCAAACTGATAAAGAAAAAATTATGTCTACTCATACTTGCAATTAAGTACATCAAAACAATATAGACGTACTATAAAATTCACTTACTCTAAAAACGGTTCAACCATTGTCATATTCATTAACACGACCAAATGAGCATTTTTTCTCATTAGAAGATAATGTAACTGTCTTAGACGCAGAAATTGGACGTCCTTCAAGTATTACAGAATTTTCGTAGTCCTCATTTCGAACACCTTTCTCTTCTATGTGTCTTGTTTTTTTAAAAAATCACCAAAATATCTCATACATTCTTCAGCAAGATAGGATTCAGCAATACACTCCTCAGGTCGTGCGGGATTTCTTACATAATCTTTAAGTGCTTTCATATATCTTTCAAAAGGATACATCCAACGAAAATGAACCGGCACACACAACCGTGCTTCTCTTCCAAGATGAATTGTCAAATGTATCATTATATCAAAAAAAGAGGGAGGAAAATATCTATCAAGTTCACATAATATTATAATAATCTCATCATCAAGTTGCTGCAGATTTTCTCTATCAAGCACGCTGCTGACATATTTTATTAAAGAATGAACATAAACGAACTATTGCTTCCCTTGGTTTCCTTGGCAATAGTCCTCTTATTGCAGCTGGCAACAACTGTTGCATTATAACGTCGTAATCGTGAGATTTTAAACCACCAACACTGTAATCCTCCAATGGAACACAATTTTTCAAATTTTAACAATAACCATCAGGTCCTTTGAAATCATACAACCTATTACAGAAGGTATTTTTCTCATAATTTGATAATGTACATGGAGCCGACGGAAGATATGTTTTTTTTCCGCGAGGTTGTGCATAAAGTCCATGTCGAATTCCCAAATCCTCTAGATCTTTTCTCGAGTTAATTCCATCTTTTGACTTTCTATCATGCAGTATCGTGCCCAAAATGCTTTCACCGACATTTTTCTCTACATGCATCACATCTAAGTTATGACGTAAGGGAAGCTCCTGAAAAACCAAGAGTGTAATACTTCAACGATATAATATTTTATAATTAATCAAGTGTAAAATAATAAAACTTCACACTAACCTCCCAATATGGAAAATTGAAGAATATTGATCTTTTTTTCCATCTTGATAGCTCCATTTTCATAGGATCATTAGCTTCGTTTCTCTATTATGGCAACTCTTCCTTTTCTTCATTTGTCTCTTTTTATTTTGCTTGCTTTTCTTCCCTTTTTTGTTGTTTTTTTCATCTTTAATTTCTTTTGCAAAATTATTTGGAAAGTCTTTTAAAATATTAGAGATGTTCCTTCTAGTTAAAATTGTAGGCCTGCTTCCATTCTCTACAGTATTATCAAACCAAACCTTTTGTTTTCTCATTTTATTAGAATGATGTAAGAATCTTCTATGACCCGTATAAACAGTCTTCCGGCTATGATTCAACCACCAATGGTGAGTATTCATGCCGCATAATGGACATGCTTTTTTACCCTTTACGCAGCATCCGACGAGATTTCCATAAGCTGGAAAATCATTTATCGTCCATAACAAAACTGCTTTCAGATTAAAAACTGTTTTAGTAAATGCATCAAAAACTTCAACTCCATTATTCCACAAATGATGCAAATCTTCTACCAATGGCGCCAAATAAACATCAATATCGTTCCCCGGTTGCTTCAGACCAGAAATTAGCAATGTTAACATAATATTCTCCTTCTTCATACAAAACAAAGGCGAGAGATTATATGTTACAAGCATTATTGGCCAACAGCTATATTTAGAATTTAACATAGAAAATGGATTAAAACCATCAGTAGCAAGACCAAGTCTGAGATTACGTGGATCCATTGAAAATGATTCCCATTTCTCATCCACTACATTCCACGTTATAGAATCCACCGGATGGCGCATTTTTCCATCGTTACTTTTGTTATTAAAATGCCATCTTAAATCTTCTGCCATTTTTTGCGATCTAAACATTCTTCTAAATCTTGGAACTATTGGAAAATATCGCAATACTTTTACCGGGATCCCTTGAATAACCTCTCCTGTATGTTGATTAGTCTTCCATCTCGAAAATCCACATTTTGGACAATTATCCAAATCTTTGTACTCTTTTCTAAAAAGACAACAATCATTCTCACAAGCATGAATTTTCTCAAAACCCATATCGAAAATTTTAAGAAATTTCTTCACTTCATATATGGTTTTAGGAAGTACATTATCCTTTGGTAACAACGACTGTTGCACGATTAGAAGCTTATTAAAACCATTATCAGATAACCCAGTCTCACATTTAAAGTTATATAAGGCAATAATGGCAGATAACTTTGTTTGATCTGGACAATCAGGATATAATGGGGTTTCCGCATCTTCTAAATTTTTTAATAAATCATCTTCTCGTCTCTTCACATTATCATCATCGTTATCATTAGTAAAAAAAGAATGATTGATGAAATCTTCATCTTCATAGTGAATGCCTTTAGAAAGATATAAAAATGAATTTGAGGTGGGTATTTGCATTACCTTTGCATAGAACGACTTGCATAAGCTAAAACTAGAAGGAGATGAAGATAGAGGCCATTTTTGTTAAGAAAGCTTTAGGAAATGATTAGGGTTTTGATTAGGGATGCATGAATGAGGTTAGGAGAGTTTGATATAATTTATAGAGGAGGTTTAGGGTGGGTTATTGGGTTAAGTTTAGTAACCCAATAAGAAGAGAGTTATTTACATGTTTCCAAAAATTAGTCTAAGTGTTCATATATGTTTATAAAAGTCATTTTTCTTATCCAAACCCGTTTTTAAGATCTCTCCCAAAAATTTTAATTTTCAAAAAAATAACATTTTATCCTCATTTTAAAATCCCATATTTCCCATTTAATTAAAATAGCCTTTTTCAAATAAATTTTGTTATTCCAAATCCTTTTATGCTTCAAAAAAATAAATAAAAATTCTAACTTTTATTTATTAATTGGTAATGCAAATCCCAGGTTGTTACAGACTCCCCCTTAAGAAAATTGCGTCCCCGCAATTCCTTAAGATAGATGTCGTCTATAACGTCAAATCCACAAAGAAGTGATAGAGATAAAATAGAGAATTTTTTTTACCCACAGAAGAAGATGGGAGGAAGCCAGGATAAGAGCGCTCGATAGATTCTCTGGTCTCCCAAGTGCAGTCCTTAGGATTCGGTGACTATTGAATCTTCACGAGTGGAAACTCTTTGTTGCGAAGGCGTCTAACCTCCGAATCAAGCACACGAAGAGGTTGCTGCTCCAAAGATAAATCAGGTAAGATCACTAAATCAGGCACGACATGCGGCTCAATGATAGAATCAGGATCGCGAACACACTTGCAAAGCTGAGAAACATGGAACACGTCATGCATTCCGGAAAAATGAGCAGGAAGAGCCACACGATTAGCAACGGGGTCGATGCGTTCCATGATAGGAAATGGTCCAACATAGCGAGGAGCCAATTTCCCTGTAGAGCTAAAACGCACAGCCCCCTTCATACGGGAAATCCGAATGAAGACAAAATCACCAATGGAGAACTCAAGAGGCTTCCTACAGTTGTCCGCGTAGGATTTCTGGCGGTCCTGTGCCTCCCTCATTCTCTGACGGATAAGAACAATCTTTTCAAAAGATTTCCGAACTGAATCTGGACCAAGAATGAGCTTCTCGCCAGATTCTAACCAACAAGCAGGAGAGCGACATGGCCTTCCATATAGAGCCTCGAAAGGTGCCATGCCGATACTAGACTGAAAGCTGTTGTTGTAGGAGAACTCTACAAGCGGTAAGTGATCCTCCCAACTACCTCCGAAATCCAGAATACAACAGCGCAAAAGATCCTCTAAAACACGATTCACCCTCTCCGTCTGACCGTCGGTCTGAGGATGATAAGCAGTCGAGAGATTCAGCTTTGTGCCCAAAGCTGACTGTAGGCACTTGCAGAAGTGACCAGTGAAAATGGTGTCTCGATCACATACGATAGAGCTAGGTATGCCATGAAGTCGAACGACTTCCTTCACATAGAGCTTGGCCAACTGAGGTGCAGTCCGAGTGGACTTAATCGGAATGAAATGAGCCGATTTGGTCAAGCGATCAACAATAACCCAGATAGAAGTATGGCCTGACCTCGATCGAGGCAGACCGTCAATGAAATCCATGGATATCTGATCCCATTGCCATAATGGAATCTCTAGAGGCTGAAGAAGACAAGCTGGACGCTGATGCTCGGCCTTGATCTGTTGACAAGTCATGCAACCACTCACATAACTTGCCACATCTCTCTTCAAACCCTCCCAATAATATAGTCGGCACATATCGGCATACATCTTACTCGAACCGGGATGTATAGTGTACTTAGTGCGATGGCACTCTTCCAGAATGTCACGCCTAAGTGATAAATCAGATGGTACAATAATACGGTTCTTCCTACGAAGACACCGATGAAAATCAAGAGAATAATCCAGCAATGTCTCATTACTGGATCCCGACTCGAGAAGATGAATAAGATGCAATAAGTCTGGATCCTGCCGCTGAGCATGGGCAATGCGATCCAATAAGATAGGACGAGCTTTCAAGCTAAATAATAAGACCGGAGAATCAGAGGATGGAGCTCGATCTCTAATATCACACAAAGATAGGGTCTCAAGAATATCCCACTCGGCAATCATCATAGAAACTACCGCCGAGTGCTTGCGACTGAGCGCATCTGCAACACGATTACCCTTGCCAGAGGTATACTGAATATCTAATCATATGAGGCGAGAAAATCAAGCCATCGCTGCTGCCTCATGTTGAGATCTCTCTGGCTGAAAAGATACTTCAGAGACTTATGATCGGTGTAAAGAGTGAAGCGTTCGCCTAATAGAAAGTGACGCCACGTCTTCAAGGCAAAGACGATAGCTGCCAACTCAAGATCATGAGTTGGATAGCGAACCTCATTCGGACGTATCTGCCTAGAAGCATAAGCAACTACCCGATCCTTCTACATAAGCACAGCACTAAGGCCGCTAGCACAAGCGTCGGTGTAAACAACAAGATCCTGGTTACTCTCAGGAACCACAAGGATAGGAGCATGAGTGAGAAGTTCCTTCAATCGCTGAAAAGAAGCTTCACACTTATCAGACCAAATAAAGCGAACACCCTTACGAGTCAGCGTCGTAAGGGGAAGTGCAACTCGAGAGAAATCCTTGACAAACCGACGGTAATAACCCACCAGACCAAGGAAGCTGCGAATATCATGAACGTTCTCGGGCTGCTTCCAATTCTGAATAGCTTCGATCTTGGCAGGATCGACAGAAATACCCTCAGATGATACAATATGGCCCAAGAACTTGACCTTGCTCTCCCAAAAATGGCACTTGGAGAGCTTGGCCGTAAGCTGATGCTGACGAAGAGTATCCAAGATGATCCGCAAATGATGAGCATGCTCTGCCTCGGATCTAGAATAAATAAGAATATCGTCGATGAAAACCAGAACGAATCCATCGATGTATTCTCGGAATACTCGATTCATAAGATCGACGAAGAAAGCCGGTGCATTCGTCAAGCCGAATGGCATGACCAACCACTCAAAAGAACCATAACGAGTGCGGAAAGCGGTAAGAGGAATGCTATCTTCCGCAACTCGGAGCTGATGAAATCTGGTGGCAAGGTCGAGCTGGGAAAAGACCTTCGCACCGCTCAACTGATCAAACATATCGTCTATCCGTGGCAATGGATAACGATTTCTGATAGTCAACTCATTAAGCTTGCAATAGTTAATGCAAAGCCTAAGAGAGCCATCGGGCTTCTTAACGAAGACCACAGCAGCACCCCATGGCGAAGAACTGGATTGAATGAACTGCTTCGCTTCAAGCTCAACTAACTGCTTCCTGAGTTCCTCATTCTCCTTAGTAGACATTCTCGTAGGAGGACGCCCAACTAGATGAGAACCTGGAATGAGATCGATGCGGAACTCAATGGCACGCTTTGGTGGCAGGCGTGATACTGGCTCGAATATATCGGGGAAATCCCGAACAACAGGAATACGAGATAAGTCCAAAGCCTCATCTCGTAAATCAAGAGGAAATAAAGTAATATCAGAAATCCCAACATCCTAAAGAGCAATAGCTAACGGAGCAGACGAGTCAGGATGACGAAGAAATAATATCCGCTCCGAACAAATGATTTTGGCGTCATACTGAGCGAGCTAATCTATGCCAAGAATCATGTCAAATCCCAAATACTCCATAACGTGCAGATTTGCATGGAAAGAAAATCCACAAAGATCAATATCTATATCCTCACAAAGCAGGCTAAGGGTCGTGGATCCGCTGATGGGATTCACAATCCTTAGTGAAGAAACCAAACAAGTAACATCCAAAGATAAAGCATCTACTAGCTCCTTTGATACGAATGAGTGACAGACACCCATATCAAAGAGAACTCTACAAGATCTACCATAAAATAAAATAGAACCTTCGAGAACGAAAGGATGCGTACCTCGAGGCTGAGCTGAAGATGTAGGAGCCTTGGCAGCATTAAGCTTGCTAGATCTAGGAGGTGCAGTAGGACAAGTGGAGATCCTGTGTCCCTCCTTCTTGCAGAAGGTGCAATAAAGAGGTTTGGGACACTCTCGAATAAAGTGACCAGGAGAACCATAGTTGAAGCATTTCTTCGGAGGACGTGTCCCACTAGGCTGAGCAGGAGTCTGGGACTGAGAACGAGTCTGAGGCTGAGTCTGAAAAGTAGAACTGCCAGTCTTCTTCTTCTTGTTCCAAGGCTTGATCTTCTGAAATAGACCCCGCTTCTGATTGGGGTTTTTAGAACCCTCACCATCTCATCACTGTCTCTCTCACGCTCAACCGCTTCAAGGTGAAGCGCTGCGCCAACTAGCTCATCAAAAGGGAGCTTAAGCTGGAGCATAAGCTGTTTCTTCAAATATTTCTTCAGGCCTTCTACAAATTTGAGATTCTTCTTATAAGGATTGCTAATGAACTCGAGGCCATACTTAGACAGGGCCTCGAAAGATGATGAATAGTCAGCAACAGAGGTCTTCCCTTGCTTAAGGTCAATAAAGCGGCGTGCAAGGGCTATCTTCTCGGACTCGGGAACAAACTTGAGCAAGAAGCGCTCTCAGAACTGATCCCAAGTGAGAGTGGCCTCATCGGTCTCAGAAATAAGGAGCTCGTACCAATCCAAGGCACGGCCCTCAAGATGGATAGAAGCAACAAGAACTCTGTCATGGTCAGGAAGGGTCATGCGAGTAAAATTACGCTCGCAAACTCTGATCCAAGCCTGGACATCAAGAACAGTCTCGGAGCCATTGAACGGCTTCCCTCCAAGATGAATAAAGTCGCTGCAGAGGCACGCAAAAGCAAACTTGCGCGGTGCATCAAAAACTGGTGCAGGAGACTGAGAGTGCGACTGAGAGTTACGAACTAGCTCCATGATTTGGTCCGTGGTCATGTATATGCCCTCTGGATGAGGGTTGCTGGACTGTCCAGCATCAGCACAACGGAGGTTCCTAACTCTACCGGCCATACTGAAAGATAAGGTAAGATTTAGTTAAGCACGATTCAAAGATAGATAATTCATTAAGGAATATTACGGAATGTAATAGATTCCTACACATATTCCTAACTTATTTTTCTAAAGGTGGAGATGTTCAATTTGGATCGTACTGTAACGTATTATACTACGTCTCTATTCTGTGTTTGTTATGCTTAATTCTGAACCTGGCTCTGATACCAGAACTGTAACGCCCCACTCCGAGACCCACTCTAGTAAAGAGTATTACAGAGTAATACCGTCTGCTAGAACGGAGAATAGAGTATAATGGAAGCGACCATATGTAATCAAGGTATAACTAACTACCGAATACGTCAAATAGGTGGTTTTCTTTTCTCAAGTGGTTCGACGTATCCAATAGATATTTATAACGAAATTACAATGGCTAAGGAAAATAGGTTCAGAACAAACATAATACTAAATGATAACATCATCATCACAGAACAGTCACATAACAGTCACAGAACATAAGTACAATATATCGTCAATACAGATCCAAATATCAAAAGGTGGGTACAAAGCCACCACTCACACATGTGAGTCAAAAATATGTACATAAGAGACTGAATAATCAGAGTATCAAAATAGTGGACAAATGTAAAGAGCTATCTATCAGCATAGCAGATAATGTCCAAGCGGAAGCACATAAAGCTAAGTCCAGAGACCTAACCTGAAACAACTCGGTCTGACCCGAGCGAAAACACTCGGGTCAGGCTAGCTAAACAATCAGTAATAACTGAGATATATAATAATGCGGTACATAAATCAAACAGTACTTCTCCAAAGAGAAGAGTAATATGGACTACATGAACATAATGACGATCCCTAATCATCAATAAACAGTAAAAATCTCCAAAGAGAATATCAACACCAAAGTGTTAAATAAATAAAATCGCCTCATATCATCGGCGTAGCCAAAGCTATATAAAGTTGCCCATAGGCAATAATCCCAAGAGTGACCAGAGTCTGTAATCAATGCCCAAGCAAAGATCGATGCTCCAAGGAGCAATAGGGATATACTGAACAGTCAATGAAATCGAATACTGAAAAGCAGTGTCCAGAGACACCGTGGATCCACAAGGTAATCGTACTTATATCGTATGGTTCCACAGAACCAACACCGAATGGCGTTACTCGAATGAATATAAAATCATCAGATAATACAAGTATAGCACGTGCACCGACCAGAGTCGTTATTGCCAAGTACTGTAGAGTTGTGATCGATCACTCGCACAGATGCGGAATGCGCGAGACGGCGAGATCCTTCCCAGAAGGATAAAGGCCCAGAGGGACACGCCGAAAAACTGCTCCATAGAGCAGGTGTCTAGAGACGGTTGCCCAGAGGCGTGGTGACCCAGAGGTCCAGTACTGGCCGCCCAGAGGCTAATGTGTCACAAACTTCTTGGAGAGGAACCCGTAAAGTGTTAACAATGAGTACCATACCCCATGTTCGCACTAAATGGTTTACTAACCAATAGCAAGCTCACACTCCAAACAATAAAAAGTCCACCTCGTATCATCCGTAAACTAGACCCAAAGGTCAAAACGATCAATCGAATAGGTCAGGGATTAACCGGAAAGAAAATACACACGGTTCCATAGGCCGGAGATTTCCTAACCGTTTAAGCACCTTTCCACTTCGCTCGACGTGCTAAATGTGAGTGTGAGATTTTTATTATAGAAAATAATGGTGCGAAACGGATTTATAATTGATCTTGAAATCACTTTAAAACGGCTTTTCAAAACTCTCCTATTATGGAGTAATTAATTTAATAATTAAAAATAATATTATATAATAATTTCGAAAGCCATTTAGGAGTGAAAAATCCTTTTAAAATAGTTCATAAAAACCCGTGTACGAAATCTAGAGACAAATCTCAAAGAAATCGATAAATCAGAAAATCATTGAAAACCAATATTCGCGTTGGAAAATATTCTGAATGGCTGTGTACCAAAGTTCGAATTTTTTTGATTAGCAATTGAATCCCAAAGGTTCATTGCAGAAACAATCAATTTGAAGCGGTTACACCAAAATAGGGCAACTCTGTCTCGGTTACACCAAAAATGGTGCAACCGATGGGTCGGAACCTGGCTGCACCAAGTGGGTGTAGCCCCCCCTTTTTTTTTTAGAACCAGCTGCACCGCATGGTGCAGCCTGGTTCGGTCCAGCCCCCAGCCCGCATGGGCCGGGGAGAATTTGCAAGCCCTCAGCCCATGCGGGCTGGGGTGATGAGTCAAGCCCCCAGCTCATGCGGGCTGGGGTGATAAACATGCGCGCCCAGCCCATGCGGGCTGGGTGATATGCCAAGCCCCCAGCCCATGTGGGCTGGGGTGATGAGTCAAGCCCCCAGCCAATGCGGGCTGGGGTGATAAACATGCGCGCCCAGCCCATGCGGGCTGGGTGATATGCCAAGCCCCCAGCCCATGCGGGCTGGGGTGATGAGTCAAGCCCCCAGCCCATGCAGGTTGGGGTGATGAGTCAAGCCCCTAGCCCATGCGGGCTGGGGTGATAAACGTGCGCGCCAGCCCATGCGGGCTGGCCCGCTACCGGCTAGCCCAACCGGGCTTGCCTGCTGCGCCTGGGCAGCAGCCTGGGTGCAGCCCAGGCCTGCCCTGGTGCACTCAGATCCCTGTTTTCAGCCTGAAACATTCCAGCCTGCTGAAATTGCTTATTTTAGTGATTTTGGGGTGTTTTTTTTCAAGTTTTTGGCATCAAATTTCACCAATATCAATCACTAATTACCATATAATGATTAATACACTATATTGAAGGAAACAAAGGGCCAAAGCTTAGCATTACCTTATGAAGCAATATCACAAACACCTTATGTGCACACCCAAAATGAAAGCAAAGATGATCAAAGAGCTATGATTCACATGTTACATAATAAAACATGTGTTACTAAATGATTACTGAAATCAAAAGAGGATTAAACACATACTAGAAGAGGTTTTTAGCAATATACCTCTCTAGAAAGCAACAAAGACCACTATAGCATCAACCCAAGTTAGCAAAAGATGATTAGGAGGCTATAAGATCAAAAAAAAACACATAAAACATGTGTTACCAAATAAATTTCAGAAATTAAAAAGATATAAAAATGGATTTGAGGTGGGTATTTGCATTACCTTTGCATAGACTGACTTGCATAAGCTAAAACTAGAAGGAGATAAAGATAGAGGCCATTTTTGTTAAGAAAGCGTTAGGAAATGATTAGGGTTTTGATTAGGGATGCATGAATGAGGTTAGGAGAGTTTGAGATAATTTATAGAGGAGGTTTAGGGTGGGTTATTGGGTTAAGTTTAGTAACCCAATAAGAAGAGAGTTATTTACCTGTTTCCAAAAATTAGTCTAAGTGTTCATATATGTTTATAAAACTCATTTTTCTTATCCAAACCCGTTTTAAAATCTCTCCAAAAAATTTTAACTTTCAAAAAAAATAACATTTTATCCTCATTTTAAAATCCCATATTTCCCATTTAATTAAAATAGCCTTTTTCAAATAAATTTTGTTATTCCAAATCCTTTTATGCTTCAAAAAAATAAATAAAACTTCTAACTTTTATTTATTAATTGGTAATGCAAATCCCGGGTTGTTACATTTACTGTTCAGCTCTTTTGGCGGAAGTATGTGTAATAAAAATGAACTGGCATTGTGGTGACTGGTCATATAACACCTCATA
This sequence comes from Allium cepa, assembly GCA_030765085.1. Taxonomy (NCBI): domain Eukaryota; kingdom Viridiplantae; phylum Streptophyta; class Magnoliopsida; order Asparagales; family Amaryllidaceae; genus Allium; species Allium cepa. Next base: position 456,318,662 of record CM060944.1, read on the forward strand.
TGTATGGACAATCGTGACCCATGTGCATCCAGGTTTCATAAAGTCATTTTGTCAATGTACATGGGCATAAATATGTCTTTTAAATGGTTGCATCAATTTAAATCATAAAATTTTAGCTTATAGTTTTAATACGAAGAGTATTGAACATGAAAATTAAGATCGCCGACCCAAAGAAGTAGAAGTGTAATAGTGTGTCTACTTACCAGGTTTTGTAGATAACAACTTATTTGTCCTGCTACATATCATATTAACGGACTGTTATACCAAAGTCAAGCTATTTACTTATACAAATGGATAATAACCGTACGACAAGTTATTATTAAACAACAACTATTACTTTTATGGGTTGTTACAGTATTACGTATCATACAAACATATTTGTATCGCATCCAGTTGTCAAAACAACGAAATTGGGCTATAAAGAAAATGAGACTCTGTTATAGTATTCCTTTCACTCAAATTGTCAAGCTGCTTCTTTTATTTATGCTAGGACCAGAAGATGAAGGCCCAAAGACAACCAATTTTACAACAACAAGGAACACATGGGATTTACCAATGCTAATGACTGTTGTCCTAAACCAGAAAAATCTTAGGGGAGAACCTGTTAACTTGAAGTATGTCAAATTTCAAAATGTTCGTGGTTTCACAATATTCATTGAAGATAATAAGAACAGTGAAAAAAGTAGGTCGAATTCTCTTTTAGGGATCAACTGTACAGAATCCACAAATATGGAGGACTTAAAGAAAGTTGAAGAGTATTAAACCCTCAAATGAGAACTAATTGGAAAAGCTGGACCTGGATTTTTTTTCTTATATCAATCAGGAATCTCTACTGCTCTGGTTACTCGGAAGTTTCTTATATAACAAAAAGTTTAATGATGCAGTCGCTTTCAATCGGTCTTGAAGGAGGCGCAAAATGGCTGGCAAACAAAGTGAAAGGTATATAACACTTGTTACTAGAATGGGAGTAAATCTGCATCTTTCAGAGACACACCACTCAAGGACACTCAAGGGCACATCGGCTTCCAATAAAAATTAGTTTTTTTGGTTACTCGGCTTTGAATCGATGTGTGCTGTGCATTTATGATAGTTAATTTTGAGCTATATGTATGTGAATTCTGCTTTGTAATGCTTTCTTCTTTGTCCAGTTGTTTGTTGTTTTCCGTGTACAAATTAGCAAGAGTTGTTTCAAGATTTTATCAGCTTACTATCATGAAATGAAAGGCGAACTTATGATTGATTATTAGATTGGTTAATCGATTTCCAAAAGCTAAAAAAGTTAACAATTTAAAATTTAAAAACTTAAATGTCAATTGTTGATATATCAACATCTGGTCAACATATATAACCATGTTGAGAACTTTAATTTAAACATGGTATGTGTGGTAATTCAAATATTGTTGTAGCAATTGTTTTCTTTTCTTACATTTCCAGTTTTGACAATGTACTCAATAGAACATATAGTATAAATGGTTGAGCAGTAAAAATTTTGAAATAATATTTTTATGTAACCAACAACATAAATCAAACTATTAAATTTAATAACTGTTTGTTCTTTTATTAGATTTTTTCTAAGAAAACGAGTTGTTCTTTTACGAGGAAAGAACACTTATGTGATTTTATCCTTTATAAGTCTGGTGAGTAAGTCTTCCCATACACCCTTAAAATAAAATTAAAAATAACCCTCCTACAAAACCTAGTAACTACAGCTTATATAAATAAACAAAAAATAATAACACAAATCCTAAATAAACTAGAGACGTAGTAACTAGCAGCAACAAAAATCAACAACGACATCATAATCAACATAAGCAGGACCAACATAATAGCTAGCAAAACACAGTACAACGAAAAATAAGAGAAGATTACCTAAACCAAAGAAGCTTACAAGACCTCGAAAAAAACAGCAAGCTAAGCTAGTGGATAACATAAGTAGGACCAACCTAATAGTTTTTAGAACTTATGATTGATTTATGTTGAACCAAGAAATTGACTACTTACTATGTACTGGGTTCTTTCAATAACAAAAACCTTAAATATAAGAAAGATGATTTCTACAGCAAAAACAAAATGGATTATGCTTTCAATAACAAAAACCTTAAACAGATAATAGGAATGAAACAAGGAAGAAAATACTCACTGCGTCTGATGATTTGGAGATTGCAGAGACCGTCGAAGATGCTGGTGTGAATCGGAGAGGTCAAGTTTTGGGAATTTGTGGAGTTTGTGGAGTGAATCGAAATTCGACAGTTTGGGGTAGATTTTAGTCGAGATTGGGAAAGACGAGGGAAATTTTAGTTTTGGCGGCCTTTGTTTTTATTTTATTCCGCGTTCCTTTTCATTCGCGCGCGTCTTTACTGGGTCGGGTAATATAGCGTAATGCGATGATATATAACAAAATGTTTGTGTTATTAATTTTACTTCATTTACATAGCATAATTTATACATTATTTTATTTTCTTTAATTATTTTATTACAGCACTTTAATATAATGCTATGACACAAAGCTATTTATATCATATTTTCTTGTAGTGAGATATGTTTATTTTTATAATGAAAACATTTCATAAATAATTTTTTCACAAAACTTTCTTTTTCAGAATATATATAATTATTTTCAAATAACTTTTTTCGCTTTTCTATAAACAGGGTCTACCTAGCCATCCATCGTCCATAGCAGATTTCACTTAATTGTGCGGTAAATTTTTATGTCTTCAGAAACTTTCCTTTCTTATTAATATCAACCAACACACATGTTGAATTTTAAATTTCAGCCTTCGAGGTACAAGAACATTGACCCGTGGCTTACCTCTTCGTACTCCTGTCCTATGCCCACTGAAATATATTTTTAATATTTTTTTCCAAAACCAAAATTTTCCATTATGTTTAGTAGTTAGTCAAATCATTTTTTTAATTTATTACTTAACTTCCAGTTTCAACTATTTTCTCCCCACATTAGTTAAGTGACCTTCTTTGAAATTTTCTTTTTATTGCTTTCTCCATCATTGCGGTTCACTTAGAAAATGTATAAAAAGGAACATTTCCCTAAACGTATGGTGTTCATAGCAGTAATTAATGCTTACAACCCATGTAAAGAAAAACTAACACTAAAAGGATATAGCACACAACTAACTACTACCACTTCTAGAATGGACCTTCCTAATAGGCCATCCCTCTACAACAACCTTCATATCTTATCCTTCTTTTATTACTTACGATAAATAAGGTATATTCATCTCTTCTATTCCATATCCAATTATGGAATAACTACGCCTCTCCTCGCTGTAGTGGATAAGAAATAAAACCTATGAAATCTTCATATTAAATGGAAACTAAGCTAGGAGAAACAACCTTCCACTTTCCTCTCTTACTTCCCCATTGTAGGTCTACTAATTTCCTTCATGTGTCTTTACCATCTCATTACCATCTGTTACTATCTTCTCTTAATCTCATTCCTTCAATAGTATCCTCAATCTTGGAATTTGCTTTATCCATAAGCCTTTTGTAAGCATATCCAAAACTTATAGAGGTGTACCTTAATATCCTCTTTATGGTTTACACACATATCAAAATAACATTTCTAGGCTCTTTCTAGTGTCCTTACTATTTATAGGGATTTCTTCTTGCTATTCCACAAGTAATCATCGCTATCTCTTTCATAGCCTTGTTTTTTTCCTCGTCTCACCTAGGCACTAATTCCTATCAACTCCAGATTTAAAATTCTGATTCGGTCTTTATCATTTTTTTTCAAAATTAAAACTTCAAAAGTTTTGAATATTTAATCCCAAAACTCCTATATTTAAAAGTAGTACTTAGAAACTTTTATTAAGTTCAAAAATATTTGGTGTTTTAATCCTTTTCAAAATTTATATTTTTAAGATTTTTAAATTTAACATATTCACTAAACTTTAAAAAGGGACGTTAACAATTCAAAGTTTAAAGTCAAATCAGCATTTTCTTTTAAAACCATTCATTCTTATTAAAATTCGGGATTCTTAACCATCTATTAAGTTTTTATTTCAAAAACTTATTTATTTCCACCGAACCATTCCTTTCAAAAATAGAATTTACAATGTATCTAAAACATCTTTCATAACTTTTAACTTATAAAAACTACAGTAGATAAGGACAACTATCATCCTATTAGTTATCTCACATCTCATACTCTTCCTATATCCAATATTTGGAAGAGTTTCTAACATTATGAAAGGGGAACTTCTAACAGACACTAGAAATAAATGCACATAGCAATGGAAAATGTCCATTTTCCTTTGAACTGCTTCTCTTATTAGGTTACTAACATTGCTTTAATATAATTTACTAACTATTATACATAAGGATCCTATATTTTAATGCATTGGAACTACTTTCCTCTCAAGAAGAACCTTTAACACTATAATTCTAAATGAATCGCTTAAAAGAGGATTCATGTTTTGTGTGAAACCACAAGGAATTATATTTCATTTTCTTTATTGAAGTAGATTGTACAAATTGCAGTATTTTTTGATATTTTGTACATCTCTTCCTTTGCGTTTACATTCCTTATTATTTCAAACAAAACACCTTTATTTGAACTCGATTGATTCATAGAAACTTATTTTGTTATCTCTTTTAATTCCAGTGAATTAAAATATCAAATGCCACCTAATTACAATAAGTCAAACCTCTCTTAATTTACCTTCCTTTTTTACTTAAATTATGATAGTGCAGTCACTTACAATTCAATTTTTAAGACCCTAAGTCTTCTTTTCTATACCACTCGTATTGTCCACCCATAAAAATAGCTTTTATAAGAATGGTAGATTGCACATGAGGCCGGGTTCATATTGGCCAGATGGACAACGTTCACTCACTTGATAGAAAACTCAAGAACGACATTCTTCTGATACTGCAGACCAATCAACATGATCGCTATTAGATGCTATCACATCGCTTTAATATCTTAAAAACTTTCATTACATAGAAAAATTCATGAGCTATATTTTTCTATCACTTCTTTTCAAAGAAAATTGCCTCTTACAAAATTTCCTTTAAGAAATCAAATTAGCTAAATATATGTATATATTTTCTTATAAGACATTTATTATATTTGGTTTTTCCAAAATTCAACATTTACTTGCTTTTTCATTAAGAGTCCTTTTAAAGAATACAATTTGTACTTTACCTTATTTTCAAAAAAAAATTATTGTTGGGTTGGACTCGAAGTGGACTTCTAACTATTCTTACAAGACATCCTTCTTTCCAGTTCCAAAAATCCAATCATTAATTAGGAGTGACCATTTCACATCTTTCTTCAGAAACGTCTCCACCTTCCATTATCTCTAACATATAGACTCTTATTTTCCATTTATCTAGATCTGTTGTACGTCATCGATCGACGAGGATCGACAACCAATAGGCTATCAAGGCCCAACTAGGGAGTCATGTACCATCCAGTTTTAGGGACTTTTCCATATGCAACTACTCTGTGGATGGACTCCTTAAGATTATAACATATAATATGTTTATATTTGTAGTTAAAATACAAATACCTTCACTCAATGTTTCTTAATTTTCCAGATATTGACTAACCTAGGCTCTGATGCCAAATGTGACAACCAGCAGTCTAGTGGGTTTAGATTTTTGCTAATCGAAAATCAAAGTTCACTAAAATATGGGTCATTGGTTTAGTATCCTACAAAAGAGAAGCTATATTAGAGCACTAATAGTAATAACTCATAGGGGAAATAAGTAAATATAATATATCATAATAATTATTTACCCAGAATTGACACCTCAAATGTCAAGTGCCTCAGTCAGACCACTGCTCCAAAACAATATCAGTATCTACCCTTCTAAATCCTATGGGTTGTAATGAGGAGGGGGTCAAAACGACTTTCTACAAACTACTAACTTATACATCTTATACATAACACTAAATTTTGTCGATTTCTCACTATTTCGTGTTATGTCAGACTTTATCCTTAGTCCTTATGACTCAATTATTGCGTACGAACCGTACCCATCTACGCCATGTAGATATATATCCCATCATCCACTAATGGACCTAGATACTATCCCCACTGGTATCTACCACTCGTAAGGATCCATCGCCTCGCTACATCGCGATCATTGTATCACCTGAGGAAATCCTACCATGCATACCGATGACCTCCTATACATTAGACCATTTATTCTTCGGGGACTTTTCACTACGTACGCTAGCCTTTCCCAAACTTTTGTCTGCTTCTTATCGTGGATTTCCAGCCCCATACACTTCCACCCCATCCATGTTTTGTAGGAACCACTATAATGGTAAACTAGTCTTGCCTTATCAAACTAACTAACAAATAAATGTGGTGGTGCATAACCCAACCGAATCAATTCTGCTAGGCAGCAGAGACCAATTATGTATGTCCTTTCCATTGATCGCAAGGGGCCGATGATGAGTTCACCAAATATGCAACTCCTACCCCAAGTTTTGATACCCATATACCTTGTAATGACCCAAAATTTTGGTTATTTTAAATGTTTAATTAATTTTAAATATTTAAAAATAATTGAATTTTGCAATTTAGTGATTTATAATTCAAATATAGGGAATAATAAAATATTTGAAATGTGAATTAAATGTTAATTAAATAAATTTAATAATTTTATTTAAATTCTTTTAAGTAATAAATAATATTGGTGAATTCAATTTTATAAATTTATTTACAAACATAAATAAATCGGATTTAAATATCGATAATTAAATATTTAAATCTGCGAAATTGTCATTCCGGGTCACAGTCTTGGAATTCGGCGAAACCAATTTCATGGAACCGAAATGGTGAATTATATTACGCTGTCGAATTTCATAGCGAACTGATGTATTGTTGGGTCATGCGAGACCGACACGTGTTAAAATTAATATTGAAAATTTAATATAATAACAAGGTCTAAAAAACTATCTTCTGCATACAATCGAATTAGGCCTCGAAACCAGTTCCATTGCATCCGAAATAGGAGTATAACATATAGAACGCCAGGCGGCATGCCTCTTTTGGAGTTCGGGATTTTCATATATATTTTGTTGAATATTTTAAAATAAAATATAATACACATATTCAAATATACCATGCCAAGGCCATACCCATGCCCATACCCTTGTATGCAGACCCATACTCCCTCTTCTTTTTATATCCTTCATTGTAAGGCCAAACAGAGCTTTCTTCTCTTGAAAACAAGAATTCAAAAATTAAGATATAGAGATATACTCATCTAAAAATCAGGGAAAAATTATATTTGAATTCGTGTGGACTTGAGCTTCCATCCTATACCTGATGTGTAGCTCGCGGCATGGTTTTGGGTGATCAATATTAAGGGGCAGCATCTAGGGCTTGTGTTTGTTGAGGCTAGGGGCATCGATTGGCGAATCGGAGCATGGATTTGGACTTTAGGTAGCGAAGTGCAGCTACTCCTCAAGTTTGGTGGTGTGCGGCTCTTGCCATTGGTTCATGTCGACTTGGGTTGCAAGGGGGACCCATCTGTTCACGTCGCAGTGGAGAGGTGCAGGTTATAAGTCGTGGCGTCGAGGAGGAAGAACTAGCGAAGAGCGATGTAGTGGCGCAAACGGTGGAAAATTTCGTTGAAAAACGAGGGAGGAATCGTTGATTGAAATTCTCGGTTTTCGGTCCCATTTCATTTTTGTCGTGCATATCATTCACCTGTGCACGTTCTTGCTGGAGGATGAAGGGTTGAGGGTAACAATGTAATTAGTTTAAAGTTGTTTAATTTTAATTTTAATTTAATTCAATAACTTCTAAAATTCATATCTTGTTTATATGAGGTCGGATTTGAATGTCATTTTTTGCATTGGACTCGAGTCATCGAGATCTATGCGAGAGTTAGTTTGGTTGGATTTGGAACAAATGAAAATTTAGGCTAAAATTGAACGTCCATTTGGTTTTAGTCCGAAATTTTGACATTTCGGCGGAAACGAAAATCAGTGTGAGTTTAACTCACATTTAATTTTATTATATCATATCAATGATATTATAAATGTTTATTGATTGTTTGGATGTTAGTTAAATTGTTTAATTGCTTGTTTGGTTGAATTATCGATTATAAAATGGACGACATACTAATTTGATCGTTATAAACCCATATGATTATCTATATATTATCCATAACCATTATTTTGCAGGAAAAATCTATAGAGAGACCCAAAGAGGGCGTCTTGCCCATAAATTATTTATTTGCATCCATATGTTGTTATTGATGGTTAACTGAAATTAATCTCTAACATTCCATTTAATAGTTTAATTGACGTTGTAGTGTTTTTCGCTATACCATCAATTATTAATCTTCATCCCCAAAACCCTGTTATATAAACTTCAGCTTGTGTTTCCGCTAAAAAGAATATTGAAAATTTATTAATCATTTTGATTAATGATAGTTTAAATTAATTGATTATTTTAATTAATTAATTTGAGACTAATTAACCAATTTAATAAATGATGATTAAAAATTGGTTTATCTTTAGCTTTAATTAATCATTATTGCAGATGATGTTTTATACTTAATTGATCATTTTAACTAATAATTATTTGAGTCTAATTAATTAATTAATTATTTTAATAAATGATAATGGGGTTTAATTAATCAATTTGTTATTTTAGTTAATGATAGTTGAAATTAATAATCATTTTAATTAATGATATTTAAAGGTAATAAATCATTTTGAATAATGATATTTAGATTTAGTTAATCAATTTAATTAATGATTGTTTTAAATTTAATTAATTGTTTTAACTAATAATATTTAGAATTTAGTTAAATCATTTTAACCAATGATGTTTGGTAATTGAATAAATCATTTTCAACAAATGATGTTTTAATTAATCATTTTAACTAATGAAGTTTTGAATTTAATTAATCAAATTAATTTATGATTATTTTAATTTAATTAATTATTTTAATTAATGGTTTTTAAAATTTACTTATCATTTTAATTAATGATGTTTGAGATTAATTACTCACTTAATTAATGATATTTGAAATTAATAAATCTATTTAATTAACTGATTTAATAAAAGTGATTAAAGTAAATTAATAATGTAATAAAATTGCTTTAATAAACCGATTTATTATTTACAAACTAGTTTAATAAAGATTTTTAAAGTTGATTTACCAGTGTTATAAAGTGTTTGGTAACAATTATCAATTTTATTAAAGATAATGGATTTGATTATTTAAAAGAGAATTTAAATGTGATTAATTTTCTTTCGGGATAATTAAATTTGTTTTAAAGTAATGAAAAGGAATTGGAACTTGATTATTGTGATTTTGAGTTGGATAACCTTCTAGGTGTACGGTATGATGTTGGTTTAGGCCTTTGGGGTTGCGCACTTGGAAAAATTATCCTCTTGAGGTTTTAGCAATCAGGAACTAATCCAAAGATGTTTTACCAAGACGAAAATATGGAAATCAAGCACAAGTTTAGTTCGTTTATAAAAGTAAAAGTTTGATTCGTTTATGGAAATTAATTATTTCCGTAAAGTGAATCACTTATATGGAAACGATTTACTTTCATAATTAGCACTATTGTAACGACCCGTTATTTTGGACCATTCAAATCGACAATAAAACCATACATATCCGACTTGAATAATTCAAAATACCGAATTGTTAATTAAAATTTGGCAAAACTTAAAATATACAGTAAATAAATCAATCACAGATCACAGAGTAATATAGTGCAGCGGAATAGATAAAGAATAGTAGTTCATGAAGCTACTATATACATCAGAGTTAGAAAAATACAACCGAATAGTTCAAATGCAGTGAAGTCTCCAATGCAACAGATGACTTCTCTGAACCAATCAACTAGAAAGGCTGGAATCTGAATCGATAGTTGGATTTCCAAATGAAGCTTCGAACTCCAAAGGTGAGTCTCAAATGCTGTATCACTCAGTCTGACCCAAGCGTAAAGCAAAACACAAAACACCCGAGTCAGGATTAACATTCTTATATCAACAAATCCAACTCAAGTGAAATATCAACTGAAATACAAATAACTTAAAGGATGTTTGGGATAACCATCCTCTAAGGGTCCATGGAACTTTCTACAAGGCAGAAATATACACCATAACACCGTGGTCATTTCAGCTTAATTTATACTTCAAAACCAAATCTCATTTTCACTTCAAATATCTCTATATTTCCCAAAATAGTATTTATATATATTAAATAATTTATACAGTAAAGTATTTTCAATTTCCTCAACTTAACAAATCGTTCCAACATCAACCCGACCTTCCCATTCAAATTAAACTCAATCTCAATTTATCAATTTAAATTCAACTCAATTTCTAAAATAACCACTTAAAATTTATCGATCTCAAATTCGGATTTATAATCACAAATACCCCTTTATATTTCCATATATTTCAAAACTTTAAGTATTCAACATTTCATATAAATTTTCATTCAATTTAGTTTTCTAAATAATAAATTCAAATTTAGTTCAACCTAAGTTTTCATTTTAAGTCAATTTAGTTGCTAAATAACAAATTCAACTACGTTGATTTCAAATACAGATCCGAATCTCAACATAAACCATTTAAATTCCAATATAGTTCAAGGCTTTAATATTTAAATGTTCAATATAACAGTTTCATATAGATCTCGATTTAACCTCATTATTATTTAGTCTTGAAATACTCCCTTATTAGATTCAATATCATTTAAGTAACCTTAAATTACATTTTACTCAATATTTTCTTCAATTTATTTAAACGTGAAATATTCATTAAATCACTTAAATCAAAAATCCAGTTATAAAATCATACCCATTAAATTTCCCATTCAAAAATTTCAAATCGATTTAATTTAATAAATCCTTATTTAAATACCATTTTTATAAACCCGAATTTATCTCCCAATCTTAATTATTCAATTTATTACAAGAGAATCTATTTGAAATATAGATTTACATAAATACTTAACCATATTATATGTATTAAATCAATCTAATTTAAATCAAATATTATTACTAAATCTATGTATACAATTTTCATTTATATAATATCTTAAGAATCAAATTTATTAAACCATATATTTCTTTCCAAAATTATAGAAATTATTTTTGAAATATTTATATAGACCAACGGTGTCTGTATATATTTCCTATCATATAGTCAAGTGCTACGGATATTTATCATTTCAATCCGTATACTAACTATATACGGGTGGATATCATTTCAACCTGTAATCCCAAATTCAATTAAATTAAAATCGCTTGGGTTTATCATTTCAACCTATAACGATTTTCTTCTATTCTAAAGTCTGTTCGGGTATGTATCATTTCAACCCATAGTGATTTCTAAACTACAGAGAACTTGCAGAGTGATAACAGAAAATACAATAAAATAATAACAGGCATATATCATCAATAATTTAAATAAAATATAAACTACAGGATATGGTGTCATATCCCATAAGTGAATAGTTACAGAAAATATCATATGAATAACAATTTAAATGACTACAGCATCATATTTCAATTATCGTTTCAGTTGAAATCAAATTTAATAAAATACAAGAACGTTAATCGTGAGTGATTGCTCACCTTTCGAGGCGAGAGAGATTTGAAACAGGGTATGGATCCAAGAACGAATTTCCAAAATGAACAAGATTGGCACGAATAGGACGAACAGAGCTGATAAATAGAGATCGATGAAAATAGATTAGAAACTGCTTGATGTAGACTGAAACAAAATATATAAAATCCCAAAATATTATTTGCTTAACTAATATTAACTTTGACTCTCACTAAATTATATACATATGTTTTCCAAAAATATAAATAGTTTAGAAACAACTATTGACCATACGTTCTGTATAATCAACATATATCCATTATACATTTAAACTAGACTATATTTAAATTATACTATGTATAATAATGTAATATAGTATACAGTACACTTATTACAATACACGTTAGGACTATAAATATAATATTTAACAATACACTTATAACAAAATATGTGACTGTAAAATTTCAGTTTTAATATAAACACAGAGAACAACCTTATATATTTAATAATATTCAGTTATATAAAAACTCTTGCTATATAATTATATTCAAAAGCTAATAACATAACTATACTGCAAACGTATATGTAGTTGAGAATATATAATATCTTTTTATACTTTCTTATGCACTTAATATACTCAACAACGAGTTATATATATATATATATATATAAGTGGTCATGCATTTTTATATGAAACAACAAGTATAAAATAACTTTTAAAACTTTATCATTATATATATATATATTATACACTGAACAGTTAAAATAACTTTTAGAACTTTTTTAAAAAACTTTATCATTACAAAATAACTTTTAAAATATACATCATATGAATGTTTTTAACCCACCTAAAAAATATATGCTTCCTTATACATATTATATATATATATATATATATCTAATTTATTTATTCTTATTATTATTATTTTTTTATATATATAAAAGAAAAGTGGTGCCTGAATAATATTTTCTCATTCTCCTAGAGCATAGGTGACTAACAAAACACGCATGGTCTAACATGTGATAACATTTATTTTCTATTTTTATAAAAGTGGTGCAAACATATTTACTCTATCTTAGAGTACAAGTGGAGCAAATGATTTTTTTTCCAAGGCCTTTGCCAAATGTATATTTTTCTCAAACCAAAATACTTATGAACGTTAAGACCTTGAACGAACAAAGCTGAGGAGAATATTTTTACTGATTTAAAACCTGAAGTAAAACAGCGATGCCACCTACATCCTTTTCCAACGTGTTTATAAATGATATAAGCAAGAATCTGTCTATACTATGGGGAGGTGCTCTTGATTGTGGAGGAGGGTGGGTGTCATGTGGTGAAATAGTAGAGCCCAAAATTTGAACAGAACAATGAAGAAAAGAAAAAAAAAAAGAAGGAGGAAAAATAATTTGGTCATTACCTGATGCTTTTGCTCACACGGAAGAAAGAAGGAGAGGAACCCAAAATGAGATGCAGATGAAGTTTGATATGTGGTTTGTATTTATTTGTGACAACACAATTGTTAAAGTGGGAAAGCAAAAATCAAGGCATGCAAATTTTAAAGCAAGGAAGAAAACGTGTTTAGCATTTAAAGAAAAGCTTGCGTGCATCAAGGGAAAAATGGAAAGAAATTTAAAGATTTTGGAATGGTTAGCAATTTGTGGATCACGTTCCTATTAAATCAGAAGACAAAAGGAAAGTGAATATAATTTGCGTGTAAATGGTAAGGCACATTTTATATTTAAAGGGAGTAATTTGCGTTGATTGAGTGGAGGAAACGGTATGAAATAAATTGCTTTAGGAATGGTAGAGAAGTATGAAATGAATCGTGTTTTATAATCAAACACGCGTTGATAACGGTGAAAGAAAAAGGCGGGAGGAAGGTTGATTTTGAACTGAATTGGATTTTAAAGATCTTATACCAATTTTAAACAAGAGGAAATTGGAAAGAGTAGAAAAATTTCCGCATGAATCTAAGGTAAACATTTTAAACTAATTGAATGGTTAGGGAATTTAATTCTTTCCCACTTAAAAAAATACGCCTACGGATAAATTTAATTATTATCCAAGGTAAGAAAATGAGACATGCGTAAAACTGACGTAAAAATATTAATTTATAACAAAGAAACGCTTTTAAATTTGTTCGTTTTTCTTATGTAGTAAATATAGGTTTGATCAGAGAGATAGCGCGATTTAAGGAGAAGAAAGAACGGCAATAAATCAACTTGCTTTGAAATGGAAAGGAGATTAAACTAGCTTTGATTTTTAATGATCAGTTATAGGCAAGAAATAAGATATTGATAAAAAAGGCCACGATTTTGATTGAGCACTGATTTTTCTTGTTATACACGGTTACTAGATTTTTAACAAATTTTAAGCAAACGGGTTTCGAAATTAAAGCAGAAGAAACGGTCGGCTAAGATTAGATTTTGGAATTAGACTTTTAAACGATATTGAACGCGTTTAAAATTTAAAGCTCGCGTTGATGGGAATAATGGCAAGAAATTAAAAAAGTGAACGGTTATAAAATTTGTAAATAACGTTCTATTAAATCAGGAGGGTAAAAGGAAAGTGAATAAAATTAGAATGCGTACAACAGACGCAGTGATTTTTGTCCAAAAAAATGAAAATAACGGATTTAAATTTTATATGTTTTCTTGTATGTGTATATACATTATTTATTCCATCAAATAACGCGTCTTTTAAACGTGAAATTAAACAGTTTATTTATACACAAAGTTTTGAAAATTTTATCACTTATATAAAAATATGATTTGTTTACACATTTACTAAGAAATTTATATTCAAAAATGTATATAAGTAAACTATAAAATATTAAATTTTTAAAAGTATAAAATCAATTCTTTTAAAGAACAACAAGTGAAATAAACGTTGTTACGAATATATTAAATTAAACAAAAAGACTAAAAATTAAAAATTTAAAGATTTATAACTTCAAAAAAAATGTTAAGTTTCAACCAAAATAAGAATTTTGGAATTTTCACACTAATAAAAATCTTGGGTGATTATTTATAATTAAATTTAGACAATCAAATTTCCGAAAAATAAAACCCCAGAGTTATAAATAAAGAATAAAATATTGCTAATATTCGGGCTGTTACACTCTCCCCCACTCAAAACTTTTCGTCCCCGAAAAGGAAGGAGGTAGGAGAATTAAAACAACCAGAAAGAAAATAGATTGAAAGACATGATAAACAATAAATTTTAAAATTATATAAATTTTACTTGAAATATTCATTTGAAAACTTCACTTGGAAATCAATTTTCTTTGATACATCAATTTTTTTTTACTACTTTATCTTAAGATACTTTCAACATTATAGATACATCAATAATCATTTTACTTAAACATGTTTTATTAAATTAATAACTTCAAAATATTTATAACACTAAAATTTTCTATTAAATAATGTAGTATACAAATAAGCAATATTTAAAAAGGATATATCCAACAAGGAAGGAAGGTAGATTTGGAAAACAGAATCAAGGTGAATAACTAAACTGAGAAGATAAGGTAGATGCAAGGAATAGTACCACGCACGAATAATTAATCTAGAACCATAAGAATTTAAATTTCAAATATTAATTCAAAATTTCTTTGTTGGGAAAAATACTTTTATAATAAATACCTTTATAATAATACTTTTATAATAAGATACTATTATATCGAAATAAATTTTCCTTTCGAAAATACTTTTATAACTCGATATTTCAACAAGTTTATCCTCGTTCTTGCAGACTCTGGCCATGCGTCGATCAGGCGCAAAGCTAGAATTCTTCAAGTACTTAGTAGACTTGTTTCAACACCCAGTGAAAATACTTGAAAAACCTTTAAAACAGGTATGGAAAGTACAATCCAAACAAAACAACCAAACCAAAACCTTTGTCTGACCATGGTTCGCAGATACACAATGGTTACGCCTGGATCCCCCAGGAAACAATCCGTATCCGTAAGCTTTCTCAACCCTGCGAGTTACGCCATGATGACTAGTAGAGTGCAGGATACACAATGGTTACGCCTGGGTCCCCCAGGAAGCAATCCGTACCCCTAGGCTGTCTCAGCCAGGCTGTTTCGCTACTATTCGCGACCTACACATATTGCAGGATACATAATGGTTACGCCTGGATCCCCCAGGAAACAATCCGTACCCCTAGGCCAGACTCAGCCAGGCAATTGCGCTATACAGTCACGAGAGAAAAAAAAACCATGGGTTACGCCACGGTGGGAACACTCGAGTATTACATCCGGAAAACCAAAAATCAGAGAGAATAATATCGATAGAATGAATCCACGATGTGGCCACAAAGCGGATATCAAGCAGATGGCACTTTCCATATCTTTACTTCGAAAATATATATCATATAGTACCTTTTCTAATCACTTTCAAATATCGTACTTATATAAGTCCATATATATAGGATTCCATTTTTCCCAAATCGAATACTTTACAAATCAATAGTAGATCAAATCATACTTATATAGACTTCGATTATATAAAATCTCTTTCCAAATTGAGTACCTTTCAAATCAATAGATTTCAAATCAACTTCATACTTATACAATCCATTTTATATAAGTTCGACGACTCCCAAATCAAATGCTTAGTAATCGAAGGTTCTCGATTTCAAATCATTTCAATATTAATTTAGTTTCAAAATCATATATGATTTCACCAAATTTTCTTCCAAATTAAATATCTAAATTTCAAAGTTCCCAAAATAATAGGTTTAGAAAATTATCCCAGTTTCCAAATTAAAATAATTCAAGTCAAACAAATTCATTTCCAAAATCACGATATAAGTACTGGTTTTTAATTTCAATTTAATTTTCAAAACCAAATATTTTCTCAAAATCAATTATACTCAAAATGGTTTCCAAATTTATAATTATCCCTTTAAAACTTTTAAACTATCTATTTCTATTTGAAATATCCAATTTACCTTTCTGAAAACCATTATTCAAAACTATTTTTTTTCAAAACATTTCAAATCTAAATTTATATTCTTTATCAAACATTTTATACTCTTCGAAATTTCTTAGCTTTGAAAATTTAATATCGATTTGGAAGTGTTCGAACATTCAAAATAGTTAGGGAAATCAAATTTTCAATCCAAGAGTTAAAAATCAACAATAAATCAATAAATCAATTACTAAATCCGAAACTCGAGGACTGAACACCGGTCTCATTTTAAATTGTTTCAAATATATACTTATATCTTTCTAAAATATCAAATTATACTTCGTAATTTGAAATCAAAAACGATTTTACAAAATCACTTGCATAGCGAAGCTATTAAAGTCGCCTCTCCCCCACTCTGAAACTCGAAAATCAATGTCGATGATGCGTGCACTCATCACCGAAATTATTTTCCAACAACATAAGTGAGTTCTAGACTTCTATTTTCTTGAAAACTTCTTTGAAATTTCTTTAAAATTATTGGAATTCATTTGAACTCATTTGAAACCTTTCTTATTCGGAAAAATACTTTTAAATCGTATTATTTTTATATATTTTCCAAAATCTTAAAACCAATTTCAAAATACCGGAGTTCAGTTCTCGAATTTTAAATTTAACTCTACAGTTGTAAATCATTTTTATATAAATCAATTTCTTATAATTTTTCAAAATTTCAAATCCTTTCAAAACCTTTTTATATGGAATAACATTTCTTATTTGCTTTATATATATAGGTATATAATCCTTATCGAAAACGTTTTCACTTTTATATATATAAAAAATCATAGTTATCAAAATAAAATTTTGGTATAAACAATTTCAAAAATACAAACAAAACCCGATTTTCAAAGGATGATTCAAGAATGGATTTCAAAACAAAGATAGAGATTTAATTTAGAGGAGCTCCAATCAATAGAATCCTGATTCGAAGATAGACTCGATCGAAGATGAGATAATTAAATTACAAAATAGAAGATGGATATACTTCTATAAATCACGGACGACCTTAACCGGATCAACCATGAATTTAGCAATATAATGGATGAAGAATTCTAAGGCAAATCGACATTCGATCGCTATAGATAGAATTTGGAATAACATGAGATAGTAGCATCTAAACCGAGGGATACATAAATCTCCGACGAATCAATGCCAATTGTAAAGTAGTTTCATCCCCTTTACAAATCATTCAGTGGAGTCATGGGATACTCCAGAATCGAACAAATATAAATAGGGAGAGACAAGAATGAATTTCGGAACCGAGGGACATTCCAAAATTCAAAGGAAATCGAGTCAAAAAGGAAGAGATTCAACTCGAACGAAAGTGATTCTGTAAATAAATTTACCATATATGCTAAGTTCTGCCTAGAGCCAAAGCTCTGATACCAACTGTAACGACCCGCTATTTTGGACCATTCAAATCGACAATAAAACCATACATATCTGACTTGAATAATTCAAAATACCGAATTGTTAATTAAAATTTGGCAAAACTTAAAATATACAGTAAATAAATCAATCACAGATCACAGAGTAATATAATGCAGTGGAATAGATAAAGAATAGTAGTTCATGAAGCTACTATATACATCCGAGTTAGAAAAATACAACCGAATAGTTCAAATGCAGTGAAGTCTCCAATGCAACAGATGACTTCTCTGAACCAATCAACTAGAAAGGCTGGAATCTAAATCGATAGTTGGATTTCCAAATGAAGCTCCGAACTCCAAAGGAAAGTCTCAAATGCTGTATCACTTAGTCTGACCCGAGCGTAAAGCAAAACACAAAACACTCGAGTCAAGGTTAACATTCTTATATCAACAAATCCAACTCAAGTGAAATATCAACTGCAATACAAATAACTTAAAGGATGTTTGGGATAACCATCCTCTAAGGGTCCATGGAACTTTCTACAAGGTAGAAATATACACTATAACACCGTGGCCATTTCTGCTTAATTTATACTTCCAAAACAAATCTCATTTTCACTTCAAATATCTCTATATTTCCCAAAATAGTATTTATATATATTAAATAATTTATACAGTAAAGTATATTCAATTTCCTCAACTTAACAAATCGTTCCAACATCAACCCGACCTTCCCATTCAAATTAAATTCAATCTCAATTTATCAATTTAAATTTAACTCAATTTATAAAATAACCACTTAAATTTTATCGATCTCAAATTCGGATTTATAATCACAAATACCCCTTTATATTTCCATATATTTCAAAACTTTAAGTATTCAACGTTTCATCTAAATTTTCATTCAGTTTAGTTTTCTAAATAATAAATTCAAATTTAGTTCAACCTAAATTTTCATTTTAATTCAATTTAGTTGCTAAATAACAAATTCAACTACGTTGATTTCAAATACAGATCCGAATCTCAACATAAACCATTTAAATTCCAATATAGTTCAAGGCTTTAATATTTAAATGTTCTATATAACAGTTTCATATAGATCTCGATTTAACCTCATTATTATTTAGTCTTGAAATACTCCCTTATTAGATTCAATATCATTTAAGTAACCTTAAATTAAATTTTACTCAATATTTTCTTTAATTTATTTAAACGTGAAATATTCATTAAATCACTTAAATCAAAAATCCAGTTATAAAATCATACCCTTTAAACTTCCCATTCAAAAATTTAAAATTGATTTAATTTAATAAATCCTTATTTAAATACCATTTTTATAAACCCGAATTTATCTCCCAATCTTAATTATTCAATTTATTACAAGAGAATCTATTTGAAATATAGATTTACATAAATACTTAACCATATTATATGTATTAAATCAATCTAATTTAAATCAAATATTATTACTAAATCTATATATACAATTTTCATTTATATAATATCTTAAGAAACAAATTTATTAAACCATATATTTCTTTCCAAAATTATAGAAATTACTTTCAAAATATTTATATACACCAACGGTGTCTGTATATATTTCTTATCATATAGTTAAGTGCTACGAATATTTATCATTTCAATCCGTGTACTAACTATATACGGGTGGATATCATTTCAACCCGTAATCCCTAATTCAATTAAATGAAAATGCTTGGGTTTATCATTTCAACCCATAACGATTTTCTCCTATTCTAAAGTCTGTTCGGGTATGTATCATTTCAACCCATAGTGATTTCTAAACTACAGGGAACTTGCAGAGTGATAACAGAAAATGCAATAAAATAATAACAGGCATATATCATCAATAATTTAAATAAAATATAAACAACAGGATATGGTGTCATATCCCACAAGTGAATAGTTACAGAAAATATCATATGAATAACAATTTAAATGACTACAGCATCATATTTCAGTTATCGTTTCAATTGAAATCAAATTTAATAAAATAAAAGAACGTTAATCGTGAGTGATTTCTCACCTGTCGAGGCTAGAGAGATTTGAAATGGGTTATGGATCCAAGAACGAATTTCCAAAATGAACAAGATTGGCACGAATAGGACGAACAGAGCTGATAAATAGAGATCGATGAAAATAGATTAGAAACTGCTTGATGTAGACCGAAACAAAAAATATAAAATCCCAAAATATTATTTGCTTAACTAACATTAACTTTGACTCTCATTAAAATTATAAACATACGTTTTCCAAAAATATAAATAGTTTAGAAACAACTATTGACCATACGTTCTGTATAATCAACATATATCTATTATACATTTAAACTAGACTATATTTAAATTATACTATGTATAATAATGTAATATAGTATACAGTACACTTATTACAATACACGTTAGGACTAGAAATATAATATTTAACAATACACTTATAACAAAATACGTGACTGTAAAATTTCAGTTTTAATATAAACACAGAGAACAACCTTATATATTTATTAATATTCAGTTATATAAAAACTCTTGCTATATATTTATATTCAAAAGCTAATAACATAACTATACTGCAAACGTATATGTAGTTGAGAATATATAATATCTTTTTATACTTTCTTATGCACTTAATATACTCAACAACGAGTTATATATATATATATATATATATATATATATATATATATAAGCGGTCATGCAATTTTATATGAAATAACAAGTATAAAATAACTTTTAAAACTTTATCATTATATATATATATATATTATACACTGAACAGTTAAAATAACTTTTAGAATTTTTTTTTAAAACTTTATCATTACAAAATAACTTTTAAAATATACATCAAACGAATGTTTTTAACCCACACAAAAAATATATGCTTCCTTTTACATATTATATATGTATCTAATTTATTTATTCTTATTATTATAACTTTTTTTTTATATAAAAGAAAAGTGGTGCCTGAATAATATTTTCTCATTCTCCTAGAGCATATGTGACTAACAAAACACGCATGGTCTAACATGTGATAACATTTATTTTCTATTTTTATAGAAGTGGTGCAAACATATTTACTCCATCTTAGAGTACAAGTGGAGCAAATGATTTTTATTTTTCAAGGCCTTAGCCAAATGTATATTTTTCTCAAACCAAAATACTTATTAACGTTAAGACCTTGAACAAACAAAGCTGAGGAGAATATTTTTACTGATTTACTGAAGTAAAAAAGCGATGTCACCTATATCCTTTTCCAATGTGTTTATAAACGATATAAGCAAGAATTTGTCTATACTGTGGGGGGGGGGGTTGCTCTTGATTGTGGAGGAGGGTGGGTGTCATGTGGTGAAATAGTAGAGCCAAAAATTTGAACAGAACAATGAAGAAAAGAAAGAAAAAAAGAAGTAGGAAAAATAATTTGGTCATTACCTGATGCTTTGCTCACACGCAAGGAAGAAGGAGAGGAACCCAAAATGAGATGGAGATGAAGTTTGATACGTGGTTTGTATTTATTTGTGACAACACAATTGTTAAAGTGGGAAAGCAAAAATCAAGGCATGCAAATTTTAAAGCAAGGAAGAAAACGTGTTTAGCATTTAAAGAAAAGCTTGCGTGCATCAAGGAAAAAATGGAAAGAAATTTAAAGATTTTGGAATGGTTAGCAATTTGTGGATCAAGTTCCTATTAAATCAGAAGGCAAAAGGAAAGTGAATATAATTTGCATGTAAATGGTGAGGCGCATTTTATATTTAAAGGGAGTAATTTGCGTTGATTGAGTGGAGGAAACGGTATGAAATAAATTGCTTTAGGAACGGTAGAGAAGTATGAAATGAATCGTGTTTTATAATCAAACACGCATTGATACAGTGAAAGAAAAAGGCGGGAGGAAAGTTGATTTTGAACCGGATTGGATTTTAAAGATCTTATACCAATTTTAAACAAGAGGAAATTGAAAAGAGTAGAAAATTTTCCACATGAATTCAAGGCAAACATTTTAAACTAATTGAATGGTTAGGGAATTTAATTCTTTCCCACTTAAAAAAAATACGCCTACGGATAAATTTAATTATTATCCAAGGTAAGAAAATGAGACATGTGTAAAACTGACGTAAAAATATACGCCCAATTTATAACAAAGAAAAACTTTTAAATTTGTATGTTTTTCTTATGTAGTAAATATAGGTTTGATCAGAGAGGTAGCGTGATTTAAGGAGAAGAAAAAACGGCAATAAATCAACTTGCTTTGAAATGGAAAGGAAATTAAACTAGCGTTGATTTTTAATGAGCAGTTATATGCAAGAAATAAGATATTGATAAAAAAAAGGCCACGATTTTGATTGAGCATTGATTTTTCTTGTTATACACGGTTACTAGATTTTTAACAAATTTTAAGCAAATGGGTTTCGAAATTAAAGTAGAAGTAACGGTCAGCTAAGATTAGATTTTGGAATAAGATTTTTAAAAACATTGAATGCGTTTAAAATTTAAAGCCCGCGTTGATGGGAATAATGGCAAGAAATTAAAAAAAATGAACGGTTATAAAATTTGTAAATAACGTTCTTATTAAATCAGGAGGGTAAAAGGAAAGTGAATAAAATTAGAATGCATACAACAGACGCAGTGATTTTTGTCCAAAAAAATGAAAATAACGGATTTAAATTTTATATTTTTTCTTGTATGTGTATATACATTATTTATTCCTTCAAATAGCGTGCCTTTTAAACGCGAAATCAAACAGTTTATTTATACACAAAGTTTTGGAAATTTTATCATTTATATAAAAATATGATTTCTTTACACATTTACTAAGAAATTTATATTCAAAAATGTATACAGGTAAAATATAAAATATTAAATTTTTAAAAGTATAAAATCAATTTTTTAAAGAACAAAACGTGAAATAAACGTTGTTACGAATATATTAAATTAAACGAAAAGATTAAAAATTAAAAATTTAAAGATTTATAACTTCAAAAAAAAAATGTTAAGTTTCAACCAAAATAAGAATTTTAGAATTTTCACACTAATAAAAATCTTGAGTGATTATTTATATTTAAATTTAGACAATCAAATTTTTGAAAAATAAAACCCCAGAGTTATAAATAAAGAATAAATATTGCTAAAATCCAGGCTGTTACAACTATACATCGAAGAAGTAAACTTGTCGATATTTCAAAAGCTAAGAGTAATCGTTGTACATGACTTTGAGGTAACAGTACCTTGACTTGTCCGGTATTACTGTTAACCATGAAAAAGTACAAGTTTGAATTCCATGAGTGGTGATAAGTATGCAAGACTTAATTTCCATATACAATCATTTCATATCCTCGATATTTGGTATCTCGGCTATTGGTTACTTCAGCGTCTTTGTTATTATCATTCTAAGATGATTTATAGCTCTGTCAAGCTTTGTTCGAAAATGAATAAAACCAAGGTGTGAAAAAGGGGAGACCACGCTCCAAGTCATTATTATGCTTCGTCATTCTAAGATGATTGTCACAGATATACAACGCTAGAAAAACTAAAACCAAGGTGCGAGTCAAAGTCAAGCCATGTGGGTCGCACCCATCAGGGTATGTTCATATCATCTAGAGAGGTTTCATCATCCATGCATTGATGTTAAATATTCGGATGCTCGTATGAAGCGAGGTCTAGCTTGGAAGTTCCCGAGAGTGATGAATGTTCTCTCAAGTATATTTTATCTAAAGATATACTTTCATGGAAAGAGGGGAGCACCCTCCTAGTTACATTGGTTACATTCTTTTTACTAATTTGATTCAAACCTTTCAATTGGTTTTTTTTGTAATTGCAACGAGAAGAGTCAACCACCCATCACGATGTTTTATTATAGTTTTTCAGTCCATTCTATCAAGTTTGGATTGTTATCTTATTCTGTCCATTCTATCAAGTTGGACAGTTACCTCATTTAGTCCATTCTACCATGTTTGGTTTGTTACTTTATTTAGTCCATTCTATCAAGTTGGACTGTTTTTCTTGTTTTATCCATTCTGTCCAGTTTGGATTTTACACGATTCTTTTCCATTCTTTCAAATCTGGTTTAATATTTATTATACTCATTCATATTTGGATTTGTTCTTGATATTTCTTTCTGCTTTTGCCTATATGGATGTTATTCTTGTGAGGTGAAAACCCATTCCGTGTTAGTGGCATGGTCTCACAGAACTTTTATATAAGTTCCCTATTATTCGAGTTATCTCACACTGGTTTTTCCAGATTGATCCGGTGTTATTTATTTATAATGCTTGGGTCAGACCGAGTATTTTCCCAGGTTGTCCATGGTATGGAGGTCCTGAAGGGGAGCTAAAGATTCAACTATTGAATTTTTATTTTTCGCTGTATTATATAGCATACCTATCAGCAGTTGTAAGGTCAGGATTTTATAACTGTTAAGTTGATAAAGTTTGTTTTTAACTCTAATATACACTGTACGTTTGGAGTGACAATTTCTACCATCCTTATTATATTATATGTTGTCGTTCCGCTATCAAATTCTTTTCTCTTTTCTTTCCTTTTATTTACCCTAATAATCTACCCTTTTGTTGATTGGATGCGCAACATTAGAACACAGTGGTAGTGTTCGGTGTCGACTTTCGATGGTCAAAATGGCGGGTTATTACATACGCCGTCCTTTTGCACTCACTATCACATAAGTCCAATATCACCCATCATCCATTTAGATTTCCTAGTTCAACCAAGACTACACCCTCCTCAGAAAAATTTAAAATAGACCACTAGTGCTTTTACAGTTTCGCCATCCGTAAAAGGTCCGCCCAATGCCTACAATTACAGAGGTTCCTTTCCAAGCACCCACAGAATTGAGGGTATCCCTTCATTTATACGCAAGCATATACTCTCCACAAGTCCCACTGTTTGGATATGTTTCTAGCATCCTAATCCAGTTTAATAAACTTAAGTTACCTATTCTCTATATTTATAATAAACAATTCATAATTATTCACACTAGTCATAAACGCATATCTGAGGCTATATATTTACATATTTTATTTTTTTTGTATATATTCTTCTTAAGTTTTCTTTACCGCCTCTTCATCTTTTATGTTTGACCGTAGGTCTTCATTTTACTATGCATATGACTTTTCGCTTATTAAACTCATTTACCGCTTCTCGTTTTCGGTCATCAATATTGTTGCTACTACATTCATTAGTTCAACTTTGATTTATATTTGCCATCTGTAAAAGGTCCGCCCATTGCCTACAATTATGGAGGTTACTTTCCAAACATCCACAGACCCTAGGGTATCCCTTCATCTGTACGCAAACTTATACTCTTCACGGGTCCTACTGGTTGGATATGTGTCTAGAATCATAGCTAGTCTAATAACATTAAGTCATCTATCCTCTATTAATTATAATAGGCAATTTATATTTATTCACACTCATCATAAATGCATATTCGAGGCTATATATATATATATTTCATATTCATGTATATATTTATTCTTCTAACTTTTATTTACCTCCTCTACGTCTTTTATGTTTGACCCTAGGTCTTCATTTTACCGTGCGTATAACTTTTTCCTATCAAATTCATTTACCATATCTCATTTTATGCCATCAATATCGTTATTACTACATTTATTATTTCAACTTTGGTTTCTATTCCATTTCATTTAATTATCATACTTAATCCATTTCATTTCCTACTTCTTTTTCTTTCCTATTACTTAGAATTCCTTTTCATTTGTTTTCACTTTATTAACTTTTTAGTTTCATTCTTATTTAAATATTACACCTTTGGGATTTACTACATTTTGATAAGTTGGAATCTAAACTTTAACAATTAACTGTTACACGGTATATTTCCATATTTTATCACAAAGAGGTGGCTTGTATGATGTTTGTAAATATGATGAGTTCTCTTTTTATTTATTGAAATAGACAGTACAAAATACAATAACTACCTTTATTTTGTACATCTCTTTCTTTTATAGACATATATTTGTTCCTTATCATTTCAAACATTACACTTTTTATAAATTTAAACTTGACAGTATATGAAAATCCACTTACAATTATTTATAATCCAATGAGACAAAATATCACTATAATCTCAATACTCCAACAATCTTTATTTTTAGTCTCAATCACCAATATCAGATAAAGTGAAATCCTAATTCATTATGATTTTTGTTAACTAATCCGATGTAAAAATGATAACTAAAATCATTTCGAAAATACAGATTTAAATCTAATCATTATGCTTCTGTAATTATCAATACAAACTTATAGGAAAGTTTACAGCCTTCAACATTTCATGTATATGAATTCATTTAAAATTAAATTATCAGACTTAGGCATATTGGAATAGATCTGCAACGAAATAATCTAATATGACATAAAAATATACAATATTCCCACTCGCCTTTAATTAGTGCTCCTAAATCTCTAGATCTAATGCAGATTTAACCTTGTTATTGTATTCTTCATTTTTGACTCCCTATTCGGATCCGCAAACAATATTTATACAGATCTCATTAGAAATTGGATTAGGGAAAAGCGATTCACATTTAAACTAGATTTTTAGATTCAAATATGCCTTTATTTTCATGCTCTGAATTAATCCATATTATCTATGATGACCCACTTTTTCGAACAGTTTAAATGGACAATCAACCACACATGATCCGCTCAGATTGAACGGAAAGATGGATAGTTAGGGAAAAGAAAGAAGAGAGAAGACAGAAATAAAACAAACAGCACAAAATCTCACAGTGGAACGAATAATCTGCAATATACAAAAAAAATTTACATAAATCAAACTGTAATATATGTATACAGACAACAATCAGAGTACATTAACCTATTTCAGCCCGAAAAGTTATAACAACCTATCCTCGCAATTACTGATAAATACAACATTGAATGCAGTGGAAAATAACCATATAGTCTCTAGGCCTCTGGCTCGTTTCCAGAAGCTCCAACGCATCTAAACTAAATCTGTCTGACCTGAGCATTATAATAGAATAACACCCGAGTCAGTCTGGAAAACCAGCATGAGAAAACACACCCAACTGTATAAAAAACCTTTGAAATATAGAGTATCTCGTAAGCCCACGCCGTACACAAACAAGGATGGTTTTTACCTTACGATAAGCAAAACATTTTCCCTAGAAAATCCATTTGTATTATAATAATGTCTAAGGGTGAAAGTAATAATAATCAAGTAGCTGTGATGCTTGTGAGTGTACATTACAACAATACTAGGTATACAATCAAAACCGATAAGGTACGTTCGCTAATTGTGTAAGATTCTATAGAGGTTCTGTTGGTGCTTCAAGGAATGGTCCTCCTACATAAGGATCAGAGATATCCTTCCGAAGCAGCATACATCCCTCGTGATGTACCATAGGAAAAACACAGCTGGGCTAAGACCGAGTGCGTTACCCCATGCATGTATAACAACTGTAAGTAACATCTAGGTGGAACCGACTGCACCTTAAGGGTTTACCAACCCTACTGGCCGTGCCTTCTGTCTCTCAGTCATTACCACTATGAGGCTACGTCTGACATTTCAGCTAACACGCTACCACCGAAATAGATAACAGAATCTCACATGGATTCTCATACCCAACGGTTCTCGAAACCACTGTGAATTCCAACATCTCAATATATCACGAAACTCCCCCATAGAATCGTATATGGTTTCTGAGTGGTTACGCCTTTTGAGTCATCTCTTACGAGTACACTCTTTTGCTTCCTCGACGCTCCAAAAACCAATCGTCGATTTTTCAAGAATGCTCAATACCGGTTCTTTAGGAAATAATTAGACAATACATAAGAGTGGGGTTCAGCCCCTAACCTTTTAAGTGGATGAATTTCCTCATCATTTACCCTAGAAGAACAAAACGAGTTTATACGTGCAGTATAGCACCATCGATGGTAGGTGTACCATATTATCCTCGTGTTTCTCCTGGATATTTCCAGAGTTGTAATCCTTCGGTGTTAAGTGGGGAATATTTTCATACGACCAAAATAAAGAGGGATTACATCTTTAGGCCAAGATTTTATAGTCAGGTATTTAACCGTCAAATAAACAAACATTTAAACAAAGATTTCATTTCCTATGGAAATCACTAAAACTCTTAGGTTAATCTTCCATTAACTTAAAATCATCTTTCAAATGTTTATTAAAATATTCATATACTTATCTCACCGATATAAGTACATTCACAAACCATATCTTTCAAAAATACTTGAAAATGTTTTAAAATAGATATCGAAAGCACAGTTCCGTATCAATTATGGATCGTAGTCTACTTAATGGTTATGTCGCTATCCCAGCGAATCTATAGTCAAATATAGGCAATCCCTGCTCCACGAATTACGCCATGAAAAATAAACCATTTCTTTCCAAAATCTCTTTATTAATAAATATCTCAAAATCTATTTATAAAGCTACTTTATAAGTTTCCCATTTTTTATTTTTAAAACCCATTTATAAATCTGCTTTCAGAAAATCATCGAAACCCAAACTCTTTTTCCCCAATTCCAAAATCTCTTTCCAATTCATAAATCCTTTTTATTAGATAAAACTTTTTCAAAATCTGTCACTTAAAATAATTCCCTTTAAAACAAAAATTTATTGTTTTTAACCATCTTCTTATAAAACCATTTATTATCCCAAAACACCTTTTAACAAAACAAGTCCATCAACTAAACACTTGTCACATAGAAAGTTACCATTTAAAACACCCTTTATAAAATCCAAGTCCGTTTATAAAACTCTATGCATGGGTCTTAGGAATATTCATAAATAATAAAAATCATTTACTTTAGACTCTATAAAAAAAATAATTATTAACCAAAAATCTTTTTATTAGATAATAATTATTTACATCAAAACATCTTAAAAATAATGAACAATAACTTCAAAACTTTATTGAATAAATAATAATAATAGAACTTTCTCTACCATTGACCACTCATTCACGAACCTTTATGCATTAACTAAATGGCCTCTCCTCTTCAACCACCTTCCCCCCCTCTCCGATCTGATCACTCACCCCAAATAATCCACCTTCGTGAAGCGGACTTGAGAGGGAAATCAAATTTTAAATTTTTTAACACGTGGGCCTCTGAACCAAACTTTAAAAATACAGTGTTATCTGCATGGAAAATGCCTAAAAATGGAAATCATATGTTTGTTTTGCAGGAAAAAATCAAGGAGACGAAGAAAGTCTTGAAACAATGGGCGCACAATAAGTATGGTCAAGGCGACAAGCTGAGCACCATGATTAAGGGAAGACTAAATGATGTCCAGACAGCTATGATGGCCTTTGTTAACAATGCTAACCTATCTGAAGAGGAGAGTATTCTCTCTTTGCAATAATATCAAGCTTTATGTAAAGAAAGTGATATGATTAGGCAGAAGTCGAGAATCAAATGGCGAGAAAAAGGAGATAGAAACAGTGCTTACTTCCACGCAAGCCTAAAGAATAAGCAAACAAGACAAAAATTTACAACTATTTATGGCACGTATGGGAATCTACACACTTCACCTGATGAGGTCAAGGAAACTGTTGTCAATCATTTCTCTGACTTATATGGTGATGTGAACGACTTCTTGCCAAACATTGATCGAATACCCAGTGACATACTACCAAGATTAAACTCAGCTGATTATGCTTATCTCTGCAATGAAGTTACCCCTGAAGAAATAAAGCATGCTATGTTTTCTTTAAACACTGAATCTTGTGGTGGACCGGATGGACTAAATGCTCTATTCTATACTACTTGTTGGACTATAGTCTCTGATGACGTTACAAATGCTATTATACTCTTTTTCAATAAAGGTAAGCTCTACAGATCATTTAACTACACTAACATAGCTCTAATCCCCAAGATCAAGAATGCTCACTGTGTTAATGAATACCGTCCCATCTCCTGTTGTAACACCATATACAAATGCATCGCCAAGGTCATAGCTATCAGACTCAAGTACATGCTCCCTACCATAGTATCCAAAAATCAGGCAGCTTATTTACCTGGTAGGAACATCTTGGATCATGTTCTACTAACCCATGAACTCATTAAGGGTTATAAGCGCAGGAATGTAACTCCAAGAGCAATGATCAAACTGGATATTATGAAGGCTTTCGATATGCTGCAATGGAATAGTATTGTCAAAGTCATGGGGTACATGAACTTCCCTCCTCATTTCATTGCGTGGATTTACGAATGTATCTCTTCACCAACATTTTCAGTTAGTATAAACGGCAAGAACGAGGGATTTTTTGTCAGTAAACAAGGGATTAGGCAGGGGGACCCCCTTTCAGCTTACATTTTTATACTTGTCATGGAGCTTTTAATGAGAATGATCGATAGGATAATAACACAAGGTAAATTCAAGCTTCATCCAGCATGCTCTGAACCAAGGATCTCTGCACTGATGTTTGCAGATGACCTTGTTGTGTTTTGTACTCCTGAGACCTATACTCTTACTAATATAATGCACACTCTTGATGAATTCTATGAAATGACGGGGTTGAAAGTGAATCTACGAAAATCTGACATCACCATTGCTGGTGTTAGTAATGAACAATGTAATCTTATCTCTCAAACCACTGGGTTGACTCTAAATCACAACACAATTACTTACTTAGGTCTCCCACTGACAACGTCAAGAATCACTATAAACCAATGTCTTCCTCTATTCGACAGGATTACAGCCAGGTTAAGCTGTTGGACTTCCAAGCTGCTTAGTCAAGCGGGAAGATTGACACTTATTAAATCTGTGATCTTCTCGATGCAAGTGTACTGGGAAAAGACCTATATTCTCCCCTTTAAATTGATCAAAATGATCAGGGGTGCTTTCATGAGATACCTATGGAAGGGCAGAGTGACAGGTAGATATATTGCCCCGATCAAATTTAGTTTTGTTGAAAGGCCTATGGACAAGGGGGGTTGGGTATTCTCAACTTAATGCACTGGAACATGGCTGCCTTTGCTAAGCACATTGACACATTTTATAATAGCACTGATAGCCTTTGGGCTATTTGGTCTGATAAGAATGTAATCAAGGGGAGGAGTATGTGGAGCATGACCAAGCATCATAATCTGAGTTGGACGTGGCAGTGCTTATTTAAGCTCAAAGAAAAGGTTCTTCCTCTCATCCAAATGAATACGAACCCAATGTATAGTGTGAACTTTTGGGATGACCCTTGGTTGGAAGAGGGTCTCATCCTTAGTCGACAGCTTACGCACTGTGAGATGCATCAGTCTGGTATACATAAGGCAGCCAAAGTTAGAGACATTCTGTACAACCTTCAAACTACACGTGCTTCTTCGTCCAACCCGAGGATTCAACATTTCTGGAGCAAAATTTATTGTTATACTCCGGTTTCCAATGATGCTATGTGTATGGTATGGGGGGACAAAAAAGCAACCTTCAAAATCGGAAATACGTATGAATTCATGATGAAGAACAGAACTCGACCAAAATGGAAATGGTGGAAGTGTACGTAGGGAAGAGATAGTAGTATGAGACATGACTTTATGCTTTGGAAAGTTCTGAATCGTGCGATGTTAACTGGTGCGAAGCTTGCATGCATGGGTATGGGCATCAATCTCTTATGTAAGTTTTGCAGTGACACGCCTGAAATAGTTGAACACTTGTATTTTGAGTGTTCCTTTATTAAGCAAATCTGGATTATTGTTATGGCGAAGCTTCTTAGGTATGATGTTTCCCATGATAATCAAATTGAATAGAGCAGAATTTATGTTCAGGCTGGATTTAAAAATGAAAGTGAACGTACCTTCAATGTAGTGCTGAAAAGCTTTATAAGCTCGGTTTGGAGGGAGAGAAATGCCAGGCTATTTGATGTAGCAAGTGCAAATACAGATGTTAATTTCAAAAGGTGGATTATGAGTGAAATTAGAGAATCCTTGGGCCAGCTGACGTTTGCAATTGATCCAGGGATACGTGCTTCCTTTCTTCTTAGCTATTAGTTGTTGTCTTCTTTTCTTTTTGTTGTTTTTTGTTTTTTCCCCCTGTGCTTGCTGTGCAAAGTGCCCCCTGTTTTTCTATCTTCCTTTTGTTGTATGTGTGACGTTCTGTCCGGTGTAGCAATATATGGTCGGGGTCCATCTAACCTCGTCGGCCTTGCCACAAAAAAATACTTTACCATTATTAAAATAGTAAAAATTAATTTTCAAACATTATTAACAAATCAATATTATTAATTTCAAGCCATATTTACTTTTTTTTAAAATATGGTTAACCCTTCAAAATATTAACATAATAATAAATAACTCTAAAAAAATATTAATTATAAGCAATAACTTCAAAACAATATTAATGTAAACAATTAATTTACTTTAAACAATATTAAATGAATAATTTTTTGAAACAATATGAAATATAATAAATAACTTAGAGAATGATAGATAAATAGGTTGTAATAAACAAAAATTAAATCCTTTAGAATGAAATATTTCGAAAACCAAATTTCTGGATTAAAATCATTTCTTATCTCAAAAACCAACTCCAATTCAAAAGGCAATTTTATAATATTTTCAAAATACTTATTTGAAGCCAATAGCTACAAACACTTAACCAACATCGATACTAATTTTCTATCACTGTAGGGTTTTAGTTGAACATATAACAATGTCATAAACCAGAGTGTCCACAATCATGTTCATATTCAATAATCGTATAACATAAACTTTATTAAAATAAATTAACAGTAGCAAGGAATCCTGTTGGATCCCTCCAACATGTCCCCCTACATCACGGCTCATATACATAATCATATATATATATATATATATAACCAACAGGGGTGAGGAATCCTGTTGGATCCCGCCAACCTATCCTCCTGCATCACAAACAATATATAATTATATAATATATGTCATCCGCTACAAGGTATTTGTATGTAGAAGGTCATTCGCTCCAATGGCTGAAATAAACTCAAACCAACCGATAAAACCAGTAAATTATCCAAACATCCAATCAACAATTTTATTAACTATATGATGTTTTGGTTAACCAAAAAGGTGAGTTTAACTCACATTTATTTCAGTTGTCGTCAAGGCGCTCCGGATTCCATCCGAATTCGAACGACGTTCGAATTCAGCGTAAAATTCAACAAGCTCCATTCATTGCCAAACCAACTCTATATTTTAATATTCATAGATACGAACACAACACAACTTTCCATGCTCGATTCCAACCCCGTATGCAAAATTATTAAATATATAAATTTTCAATTATTAAATAAAATTTTAATTCACTAATTCGTTTTAATTATAAACTAATTACACTTTAAACCTTCTTCTTCCCTCTCATTCATGCTCACGTTCAAAAAATATATTTCCTAGTACTATTTCTTGCTCACCACACCACCATGCTTCCTTTCCTTCACTCACGACCACCACCGGAGGATGCCTCGACCACCATGCACCTTACCGCCCCAATCCCATCGCCTTACATACCCTGTAGCTCGACCACAAACCCGAAGTAGATTCTTCGTTCATCTCCAAAATCCAGCCACTATAGATCACCGATGACAACCAAACTCCGCCCTCACCTAGCCACGACCCTCCCCTAAGTTTTCTCTTTAGAGGCCTCCACCCCTAGATGATCGGAGTTCGCTACCGAGCTCCAAACATCATGTCGCCGTTCATGACAAACTGCAGCCCCCTCATCACGGTCCAGTGAGATCCACCGTTGATTATATCCACATCTCTGTCCTCTACAACTTCCTAGTTGGGATGAACCCCTAATTCGAACTTTAGTGTCTAAAATCGTGACGGCCATTGAATTCGCCATTTGAATTTTTGTATCTTTTAGCTTACATGTATGAGAGATGGAAAGCAACAAAAGTTTTAAAAAGGGAAGGAGGTACGACCTAGTGTGTGCTAGCATGGGTACGGTGTGGCAGAGTTGATGTGGGTATGGGCTAGTGGTATGGGGATATGTGTGTGTGCATATCTTATATTCAAAAATATCCATCTCGATACATAAAAAATCTCAAATCCCAAATTAGGTGTGCCGCTTGGCGTTTTATATGTAATACCCATATTTCGAACAAAAAGGAGCTAGTCTCGAGGTCTAATTTTATCATTTACAGAAGATAACTTTTCAAACCAATAATATTATATTAATTTCTCAAATTAAGTTCTAAGCGTTTCAAACTCGTATGACCACACATCACATCTAATCGCCATGAAATTCATTAATCTATAGTGATTCACTATTACAGATTCAATGAAACTAGTTTCGTCGAAATCCGAGATGGTGCCCTAGAAGACTATTTCCACACATTAATTAAAACAAATTATTACAAAAACTGAATTAATCACTTTTAAATTAAAATTAAAAGCTTTCCATCTTCATTCTTATTCATGTGTAATTTAAATCAACTTGGAGATCATTTTCATTCCCATAAAATTCAAGATTTACTTTTTAAATAATTTAAAATATCTAATTAACCGTTATTATTCAAAATTCAAGTTATTTAACGCATAAAATTAACTTTTCAATATTAAAATCAATTAAATATTCTAAACTCAAATTATTAACCATAAAGATTCACTTAAGAACAAAAGTATGAAAGAAAGCTTATAAAAGTGTTAGGCTCTATAATAATCGAAGACATAGGTTTCGCCAAAGTTCAAAGAGGAGTATTTCCATAGTATTAGATGGCTTTCGAAGGAGTCGCAAGCGCTATGTGCCATTACAAACGACAAGTAGAACCAAAGCTTTTGAAAGGGTAGAAAAGAAGGCAAGGTTACTCTTCCGCCTCACCGAGACTTTTCGACATAGATGGATTCAAATATATAGGAAAGGCTAGTATGAGTTCGAAGCACCTTTTGAATGTATTCAACAATAGACTCGCGCACAAGAACCAATTCCTTAAAAATAGTGGGTTTCGTCATTGTCAGTTTACTATTTGAAGAAATTATTCCAATACACGCCTTTTGAAAGCAGGTTCAAACCCTTCGAAACAGTTGGAACCCTTCGAAGGCATGATGAAAACCCTACATGAAGATCCAGAGTCCTTTAGCTAAGACCCAGTCGTCACCCATCATCCCTTTTGACGACTCTATACGAAACCTCAACTCATCTCTCACTTACAACAATATAGTAACACAAAGCGAAGAGCGCTCCTACCTCCATATCGATGGAGTCAAAAGCAGGACAGTAAAAGTAAAGTAAAAGAGGCACTCAAACTATAAGGGCGGTGAAAGGTTATCAAGGCGATCCTTTCGACTGGGTCAAAAGGTCTTAAATGAAAAGGTGAAGGCATAAGAATGGATGAGAGGGGTCAAAAAAAACCTTTCTACCGTATCAAGAGGAGGCGCACAGAACGATAAAGGAAGGCCTTTTAACCATGTTGAAGGGATGCATGCACAAAATTGGACGAAGACCTTTCGACTGAAGCGAAAGGATGGGTGCGAAAGAGAGCCAACCTACATCTATAAATACAACCCTAGGGTTCCGAGCTTGGGGACTGAATTTTGGGAGTACTAAATTCTTTCTTCTATGTCTTCGAAAATCCAATCTTTGTAACCATAAATGTGATAACCTGGATTTTGAACAACTATTAATTGGATAATTAACTAGTTATAAACTATTGGAATACTGATTTTATTCATTTGAACCAATAAAATGTGATAATTAATGATGTTTGGATGTATGTATAAGTAAATTTGAAAACTATAATAATAATTGAATTAGAATAATGAATCTTTTTAGTAAATAAATAAATATGTAAATAGATGTATATATATAAAACACTAATGAATAAAATTTAGTTAATAACTCAAGTTTAACAAAGATTAATACCTTCTTTAATACATGTACAAGTCATATATGTGTAAAAATGTTAACATAAGAATATAGTATGGAAATGAAAGAAAAATTTATTATATAAATTTATGTAAAACTACAAGTGTAATAGAATAATATCATGCATAGACAAATGTAAGATAAGTATCATACAATGTAACAAGTGTCATTTATTCTTTCTAGAATTAATGAATAAATTGAAAAGAAAAAATAATGGAAGGTTATGTTTTCTTTTAAACCAAAATTTTAAATATACATCACCATCTCTTCTATTCTCTTTTCCTTAGATTCAAACTTAACAAAGTAAAATCCAAATCCATAAATCAGAAAAGAGGTAGGAATTGTAACCAAAAGCAAAATCCTGGAAACTGCAATTTCTGCTAAAGCTTCATAGTTGATTTAAAAGCAAAGCAAATTCAAGATCGGTTCAAATTCAACTTAAAATAACTCAAACATGAATCAGATCTGCAAGCAAATCAAAGTGCCTGGGAGAGGGAAAAAAAAGAGGGGAGGGGGTTTCAGAGTACAAGTTTCAAAGTTTAAACTGCCTCAAACCTACTCTGTTCAAATCAGAATTGTGAGTAAACTTTGAATTTCTTTTTTTTATCAATTGTGTAGTGATGCATGCCTCAATCGATGATAACAATAACTTAATTATGATAGGTATGGATAAGATAATGTTGTCTGTCTGTATTTCTGATTTGCATGCCTGAATGCACATTTGTATATCTTTGTTAATCACCACAGATCAAAATATGTTCAAAGAAACTTAAATACTTCTCCTTGATTTCTTTTTGTATATTATGTTTTAAAGGAATTTGGGTATGGTTGTGTAATTCAAATTTTAAAAATTTTAAAAGCTAAATTAAATCCTGCTTTAATCTGAAGTAAATCAAGGAAGCAACTCAGGTTCAAATAAATAAAGAGGATTCAGATTTAAATTAAGTAGACAGTTCAAATTTCGTACTATTGCTCTGTTCAGAGTTTTAAAGGTGAGTAATCTCTAAAGTTTAGTATACCTTGAAATTGCGTGTGATGACTAATGAAATATGTTATGATTTTTGCAGTGCATGATGTTTAAAAATGGTTCTGTATATATGTTTGTGTATTAAACTCTTTATATATGTCTGAATTTCAAGTTTTAAACCCTGGATATAAAAATTGAAATCATTCACCTAAATAGATTTCTAGGCTTCGATCTCTAAGCAGTGGGGTTTGTGTGGGTAGAACATCACAAAAAAATATAACTGTGAACATAAGTCGAAGGTTTGAAGTTTTATTTAATATGAAAAGATAAGATAAAAACCTGTAATGCTTCTGGAAAACACAAAGAATAACAGGACAAACTTTTGCAATTAAAATTTTAACCTTTCAGATTTCTTGATTCAAGTGTATAAGCTGATTTCATAAACAAAGATATGAATTTTTAAAACTAAAATTAGAATTTTTAGATTGAAATTAATCGGGCATTACTGGTTTAGCCAGAAATAGTATTTCGGTATGGTTCTGTCAACCTAGATGGTCGTGGTGGCCAGTATCATTTCTGGTGATGGAGTAGTGATAGTTGAATCAAGGAAAAATATGGGGAGGAGGATTAAAGTATTGAGGCAGTGGAGATTAGGGATTGAAGATTGAAACCCTAGTTTTCTATTCATCAGTAAAATGGGATCGCCGCGATTTCTGGAGGCAACCGAGTTTTTCCAAATTTGGGAAAATGGGATGGAGTGTGGAAGTGGACGTGGCCGGAGGTGGAATTCTCTCTGGTGGTCGGTGTATGGGGATTTGAATGGTATCCAGGTCTCGACATTTTTCCTGTTTCGAGCTTGAAGCTCGATTTTTATTTTTGGTTTCTGAAAGTAGTTCGATGGTCGTAATTGAGTTGGAAGGTGGTCGGCGACTTGCGTATGTGGTCGCGAGAGGTCGTAGTTGATGGAAGCGGTGGTGCAGGTGCACAGCTATCAAAGTGTGTCAGTTGTTGGTTTTGGGAAGGAATGGGTTCTCGAGTATTACGGGTTTATCCATACTTTTGCTCGAAGCAGTGAGGTTTGGGACACGAAGGAGTTGATGAGTGGCTCGGTGTGATAATTGTTGCAGGCTTTGTGTAAACCTGTCAGTATTTGAGTTTAATGAATTCAAGTGGAGTGTTTTACTTGAGTTATTTTAGTGTTTTACTCGAGTTATTTAGTGAGTTGTTCGAGTGAATTATGGGTCACTCGAGTTAGTTGTTTCAGGTTTGAAAACTTGACCTATTTCCCAAATTTAAACTTAAATTTAAAAGTATAAAGCAAAAGATTTAAATGAGTTTTAAATCTAAATTTTAAATTATGGATTCAAGTTAAATTTGAATCATAGTTGGAAATGAATTAGTTTTAAATTCAAATTTTGTTTAAAAATACTTTAAAAAGGACATTGTAATTTTTTTTTAAGAAATTTGAATTTAAATTGGTAATAGAAATGTAAAGTAATTAAAGGTTTAAGATTTATTATTCTTAGAATAATTAACTTGTAATTAGGAATAATTAATTAATCGAGTAATAAGGAATTAATTAAGTTATAGTTAACACTTAATTAAATGATTAGGGGTTAACAAATGATTAATTAAATTGTAATTAATAATGATTGAAATAAGTTAATTATTTTAGATAAATAATTAATGAATTGTTAAACAATTAATGAAGGTCATTTACTAAGGATTAATTAATTGATGATAATCATTTGAAAATTGTTAAATATAATTACTTAATGGAAGTAATTTAGAAATTAATTACTTAAGTGTAATTAATGGAGTTTAATGTGATTGGTTTAAATTAATTAATTAAGTTTAATTAATTTTAATCACTTGATGATTTGATAACAATTACTCAATGTAATTAATGGAAGTGTAATTACTTAAGGGAGTAATTAATGGTAATTACTGGATGTAATTAAAGATGTTGATGATGAAAGTAATTTGGTTTATATTAAATTCCTATGTAATTAATCAGGGGATTAATTGAGATAATTAATGAAGGGTAATTAATTTTTGAAATAGGAAATTAAGAATAGTTGATTTCAGAATGGAATCAATGAAGGGATTAATTAGAGAATAAATTAAGGATTAATTTATTCAATGAAGTAATTAAAGGCAGTTGATTACTGGATGTTATTAAGCAAGGATGATTAATAATTATGGTATTTGGTAAGGATAAATTAATTTGTGAAATTAATTGAGGGATAAATAGAATGATAGTGGAAGCCTTTGATTAATCGTTATCCCTAATTTTGGTCAGTAATGCTATGTGAAAGATATATTTTGATTTTGACTGTGATGATGTGGCTATCGATTGATGATGAATTACTGTAACATCCTATATTTAAAATTGAATTGTACATAACTTGAATAATTTAAGTTAAGATGATATTGGATTCAAAGGAGTCGGGTATTAGTAAATACCCGAAACCACTTCGATTCTTATAATTTGGAATCTGAAGCTAATAGGCTGTAGTGGAATGACTTAAGTAAATTGGATCATTTAAAATCTAAGTTTTTGACACTTAGAAATTGATATGTGAAATGGTTGATGTCTATAACAACTTATGGCAATGTAAATTGATATGAGTTACCCCGGGTTTATTTAAGTTGTGTACTTTTGTATTCCATGTTAGATGGGTTTACTCACGCTGGTTTCCAGCCTGACCCGGTTGTTACTTTGATGTAATGCTCGGGTCAGACCGAGTATTACAGATTTTCAGGTAAGGACGTTCTTAAGCTCTGGAGGCGAGCTGGATGGCAGGATCGTATGGAGAGTTTACTCTATGATATTGTATATATCTGAGACATGTTAAATTGTATCTATCTAATGTTGTATAAAATTGTTGTAACTCTGATATATCGATGTAAAATTGATGGATACAATTTTCTTTGGTATAATTATTATTATTAATATCATATTTTATCTGCTGCGAATGTGAGTTTGTGTGTTTCTTTTCTGTTCTTCTTCTATCTCTTTTCTTCTTTTCTCTAACTATCTGGAAATTTCGAGATTGGAATTTCCGGGTCGTTACATTTGGTATCAGAGCCAGGTTAAGCGAGAACCTTGGCTCTGGTGGGATTACACATTAAGGATAGGGAAGTGGTAGCCTAGGATGAGTTGAGTGTATGTATATATATATATATATATATATATATGAGAGAGCGTACTTGTTATTTTCTTATATAAAGGTTTTTAAATGATTTCAAAAGTAAATGAATCTTATATAAGAAATAGATTATCTATTATATTAAGGAAATTGGTTGTAGTATTAATTAAATAAAAGTAATAGTAAGAATTAATGGTTATAGAATTACAACCAAATTGAAATTAAAGATAAGTTTGAAATGGTTTCAAACTGAAATTGAAATCTTAAATAGGAAAAGTGTTTCAGAATAAGATAATAATGAATTGGTTTCTAGATATGATAATCTTGGGCATTATCATAAATAGTTGCTGTGTTTAATAATGAAATGTGTGTTAATGAGTAAGCAAAATTAAATGTTTTAAGGAAGTAAACCCTTTAGATAAGTATGGGATATAAATTAAAATTTAAGTTGATCTAAATTATGAAGTTTGCATCTTAAGTATTAAAAAAATTTGGAATTTAGTTTCAAATGATTAAAAGGAATAATAAATAATATTATTTGAATAAGAGAGTTTGATGCAAACAAGAGTTGTTTAATGATTTAAAAGAATTTATTTTGAATTAAAACCAAGGATGGTTTAAATTTTAAAATTTGGCTTGGTGGGCCAAGAAGTAAAATGTATATATATGGATGGTTTGAAATAAACTCTATATATTGAGTTTTAAATCTGGAATGAGATATGATACCCAAAGTGATAAGTCTTTGAACTTAATAAATGAGAAGTTCAAAATTTGAAATGGAAGTTCAAATTGGGTAAGGTTGACTGGATTAAGTAAATTAATATTAACTTGGGAAAAAGTTTAAAAAGTTGAAACGGTTAACCTGATTTGGAAATTCAAAATGGAATTAAGATTTAACTTGGGAAGTTAAATGGTTGAATTGAATTAGGAGTTTGTGTGGTCTCAAAATGGGTTTGAGATCCGGAAATTGTAAATGGAGGGATGTTTTAAAATAATTTAAATGATATCATTCCATTGTTACAAATCTTTAAGTTGTGAATTGGATTTATTTTAAATGAATGAGAAATGTGGTGTGGTAATATATCCATTATTAAAGTCAAATTGGAATTTGGATTCAGAATTAAGTGGTTTAAAGATATAAGTTGATTTGATTTAAAGGAATTAAATCAATATTTGAAGTACTAGCTCGAATTTACATAATTCGAGATGGTTTAAATTTGGAATTTGAATTGAAATTAGTTCAAATTGAATTTGATTTGAATTAATTGAAATGGTGATTGAAGATGTATGAGTATAAGATTTAAATGGAAAATTTGAATTGGATTGATTTAAATAATTCGGAATTGTAACTAAAGTTGAATAGTATAAAATTCAAATGGAATTTGAATTAGTAGAATTTGAGATTAAGGTTGAATAAAATTAAATTTGGGAAGAAACTGAGGTTAAATCAATTTCAATGGAAATTGAAGTTATTTAAATTGGAATTGGGTCAATTTAAATGGAAAAGGGAATTTAAATTGAATTGATGAGAATGGAGATTGGGAAATGAGCAGTTTTGACTCTGGACTATTTTCAATATAAATTGATTTAATATAAACCTATTTTCCAAGCTATTAATTATATATACATCCTTTCTTTTAAAAGCCAAATTATCTTATACTTGTTTTACAATTATATTTGAAACTGTTTAACAATTTTCTAACTATTTTATGAACTAATTACTATTTTCAACTACTAATTACTATTTTATAGCTATTTTGCAATTATCTAAAATTTCTATAATTATTTTAACTATTTCCTAACTATTTTACACCTATTTTACAAACTAGTAATTATTTTCCAACTACTTATCTGTTTTCAATTTTTTCAAACTATTTTCTAAATAAACCAGTCGGAGTTCAAACTGTTAGTGGTTAAATACCCAATCGAGAAAAGAATAGAGGTAATAATCCAAATGGATTGAAGCAATTGTGAGTAAGTGAATGAAAATCAAAGTGGATGTAAATAGAAATGGAATTGATTTGGCTAATAACCAATAAAGATAAATACGTAGGGTGTACGTATGTTATTCTATTCGCATAGTGATTTGATCCAGATTCGAGCACAGAATTTCGAGATAGTTATATCGATCCGAGTTGGAATTTTCCACTCGACTTTTGAAGGCGAACCTGGATATGGATTGTTGATTGGTTCTGGATATTCTCTATCATAGTTATGACTATGCAAGGAGAATGACGGTTTCTGATCAAGAAACTAGATCTATGTCCGCACTAGGAAGTCGGGTGGACGATACTAGTTCAGAAATGAAGTTGTGTGATCGAGTGAGCGATCAGATTGGTATAGCGTACGGATGATGTGTGTACATCGTAAGGGTTTGAATGAAAATGATATTGAAAGGAGTAATCAAATTTGAATATTTGATTTTGAGTAAACAAAGTTAAATATCGTTGTTTTATAAATTGAAACTTCCCTTGTTGAATCTTTTGCCAGAAGAAAAGGGTTTTTGAAAATGTTTGAAGTACAAAAGGAGTTTTATACAGGTTTGAAATGATCCAAAGTTTTAAAAATTATATATATATGTATATATATATAAAGGATCTTATGAGGAAATTAGAAAAGGTTTTGGAAACCTTTGGATTTGGAA
Organism: Allium cepa; assembly: GCA_030765085.1. NCBI lineage: Eukaryota > Viridiplantae > Streptophyta > Magnoliopsida > Asparagales > Amaryllidaceae > Allium > Allium cepa. The sequence continues at coordinate 456,361,192 of CM060944.1, forward strand.
AGGCTTTTGATTTTTGGGTAAAATCAATATGAGAATTTGGAAAGCCTAGTTTGATAATTATCGATTTTGGAATAATCGATTTTGAGTAAAGGAGCTTTGTATGAGATCGTACTTGGTGTATGATTTGAAAATACTATGTATGCATAGTATAAAATGTTTTGATGATGGCTCTGGGGAAAAAGGCGCTCCCTTGAAATGAACTTCTCAGGAGTACCACGGGGTGGTGCTGCCTTGAGCCCCAAGAGGGGGTTCTAAAATTGATCCTATGAGGAGTCCGGACGAAACTAGTTCCTGGGGATTATGAGTAGAGTATACCATAGTGAAAGTCGTGTGTGTCGCCAAGAGCCAACAATCTGCGTTTGATTTTATATCGGGAGACTGCGACCGATGGTATAACATAGCAAAAGTCGTGTGTGCCGCTGAGAGCCAATAGTCTGCGTTTGATTTTATATCGGCAGACTGCGACCTATGTAGGAGTGGAGAGGTTTCATTTCGACAGCGAAAATCAGAGGCCGCTGAGAGCCTGCAGTTACATGGACTTTTGCTGCGACGGCAACGTTACCCTGGGTGTAACTGTGATCTGTTGTGTGGGATCCATGGCATAATCGAGAGGCCGCGGAGGGCCTGCAGTTACATGGACTTTTGCTGCGACGGCAACGTAACCCTGGAATGTAACTTTGACCATGGATGGGGGTGATGATTTCCAGAGCATCCTCACCAAAGATATTTCCTCTATTTTCAAAATAAATGATTTTCTATATTTTCAATAAAATTATTTTCCAAAAGTATTTTCACTAGATGTTGAAGATGAGTCTACTAAGTACTTACAGATTTTCAGTCCTACGCCTGATCAACGTATGACCGAATTTCGGTAAGAACAAGGATGGACTGGTTAAAACATCGACTTATAAAAAGTATTTTTATAAAACCATTTTATAACATTATGTAGATTTTAAAAAGTGTTTTTAAAAGTGTTTCAAAGAATAATTTTTCTAAAAATAAGCTTTTTAATAAATTATGGCTTCGTTCCTTTTCGAGGACGAAAAGATTCTAAGGGGGGAGGAATGTGATAACTCGGATTTTGAACAACTATTAATTGGATAATTAACTAGTTATAAACTATTGGAATACTGATTTTATTCATTTGAACCAATAAAATGTGATAATTAATGATGTTTGGATGTATGTATAAGTAAATTTGAAAACTATAATAATAATTGAATTAGAATAATGAATCTTTTTAGTAAATAAATAAATATGTAAATAGATGTATATATATAAAACACTAATGAATAAAATTTAGTTAATAACTCAAGTTTAACAAAGATTAATACCTTCTTTAATACATGTACAAGTCATATATGTGTAAAAATGTTAACATAAGAATATAGTATGGAAATGAAAGAAAAATTTATTATATAAATTTATGTAAAACTACAAGTGCAATAGAATAATATCATGCATAGACAAATGTAAGATAAGTATCATACAATGTAACAAGTGTCATTTATTCTTTCTAGAATTAATGAATAAATTGAAAAGAAAAAATAATGGCAGGTTATGTTTTCTTTTAAACCAAAATTTTAAATACACATCACCATCTCTTCTATTCTCTTTTCCTTAGATTCAAACTTAACAAAGTAAAATCCAAATCCACAAATCAGAAAAGAGGTAGGATTTGTAACCAAAAGTAAAATCCTGGAAACTGCAATTTCTGCTAAAGCTTCATAGTTGATTTAAAAGCAAAGCAAATTCAAGATTGGTTCAAATTCAACTTAAAATAACTCAAACATGAATCAGATCTGCAAGCAAATCAAAGTGCCTGGGAGAGGGAAAAAAAAGAGGGGAGGGGGTTTCAGAGTACAAGTTTCAAAGTTTAAACTGCCTCAAACCTACTCTGTTCAAATCAGAATTGTGAGTAAACTTTGAATTTCTTTTTTTTATCAATTGTGTAGTGATGCATGCCTCAATCGATGATAACAATAACTTAATTATGATAGGTATGGATAAGATAATGTTGTCTGTCTGTATTTCTGATTCGCATGCCTGAATGCACATTTGTATATCTCTGTTAATCACCACAGATCAAAATAAGTTCAAAGAAACTTAAATAGTTCTCCCTGATTTCTTTTTGTATATTATGTTTTAAAGGAATTTGGGTATGGTTGTGTAATTCAAATTTTTAAAATGTTTAAAAGCTAAATTAAATCCTTCTTTCATCTGAAGTAAATCAAGGAAGCAACTTAGGTTCAAATAAATAAAGAGGATTCAAATCTAAATTAAGTAGACAGTTCAGATTTCATACTATTGCTCTGTTTAGAGTTTTAAAGGTGAGTAATCTCTAAAGTTTGGTATACCTTGAAATTGCATGTGATGATTAATGAAATATGTTATGATTTATGCAGTGCATGATGTTTAAAAATGGTTCTGTATATATGTTTGTGTATTAAACTCTGTATATATGTCTGAATTTCAAGTTTTAAACCCTGGATATAAAAATTGAAATCATTCACCTAAATAAATTTCTAGGCTTCGATCTCTAAGCAGTGGGGTGTGTATGGGTAGAACATCATATAAAAAAATATAACTGTGAACATAAGTCAAAGGTTTGAAGTTTTATTTAATATGAAAAGATAAGATAAAAACCTGTAATGCTTCTGGAAAACACAAAGAATAACAGGACAAACTTTTGCAATTAAAATTTTAACCTTTCAGATTTCTTGATTCAAGTGTATAAGCTGATTTCATAAACAAAGATATGAATTTTTAAATCTAAAATTAGAATTTTTAGATTGAAATTAATTGGGCATTACTGGTTTAGCCAGAAATAGTATTTTGGTATGGTTCTGTCAACCTAGATGGTCGGGGTAGCTAGTATCATTTCTGGTGATGGAGTAGTGATAGTTGAATCAAGGAAAAATATGGGGAGGAGGATTAAAGTATTGAGGCAGTTGGGATTAGGGATTGAAGATTGAAACCCTAGTTTTCTATTCATCAGTAAAATTGGATCGCCGCGACTTCTAGAGGCAACCGAGTTTTTCCAAATTTGGGAAAATGGGAGATGGAGTGTGGAAGTGGACATGGCCGGAGGTGGAATTCTCTCTGGTGGTCGGTGTATGGGGATTTGAATGGTATCCAGGTCTCGACATTTTTCCTGTTTCGAGCTTGAAGCTCGATTTTTATTTTTGGTTTCTGAAAGTAGTTCGATGGTCGTAATTGAGTTGGAAGGTGGTCGGCGACTTGCGTATGTGGTCGCGAGAGGTCGTAGTTGATGGAAGCGATGGTGTAGGTGCACAGCTATCAAAGTGTGTCAGTTGTTGGTTTTGGGAAGGAATGGGTTCTCGAGTATTACGGGTTTATCCATACTTTTGCTCGAAGCAGTGAGGTTTGGGACTCGAAGGAGTTGATGAGTGGCTCGGTGTGATAATTGTTACAGGCTTTGTGTAAACCTGTCAGTATTTGAGTTTGAATGAATTCAAGTGGAGTGTTTTACTCGAGTTATTTTAGTGTTTTACTCGAGTTATTTAGTGAGTTGTTCGAGTGAATTATGGGTCACTCGAGTTAGTTGGTTCAAGTTTGAAAACTTGACCTATTTCCCAAATTTAAACTTAAATTTATAAGTACAAAGCAAAAGATTTAAATGAGTTTTAAATCTAAATTTTAAATTATGGATTCAAGTTAAATTTGAATCATAGTTGGAAACGAATTAGTTTTAAATTCAAATTTTGTTTAAAAATACTTTTAAAAGGACATTGTAATTTTTTTTTAAGAAATTTGAATTTAAATTGGTAATTGAAATGTAAAGTAATTAAAGGTTTAAGATTTATTATTCTTAGAATAATTTACTTGTAATTAGGAATAATTAATTAATCGAGTAATAAGGAATTAATTAAGTTATAGTTAACACTTAATTAAATAATTAGGGGTTAACAAATGATTAATTAAATTGTAATTAATAATGATTGAAATAAGTTAATTATTTTAGATAAATAATTAATGAATTATTAAACAATTAATGAAGGTCATTTACTAAGGATTAATTAATTGATGATAATCATTTGAGAATTGTTAAATATAATTACTTAATGGAAGTAATTTAGAAATTAATTACTTAAGTGTAATTAATGGGGTTTAATGTGATTGGTTTAAATTAATTAATTAAGTTTAATTAATTTTAATCACTTGATGATTTGATAACAATTACTCAATGTAATTAATGGAGGTGTAATTACTTAAGGGAGTAATTAATGGTAATTACTGGATGTAATTAAAGATGTTGATGATGAAAGTAATTTGGTTTATATTAAATTCCTATGTAATTAATCAGGGGATTAATTGAGATAATTAATGAAGGGTAATTAATTTTTGAAATAGGAAATTAAGAATAGTTGATTTCAGAATGGAATTAATCAAGGGATTAATTAGAGAATAAATTAAGGATTAATTTATTCAATGAAGTAATTAAAGGCAGTTGATTACTGGATGTTATTAAGCATGGATGATTAATAATTATTGTATTTGGTAAGGATAAATTAATTTGTGAAATTAATTGAGGGATAAATAGAATGATAGTGAAAGCCTTTGATTAATCGTTATCCCTAATTGTGGTCAGTAATGCTATGTGAAAGATATATTTTGATTTTGACTGTGATGATGCGGCTATCGATTGATGATGAATTACTGTAACATCCTATATTTAAAATTGAATTGTACATAACTTGAATAATTTAAGTTAAGATGATATTGGATTCAAAGAGACCGGAGTCGGGTATTAGTAAATACCCGAAACCACTTCGATTCTTATAATTTGGAATCTGAAGCCAATAGGCTGTAGTGGAATGATTTAAGTAAATTGGATCATTTAAAATCTAAGTTTTTGACACTTAGAAATTGATATGTGAAATGGTCGATGTCTATAACAACTTATGGCAATGTAAATTGATATGAGTTACCCCCGGGTTTATTTAAGTTGTGTCTTTTTGTATTCCATGTTAGATGGGTTTACTCACGCTGGTTTCCAGCCTGACCCGGGTGTTACTTTGATGTAATGCTCGGGTCAGACCGAGTATTACAGATTTTCAGGTAAGGACGTTCTTGAGCTCAGGAGGCGAGCTGGATGGCAGGATCGTATGGAGAGTTTACTCTATGATATTGTATATATCTAAGACATGTTAAATTGTATCTATTCAATGCTGTATAAAATTGTTGTAACTCTGATATATCGATGTAAAATTGATGGATACAGTTTTCTTTGGTATAATTATTATTATTAATATCATATTTTATCCGCTGCGAATGTGAGTTTGTGTGTTTCTTTTCTGTTCTTCTTCTATCTCTTTTCTTCTTTTCTCTAACTATCTGGAAAATTCGAGATCGGAATTTCCGGGTCGTTACACTAAATTAATTTAGGAAAAGCTCTCTTACTTGTAACTCAATTTGGATTAATGCTAAAAGTGGAAGCACAAGGATTTAATAACGAATTTTGTCATGAGAGAGATCATTTCGATCATTAGCTTGACTAATGATCAATTGCATATGATGATTTCTTATCTTCTTAATTCCTATTTTCCTTATGCAATGCAATGAGAATAATTTGGATAGTATACATATGAATCATGTTATCATCGTGTTTAATGATATCAAATATTAAACAAAGATGATGATAGTGTTCCAATATTAATAAATTTATGGAGCTTATATTGTCCAAGATGTTATCCCATTGCATAAAGAACATAGAGTTTATATAATGTACATTGAGTCCACTTCGAAAAAACAATTACTCTTTCGGCCTGATCGAAAGGGATGTTTCAAAAGGGATTTGATGTGTAAATACTAAATTATGCCAGATGGACGAATTCCTTCGAAAGATGTATACACATTACAATACATATACCCCTTTCAAAGGAGTTCTTTCCAAAAGAGCATAAACAATGTCATTGAGAGTTAATACTCCTTCTTAAGGAAAGAATGGGCCTTTCGACACAGTCGAAAGAGATTAATATTTGATATGAATAACCTCTTTCGACTTGCTCAAAAAGGCTTCAAAAGGGGTGCATTCTCCTTAGCGTTCATTTCAATATGGTTGATAGGACCTATTAACTATAATTAATATTTTCATGAGACCACCAACCAATAGCAATTTTTCTAAGCCAACTCATTCGAAAGGGGTTTCAAAGAGAGTAGTCACTTTTGAAAATCTTCTTTTGAAGTGTTAACGACATTTCTTGTTATCCACTTAGCTTTGGGAATGTTGACAAGTTTTCTTATTAACATTTTTTTGCTAGAAGGAGGGATTGAACCTCTGACCTCATGATTATCTTATAGTCTAATTGTGGATTGTTTAACTTGGTGTAAGAAATTGAAATCCAAAAGGTTTAGTTGAATGGATGAAGAGGCCATACACACCACAGCTCTAGAAGAAAACATAACACCAACTTTCAACATGGAGGGAGTCGTGCAAGGGCAACCATCAATCCCAGCTCAACAAGACGACAATGCAACCAAAATAAAGCACTTGGAACAACAATTGCTAGAGATGAAAGAGCTTCTCAAAGTAGAACTGTCTCAAAGCTCTTCCAAGACATCAAAACCAACAACTGAAGATGAGGTGATATCTCCAAGAAGAAACTTAAAGGCTTACACCAATGAAGATAAGAGCAAAATCGACATGACATCTTCAAAGAAGAAATAGCATCATCCGATTAAACTCGATCATCAAAGAAGGTACTGGACAAATCTCTTGAGCAATCCGGATGCTCGAAATCAAAATAATACAACCGAAACTGAAAAAGTTGTCACAATACAAAAGCCTATCTGGAAGACATAGCAGAAAAGGTAATTAAGGGCATGCTAAATGCTAAGGGGAAGAGTACCTTGGATGAAAGAGCAAATGATAATGAAAGAGTGGCACCTTTCAAAGATGAAATCATGTCAACGGTCACCCATCCTATGTAAAGATCCTAACTCTGAAGTATCGTGGTACTACAAACTTCGATGATCACTTGATGGCTTTCGATAGCCAAATGGATCAGCATAATGCTTCTGGAGCCATTCAATGTAAACTGTCTCTAGTAATGCTTCAAGGGGCCACTGCTAAATGGTATCGACAATATCGCTAGAAGATGATATATTCATGGAAGCAGTTTTCTTATGAGATCTCTGCCCAATTCTGCATATGCAAGGACCCAACAATCGATTACACTGTTTTAGCCAACATTAAGCAGAGACAGAGAGAGTCATTGGGAGAATACCTCAAAAGGTTCAACACAGAAGTATTAAAAGCTAAAGACATGAATGACTGGGGTAAGCTTATTGCAGTACACTCTGGGTTAATAGAGAATACACAATTCTGGAAGCAACTCTTTATTCATGGGTGTAAGGATCTGCAAGGCTTCAATTTTCAGGTTGATAAATTCATTCGAATGGATGAATTATATCAAGCTAAAAAGTAAGCTAATCCTAAAAAGGAAAGTGGAAGGTTTAGATTAAACCGAGGACATAAGAAAACAAGATAGGAAGAGACTAATGCTAATTTAATCGCTTTAAACAAGCCATTGTCATATATCTATGCTGTGACAAAGGAGAAGGTTAACTTCTTAACTTCATTTAAGGGGAAAAAATTACCCTGAATGGAGAAAAATGGATGACTATTGCGCTTACCACAAAGTAAACGGCCACAAAACTGATGAATGTAGATGGTTGGCTAGAATCATTCAAAAAATAATTCATGAGGGGCATTTGAAGGAGTACATCCAAGACAATCAAAAAACACCATGCATTGGTGATGGTCCGCAAAAGTTTCCTAGTAATGTTTTCAACATCTTAGAAGAAGAAGACCCGTTGAGCTTGAGTCCGTCGTTGAATAGGATTGATGTAATCCATGGGGGGCCACATCCAGCAGGGGCTAGCAAAGGGCCAGAAACAAATACATCAAAGAGGCTAGAGAAGGAGTGTTCTCCATTCAAGAAGAGCTCCTGCTTAAAAATCCACGATTCAACATTCCATTTCCAAATCTTGTTATTACTCCCCATATACTACAATGCTTTCTTTAGCCGGCCTACACTTGATGAGGTCAATGCTTTTGTCCTGCCAAAATATCAGATGGTAAAATTCTTAACCAAGAGGCGTTGGGAAACTGTCAGCAGAGAATAATTCATCTCTCGTGAAATGTATTTCGTAACGCTTGATCAATACGAAAGGGAGTATTATTCTTACTTTGGTTCTTTTATTATTTTTCAACCTTCGGATGATGGATTTTTACATCCAATGTTCGAAGAAAAAGTAAGATCTAATAAGACTAACAAACGTATGTATGAAAGGTACATTTCCTCTGGAAGTAAGAGAATAAGGCTCGATGCTAATTCTATGGAAGAAGTTGAAATCATCACAAAATTTGATTGTCGTGGAGAAGAAGAAAGGATAAAACCTATGGGAGACCTTGAGGAGACAAATATAGACCCAAATGATTCAACCAAGGTAGTCAAGGTGAGAAAGGAGTTGGAAATCAGCTTGAAGAAAGATTTGATTCAGTTTCTTAGATCAAATAAAGACATGTTTGCATGGACTCATTCTGATATGGTTGGATTGACCCATCGGTTATTTGCCAAGCAATAAACATTAATCCAGAAGCAACCCCCATTAGATAGAAAAAGAGACAATTAGATAAAGTGCGGTCCGACGCCTTAAAAGAGGAAGTTAAAAGGCTCCTTTAAAATGGATTCATTCGAGAAATATGCTACCAAAAATGGCTGGCGAACCCGGTATTGGTAAAGAAGTCGAATGGTAAGTGGAGGACCTGCGTTGATTATACTTACCTAAACAAGGCCTGTCTAGAAGACTGTTACCTATTGCTTCGGATAGATCAGTTGGTTGATGTAACTAGTGGGCACAGATTGCTATCTGTCATGGATGCTTACTCAGGATATATTTAGATACCCATGTTTAAACCTAATGAAGAACATATTAGTTTTATTAAGGATTGGGAATTTTTTGCTACAAAGAAATGCCTTTTGGATTAAAGAATCTAGGGGCTACTTACCAAAGATTAGTCAACAGAATGCTCAAAGAACAGATTGGTCGAAATATAGAAGTATATGTTGACGATATGCTAGTCAAATCTTATAAAGCTAAAAGTCATCTCGAAGACCTAAAAGAGATGTTCGAAGTATTACATAAATATCAGATTAAACTGAATCCTAGAAATGCTCTTTCAAGGTTCATTCCATGAAGTTTTTAGGCTATATTGTGAGTTCCCAAGGAATTGAGGCCAATCAAGACTAGATTCATGCTATCAAGGACATGGCTGAGTCTAAAACTAGCAAAGATGTAACAAGTTTAAATGGTAGGTTAGCCGCCGTAAGCAGGTTCATTTCCAAGATGACTAATAAGTGCATTCCCTTTTTTAATGTAATTAAGAAGAAGAAAAACTTTGAATGGGGAGAAGATTATAGGAAAGCTTTTCAAGAGTTGAGACATCATTTGGAAAAACCACCAATACTATCTAGTCCCGAGAACGATAAAATCTTGTACGTATACATGGCAATCTCAGAACATGCAGTTAGTTCAGTTTTAATCAGAGAGGAATGTGGGACTCAACTTCCTGTTTATTATGCGAGCAGGCAAATAAAAGATGTAGAGGTTCGATACTCGGTAATAGAAAAACTAGCTTACTACTTAATAATTACCGCATGAAAACTTAGGGCATACTTTCAAGCACATCCAATTATAGTATTAACTAACTTTCCACTCAAATAAGTCTTCAGTAAACCTAAAACATCAGATAGGCTAGTAAAGTGGGGAATTGAACATAGGCGGTATGACATTGAGTTTCAACCACGGGTAGCTATCAAAGGACAAGCATTGACGGACTTTATTAATGAATGGACAAACTTTATTAAAGTACAATTAGAAAAGGAGAAGGATGAAAAACCCTTGTGGCGCTTATTTGTAGATGGCACATCGAATAAGCAAGGAGCTGGAACGAGGTATGTTATAATAACACTAAGCGGACACCGCCTACACTATGCAACGAAGTTAGGGTTTCCTGCAACAAACAAGTAGCCAAAATTGAATCAATGATGGCAGGGTTAACTCTGGTTTTAGAGCTCAAAATCCCACGAATTCAAATCTTTACTGATTCGCAACTAATGGTAAACCAGATAAAGCAAGTATATCAGACTAAAGATGTCAAACTATCTCTATATGTAAAGAAGATATTGAAGATGCTAGCTTTATTTAAAGATTTTACTACACATCAAGTTCCAAGGGGAGAAAATTCTCAGGCAGATTCATTAGCAAAGTTGGCTAGTTTAAGAAGAGCCGCAGAAACTTGAATTGTGCCAGTAGGGTACCAAGCAAATCCAAGTATTGAAGAGGGACGCTCGAACAAGGAAAGGAATTATTTGTCCTAATTAGATCCCAAGCCAGGCATGAAGGAGAGAAGAAATCCCAATGAGATAATCAATCATCCAAGGATAGATGACTATAATAGTAACACTTGGATGTCGCCTATTGTCAAATATATTTCAAAAGGGATATTGCCATCTGACAAAGGGGAAGCTAGGAAAATCAGGCGATAGGCTCCGACTTCCACAATAGTGGATGGAATTCTTTACAAGAAGGGGAACGCGCTACCTTACTTAAGACTATGAGTTTAGAAGATGGGGTGAAATTTTTGTTGGAAGCGCATGAAGGATTTTGTGGAGAACACTCCAATGGGAAAAGTTAGCAAAGAAGATAATCAGACAAGGTTTTTATTGGCCTCGAATGGCATGTCAAGTTTTCAAATATGTTAGGAGATATGGGAGATACCAGAAATATTCAAAGATCCTTCAATTGCCACTAAGTCAATTAACTCCGATTTCAAGTCCATGGCTCTTTGGTGTATGGGAAATCGACTAATCGGGTCATTATCAATATCTAAAGGAGGAGAAAAATATGTTGTAGTCTCCATAAACTACTTTACTAAGTGGGTAGAAGTAGAACCACTCCCCAAAATCACTTCTAGGAAAGTGCTTTGATTCGTCATTAAAATATTATTACCAGACTCGAAATCCCCCATAAGATTATATCAAATAACGGAACACAGTTTGAAAGTGAAGAGTTTTCTTGGTTTTACCATAAAAATGGGACCATTAAAATATTTTCTTCTGTGGCACATCCAAAGGCTAATGGGCCATTAAACCTGCAAATAAGACTATTAAGGCTGTCTCGAAAAAGCAATTAAATAAAGCCAAAGTGAATTGGGTCGAAGAATTGCCACTTGACTCTAGGCCTATCGAACATCCATTAGAACTGCAACAGGATGTACTTCCAACTCTCTAACATATAGGCATGAAGCAATGTTGCCAATTGAAATTGAGATACCCACACATCAAAGAATCGCATATGCTTTTGATCTAAATTAGGAATTGAAGAAAGAATCGTTAGATTTAATATATGAATTAAGAGATGAAGCAACTATTTGAACTGCATAATATTAGAGAAGAATTTCAAAATACTACAATTCAAAAGTGAAAAAAGATCATTTCAAGAGGGAGACTTAGTATTCCGAAGGGTGACGGCAAATACAAGAAATCCAACGGACGGATCGCTAGGACCAAATTGAGAAGGTCCCTAATTGTATGCAAAGTAATTCCCCTTGGAGCTTACAAGTTATGTCGACCAGACGACAATTTGGTTCCTAGAACATGGAATGCGGAACACTTGCAAACATATTTTCTTACAAAGAATGAATAAGGCACTTCTTCCTTAAAAATAAAAATCTTCATGGTTGGGAGTGAAATTCTCCTTGCACTTGAACCGTACCTTAAACAATCAAAGCCTTTGTCCGTTTCGATTTACCCAGGTCAAAGCGCCTTCTGGAGGGAGGCTGGAGTAAGCCTTTATCCACGCCATGCTACGGCCAGGTTAAAGCATCGACAAACCCTTGACCGCGCAATGCTATGGCCAGGTCAAAGGGCCTTCTGGAGGGAGGATGAAGTAGCCCTTGGTCTCGCCATCTTGTGGTCTGGCCAAGACACCGAACAAGCCCTTGATCGCACCATGCTATGCCAAGTCAAGACACCTCCTGTAGGGAGGATGAAGTAAGCCCATGGTCCCGTCATGCTATGGCCTGGCCAAGGCACCGAACAAGCCCTTGATCGTGCCATGCTATGGCCAAGTCGAGGCACCTCCTGGAGGGAGGTTGGGTAAGTCCTTAGGTTCGGCATGTGGATAAGCTAACCAAGCACACCAAACAACAATGGACTAAGACATCCGAGCCCGAGAAGTAGTATATCAAACAACGGCCTAAGACGTCCGAGCCCGAGAAGTGGCATATCAAATAATGGACTAAGGCGTTCGAGCCCAAGAAGCGACATATCAAACAAAGGAGTAAGACGTCCAAGCCCAAGAAGCGGCATATCAAACAACGAACTAAGACGTCCGAGTCTGAGAAGCGGCATATTAAACAGCGGACTATGACGACGGAGCCCGAGAAGAGATGCATCAAATAGTGGACTAAGACGTTTAAGATCAAGAAGCAGCAAATCAAACAGCAACTACAAACAAAGCCTAAAGGGTAACACATGTCAAAGTGTCAAAATCTAAGCAGCGGTATTGAACAGAATGTTTAAATAGCAATCAACAACCTCCAACTAATTATCAAAGAAGGATTTCTAAACTTCACTTATTATTCATGAATCTGGGTTTCGGGTCTTGCATTATTGAATTCGATATTTCACTTATTAATACCCGAATCTAAGCCTCGGGACTATAACTATTGGTCACACGACTTCATTCATTAATGCCTGAATCTAAACTTAAGATTTCTATTAAGAACATTATCACTATGGATTTCCAGTTATCATCTATAATACCTGAATCTGGGCTTAGGATTTCTAATATAAGCGCTATTTTTAGTAATCATCTACTAAAACTCGAATCTGGGTTTCAGATCTCTTACTATTGACTTCAGAACTTCATTTGTTGATGCTCGAATATGGGTTTTAAATTTCTGGACTTACTAATATCTGAATTTGGGTATCGGGTCTTTTACCATCAATTTTTGGATTCCATTTGTCAATTCTCGAATCTGGGTCCGAAGGCAGTTGATATTAAGATCTCAATGGACTTTTAGTCTTCAATTAAAACTTTGGGTTTGTCTTCATAATACTCGAACCGGAGTCATTGGTTTACTACTACTAACTTTTGAACAACATTAATCAACATCTGAATCTTGGTCCCTGGATCATTATTATTTCCAAAAGGAATCTCTAAATACCTATTGCTTGTTTTCAAATAAGGATTCATGATTTTCGATGATTTATTTCTAGATGATATCTCATGTCCATTATTACCAAACATTTATTATCATCAACGGAAAGTTCCTGGATTTCAATTATAATACGCTTGGTTTTCTATCAACATCATGGGAGTTCAATTTATGAAATTCACTGGTAACTATAATAGTTGGATGGTAAGACTCCTAATATTGCCACATAGATGTTCTTGGTTCCTAATCCTTTACAACTGCAAATTTCTCATTGTTTATTGTTTGCACAAAAAATGGGCAGACACCTCCAAGATGTTGTGGTTGGGCTGTGAATATTATTTGCAATATACAGCTATCGTTTGATGAATTTTGGTTGCGAGTGTATGTGGTAGAAAATCAATAGTTTGCAATAAAGAATAAATAAAGGAATGAAATGTAAAAGGACACAGAATTTATTGTGGTTCGGCCTAAATGTGCCTACGTCCACTGTTCTTCTTTTATTATCTCTTTCGTATTTGATTGCAAGTACAAGCTTTGAATGTGAATAAACTTGTTGTTAGGACTAAGGATTTTCTCTTTCAAAGTTGTCTACCATTGTTGATGGAAGCTTCGCTATTTTCTATCCATCCCTTTTTACGATGCCATATGCCTAGTATTTATAGAGCGAGGTTGTGAGAAGAGGCAGCTGAGCACATGGCCTCTCGGCTTTGGTTCAGCCTTCCTTCCCTTGAAATATGGTTCAACCTTACTGTTGTTCCACTGCTCTGGGATGCTAGTTGAATAGTATCCTAGTAGCTCCCTTCAATCGCCTATCTCGACCTCGGAATCCTGAATTCCAGACCTTGGTCCTACCCCGGGAGGACAAAAACAGGTGGATCTATCCCCAAAATGGTTGGACCAGGTAGGTCCGATGAGTTCAGCCCTAAAAGGGCTGGACCAAGTGGGTCCGGGCCAGGCAGGTTCGGCCTAGTGCCTAACCAAATGGGTCCGGCACTAGGGTTCCGGACCAGAAACCTGATCCGACACGTGCCGCACCAAGAGGCTGGTCTGGCAATGTCGGACCAGGTGGTTCCGACCTAGGGCTGAACTTAGTGTCCGGTCCTAAAGAGTCGGACCTGTGCGGTTCCAGCCCTCGTAGGCCGGGCCAGGTTGTCTGGCCCTATAGGGCTGGCCCTGCCGGGCCAGACTTAACTGGTATGGTCGGACTCAGCTGGGCTTGATCCGTGTCGGTCCGGCTTGGGCGGTCTGGACCTATGGGGCCGGACTTGTGCGTGTCCAGCCTTGCTGGGATGGATCTCGTGGGTCCGACCGTGCTGGGCCGGACCTATGCGTATCCGGCCTTGTTGGGCTGGATATGCCATCCAGCCTTGCTGGGCTGGACCTATGCGGACCTTGCTTTGTAGGGTAGGTCCTCTGCTGGTCTAGCCAAGGCCGGGCCTTGGCAGGAGGCGGTCTCGGAGGCTTATTGTCGGACTGTGTTAGGCAAACCTTAAAATGATCATATCTTTTAAACCGTTAGTCGAATTGAGATGTAGTTTAGATCTATGCTTACATCTTGACCTTGCGAACATTTCTAAGGAGCTCTGAGTCTGTTCCAGGAGTCTGACAATTTTTCCTTTGACTATTAATATTCATTATGCAGTGGGCGAGAATGCCCACAATATTTATTAGCACTAGATGAAGACCAACTAATTTTTATTACTTCTGAACTTGGGGTTTAAGAGCTCTACTATACTAACATTATTTTCAAATGACTAAGCATATTTTTATATAAGTCATGATCTAATGATAGAAAAATGTTATTTACTTTGAATTTTACAGGGAAATGAGATCACTAAGAACATAGTAGTTGTTAAATTTTTGTCCTAAAGAACAGAAGCTTCTTTCATACAAGGGAGGAGGAAAATATTAACCATAAAAATTCACTTAAGAACAAAGGTAAGAAAGCAGACTTATAAAAGTGATAGACTCTACAAGAATTGAAGACATAGGTTTCACTAAAGTTCAAAGAAGAGCGTTTCGAAATTATTGAGATGGATTTCAAAGGAGTTGCAAGCACTAGGTGCCATTACAAATGACAAGCAGAGCAAAAGCTTTCGGAAGGATAGAAAAGAAGGCAAGGTTGCCCTTCCGCCTCACCTAGACCATTCGATGCAGATAGATTCATATATCTAAGAAAGGCTAGTATGGGTATAAAGCACCTTTCGAAGGTGTTGAACGATAGGCTCGCACACAAGAACCAATTCCTTAAAAACAGTGGGTTTCATCGTTGTCAATTTACTACTTAAAGAAATGATTCCAATAAACACCTTTTGAAAGAAGGTACAAGCCCTACGAAATAGTTGGAACCCTTCAAAGGTATAATAAAAACCCTACATGAAGACCTAGAGTCCTTTCGCTAAGACCCAGTCGTCAACCGCCATCCCTATCGACAAAGCTATACGAAACCTCAATTCATCTCTCACTTGCAACACTATAGGAACACAAAGCGAAGAGTGCTCCTACCTCCCTTTCGACGGAGTTGAGAGCAGCACGGTAAAAAGCAAAGTAAAAGAGGCACTCAAACTTTAAGGGTCGTGAAGATTATCAAGATGATCCTTTTGACTGTGTTGAAAGGTATGAAATGTAATGGTGAAGGTGTAAGAATGGATGAGTAGGGTCAAAAAAAAACCTTCTGACCGCATCAAGAGGAGGCACACAGAAGGATAAAGGAAGGCCTTTCGACCATATAAAAGGATGTTTGGGCAAGATTGGAGGAAGACCTTTCGATTGAAGCAAAAGGATGGGCGTGAAAGGGGGCCAACCTGCATCTATGAATACGACCCTAGGGTCCGAGTTTGGGGACCGAATTTTGTGAATCTTAAATTCTTTCTACTAATTCTTAGAAAATCCAATATTTGAAACCCTAAATCAATTTAGGAAAAGCTCTCTTACTTGTAATCATTTGGATAATGCTAAAAGTGGAAGCGCTTAGATTTATTAATGATTTTGACCATGAGAGAGATCGTTTCCATCATTAGCATGATCAATGATCAATTGCACATGATGCTTGCTTATCTTCTTAATTTCTATTTGTCTTATGCAATGCAATGAGATTAGTTTGAATAATATGCATACGAATCATGTTATTGTGTTTAAAGATATCAAATATTAAACAAAGATGATGATAATGTTCCAATATTAATAAATTCATGGAGCTTTTATTGTCCAAGATGTTATCCCATTGCATATAGAACATAGAGTTTATATAATGTGCATTGAGTCCACTTTGAAAGAACAAATACCCTTTCGAACTGATCGAAAGTGATGTTTCGAAAGGGATTTGATGTGTAAATACTAATTATGATAGCTGGACGAATTCCTTCGAAAGGTGTATACACATTACAATACATACAACCCTTTCGAAGGAGTTCTTTCCAAAAGAGCATAAATTACGTCATCGAAAGTAAAACCCCTTCTTAAGGGAAGAATGGGCCTTTCTACACAATTGAAAGAGATAAATGTTCGATATGAATAACCTCTATTGACTCACTCAAAAAGAGGCTTCAAAGTGGGTGCTTTCTCCTTAACCTTCATTTCAATAGGGTTGATTGGACCTATTAACTACAATTAATATTTTCATGAGACCACCCACCGCAATCAATTTGTCCAAACCCACTCATTCGAAAGGTGTTTCGAAGAGAGTAGTCACTTTTGAAAATCTTCTTTTGAAGTGTTAACAACATTTTTTATTATCCACTTAGCTTTAGGAATGTTGACAAGTTTACTTGTGAACACAAATGACTAAAATTCTAGATCGCTGCAATCCTCTTCTCTTATTCTCCGCTTTCTTCTACTTACATATCTATATATCTATCATAATAGTTTACTATATATTTTAGAATTTGGAGTAGAATGAAAATGGCAGAGTTTGAGTATGCAATAGATTTTATAAATTAATTAGGGTTAGCTTAGCTGTTTATTTATAGGGGTTAGGTATTGATTTGGAGTGTCAGATTTACCTATAAAATCTTTTAATTTAATCACATACATAGCTCAATTACTTCATAATGAAGTAACACATCACATTTGTCGACTTGTCCCCTAAAATTCATGATTAAACGCTACTATAGGTCGATTGTCATAGACCTATAGTTGATTGTCCTTGGTCGACCTAGGTTAGGTCATGGTCGATCGATGCAATGCACTTTTGTGGATTATGAGCGTGCATTGATTTTATTAATTGTTTGCACGATTTAGTTTGATTGTTTCCTCTTTTAATTGACCTCGTTCAATTCTTATCCTTTTTGTGAATCCTTTGAGATTTTAATTTGAATGTTAACAATTATTAACATCTAATTAGTCTTAATTGATTTTGTTACCATATTTACATATATAATTATTTCCGACTCTAGAACTTCAAACGTTTATAACCTTTTCGTTTGAACTCCAATCGAAAAACATTATATATGAAAATCGATCAGAAAATCGCCATGAATGCAATAGTAAATTTTGTAGGCAAATTATGACATTTGCAAAAATTCTATTTTCCACTGTTTATTATTTATTAATTAATTTCTATTTTAATTAACTAACGTAAAAACGCAAGGTGTTACATTTGTTAAAATTTCACCTTTTGAAAAGTAAATGGCATTTAAATTGAATTACAAGGAATTTTGTGAGAAATCCATATTACTCATCATGTTGATTTTGAACTATAGTTATATATCTGTTGATTTTAATTTCAGTTATATACCTATTATACAGATTGTTATATGCTGAAATCTGATAGTTTGACCATATTGGATGTGACACTAACATAATTTAAAAGTTGAACCTTTTAGTGGCAAAGGTAGAAATAGCATTTGTCAAGGGCTATAGTAGCTATTGGCATCGTTATAGTATTTGAAATACTATTAATTGTTGTTTGGGCTTGAAAACGGTTTTTGATTTAGAGAATGACTTTTAAATATGATTTTGGTAACTTATATGATATTTTATTTAAAATAGCTTTTGAACTTCTCTATTTCACTTCAACTTTTTATTAGTCTTTTCAAAATTTATGGAAATGTATTAAAAATATTTTTGGAAGTATTTATTTTCATAGAATAATTATTATAATATTGAATGTTTATTTCAAAAGAAAATAAAGGGTTTATCTATTATTTTAAAGTGATTCTGTCTTTTTAAAGAAGATAGAAATATTTTGGTATAAATATTTTGTGAAATGTTTATATAGAATTAGCTTTATAGTAGGGATTTACAAATATGAAAGAAGTGTTTATTGAGGGAGTTCATAATTAACTTAGAGTTTGATAAAAGTGGTTTGTAAAAGGGTTTATTTATGTAGAAGAGTTTATTTATATAAAAGGGTTTCGTAAACAAAAAGGATTTGTATAAAGGAATTTTATAAAAGAGATTTATAATAAGAAGGAGACCCGATAAACAATCATTTCAACTTACGGCGGTATGGAAACATTCTTTTCGTACATAACACCAAATTTTGAGATATGGAAACTCGTTTGTATCTTAAGTAAACTAAGAATGTGTATTAAGGAAAGTTTATTTTTTTAACTTTTCCTATCTCATTGTTAATTGAGGGAAAGTGCTATATGAAACCGAGAAGTGATGGTAGGTATATTGGTTTAATTCCCATATGTCAGTTTACTTACTCCAAAAGTGTTTGGGTTTATTATTATTAATGTTTTTTTAAAAAGATATTGTTTTAACCAAATTGAGTATGGTTTTGGAAATGAAATATTTCTTAAGATTTGTGAATATACTTATACCTTCGATATAAGTATATGAATATTTTTAAGTATTGGAAGAGTAAAGGAGATTTGTGAATATACCTTTGTAAAAGTATTTTGTTACAAGTATTTACAAGATGGTTTTAATTAACGCAAGGATTATTTATAGAGGCTTAGGGTTGCTTATGTGCTTTACTACTATTATTTTCCTTATAGCATTAAATCACTGATTGAATTGATTGTTTATTTGATTGTCAAATAATTGACTATAAAATGTTTACCAGTTTTATAACTATCGTTATCGGTTCGGAGAGGCCGGGATCAGATATATTATCTAAAAACAACTTCAAACTGGCATAAACATTCGAATGTGAGACATGTTGTAAATGATGGAATCAAAGATTAAGCTCTTTGAAGTACAAGGGCTACTTGCTACTAATCTTGAGGGTGATTTCAAAATGGATGTAGTAGATGTAGTGCCTTTGGTTTATTCATATCCAAAACAAGTTGTATGGACAAATATTGGCACTACATTCCTGCATGGAGGGTAGTGTTAGCATGCCAAGTGGGATTGCTATATAGAAGGTAAAATGTAGTGTCAAACCTCATCAAGTGGTAATGAGTAAAACATGGTAGTGCCATAGGGCTCTGTTGGTCGGACCCATTAGAATATTGTCGTCACCCTTCTAGATTATTATTTACGTATTTGGTTATGCATAAGAGCTCTTGGGAAAAGGTTGCAAAGAAACCGGGGTGATGAAGTATTCAGTTACTATCCAGTAAGGGGTAGTCCGGTCCTAATTCACAGGGGTCGATAGGTTCGACTCCCGTACTTTTTATCTAGAACTGTAATGTATGGAAGGTAGTCACTTGCCTTGTCATTATATGGAAATCCATTCTCCAATAAGTGCCTTTCGGACTTAGTTATACACTTATTATGATAGAATATAACTAATGCAACAATTTTGACTATTACTCAATATTTACTTTGAACCGTAGACATTATAATATTAGTGGTTTCCTATAAAATGTTTTGGTTATCGTAAGGAAAAAAATTGTCTGTGTTTATATGCGGCGTGCTCTTATGAGATTCCTTTATTTTGAAAATCTTTATAACATTAAAAATCCAATTAAGGCGTGTTTATCATGTTGGTTTACCAGACTGATCCGGGTATTATTTTCTTATAATGCTCGGCTCAGACCGAGCATATTTTTCAGATCTAGTTCGGATGCTTTGGAGCTTTAGGAGATGGGTTGGATCCCCTCATGATGTATTTATGTATATTTTATTTATCCACTTCATTTTTTGTTTTCATTTATTAGCATTTGTAAGGACAGGTTGTTATAACTGTTCAAACTGATGATAGATTAGTGTGCTTTGATTTGATGTATGTTATTATAGTTTTTTCATAATGATATGTTGTATATTGTATATTACTCTTCATGATGTGAGATTATGTTCTATCTTTTTTTTCTTTTTTTTCCTAACTATCTATCATTTTGGCACTTGGATCATCGACACGTGAATATTATGGATGTATTAATGCCGAATTTTGTGGGTCAAAATGGCAGGTCGTTACATTACTGGACACTCTTCAGTGAATAAATTGAGAAACATATATGAGGATAGCGCTTGGAGCTGTGTAGAGAACGAACAGAAAGCTTACACAACTCATATATACACGATTTTTATGGAGCTACTACCACCTATTTCTGCTATGAACTGTTAGGGAACTATTAGCATTTATGTTATGTGTGGAGACAGATTTAATATGCAATTTTTGGTGTACTGAAAATATGTAAACTCGCATATTTAGTTATGTATAACCTGATGAACTTGTATTGTGCTCTAATTGTGTTTTGCTTCATTTATTTATGCTAATGTCTTGTCTATTTTGCACCTATGTTTGATATTATGTTTCATTTACACATTATGAGATATATTACTTGTATGTTTAATATTATATTTCGCATACACACTGTGAATTTTATTACAAGTTTTTTATTGATTACATGTTTTCCTTAATTTTTCGAGTGCAACAGTAATGCTCTACTTTATGTGAATATTTAGTGCCGAAGGTTTAGAACTAGGCCAGTGCAATAAGGTAAATGGGTAAATTTTAAAAATTTATTCCATTTTGATCTTATTGGGCTTATAAAGTTTAATTTATTTAGATCTTATCTAATTTTAAGTTAAATAAAATCAATATTTTATTTAATACACAATAAAGTATTATTATTATACTTTTATTAAGATTAGTATATATTACAATATCATTTTCAATATATATACATATATGTATTACAATATGTGTACGAATACACACATATGTGTACTTGCACGTGCAACATAAAAGTTGTATATGGTTAACATGCCCGTTCATAGATGCTAGGATTTACACTACAATAGATATATTAGCCCCTTCATATAGATATGTGCAATCTGATATTTAAATATATGTGTGTGTGTATTATAAAATAATATTTGTAAAATATATATAAGTTTATGTGTGTGTGTATAAACAGTTAGCATTATAATATGTTGCGTTTGCAATTTAATAAAAATAAATCTAAATTCAAATCGAAATTTAAAATTCAAATCCAAAATCATAGAACTAGATCTATATAGTAAATATCTAGCGATTCAAATTTAAATTAGTATATTAGTTTTAAGTACAAACACATACACACGCACATGCATACTATATATATACATATACATACATACATACATACATACATGGGATCTCGATCTCCTCTTTCAATAAACAATGCTATAATATAGTTTAGCCGCTAACTCGTGTATGGGATCTCAATCTGTCCCTAGGGATGCTCTGAGCTGGATGCTAGGTTGTAACACCCAGTGAGGCAGCTATCATGGTTTTGGACTTTATGTTTCTTAATATTTGAATTCGGTTCCATTAGTTGAATCCCTAATTATTGAAATCCACGTGAACTTAATTACTGGAATTGATCACTTTAAGGTCTCGCTTGGAGAGACAAGACCAGAGTGTAAGAAGTAAGTCCCTTCATCGAAGAGTGAGTGGATGTGCTTGCTTTTCATAGAGCCCCTTCATCAAAAAGAGGGCAGGCTCAACAAGAGTCTAGAAAGATAATGGATTTGATTATCGGTCCAAGCGGCCATGGATTTGATTAATGGTCCGAAGAGACCATGGATTTGATTTTCGGGCCTGAACGGCCATGAATTTGATTGTCGACCCCGAACAGCCATGGATTTGATTATTGACCCCGAATGCCATGGATTTGACTAGCAATCAGGAGAGACTATGGATTTTCTTACTGGTCTCGAACGACCGCTACTTCCGAAGAGATCATGGAATCATGGATTTAACT
Organism: Allium cepa; assembly: GCA_030765085.1. Lineage (NCBI taxonomy): Eukaryota > Viridiplantae > Streptophyta > Magnoliopsida > Asparagales > Amaryllidaceae > Allium > Allium cepa. The sequence goes on from CM060944.1 coordinate 456,383,527, forward strand.
ATAAGACCTGAACGGCCACAGAATTGATTAAGGAGCAAGAGAGATCGTCCCTTTAACTTAAACATAAAAAGATCCAAAGAAATAGCACATTGAACTAAATATAAAACGATCTGGATAGATCGTTCATTAAGATGAATGCAAAACGATGCGGAGAAATCAAACCATAGAACAGATACAGGTTCGATAAAAGGATTTAAACATCTTGTAATTAGATTAGAACTGACAAATCCCGGATGAACAAGGGACGATTTTGATATGTGATGTGATAATTCCGAATGAAATTGGAACATTAATGATGTATGGACTACACTTAACCAAAGTCTAGTCTTAGGTTGTAACCGATTTGGAAAGACCTTTGATTTATAAGATTATCCAAAGGAACTGGGCGATTCAGCAAGATTAAAGCATTGGAGAGCTTAATTATCAAAGATTGATGTCTGAAACATGTTCTTGAACAAAGCACATGTTCCATTCGCATGGTGTGCTTTGGGGGTAAATATTATCCAGCCTTTTGACAAGGAAACATATGGATGAACTTGATGAGTCAAAATTGAAAGCTATCAAGGCAGGAAACCTAGGAAAATATCCATAGAATCCTAAAACCATGTGTAAACAGAGCCTTGGATGAAGACAAAGCCATCCCAAAAATCCAAAGTCCGAAAATCCAAAAAATGTTGGATTGGTACACCAATCCACAATACTTCACCCAAAATTTTCCCCAACACCTCCTACATGCAATTGATGATGTTAGAAGCCTATTTCAAGTTCAATTTCACCGATCTCGTACAATTCTCTGTAGACCTCCATCAGCATTTGAAACTAGCAACTCCATTTTTCTATAGATCCATCATTTGGACTCAGAAACAAGATAATATTGATACAAATAAGTTAGGAATCACGAAGCTAAACACGAATCGAGCTAAGACAAAGAGTTTAAAATAACTCATATGACCACCTTACGGATTGGTACTGATCCAAGCCCATGGATCGGTACCGATCCATGAATAATGATGAGGCGGGCATGGTTTTCTCCAAAGAAATTAGTCTTGATATGAAGAACTAGGTGGAGATCATAGGGGCGAGATTTTAGGCTTCCTACAACCATAAATAGAAGATTATGGGCCTATTTTAGGGATCCTTTTGTTCTTGCTTGCCAACTTTTTATATTATCTAGTAATCTCACGGATTTATACTGATCCGTAACGGATGTATACCGATTCATAAGAATTGTACCTGAAAGAATAACAGCATAATAAAAGGAAAGTTGTAGTGTACGTAGGCCGGAGTATGCTGAACCACTATAATCTTATGTGCTTTATTTCTTACTCGTTTTTCATTTATTTTCTTCACTTTTTATACTCTACTCAATCTATTGGGTGTTTGTGCCATTTTTATCTCAAATAGTACCAAAACACGAAGTCATACCAAGTGATAATTTTGTGCGTAAATTCGAACTAACTTTAGCACATTGAATAATAAATCTACGCTAATTTCAACAATTGAAATTTAAGTTGTTATTCTTATTAATTTGCCTTAGAATATTCTAACTGCATCAGTATTTCTTTGAGGACACATTTGCAGTCGATGGATCATACCTCTTGGGGTACAACTATCAAAATCATATTTTGATAGTGCATGTGAAATCCATATCGGATTTGCACATCATACCATATTGTAGAGTTAATACTCTTAATGATTTAATTAGTAGCCGAAGATTATCGACTCTCGACATTGTTAAGAAACTCCTTCTCTCTACAATGTGCAAGAATACTTATTAGACACTTTGATGCATTGTATTCATTTAGCTTAGGTTTCTTTTCATTTCACACTATGTTACCAGTTTCATCTTTAAATCGTATCGAAATCTATTGTACTACCAATAATTTCAAAAAAAACATTCATTTACTACGATGTTGATATTTCTTAGTACAACAATTATTTCTTAGTGCAACAGAATAGGTATTCATAAACACTTTATAAATTGCCATATATGTAATTGATTTGGTTTAAGTCTACAATACATATGTTCAAAACAAGGTCACTTATGTACGATTATTACATGTAGTTTTTTGACTTGTACAACGAGCAGTACAATAAATACAGTTTATTAAAACATACGTTTTACGACATTTGTGTTTAAAACGTTGTAAAAAATAATTTTACAACATTTTTTTAAAATATTTTAAAACCGTCTTTTTTACAGAAAATGTTGTAAAACATGACTTTTTACAACGTTCCCTCCAAAAACATTTAATGAACAACATTTTCACAACGATTTTTGTAAGTGTTGTCATAGTACCATTCTAACAATAGTTTTAAAAGGTTTTAGAAACATTATTTTTTTACAACTAGGCATTAGTTAATTACAACTTTTTAAAAGCAGTTTTACTTATAGCTTTATGTTAATTTTTTGGAATATACTTAGTATTGCTTGAAATATAATAAAAATTAAAAATTTATTAATAAAAAATATTTAATACTTAAATAATTTAAACATGGTAGTTTATATATAATAATTAATAACGAAAACTTAGATAAGTAATTACTTATAATTTATAACCATTGATTATTGATGAATAATTTAAAATTACTAATTATTATCAATAATCAATAATTATTTTTGTATTTAATAATTCATTAAAACCAATGGTTAATGATTAGTAAATTATAGTTAATATAGTTTAATTGCATTAAATAATCAATAAAAAAGTTAATAATTATTACTGAATGATTAATATTAAATAATTAATAAAAATATTAATTATTAATAATTAATATTAAATAATAATAATAATTGAATAGTTTATATTAAATAATTTATAATTAATATTTAATTATAATTAACAGGTGATAAGTAATAATTAATAACTAATAAATAAGAAGTAATAATTAATAGTTAATATTTAATAATTACTATTAAAAATTGATAATTAATGTTAACAGGATTTCCTATTAACACCCCAAAGTAGAATTTAAGGGCAAGACCAATTCCTTATGATTTCTTTTGGATGAGTTGAGGAGAGTGGAATGTTTATATTTCCATTGGTATCCTTTCGATCTAATTTATATAGTGAAAATTTGTTCAGTTTGACCTTTCTCTCCAATCGAAATGGATAGCTCTATTACTTTATAATCTTCTGGTCTTGTTCAGATGGTTCAGATGTTCCCTCAAAAGCCTTCCTTTCTAAGCAGATGTGAGTCTCAAATGGATCACTTTAGAGAACTCTGGGTGGGGTTTATCTTAGCGGGTTCCAACTTAGTCGAAGGCTTATGTTGTTAACGGGTTAGGGATTTAATCTAGAATCGGAGATTGAGGTTTTAACCTTGTCGAAAGCTGATTTGTTAGGCACTTTATGTTAGGTCTGGATTTCTAAGGTTTAAGTGAATTGAGGTTAGGTTTCAACCCTGTTGAAAGCAATATCCTTAACCATCTTGGCTAGGATTGGGAATCGAAGGCCAAAGTGAGCTAGTACGAGGTCGACCTGGTCAAAAGTAGATGATTTAGGAAAGATGACCTAGAATCAATAACTTGTATTACTTGAGAATATATGAGTTTCAACCTTGCCGAAAGAAATCCCTCGATGCAGTCGATACCTATAACATAAGGTTAAATCTGATAAAAGCTTGAGAAACAGAAAAGTAATTAGAAACACTGAAGACTTCCCTTTATTAGTTCAAAGAAGACTTTATTAATCAATTTCCCTAATTTCATTTACAAATAGGGTTTTAAAGCTCTTATAATTAAGAAAGTATAAGTTTAGAATGAATGAATTCGGATCCCCAAAACCAGAACCCTTGGGTCTTATTTATAGATGTGGGTCAGCACCTTCCGACCCCAATGCTTTCGACCTGGACAAAAGGTGGCTACTGTGTTGACACTACTATGCTTCTCCCTTTATCAAAAGGAGAAGTTGCGCTTCCCTCCTCTATATTAAGCTTTCGACGCTATCGATCGGCTTTATCCGGTGGTTTCAAAGATGTTGAGATGCTGATGGTTTCGATGCTGTTGCTAGCTGGCTTTTGAACTCTTGTCTATGAATTGATGTGGAACCTCTCTGGATTGCAATGGCTTGGACGGTTCGAAAGGCTTGATATAACTTTCGAAAGGGTTGTTCAGGCCAATGCATGCTTTCGAATGATATGAGTGAAGGAGAAACCTTTGGTTTCTAAAGGTTTGGTGCATATATAAAGACCTGTTCATCATTATCTTCGAATGGTGTTGCTTCAACTCATTCGAAAGGTCTTCAAGCATGTGGAATCATCTACTTTGAAAGATGGTCACTGAAGGCAGAATGTTCGGCCCCTTCGAAAGGTAGAGAGTCTTCTAGATCTTGACCGTAGCATCCTTTCAGCTCCTTTTAAAGGTTTTAAAGTTCTTGGACTTTGGCTGTAGCATTCCTTCGACTCTTTCGAAAGGTATAGCCAGAGCCTTTTCCTCTTGTTCTTCATTGTTCTTTGCTCAAACGGTTTCGATTTAGTGAAAGGGATTTTTGGTAGTAACATTTTCCCCCCTTGCGAAGGAATGCTTTTGACTTTCCAAGTTATTTATGTCAAAACCTAGAAGTTTCCTGCGTCTTAGTCTTTCCAGGTGAATCTGGGCCATTCATTTAAATTTGGTCTAATAGACCACTGCCTTCTCTAGCTTTTCTTATAAAGTACATCTTCTTCCTCTTCCCTTTTCACTTTTCTACAATCAAATGAAATTTTCGAGTGAAAGTAAGGATTTCTAAAATTCTAAAATTTCTTTTTCTTCATCAAAGAATTAACCCGATCTAATCATAAGCTAAAATTACTTCTGCTCTTCTAATCTCTCTTTCTCTCTTTTTTATATTTTACAATGAAGTTTAATTTCTCAGTGCTTATAATCGGGATTTTGATTTAAAACTGTTCAAATTTTAATTTTACTAGAAGCAAGTTTGATTTGATTTGCTGAGAATAGTTTGAGTTTAAAGTTTCAATTCATTCAACAGAATTTTGTAATTCAGTTTCATGAATCAATGAGATTTATCTCTTGTTTTGAACCTAAATTCGGTGTTTATGATTACTGTTGTTTTTAAGAAACTTTAAATTTTCGTTTTAGTAATTTCAAAATCTAAAAGGTTAATCCATGTTTTAATCTGTTAATTCAATGGTTTTGATTCATTATTTACTAATTTTGTTTTTTGAATTCCTAGATTTATATTTGGGTTTGGGGAAGAAAAGGGTTTCTCTTTTCATCACCCAGAAGATTTGAGTTGTACGGATGAAAAATTAGCGCCACAAAAATACCTTTATACCCCTTCAAATGGAATTGAGGCGACAATATTGATTTTTTCTTTCTTAGCCTCTTTTCATTGGGTCGAAAGGTATTGTAGCATGAATTTGACTAACTTTGCCAAAAGGTTATATAGTGAAGTAGGATATAATCACCCCTTCGAAAGCAAGACATTTCAACCTAGTTGTAATCTATTATGTTGATTGAAATCCTTTCTCTTTAATATTCCTTTAAAACCATAATATCCTTTCGATGCTATTGAAAACTTTTGCAACTAATGAATCGTAACCTTCTATAACAACCTTTTGGCAACATTGTCGAACATTCCACGTTCATATAATTCTAGCTTAAGACCTTTCAACTCAAATGGTATATAAGGTTTCGATGGCATCCATATTTCCCTTAGAAAACTTAAGCCATAGGTTTTGACTGTGTCGAAAGGGTCTTGTTATCTTGTTTGTGGAATATTAGCTGTATGTACTTTGTTCAAGTTTTTAAGTTAGCTTTAACCATTTTCTTCTAACAACCTGGTTATTGTTAAGCTTTCCACTTTGTTAAAGGGTGCTGATAGGGTATATACTCCAACCCTCCCTTTCGACCTTGTCAAATGCTTGGCGGATGTTCATATTTAAGCTTACAACATTGTCGTGAGGGGTTTGTTAAATGTTAATTTATCCTTCCCTTTCGACTAGTTAAAAGCTATATGTTCTTGATTTTTAACTTCAACTCTCCTCTAAGAATTTGAATTTTCATATTTTAGTTGCTATAGCTGGCTTTTACCAATTTTTTGAAAGAATGTTAAGTTTATAATAACTGGAAATTTTAACTGAAACGTTTTCACCTGGCAAAATCATGAGCTCTTCGAAGAAAATCGAAGCCACTTCTAAGCATTCTCTCATATCTACACAAGACGAAGTAGATGATGTCCTTAATGATTATGGAATTACTGGCGTGGAAGCTATCCCTCCCAGAGAATTTGACACCATCATCAATCCTCCCGAAGGGTTTTTTGCTTATACCGCCATTCATATATGGCATTGAGGCTTCCTCCCTTTTCCAGAGTTCCTATCTAAGTTCCTTTCTTGTCTTAGAATTGCACCAATCCAGCTATCCCCGAACGTGTACACCTACCTTCTTTCTTGGGAGGTGATAGCATTGGAGTCTGGACTCCCCTCTTTAAATGCTGAAGTATTGAACCACTTGGTCTATCTGGTCAATCTCAGAATACTCAATAGCCAAATTTTGAAAGCAAATCCCTAAAAAAGCTAATATCAGAAGGGGTTAACAAATTTAAAGACTAGGAGAACCAGTTCTTCTTCGTCAAGTGCTTCCCAAATATCAGGGGGACTTCTCTACCCCCCATAAGTTTAGATTTTCGTTATCTTCCTTCTATTCAGTGGTTTCTCCTGTCTAATCTTTACTTTTGCCAAGTTCCCCTTCTAAAGAGTTAAATGAGGAAGATAAGAAGACAGTAGAGTCTCTAATTGTAGTCTTAAACAAGATTAGGAGTAGATCGATGCCATTAACTTCGACAAATTTGCAAAAGCATTCTCTTCTACCAACAGGCTAAAGGATCCTCGGCAATCCTCCTTCTGTCCAACATACCTCCTAAAGCAAATGCTTCCTCTCGTTGGGAGACCCTTCAAACTTCTCTCCCATATCACCCATTTGTGCTGACCACTCCGGTAAGTGATAAACGCTGCACATGTTATGTATTGATGTGTTGTTTTTTAAAATTATTCTGCTAATTTATTATCTGTTTGAATTCTCTTCAGTTGCCCCTCAAGTGCAAAAATCCAACAGTAGTCCTGCTCCTCCTTCTTTGACTTCATGCACGTCATCTTTTTCTTAGGCCATTGCCAGGTCAAAGATGGCTGCTAAAAGAAAGATAATCAAAACGTCTGTAGTGGAGCCACCTCAAAAGAAGCATAAAGTGATTGATGTTCCTAATTCTCTACCTTTGGTCGAAGTGGGATCAATTAATGTTGGGGAGTCCTTAAAGAGTTCGTCTGTCGAAGCTCCTTATGTCCTGCCTAAGGAAACTCCCTCCAAAATCGATCATCTTTCACGCATTGCTGTCTCCAGCTCTCCAAGCATAATTGAACAGATGCATTAGGGATTGGGGACTTCGACTGCTACTCAATTTCTACATCTCTGGGGACCATCAGCTTCCACATCTCCAAGTAATTTCAAAAAGATGGTCCATTCTATTTTGAACTCACCATCATTTATTTTGATTCAACCGCCGTCCTCCGTTCATGATTTGGAAGGACACTACCGATCCCTTATTAAGCAACAACTTCTTGTATGTATTAGGTTACTTAACATTATTATCTACGTTTTTCTATTAAGCCTTTTAACTTATGTTGTATTTTTCTCTCAGATTTCCAAGAGTTGGCTAGCTTTGCACGAGCAGGTGTCTAAGTCTTCTATTGAGTCCATTAAGTTTCAAGAGGGATTTCTGCCTTAAAGAACTAAGTTTCTTCTTTATCCGCGACAAAATATGAAGCAACCTCTAAAATGGAGCGATTGAGAACTTCTCTCGCCTAGTCGGAATCTGCTATTTTGGAAGAAAGAAAGGCTCGCCAACTCTTCGCCGATGAAAACTGGGCGATGCAATTAACCCTGAAAGAATCCGACGAGGAGAAGGCCAGAATGGCAACTAAGCATGCCACTTTGAAGAAAATTGGAAAAGAACGAAACCTTCTTGAAACTAGCTATTGGCACCATTTCGGATGCGAAGTAGTGAATATCGCAATTCCTTGACTCCTCTTGAAGACATCATTATAAACTCCTTTGAGGATGCCTTAATCCTTACTTATGCTGATAATGTTGATAAGTGCCTGGATTTGAGCTTCCCCTCGCTCGACCCCGCTCTTATTGATATGGTGATGGATAGAATCAAAAAGATGGAGTAGGGGATTAAAGTTTCCGAGAGGGAGGAAATCGATGCCTCCAACTTCTTTCTTTTCAAGTTCCTCCTTTTGAAGTTGAGTCTGACTCAGAGGATGAAGGCAACAAACATGATGCTACAGGGAATAATGATGATAACAATGATGATGATGATGATGATGATGATGACGACAATGTCAGGTGGTGACGGAGAAGGCCACACCGAGTCTTCTGAGAAAGTTGGAAATGGTAATACAAGAGCTCCTAAGAAAGAGCCATCTCCTCAGACAGTAATCCCTCCTGAATCTACCGCCCCTTCTACTCCTCAAGAAGATCCTGCTTCTATTAACGTTGATGAACTGTGGGGAAAAGAGCAGGTTTCTTAGATTTTTGTCTTGATAGCTTAGATATGGGATTCTCAGTTTAAATATCTTTCACTTCGAAGATAATAATTGTGTAAATCATTCATTTTAGAAAACGAAGAAATCCGTGCTCCCTTATAAAACTGAACTCGAAAGAATCAAGCAGAGATAAATAGATTATACAGGGAGTTAGACAAGCAAATCTTGGAGCACAATGTACTTTCCGATAAGTATCATAGGTTTAGTGCATTGGTGTGGGCATCTTTTATGCATCAAAAAGCTACCCCCTACTAAAGAGTGCGTGCCTTCGCTACGACGCTCTCTTAAAGGAATACCATGAGTTAATCACCTTATTTTGGATGTTGATTAAAGAAAGGGATATTTTAGTCAACTTCTTATATAAGGCCTGTTGTAGACACTCAATTGTTGACTTTTCATATTTGGACGAATTTAGTGGGGGCTACTAAAGCATTTTAGTAAGAGATACTTGGATGAATTCAAATCTGACCTGCACCTTGCAGCTTGTTGGAACTTACCATGGGTCAGATCCACTCCCCAAGATCACCCTCTCGAAAAACTTAAGTATTATAAGAACAAATTTGTCTCTGAATTATTTTCTATGTCTATCTTGTATTAACTGGATGAATAATTGTAAACATGTAATAACACGTTGATTTTGTAACATTTATTTTAGTCTTGCTTTTTCTTCTTAGCTTTGTTATATTATATTATCACAGAGTGATTGTTTATCAGGCTAACTTGTTTCAAGAGACCATTTAAACCAATATGTTAAACTAAGAAGTTTTTATCTTGAAAAGGCATTAATTTTAAAGTCTTCAAAATTAGCAAGATATTGTCTTCTTAGAGATTTACAAAAACTCTACTTGGAATATCCTCATCTCCACTTTGATTTCCTTGGCAATGAGAATGAAAAGCTTCTTAAGGAGATCAGGACATTTCATATGAAATTAATTTGTTGTCGCGATAGTCTTTCGGCTGGGAACTAGGACTGTAGCAAATATCCACCGGTTATACTCCAGTACGATTCAACATTCCTTTTGATTCGATAGTTACCCTTTCCGCACATTTATTAAATAAAGTTAGAAATGCAGTTTTCCAACTTTAAATATAAAACAATTGTCTATTGTATATTTTAATTTTTGTTGTCATTTGAATTGTAATATTTTATCATAATGATGAAGAGATTTTTCATTCTAATTTTGTCTTTATTTTTTTATTTTCTATTTAAATAGGAGTTACCAGCAACTGCTCTCTCACTTGACTCAGCGCGCTTTCCTTATCTTAAAGATAAACTGCTGAAAGAGCTTGAATGGAGCGAACTCCTTGATAACACCTTACTCAAACGCTTTCACGGCAACGCCGAAGCCTTATGGTGGCACAAGAGATACTTACTTCAGAAAACTATCCTCAGCAACCATAAGGATCAAGTTGCCAGCTTGGAGGCTAAAATCAAAAGCAAAGATGAAATGACTTCTTCACTGAAGCAACAAGTAAAGTCGAATCCTTCAATCGACATTGATCAGAAAAGGTTGGAACTCCTTCAACAAATAAGCGATTTAGAGATAAAACTGAAGGATAGCAAAGCTCAATGCGAATCGTTGGAATATAGTATAGGGGATAATATTTGAGTACCGATTTACCGTCTTCTTGCGCTACTCCTTCTATGACTAGACCTACAAGGACTACTTTCCTCGCTGCTCAGAAATTCCCCACAATGACCAATCCTCCTCCTGGCTTAGAAGAGAGGGTAGTGGGTGAATGGAGTAGGAAATTCAAATTTGGAGTGGCAATGAATTTTGACAAACAACGAAGGATTGAATATTCCCAACATATAAATGAGTATGCTGCCAGAATTCAAGAGCTTGAGTGCGACAACTACATCCTTCAAAAGCGCATCGCGGAATTAGAAAAGGGAAATAAAACCCTTAGAGGCACGAACAGAGCTTTCAATCATGCTATGAAAACTGACATCGATGTAATCGACGATGCAGACAGGATAAGGAAGAAAGAAAAGAAGCTCAAAGAGGTCCTCTCATCGGAATTCGTCACATAATTGATCCTTCGATTGCTGAGAATCCGAGCAAGGCTACTCTAGATTTGTGATTGATTTGTATTCATGAAATGTGTATACTTGTCCTGTATATCTATAAATTTAAATCACATAAACTTTGTAAATATCACATGATTTGTGATTCTTTCCTGTAATGTCATTTCTTAAGTGCTTGTTTGATAGCTTATACTATAATTTCGGTGTTTGCTGAATCCTTCATCCTTCTTTGTTGTTTTGATTTCCCCGAAAAGTATGAAGCAAACATATTTACAATTGTTAGCTTGAAATTGACATATAAGTCTATGTTTGTCATTCGTATCGATTAACAAATTATCATGTTAATCGCATGGAAAGTAATTTATATCAAATGTCTAAATCCCATCTTTAACCATGATGAGAAATAATTAAGAATTTAACTTTAACCACTTTGTTGGATGGTCCAAAGTCCGTTGATAGATAACCTTGCCCTGAAGTAGGGAGATAGTTGATAAAAAGTTAAGTATGGAAAAGCCCAGAAGTCATTATTTGAATATTTGTAATATAAACCTAATGACCCGTTCTCGGGTATTTATGAAATTTGGAAAGTTGGAAATCCAAAACTCAGATTCGAGTATTAATAGAAACTTATAATAATGATCTTCTTGCGATTATTCTTTGACCCAAATTCAGGCATTGGTGATGGAAATCCATAACAGAAATTTCAAACCCAGATTAGGGCATTAATAAGTAATAGCCTCGCACTCCTAGATTCGGATATAATAAAGACCAAAGTGATTGATAAAGATTCGAAACCTATATTCGGGTATTAATAGATGGAATTTAGAAATAAGAGTCTCGAAACCTAGATTTGGGTATTAATGAATGAAATTTAGAAAGGGAAGTTTGGAAACCCAGATTTGGGTATTAATAGACGGAGTCTTGTTTTACTCCTTAGATTCTGTTTTCTTTGACATGCATAAACCCTTTAGGCCTTGTATAATAGTAATCTGATTGACTACTTCTCAAGCTTGGATGTCCTAGTTCATGACCTAATGTGCCAGTTCTTGGGCGTCGACATCTTAGTCTATTCGAGATATACCACTTCTTAGGTTCAGACATCTTGGTCCATTTAAGATATACCACTTCTTAGGTTTGAACATCTTAGTCCATTGTTTACTGAGCCTCTTCTTAGGCTTAGACATCTTAGTCCATTGTTTGTTGAGCCTCTTTGGGTTTGGACATCTTAGTCCATTGAACATCTTAATCCATTATTGTCTGGTGCTCTAGGTTAGCTCATCTTAGAGGATGGAAGCAAGGACTTACCCAACCTTCCACTAAGTGGCGCCCTGCCCTGGTCATAGCATGGCACGGACAGAGGCTTATTCGATGCTTTAAACTGGCCATAGTGTGGCATGGATAAAGGCTTACTCCGTCCTCCCTCCAGGAGGTGCCATACCCTGGCCATAGCATGGCGTGGAAAGGGGCTTGTTCGGTGCTTTAACCTGGCCATAGTATGGCATGGATAAAGGCTTACTCCGTCCTCCCTCCAAGAGATGCCTTGACTTAACTAGAGGCGCAGCCAAGGGCTTGTCTGGTGCTTTAACCTGGCCATAGCGTGGCGCGGTTAAAGGCTTACTCCACCCTCCCTTTAGAAGGTGCTCTGCCTTGGCTAACTCGATGGGACATAGGCTTTCTATCATCTTAAGTTGACTACCATCTTAGGTAGTATCCAAATGCAAGGAGTATTTCACTCCCAACCATTAAGATCTCTCTTAGAAAAATAACTCTTTATTAATTTTTCTAATGTTCTCTTTACAAATTCATTGATCTTTTCTTGACAGAAGAAATTGATTATCATCCCCTCTAGTGCTCTGCAACGATTAGTCTCATGTCCGTTCATCATGTGATAGTGATAGTAGGATTCCCTAGATTCCTTTCATGTTTTGGTTTCTTTTTATGTGATGGCTAATAGTTAATCTCATCCTTGGTTAGCAGGTAGACATTCTCTATTGATGTTGTTAACTTGCATTCTTTAGAAAGTCCAGACTTGAAACTTGATTCTTAAGGATGACTTTTTGATTTTTTGTACCTTAGCTTTGTAGTTTCACACTCTTCAATTTCTGTTCTTTTTTCCACCATTTGTAGTTCTTGCTTTAGAAGCGCTCTTGTTGTAGTTTGTTTCCATTTATGTGCAAAGGCATTGTTGCCAGCCATTATCTCTTTTTCAAGGATTATGCCTTTGGAATAATGTTAAATAGTTCTTCTCATTTGACTAAATACATTGTCGGCAAAAATAGGGGTGGAACCAATATGAAAGGGGTTCAAGCTACCACTACAACAAACAGGACCTTTAACCGCGTTTTAAAAATGCTATAAAAGCTATTAATAGCATTTTTACGTACATTGTATATCGACATGCAGTTACATGCCAGCGATATACAATGACAAGAAATAAACGCTGTTAAATGTCCTTTTTAACAGTGTTTCTCTGCTGTCATGAAATCATTTAACAGCGTTTGGTTGGGCGCAGTTAGAGATCTTTCTTAGCCTTTGTTTCATGCTAAGATAAGATTTTATAGCGTTTTTTCAATGCTGTGATATTTATTTACAATGTTTCTTTGTTGCAATAAATCGTGCTTTACGTTTTTAGATACAATTTAACGGCATTTCTAAAACATTGTTAAAACTTTCAACGGCGTTTTAAAAACGCTGTGAAATGTTTTGTTTCCATTTCAGAAAACATCCGCCATACCACATTTCAAAATCAATATATTGTACCAATACCAATTTTGGACACATATTTGATAACCAACGTATTAAATTTCATAATCAAAATATACAATATTCTTACACCAAACATAAATAGTATGTCTTCAATAGTTCAAAAACAAAATATAGAACAAGTAGCAATAGCAAAACAAAAGCAATTAGTACATACGTTAAAACCAAAAAGTAGTTCTAGCAGCAAAAATAACTTCGATCCATAACTCGTTGCAACCTTTTGTGCATCATAGTCATCTATTTACCTGTAAAGAAAAAGTTAAATCTGCGTAAATCTGTGTAGTAATAATTTTTTGAAATGGTTGAACTAATACATTGCACTTGATAAACCAAAGTAGATATGGTGATTAGATGATTTTGGATCAGCTTTAATGTTCTAAGAATATAAATAAATGTAAATTCATCTTATGTATTTTGGATCAATTTATAATTTGTTATATTAAATAACTAGTCTTGCATCACAACCTCCCTACCTGAACTATTAATATTAATTTTCATTGTGCATCATAGTTGGCCTTCCTTTTTACCTAATTTCACATCACTAGAAAAAATTCAAAAAAATTTTGTGTGTTGTTATAATTATAAATTATCTCATTTACAAACCTGAACTTTGGTGCAATATTTATGCAACATGCTATAGAACTTACCAGCAACCTGCAATTTAAAAAAAACATTTAAGAATAAAAATGATCGGACAATTCTCTCATTTTTGACATTTTCATAATAATAAATAAGCTTCATTAGAATATGTGTGGGTGTGTGTGCTCGTACGTATGTATGTGTTTGTGCATGTATGTTGATATGTATGTCTGTATATGAGGTTCCTCAGTTACGAACTTACTATACCTCTTCATATGCCTCAAAGCTGTAAGGCACGATTACAAGTTTTGAACAGCAATCTTTAGCATCTCTGACTACCGTTTGAGATATTGCATTGCTGAAAAAACCAAGAGAAGACCAATCAAAACTAAACGAGGATCCTGACATAAAATATAGAATGTTTCTAGCATCAAGCATAAGCATGCATGTAGCTTTAATAGTGTTGTATCTTAAACATAAAATGAAGTAAAACTTAAATAGAGAGGAAAAGGTTATTATATAACAGTGTACTTACTGTTTTATGTCCATAATAAGCCCGATAATACTGCGCTTATTGTAAAACACCTGCAAACAAAAAAGTCATCAAAAAATTATTTGTGAACTTGTTTTTAATGTATATAACTGCAAAATACATTTTAATTCTTAGAATATACACAAGAATACAGCCAGTGCTAGTAAATACAGCATTAAACAGCAAAGCAAGTAACAAAAAAGCTAGAAATATAAAAGCAGCAATTAGTCAGCTAATCATATCTCTCATAAGTACTATGGTTAACATTAGTATCCAAAAACACCAGCCTTGATACCGGGAGCCAAATTTTTATGATGGAATGTGCTTAAACTAACTGCAATTACAGCAACCCGTGCAGCTCTGTGCTTAGAATAAAGAGTGAAATTTTCTGTCTTGACCTTATCCTTAACAGACTCTGCCTCCTTTGATGGAGTACCCTATAATAAAATAGTTCATTGACATTTCAGCACTAACTAGATCAATATTATATAAAGAAGAGAAGTAGAAATGAGGAATTTTACACTAGGTAGTAGAAGTGAATCCAATATCAGCAACTTGGCTTTAAAAAGTTTCGCAAGAGCTTTTACTAGAGTCTACCGATAGATTTCAGATCCTACGTAACCATAGTGTTATGTCTATAGACCAAGCCGGAGAAAACAAATTGTTAAGTAAAAATTGAGCTATAACTCAAGGAATATACCTACACGACCAGATAGAAGTACGCGCTGACTTAGAGAAGAAATTATTAGGGTATTTCCATTTTTGCACTCCAGATGTACATATGCACAGGATAAAAGGCCCTTCTTTTTAATCTCACCGTGTAAAATTGCATAATTAAAATTTCATGTTTAGATCCATAAAATATTTGCAGTCGCACTAAAACAATGCTTGTCATCAAACGTTGATTTAGACTAAACTGGTATCCATCGACATTATATACTATAAACAAGCATCAAAAGAAATGATTCAAATTTTGATTCTTCATATGATCTTAGCAGCTACAACAAATATAAGAACGTGCCCTCGTTTTTATCAGCTATACTGCGTGGTTGTTTGAATCCAATTTTTTTTGAGCAAACTCACCTTCTTCTAAGAGCAAGATCAAATTCTGCATATTTCCAATAAGCAAGGCAAATAGAAGCAGCCCTCAAGTTTCTTCGTTGAAGCATAAATGTGCAAATCCATTTGTGTTTCTCATATTATTTCTAGCAAAATCAAATTTTCCATAATAACAATTTAGGAAATCCACTTTTTTCCTTTACTGTTGAATATTAGAGATTTTTCATGAGGGAAATAAGTCTGCTATTCAAATACAAATAGGTTTTTTTTCTTCATTTCTCATTACTGAATTCTGTTTAAAAATAAAGTTTGTCATTGTTTCTCATAGCGCAAACTAATTTGTGCTTTCCATATCTGATATCTTGTATGTTTTGAAAATGCAAACTGATTTTATTTTTCCATGGGTATTTTGGATCAAATCTTCTTAATTTGTAGTCACTATTAGAGGTCCGAGATGGAAAAATTTTATTATAAGTTTAGCAAAAAAATTATTGCAGAAATATGTCTTAGTACAAACTTATTGCAGTATTAGACTTGGTTTTCTTTTGAATAGGAAATTGCACTTGCATACTTTCAAAGCTAGCAAGCACAAATAGTGGGAAAATACAATTGAATACGTGCACTTAAAAAACTGCAAGCTCATTTTCAGGTCTGGTCAACATGAGAGATTTAAGTAATTGACTTTTAATGGTCTTTTGGCCATGGTGAATTGAAAATTGTGAATGCAACAGCCAACATAAGCATCTATGGATGTTATAAGAAACATGTATAAACTAAAATACTTACTAGTATCAACATCCCCAAGGTTATACAAAGCACTATTGCTATGGTTGCCTTACTTTTCTTATGAAATTGATTTGAACTTGCTAAACCTGTAGATTACACCCACTCTAGAACAAGTTGTTAAATAATCGATCAAATAAGCAGCACTCAACAACAATGGTGAACGAGTGAATATTCTCGCAATTAAAGGTAACACCGAGATATATTCTTGACCATTGAAGTTCGACCGGTGGTCATAGTGCTGGTTCGTCTGAAAGAGACTATACGTCAAAAATAGAACGCTAATGTAGGCATACATCGGTAAAAGGATTGAAAATTCAATTATTATTTACCAAAACTTTAAAGTTTCCATACATTCCTCCATCTCATGTTATTGCTAAAATTATAAGTGGCAGCCAGCTTTTTTAACTTATTACTTATTACTGTTTAATATTCAATTCTATTTAAATATGAACAAGTTATAGGCAAGCCCACAACCTTCATAAAATGAGGTAAGGTGTAGCTATTATATCAGGAACATAGCTTGCTAAACATATTTCACTAAGTTTTCAGTTTTTAGATTAGTATTCCATTGATAGATGTACATACACACATACAAATAAATATTACAAAAGGAAACAAATATGTGAGCCTGCCAGCCTTCTGAAACAAGATTTATGCTATAGAAATAAAAATTATGATGATATGAGAGTAATAAAAAGATAAGTAGACCACATAAATTTAAATAGACAGATTGTCCTTATTAGCATATGTCAGTTAAAAGCAAATAGGCCATGCGAATCGCCATGTCATTTAATTGATTTATACTACTATAATATTCAACACAACATGCACCAAGACAATATTTATCTTGTTTCTGTCTGGAAACCCAAAAGACTATAGAGAACAAGATAATGTATGATCAGAACAACGAGATTTGAAATGGTAAAACATTCCCTTTTTTTCTACAATTACTATGCATACCAAATTTTCAGCAGAAATCATCTATCTTAATATATCTGATGGTTCAATTTAGTTCCATCAGTTTACAACTCTAAAAATGATGTTGTTTGGTGATATTAGAATATACTTGAATTATGAAACGATTCCTATACTTTAATGATGGCTGTTAAGCATCTTCATGGCCATCCAAAATCTCTAGAAAACTCAGATATGCCTACCAAACATATAATCATAATTTCTATTAATTTGACTTTGATTAATAAAAAATAACAGTAAACAAACCTTATAAGCATATGTCCTCTACAAGTGGGAAAGTTTATTTGAAGTTAAAACCATGAGTTATTTACCGTTTATCCACAGTTGGATCTTTTAATTATGGACTAGGTAATAAATTTTTGCTTGATACTTCTGTTAAAAAGAAAATCCTACGTGTCAGATATTTTCAAGCATTCCCACCATAGCATAAATTGTGTTAAGTGTCAAATTATAAAATTTTGAAACATCCATTAATACTTTGATCAGGTGCAAGAGTATTTGTCAACTACTAGGAACTTTCTAGCCTTTGAAATGTCAAACTAAGTGCCGATAGCCTTAAATAATATGGCTTAAAGGAAAAGAAAGTTTCCTTTATAATTCTTGCACAGTTACCGAAGTATCTTCTACACGTCTCAATTTTCTATACATTGGTTTTTTTCACTGAACTATTGATATACATGGTCAACTAGCCATTCTAATCAAGTTAACTTTACAAATAGATATGAATTCACAACTTTTATACATGGTGATATGCAAGTCAGTTTTATTGATAGTTTACTTTTCTAAAACATGTTCTATTTCTCAATTTTTATACATTATACGTCCAATCCATTTGCCAAAATGATACGAATTCACAAAAGTATTGTACAGAGTTGTATGAACAAATTCATCCATTAATTTTTATTTCACACTTAAAAACATGAGCTACCTATTCCATTTAGTATTTAACTGATTGTTTTTTATTTAATTTGTATTTAAAGTATCAACGTACTAACTCCATGCATTAGATAATCCAGATACTTGAGAATTAACCGAGACTTATTATTTATTTTCTTGGCTTTTCCTTGTGTAGATTTATAGGGCTGATAGAACCATGACATGTTTCATTTGTCGTATTTGAAATAAATGACAGATCATGTGAGTCTTAATGATTATATGGTTGTTAATAATGGAATTCTAATATGCCTTAGTCATCGTATGCCTCAAAATTTGAAGCCAAGACAAATGGCTAATGATATGCATGCATAAATACACACAATGAATCACATCACCTTGATCAAACCAGCTAAACAATGAATGTCAATCCAATCAAGGACAATGCCATGATTTAGCTGATCTCTCGCAAGCTATTCCTGCCCATTTTTGCATTAATTCTAAAATTTCCTTCGGCCTGCTCAATGTTTTTTGTGAAGATTAAGTTGAAAAATTCAAAATTAATTCGAAGGTATACATGCTTTCATTACTTGCATTATACATACCCGAAGACCACCTAGTTCATAGAGACGTCTTTGCATCAACGAGAGTATTGTTGGAACACCATTTCCTCTTGAATCGAAAGAACACCGCATAGATTCAGTTGATACCCCAAACACAGTCGCACTATAGTAAGAAATAGGAATATTAAAGTTTGCATGTGCCTCAGTTACAAAAATACAAACACAGCCAATTGTTTACAACAAAATCTTTTGAACCAAAAGAAGTCTTAACCCTTGTACATTGGGTTTCACCCGTTCTTTGTAATACGTACAAATATTTTTTCAGGTCTGGTGAAACTAAAATATTTATGTGACCAACCTTGTTCTAATTTGTTTAGTACTGAGCACATCAGACAGTATTGACCATGATATAAATTAACAATTATTACAAAAATCGTGTCGATCAAAATATCAGCTAGAATGTAATTAAAGCACTAGTGCATTAATATAAACAAGAATTATTTGTACTTCGATTAAGACATTTTGTTCAAAATGCAACACGATATGCATTTATGTACCAAAAAAACAGTTGGAATTGGAAATATTATTTTACGTAGAATTCAATGAAGTGTACTTTTGCACCAATTATTGTAGATTCTTTAAAGAAATTTGAAGTTCCGTTCAACACAGATGCTCCATGTGCTTTGGACATGTCTACACGATTCAGTTGAAATATTTATTCATAAGATGACCGTTAACGTGGTATAGTACCGATGTTAGGTACCCAACTCACTTTCTAAAGACAATATATAATAATCTTCAACAATCTATTTACTGTTTTCCACAGTCCTTATCTGTTTAGGAGATGAATGATTTAAAATTTGTAAGTTTAACTTTCAATACTTGTCCCGGCTTAATGAGCTCAAGATGTGATCTATGGTTTATATGCTGACAATATCTTAATAAACGATGAATTTTATATAATTATGCACTTGACTAAATGATACAACCAATATGATTCCATATTCATTCAGTATACAAAAAAATTCTTCTTTGTTTCAAGTGTGGATTATGACATTCCAGTTAACAAGATGGATGTACAATAGATTCAGAATCCTTATTTGAATTTCAAATAATTAATACGACATGCTCAAATTTATACCCCAGGAGACAAATATACGATATTTCATCTTTGGAAACTCCTACATACACTTTAGCTTTCGCCAGTAACCAAACTGCACGAAAGCCTGAGGAAAATTGCTAATAAATACACCATCAAAACACTGCCTAATCGATTAAAAAAAGGGCACCGAGTTTGTTAATATCTAATCTAAGTAGTCTTCTTCCTTCTATCTAACCTGATAGATATTTTCCTTATAATTTTAATTTAAATGCAAACATACTCAGTATGCTTCCAGCTCATACATTTACATACAGCAATGTGTATAGTAACAACGTGGATCATGTAAGACAAAGGCGGTGATGGGGTTGGATCTAAATCAGATTGGACATTGATGAAACCGTAGCTAACCCTAATAACAATCGAATCGGGGTTGATTTTGAGCTCAAGCAATCAAAGCCACTGGTGGTCTGAGGTAAGTTAAGAACAATATTGCGAATATTATACAAATATGAGCAAAGAGGAGAGTTTTACCTTGATGGAGACTGCAACTACGAAGGAAGTTAGGGTTTCTCATTGCTTTCGACGAAAACTGAAGCATCAAGTTGAAGAACGAGATACAGTATATTGGTTACTCAAAATCAAACTTAAAACGAAAATAAATAAGCTAGGTCATGTAGGTGATCCAAGGAGAAAAAATGGAAAAGGCAAGGGGTGGACGATCGACATAGAGAAATAATTTTAGCATTTCATTTCATTTGATTTAGGAAATTGGGGATGAAAACGCGAACAATGGTTTAATTGTAAAAGAAG
Organism: Allium cepa; assembly: GCA_030765085.1. Lineage (NCBI taxonomy): Eukaryota > Viridiplantae > Streptophyta > Magnoliopsida > Asparagales > Amaryllidaceae > Allium > Allium cepa. Next base: position 456,404,145 of record CM060944.1, read on the forward strand.
TGGCCGATGAAATTTTTTTGGTTCCCGCCTATAAAATTGCATACTGATTTATTCATAGCGTGTAAATACGTTGTATTTGCTTTATTTTCATTTAGCTAGTTGGACAAACAGCGTGTAGCAGCAAAATGCTATTTTATAGTGTTTCTTGATGCTATAAGTGACAAAATTTCTTGTAGTATCCCTTTCTCTGGATATATGATTCCGCTTTTTTCTTTTTTATAATTCTTAGAACTTATAATCTTAAACTTTGCTCTTCATATTGGTTGGAATCCTTAATGGTTCTTTGAGATAATCCTATCAAATGTGGTTTTGAAGATCCTTGCTCTTATCTTTTGATTCTTCTATCCATGATGATGTTGGACCAAAGTAGATCAGCTTGGAACCGAGTTAGATTAGGTTGGAGACAAGTGGTGTTGGGTATTTAACCAAGTCGGAGGTTCAAGTCCTCCTTCTAGCGCCAAAATGTTAACAAGGTTTCTTGTTAACACCCCAAAGTAGAATTTAAGGGCAAGATCAATGCCTTGTGATTTCTTTTCGATGAGTTAAGGAGAGTGGAAAGTGTATCTTTCTTTTGGTTTCCTTTCAATCTAGTTTCTATAATGAATATTTTTTCAGTTTGACCTTTCGATCTTATCGAAACGGATAGCTATTTTACTTTGTAGCCTTTCGGGCTTGTTGCGATAGTTCAGGTGTTCCCGCGAAAGCCTTCCTTTCGAAGCAGATGTGAGTCTCAAACAGATCACTTTTGAGATCTCTGGGTAAAGTTTATCGTAGCTGGTTTCGACCCAGTCGAAGGCTTATGTTGTTAATGGGTTAGGGGCTTAATCTAGAATCTGAGATTGAGGTTTCAACCTTGTCGAGAGCTGATTTCTTAGCCACTTTATGTTAGGTCTGAGTTTTTAAGATTTAAGTGAATTGAGGTTACGTTTCGACCCTGTCGAAAGCAATATCCTTAACTGTCTTAGATAAGATTGGGAATCGAAGGCCAAAGTAAGATGGTATGGGGTGTCAACCTGGTCGAAAGTAGAAGATTTGGGAAAGATGGCCTGGAATCAATAACTTGTATTACTTGAGAATATATGGGTTTCGACCTTGTCGAAAGAGACCCCTTGATGCAGTCGATACCTGTAATATAAGGTTAAATCTGATGAAAGCTTGAGAAACAATAACCTAACTAAAAATACTGAAGACTTCCCTTTACCAGTTCAAAGAAGACTTTATTAATCAATTTCCCTAATTTTATTTACAAATTAGGCTTTTGCGGCTCTTTTGAATTAAGAAAGTACAAGTTTAGAATAAATGAATTCGTATCCCCAAAACCAGACCCCTTGGGTCTTATTTATAGATGCGGGTCTGCACCTTCCGACCCCAATGCTTTCGACCTAGTCGAAAGGTGGCTATTGTGTTGATACTAGTATGCTTTCGCCTTTATCGAAAGAAGCGGTTGCGCTTTGTAAGAGCTTTCGACTTTGTCGATAGGCTTTATTCAGTGGTTTTGAAGATGTTGAGATGCTGATGGTTTCGATGCTATTGCTGGCTTTTGTACTCTTGTCCATGACTTGATGCGGAACCTCCTTGGATTACAATGACTTCGACCGGTTCGAAAGGCTTGGTATAGCTTTCTAAAGGATTGTTCAAGCCAATGCATGCTTTCGAATGATTTGAGTGAAGGCGAAACCTTTGGTTTCGGAATGTTTGGCGCATATACAAAGAGTTGTTCTTCATTGTCTTCGAAAGTTGTTCCTTCAACTCATTCGAAAGGTCTTCAAGAATGTGGGATCATCGACTTCGAAAGGTGGTCACTGAAGGTGGAAGGGTGCTTTCGACCCTTTCGAAAGGTAGAGTATCTTCTAAACTGTGACTGTAGCGTCCTTTCGACCCTTTTTAAATGTTCTGAAGTTCTTGGACCTTGGCTGTAACATACCTTCGACTCTTTCGAAAGGTCTAGCCATAGCCTTTTCCTCTTGTTTTTCTTTGTTCTTTGCTCAAACAGCTTTTGATTTAGTTGAAAGGAATTTTTGGTACTAACAATTAACAATTAGTAAGGAATCTTTGATGATTAATAAGTAATATTTATTTTCTAGTATTTAATACTTGATGATTAATTTTTTTTATAATATGTATAAGAATTACGTAAATAACATTGGTTGGTCAGATATATTTCTTTCTATGAAGATCATTTGTGAAATATTGTTGAACCATCTAATATTTCACATACCCTCCACTTCCTGTAGTATTTCACGTTTCATCCACTACCCCTAATCTAAATCAAACCTTATAACTGCCGCACTTGATTTTCATTCAACCATAGATGTAGGGCTGTACATAGGATAGGATAGTCCGTTGTCTGACTCGGTCCGAAGCTGTAAGACGTCCGGTCCGTGTCCATACGATTCTCATTTAGAACACGAATTAGATGAAGAAAAAATGTATGAAAAAATGTCCGTTCGAAAATGTTCAATGTTTTTTTGTTGTCCGAACATTGTTCGTCCGTTGTCTGACTTGTACGAACAATGTTCGAAGTTAAAGTTTGTCTGATCCGTGTCCGTTCGAATCTCTTATAGGACAGGATTAGGGCACACCTCCGTCCGGTCCGGTCTGATCGGACCTGTTTACACCCCTACGTAGATGACCTCCTCGATTTCACATTCTCTTAGTCACCCTTTAACCATTAATTTTCATTCTCCGAACATTCCATTTTGCAATTCAAATCCTACCAAAGCAGATGTGGTCAAACTCATGCTACTCTAAGCCATGTGTCATTAGAAAGCTAACCCAACCGGCTTTCCAGAATCTAATTTTTCATTAATCCTAGATCTGCTAAAAATCTAAATAATCTCAGATTCGTCATTTGATTCGACCCAAGCCATGGTTAAACCCCGGATTCTTCGTCGCTCCTCTTCTAGCTATTATTTCTCTGATGTAATTTGAACAGGCAACTTGGTCGTATCTGGTGTAACAGCAAGGGAATGTTAGCAATGGTTTGCAAGGAGAAAGATGAAGCTTCTGCAGTGGAATGGAACAATGAAACAGTGGCAGATGTTTTTGTGCACAGCTGATATGCTTAGGAGATTGTGTTATTGGGTTAATGTAGTAGTATCAGTTTTTGATGTGGGTCTTTTGTGTTGTATTGGGCTGCAGTTGTGTTTGGGCTTGTGTATTATGATAATTCTCTGTTGTGTATAAATACAGTGTTGAAGTTGTAACTGAAAAAAGAAGAAAAATTCAGAAATAAAATTGCTTTTCTGTTCATATTGTTACTGTTGCCATTAAGGGTACTTATCTTCTTTAATCTCTGCATATTGTTCATTCCTGTGCATATACCTATGTGCTACATTCTTGTTAAATCATATCTAATGCTCTCTGCAATTTGATGGTACCAGTCTTCTTCTTAAATTTGTTCATATCTGTTTTGCTATTATCTGTTCCTGATCATTTTATTGAAATATAATCCTTGTTCCTGAATTTGTGAATTGAAATCCCTTGATCTTTATGCTGTTGTTGACAGATTCATCATTTCATCAATATTACATTTGTTATATTTTCTGGTTAATAAATTGATAGATCATCTATCTTTGATACTCTGCTGCCAATTATGTTACAAGTTCTTGAATCAGGTTAATACAATGTTTCATTCTTTTGTGCTTGATCTTAACTGTTCTTGTTCTTGTTCTTTCATATACAATATCCTGTTAGTATATTTCTGTTCTTAGTTGTTATATTCTCAATCTTAACTGTTCTTGATATTTTTTTTATTTGCAAATTAAAGTTAGTATATCCCTGTTATCATTTGTCGCTGATCTGAACGCATCTTTGTTCTTGACTGAGAATTGATCACTGATATTCAGTTACCTCTTATATTTTGTTCAGCTTGCATACCAATGTTGAAAATTGTTAGTCCAGTGCTTATATTTCAATTGTTTGTAAATTTCTGTAAGTTGAATTTCTGTGCCATATTTTTTGTCAACAATTCATTCTTCAATAGAATTTTGATATCAGATATACTTCTTTATTAATTCTTGTACCACATATCTTTGTTCTTGAATTAATACTTAGTACTTCTTTTACTCTGTAATATTTGTATTTGTTGATTTCATAAATTCAGATTTCATGAGTCATATTCATATACATATCTGCTTCCTTCAAGAATACATATTACTGATATTTCTTGATTCAAATTCCATCATTGCAACACAATTCTCTTTCAGTTCATTAATTTTCGCTGTGTACATGAATTTGTGCACACTTTCTTGTGTCAGTCTGCATTTCTGATTCTTGTTCAACCTCCTCATCCTGAACTACATATTTTCATTCTCAACACTTCAGGCCTCTGTAAGCACAACTGACCCATATCTTCATCTTCCTCCTACAAATTACTTCCTTCACTTCATCAAACACACTGATCACTTCCTGTAAATTCATCATTTCACCATGAGCAAGGAATCTGACCCACCATGCTCTTCCAATTTGGTATCAGAGCGAACTAATGGGGATGAAATCGAACCCCAAATCGATCCCAACCTCAACAAAAACAACTCTTGTTCCCATCCGCCATTTCTTGATCAAGAACTGCTGTGGCAACAGCAAGGAGAGTTCAACGAACACATCACTAAATCTTTAACCCAACTAGAGCATAGCAACCGAAAATTAGAGAATGAAATCACTACTAGGTTTGAAGGATTCCACAATGTCCTTACCTCTCTTGCCAATGATATGCAACAACTGAAGTTCAAATCACAAGCACCACCACCTGCACCTTCTACAGTCCCATCAACCATCCTCCAATTTCCTCCACCAAACCAAAACAATGATAATCATCCCTATATGACATCCACCAATACCAGAAACCACCCACCACAACCCAGACATACCCCATCTCCATTGAATCCAGACCTTCCTATTCCAAGAAATCCTGGTCCAAACTATTCCAACCCCCCTTCTACTTATACCAATATGCATTATCCAAATCCTATGACCTCTTACAAACTAGACTTCCCTATTTTTTCTGGTGAAGAAGGAGTGGCTGACTGGTTGAGACAAGTCGAGCAGTTCTTTAAATTCCAACGTACCGAGGAGCAGTATTGGGTAGAGATTTGTTCTTTTTACTTGAAGAAGGAGGCATTACAGTGGTATCACTGGTATACAAATACAGTGCTTAATCATGATCTATGGCCAGTATTTAAGGAAGAGATTTTAGTGCGATTTAATTCCGAAGAGATGGAGAGACCCTATGAAACATTATCCAAACTCAAACAACACACCACAGTGAGAGCATACCTCAGTCGCTTCGAACAGTTACAAGCAGTAATTGAGACCCTACCACCTAAATTTTTGCTTGATAGATTTATTGGAGGATTGAAAGAGGAGATTCGTTATGATGTTATGACTTCCAGGCCTGTTGACTTCAGAGAAGCAGTAGCACTAGCCAAAATGTTTGAATGCAAATATACACAGACTAGAAGGAACCATAAGACTTCCACTGCTAACCACTCCCATACATCTATTCCTAAACCTGCTACCACTCACACTACCCCTACCTATGTCAAAGACTCAACACCTCACCAACCTAACACCATATCTCGGGGTAGCAGCAACACTACTGTAGAAAGTATAGCAAGAAGTAGAGGGTTGACTCCTAATCAAATTGTGGAGATGAGAAGACAGAATCTCTGTTATGGCTGCAAAGAAAAATGGTCAAAGGATCATAAATGCAAGAATTCTCATGTGTATGTTTTAGAAGGATTAATGACACTTAAGGAAGAGGAGGATATAGAAAATAATTCTCAAGATGGGTCAGGTGAATCTGAAGAGGAGACAGTAGCAGAAGAAGAAGCACTCTCTATTACCTTACAAGCAATGTGTGGAATTCCGGCTTTATCTACCATTAAAGTGAAGGGGATCATCAATAGGAAACCGGTACAAGTCCTCATTGACTCGGGGTCGACACATAGTTTTATCAATGCACAACTTGCCAAGAAACTAGAACTGCCTATTGATGAGTCCAAAGTTTATGAGGTGACTGTAGCCAATGGTGAGAAGTTGACTGGCTCTGGTATATGTAGAAATGTAATGCTGAAATGTCAGGGGTGCAAAATGCCCATTGATTTGTTATTGTTGCCTTTGGAGGGTTGCCAAATTGTATTGGGTGCTCAATGGATGAAAAGTTTGGGTGATGTGACTTTAAACTTGGAGCAGTTGCAAGTAAAGTTTCGGTATAATAACAAATACTATACTTGGCAAGGCCTCAGCCAAGAAGAAATGAAGATTGTTGATAAAAAGGCTATTGAGAAGGAAGATGCCCATGGTCAGTTGAGTATGTTGCTTTGCTATCAAGTAGAACTGAAAGAAGAACAGACTATAATCCTACCCCCAACCATTCAAGCTTTGATTAAGCAATACCCTGATATTACCTCCACTGTCCCATTCCTACCCCCAAAAAGACAGCATGATCACAAAATTCCTCTTCTGCCAAATACAAAACCAATTTGCCTTAAACCCTATAGACATTCATACCACATTAAAAATGAGTTAGAAAAAATTGTAAATGAATTGTTAGCAGTTGGAGTTATCAGGCATAGCAGTAGCCCATTCTCTTCCCCTGTAGTGATGGTCCGAAAGAAAGATGGTGCGTGGAGATTGTGTGTTGATTACAGAAACCTAAATGCTTGCACTATAAAGGATAAATTTCTCATACCTCTGATTGATGACTTGTTTGATGAGTTACAAGGAGCTGCCTATTTTTCAAAATTGGATTTGAGATCAGGGTACCATCAAGTTCGTATGTGTGAAGAAGATGTACATAAGACAGCCTTCAAAACACATGAAGGACATTATGAGTTCCTTGTGATGCCTTTTGGTCTAGTTAATGCTCCATCCACATTTCAATCCCTGATGAACCATGTGTTTAAACCCTATTTGAGAAAGTTTGTTCTGGTATTTTTTGATGACATTTTAGTCTACAGCAGGGACTGGGAAGATCACCTTGATCATCTCAAGACCGCCTTTCATACATTGCAACAGAATAGACTGGTGATTAAGTTGACAAAATGCAGTTTTGGGAAGCAGTCTCTGGAGTACTTAGGCCACATCATTTCCTATCAAGGCCTAGCTGTTGATCCAAACAAGGTTACATCAATCATAGAATGGCCTTTACCAAAAAATATTAAATCACTAAGAGGGTTTTTGGGGTTAACTGGTTACTATCGAAAATTTGTTAAAGATTATGGAAAAATTGCAAGTCCACTTACTGACATGCTCAAGAAAAATGCCTTCATATGGACCGACCAATCAAAAAATGCTTTTGAGAAACTGAAGCAATGCCTCACCAGTCCTCCTATTTTAGCTATGCCAGATTTTTCTATTCCTTTTACTCTTGAGTGCGATGCAAGTGGCCAAGGTGTAGGAGCAGTATTACTTCAGAATAATCGACCTATAGCATACATGAGCAAAGCTTTACATGGAAGAAACTTGTTGATGTCTACTTATGAAAAAGAGTTATTGGCCATTATTTTAGCCACAAAAAAATGGGCTCAATATCTTGTGGGAAGGCAATTCATAATTAAAACCGATCATCAAAGTTTAAAATTTTTATTAACTCAAAAATTGCATACTGGACTGCAACACAAGTGGCTCATTAAACTGCATGGCTTTGATTACAAGGTAGAGTACAAAACTGGGAAAGATAATATAATTGCAGATGCTTTGTCGAGAAAGGAAGCAAGCAATTGGGATAATGCAGAGGCACAAGCTATTTCTGTTGTTCAAACACCATGGTTGCAAGAGCTTAAGCACACTTTACAATCATCTGAATGGTATCAGAAGCAGATCAAAAGAATTCAGGATGGAGAACTCGGTAGTAGCAAGTATAAAATAGTTGATGGGTTGATTTTTTACAAAGGAAAGATTTTTGTAGATCACCACCTCAGCAATTTACAACATTCCCTAATACTGGAGCATCACTCAACACCTTTAGGTGGTCATGCTGGGATCAAACCAACTTTGAAGAAGTTAAAACAAGTGTTTTACTGGAAAAAAATGAGAAGAGACGTGGAAGTGTTTGTGAAAGAATGTGAGCAGTGTCAAAGGAATAAAGGGGAGAATGTTTTGCTACCTGGTTTGCTGCAGCCCTTGCCCATTCCTGAGATGATTTGGACAGATATAGCTATGGACTTTATCACTGGTTTGCCAAAGAGTGATAAGTATACTGTTATACTAGTGGTTGTTGATCGGCTAAGCAAGTATGCTCACTTTTTTCCTCTCAGCCACCCCTACACTGCTAAGGATGTTGCTACTGTGTTCTTCAATGGTGTGTTTAAATTGCATGGCCTACCCAAAAGCATTGTTAGTGACAGAGATTCTATATTCACCAGCAAATTTTGGCAGGAATTGTTCAAGTTGCAAGGCAGTAGCCTAAAGCTAAGCACTGCCTACCATCCTCAAAGTGATGGGCAGTCTGAAGTGATCAACAAGGTATTGGAAGGGTATTTGAGGTGTTTCATCTGCCATAAACCAAATGAGTGGAGTAAGTGGATAGTGCTAGCTGAGTATTGGTATAATACTACCTGGAAAGTTTCGACTAACACCACTCCATTCAAGGCTGTGTATGGAATTGACCCCCCCCCCCCCCCACACTTTTATCCTATGTCCAGAACACGGCTAAAGTGGAACAAGTTGAGGAGATGTTGTTTACTAGAGACATTATGTTAGAATATTTGAAAGATAGTTTGAGATTGGCACGTGAGCGAATGAAGAAGTATGCAGATTTGAGGAGATCGGAGAGGAAGTTTGAAGTAGGTGATTGGGTGTTTCTTAAGCTTCAACCTTACAGACAGTTGACAGCTAGAAATCACAAGACTTGCAAACTCTCACCAAAGTACTATGGACCCTATGAAGTAACTGAGAAAATTGGAGAAGTAGCTTATAAACTTCAACTACCTGTCACTGCAAAAATCCACCCTGTCTTTCATGTATCACAGCTGAAGAAGAAGGTAGGCAGTTCTGTTATGGTGCAAAATGATGTCCCCAGTTTTGTGGAGGAGATTGTAGAACAACCCGAGTATATAATTGATAGAAGAATCATATCCAGAAATAATGAAGCAGTGGTGCAAATTTTGATCAAATGGAAAGATAAATCTGTTGATGAAGCTACCTGGGAAGATTATTGGCCAATGATTAAAAGATTTCCTACATTAGACCTTGGGACAAGGTCACTTCTTGAAGTGGAAGGGAGATGTAACAGCAAGGGAATGTTAGCAATGGTTTGCAAGGAGAAAGATGAAGCTTCTGCAGTGGAATGGAACAATGAAACAGTGGCAGATGTTTTTGTGCACAGCTGATATGCTTAGGAGATTGTGATATTGGGTTAATGTAGTAGTATCAGTTTTTGATGTGGGTCTTTTGTGTTGTATTGGGCTGCAGTTGTGTTTGGGCTTGTGTATTATGATAATTCTCTGTTGTGTATAAATACAGTGTTGAAGTTGTAACTGAAAAAAGAAGAAAAATTCAGAAATAAAATTGCTTTTCTGTTCATATTGTTACTGTTGCCATTAAGGGTACTTATCTTCTTTAATCTCTGCATATTGTTCATTCCTGTGCATATACCTATGTGCTACATTCTTGTTAAATCATATCTAATGCTCTCTGCAATTTGATGGTACCAGTCTTCTTCTTAAATTTGTTCATATCTGTTTTGCTATTATCTGTTCCTGATCATTTTATTGAAATATAATCCTTGTTCCTGAATTTGTGAATTGAAATCCCTTGATCTTTATGCTGTTGTTGACAGATTCATCATTTCATCAATATTACATTTGTTATATTTTCTGGTTAATAAATTGATAGATCATCTATCTTTGATACTCTGCTGCCAATTATGTTACAAGTTCTTGAATCAGGTTAATACAATGTTTCATTCTTTTGTGCTTGATCTTAACTGTTCTTGTTCTTGTTCTTTCATATACAATATCCTGTTAGTATATTTCTGTTCTTAGTTGTTATATTCTCAATCTTAACTGTTCTTGATATTTTTTTTATTTGCAAATTAAAGTTAGTATATCCCTGTTATCATTTGTCGCTGATCTGAACGCATCTTTGTTCTTGACTGAGAATTGATCACTGATATTCAGTTACCTCTTATATTTTGTTCAGCTTGCATACCAATGTTGAAAATTGTTAGTCCAGTGCTTATATTTCAATTGTTTGTAAATTTCTGTAAGTTGAATTTCTGTGCCATATTTTTTGTCAACAATTCATTCTTCAATAGAATTTTGATATCAGATATACTTCTTTATTAATTCTTGTACCACATATCTTTGTTCTTGAATTAATACTTAGTACTTCTTTTACTCTGTAATATTTGTATTTGTTGATTTCATAAATTCAGATTTCATGAGTCATATTCATATACATATCTGCTTCCTTCAAGAATACATATTACTGATATTTCTTGATTCAAATTCCATCATTGCAACACAATTCTCTTTCAGTTCATTAATTTTCGCTGTGTACATGAATTTGTGCACACTTTCTTGTGTCAGTCTGCATTTCTGATTCTTGTTCAACCTCCTCATCCTGAACTACATATTTTCATTCTCAACACTTCAGGCCTCTGTAAGCACAACTGACCCATATCTTCATCTTCCTCCTACAAATTACTTCCTTCACTTCATCAAACACACTGATCACTTCCTGTAAATTCATCATTTCACCATGAGCAAGGAATCTGACCCACCATGCTCTTCCATCTGGTTTTTGCCTGATCGTTTTGCAAGTGTTGCTGGGAAAGGATTGTGGTATTATTTGCTGTGCCTAATGATCTTTTTGGTTGCTCGCTTGTTGTGATTACATCTTCTGCTCATTTTGTAGCTTTTCCATTCTTGGGTTCCTGATAGGATGATGCAGTTTGACGAGTGGTATATGATGCAGGCAAGTGTTATTTGTGTTATATGACTATCTGGTCAAATAAAATAAGTATGTTCAAACATAAATCTACACTTTTGATTGCACCAATTCATGTATTTGTGCGTTCGAATTCTTATTTTCCATTTGCATTCACTGTAATTTTATTGTTTTTATGTCCAGAAACTTTACAGTGTGGCTTCTGCAATCAACGATGCCAAGATTAGTAGAAACAAATAATAAGTCTGTGATTTAGTAATGTTTTTAAAAGGAATATATATGTATGTATGTATGTATTTTGATTTTTGAAATGAATTTATGTTCATATGTTTCAAGTTTTATTTTTTCCTCTCTTGTGGTGGAGACTGTAAGGCTTCCAATACTGATCTTATATTTAAGTAGCCTCTCTTTAAGAATATTATCTAATATTATAAAGTAACGCCTTGGTAACTACTGAATACTAAAGTGGTTAGCCTGGAAATTGTTTTAGAAAAGTTGATTGGTATTGTTTTAGTTTGCCATATACTTCAACTGCATACCTAACATGTTATTGTTTGTTATCATATGGAAGTGCCGTATAACTTATTTAGCTTTGTATTGGTTCAAATTTTGATTTAATAGCCATGTATAGATTTTTGATTTGCTTTGATTCAAACTGTACATTCATAGTCCTATGTCTAGGCAGTCTACTATGAGATAACAATGATTTAAATTGCACTCTCATAATATGATATAGGTGTTGGTTGCCTTTATTTTATTCAGTTTGATCTTGTACTCGTGCTTTCAATTGCTCAATGAACTAGGTATAGAAATATAAATTGCATTTTGTATTTTAGTAGTGTCTCCTCCATTAACATGCTTGAAATTAATTTCCTTTATATAGTTATACATGAGCTTTTTAGGCATTTCAGATTCCCTATGAAGTAGGATGTTACTCCCTCCATCCACTAAATTTCATCCTTATGAAGAATATAAAACTTTTAAGTTTATATCACAAATATTAACGAAAAAAATAATATCCTAGGTTAAAATTTACTTAAAAATAAAAAACTGTGGTGTATAACCTATTTACAAATTTAAAAATAATATGCATCATCAGTTTGACATGTGTTCCTAATTAGCAATGGTTTATTGGTTTTATATTTTAGTGTCACTCATTTGACAGCTTATAGTGGTATTTTATTTGACTAACTAGATATAATACCTTTTTATGAACATATTCCTTTGACATTTATCTTGCATACCGTTTGACATTCCCTAATATAAGACACAATAATGTTAATTGCACAGAGTATATATATTCGTTATGTAAGCACGAAAAAGGCATTTATTCTTTGTGATCCAATTATTTGGCATCTACATCAAATTACTATGAATAACTAACTTATTGCATGTTTGGAAAGAAAAAAATGAAGGTACATGTGTGATGTATAAGACCTTTGTTTATGTTTGTACTATTTAGTATATGAACTTTAGTCTTGATTTTGGCCTGATGTGGCAAAAGTAGGAAAAAAAGCAGAAGCTAGTAATGATGAAATTTACCCCGATTATTATTTGTGTTATTCATAAGTTTCTTAACATTTCGATGTTATTTTTACGTTATGTATGTTGAAGTTGTGCTATTATGGACTTTGTGAAATTCATATGAATTTTGAATTTTGATATGTATTTTTCTTTAAAATTAGTGTGAATATTGTTGGTGTTAATAAATTGTTGACTTATTTTGAATGGAGCAATCAGGAATTGTATTGCTTATAGTTTGAATCATTGAAATTTATGTACTGAATTTCTAAATTACCATATTTATAGTGATAATAACCTAAAATAGCCACGTAACTTTTTTTTAAAAATAGTAAAAAAATATACCGTAATGCTTTAAAAAAGTTGTAAAAAGTAAACCACAACGTTTAAAATATGTTGTTAAAAAGTATACCGCAAGGTTTACAAAATGTTGTACAACCTTTAGAACATGTATGAAAAATTATAATGCAACATCTGAAAACAGTTATAATAAATTTTATTACAATATCTTTTGCAACATCTAAAAAAAGTTGTAAAATACGCTGATCCTGTTACAACTTGGCCTATTACTACATTTTAAAAAACATTCTGAAACCCATATTACAACATTTTTTTGATGTTGTAATTGGGTATATTTGTTGTACTGCAACCAACTTCTTGGCCTATGATATGTCGGGATTTCTTATAAACACTTACCTTGTATGATTTTGCAAATCATTCTTTAGATGAATGAATTTTAACCTTATATGCTACTCTTAAGTACAGAACCTTACAGAAAGAAGTTAACTTTACTTACAATTAATCATACTTTGTTTAACAAAGTTTGATTACTCCTTATCGAAATATCATTATGTATCACAAGGAGGTTACTTTTGAGATTGAATCTTTATTCATTTTTAGGTATGTTTAAATCTCTATCCAATATACTCATCTATTCGATCAAATCGAATCAATTTTTATTTTCTGTTGCATGTTATTTTCTTTTCTTTTATTTTGTATTCTATGAGCGTATCATAGATATACTACACGTGTATCAAACATACATGTTCATGTCTATGATAGCTCATCGTTGAATATAATGAAGTACTTGGAACTGTTTAATATTTATAAACTTACGACTACATACATCTATAATCTAAAGAGTTAATCAATTCTAATGTCACTCCCACTCAATATGTGACTTTCACTTTATGGTTTGAGATATAATTCACTAGTACTATATGATTCATAATCATGCATTCAAAGAATCATTTCTCTAACTATGGCTTAGTCTATAATCCTAAAATAAGTGCAAATAAATTTAGATGTTTCTGTATTTTCCAATGCATCACAATACCACTATTATATTTTTATTGTATAATGAATATTTAGAATATTCAAACTGAAAGAAATATATCTATTTTTCAGTCAGTACTAAAACATAATTATTATTTAATACATAATGTTTGTTTTGCTTTACAAAAATAATTTTCATAACTTGATGAGACCAATAAGTGTTATATGGTATGCACCTACTATTTCAGCCATTACTATAACAATGTATGAAATATGTAGCTCCATTCAACCATTAATATAGGCAATTTATTCCATTTACTATAATCGATTTACAGTCGAATATTTTTAGATTAAGTATCTTAAATTCAAAGAATAAATCTCATAGAAAACAATTTTATATCTAAAAATACATTTGGAATTTCTATTTCTTATTCCTTATTAATCATCTATTATTATTATTATTTTACAATTCTCGTTTTCAATGTATCTTTATGAAGTAGAAGTGACTCTAAACTATTAAGAAGAGACTCTTAGGGGTATTTTCCACATCTACGACTTTTGCCAAATTTCTATACGACCATTTTAACCTTGAAAATCTCGTTTGGACTATAAATTTTAATAAGAGCCAAATTAGGGTCTCAACTCACTTTCATTGCTTTAGGATGATGGTTTCCATTTCGTAGAGTGGTCATAACAGAAAAAGGATTTGTTGTTTGAAATTTATGATTGTTTTAAGTTTTGGCTGCTGTTGGCCAGTTTTAGTGGGTAATTAATTAAGTTCATGCTTAGGCCCATTAATCCATCTCGAAAATTGTGCTAAGGGGAGATTATAGGAACTGATCTAAGTCATTTTCTTCTCCCAAATAAGCTCTAAACCTCCATTAATCCTAATTTCATCAAAAAGTATATTTTCCTTACTAATCTTAGCCAAATCATCAATTAAAAGGGTGATTAACATAATAAAGCTTTAGATTATCATTTCTTCTGATTTGGGTTCATCTCCTCTTTTTACATTAGATTTAAGAAGAATAATTGGTGTTTTGGGTATTTGGTGAGTGGTTATTGACCTCTCACTCTACTATGCATGTTTACATAGTTAAAAATGATGTTTGTTACATGATTTAGGCCCTAAACATTTTCTAACTTTAATCACACTTTTATACATGCTTATGGACAAATTTTAAAGGTTTTCAAATTGTTGTGAAATCTCTTGTATTCACATGCATATGCTAGTGTAAAAGTTAGATCTAGATTTAGATTTGCTCGATTATCACATTCTTATGTATTGCTTGTATAAATGGATGAATATGCATGGTTTTCTATGATTGTATGTTGTTCCTTTGATGTTTTTTTCTACTGTTTTTGGTAGTTGGAGAACAAGTTGGCGAATTCCACAAATCAAAGGCAAAGATGGTCGGAATTGGATGAAACTTAGATGAAAGGCTCTAGAGTATGGAAGGAGTCCAAGTTTCAAATTGTAGCAGAAATGGACCTAAGCATAGAGGTTGATACCGAGCTATTATAGATCAGTACCAAGCTATGTTTAATGGCCAAAATTGTTTGGCAAGTCGATGGCTTTATGGAGAATGGCTAGAGGAGGTAGACCTGGTCAAGATGTAGGGAAATGGCAAAATATTGGGTGCTATGTTGATCTATCTCTAGAACTTGAAAATAGAAGCTTTAGATAGGGGTCAAGCTATGTTGAAGGATGGGTTAGGGTCTAAAGCATATAGGGAAGGAAGTACTAAGAGCATAGGAGAAGACTAGGCCAAAATTGGTAAACATATAGCTCAGTGCCGAGCTATGATAGCTCGGTACCAAGTTACCTATATCAGTATGATGGAAGTGAAACTTCCTAGAAGGGAAGTAAAAGCTTTGGAGGTCATGCTGAAGGTGTTTGTTTACTCAGTTGGGGCTTGATGGCGACATAGTGGCACAATAATATTTTCCGGACTTTGGTGACAACTCGATGATGAAAAAATTTAGGTTCCAATGATGGCGACTCAATGTTGAACAGAGTCGTGAGAATGCTTATCCACAAAGGGAGGGTTCTAAGAAAGGTGGCCTATGGATAGGACGGTTGAATGGATCTATCGTGGAATGGAGGAATGTGAAATGGTTCCTCGAGAATAATGGAAATTGGATGAAGCAAGGAGAGGGCTCAAATACGCATGCTAAGGGATCGTTGATACTCGGAGTGTTTTCTGATGTACTCAAAGCCGAGGTATTGTGAGGATGCTCATGGGTATGTTGAAAGGCTACCCTGGATCGGTTGAATGAATCAGTGTACCCCCAACTGGTTTAATGGGTCTAGTATCAGCTTCGGGCTAAAGAGAGTATACTGAGACCTAGGATTTCCATTAATCCCTAGCAGTGAAAAGGTCATACGAGATATCACTTATCCAGAGCACATTAAGTGATAGTGAGGATTGTTTGATGGATGCTATGGTTGTCTTGATTGTTCTTCTGTAGTCTGCCACTCTAGGGATGTCATTGTAGATAGGTATTGAAGATAGAGATATCTGGACACCCGTCATCACACTTGGTTTGCAGTGTACCTTTACCATATTCATAAAGTAGCATTATGATCGTTATGTGCTAAATCTTTGGTTGCAGGGATATGTTAGGTATGCTTTTGTATACCCTTGTTCCTTATTATATCGACTTGTATGGTATTTTGAGATTCAGTTACCGCTCATACTAGACTTTTGTTTGACTCAAGATTTTATTATTTTGCTTCTTATTATATGAGTACTCTTAAATGAGTAGATTAGATATTAGATCTAAGTGCGATGCAGTAGCTATTTAAAAGACGAGTTGGATGGAGTTATCTCGTATTGTATATAGATTTCTATGCATATTCCACTGTGCAACACCGTGGAGTCTTGGTGGTGTATGCATATTATTATGAGATCGTTATTTATTTCCGTTATATAAACTCAATTACTAGTTGTATAACTTTGTGAATCTATACTCTAATATTTGAATCAATTAGTTATTATTGTTTCTCCTATCTTATATATGTGATGTATATTATATTTTATTTTATGCGCTGTGAGATATATGATAGGTTCAGTGATGTTTTGTTTCATTTTGAAACGTTAATGATTGTTCTACATCGGCCATGCACATCAGCACCGCATTGTCTTATGTATATTGGATCTCGGTTGTGTAGGGTGGTCGTTACAATTTCTTTTTTCTAATAAGGCTCCCACTAGTCTTTCATGTTTCTCTAAACCCTAAGACAAAACTTAAAAGACCTTCGACTTCACTAGAGGATGTTTGAATTTGTTTGGCTTGGAATTCTGATCTTAAATTGGTCAATAAGTCATAACTCCACAAACGATCGATAACCCCTTATTGGTTGTATCATATACAACTCATAACCAATGGTTCCTTACCCTAATATCATTTAGTCTTTGAGTTTGCTTAACAAATCGAAAAATATTATTCAGTCGTACCTACCATTTATCGATGGCCTAAGTATAGTATATGTACCCCGAGTTTTCTCATCAGGTACATATAGCTATCTTACATTATTTGTTTTGAATATTAATAATAGTACACATAACATCTCAAGCTTGAGTTTGCTCGATAACTAGAGAGTATGCAAGTGATTTTTAATACACACACACACACACACATGGTAGAGGACAACATTTATACTAAAGATTCATAATCTTTAATAAATTTAACTAAACGACATCGACTTATGGAATAATGTATTTCTTGTGAGTTACCTCGAAATTGAAGTGTTGGACACATCACAAATCAAAGTATACGTGCTATACGTATGTATTTATTCCTTATGTCTATTTTAAGTTTCTTATTGTTCCACCTTTTATTACACATTTATATTATATAAGTTTAATTCTTACATAACATTTCATAATTTAGTTACTTATATAATAATATATGTATAATTTATATTAAGTTTATTAATTAAATCTTAATTAACTAATTAATTAACATTTTAATTAATTTTATTTTATTCATTTTCAACATTTTAAAATGGATATGTGCACTATAACATTTATATTTACATACATACACACACACACATATATATATGTATGCATGTATCATATTATTTATTAATCAATAGTTAATTAATTATTTTATTTAAAACAATTTTATTTAATTATTTATTAATCAATAGTTAATTAATTATTCTGTTTGTATGCTACCTTAACCTCTTAAGATAACATTACATACATACATATATTATTTAATTTAATTAATTTAATTTTAAGTAATTGTTTAATTTATTAATCCAATTAATAATTAATAATTTTTGAAAATAATTATTTAATTTTTAAAACAATTTTGAAAATTATTTTATAGCATTTACCAAATCATTACTTATTTTAAATTTAAGCTTTAAATTTTAAAATATTATTTTTATTTATTTTAAATGTGGAATTTTGAATTTTTTATTATAGTTTCAAAATAGATTCTAAAAATATGCCCAAGGATCAAATCAATTTAGTCCTTTATATTAAGGATAATTGGGCTTACCTGATCCTTTCTGGCAAGACCAATAGCTATGTGGGGGTAGAGTACTTGATTACCCAAACTCAACCTTACATTCTACTTTTCTAGACATCCTATTATATTGATAGGCATTAATAAGTTTGCCTTAATACCACTAATTAGACTGCATAAGCTATTTGGATTTGATACCATTATTGAAACTTGGCTGGCATATAGCGGATTAAATGGGTAAATTTTAAAAAAATTATTTGTTTTGGATCTTATTAGGCCTATGAAGTCTAAATTTAGTTAGATCTCATCAAAATTTATATTAATTGAAATCAATATTTCTATTTATTTATTGTAACGTATTGTTATATTAATATTATTATTATATAGTATAATACGTGTATCATATACATATATATGCGTATGTGCACGCGCAACATAAAAGGTGTACATGGTTTAACATGCCGGTATATAGATAGTAGGATTTACATCACTACGGAAATATTAGCCCCTCTATATAAATGTGGCATCTAATATGTAAAAATATATATACTGTTAACTCCATCTCGGCCATGACTCACCGATCTAGCATATCAAACAGTTAGCGACCCAAGTTCTGCCGACCCAAGGCACAAAGGGATGCCGACCTAGTATCTTAGCATGGAAGACCGGCCTAACTGCATAAGGTTTAAGAAGGATACCGACCTAAGGGACTTGAGAAGCAGACCCACTTAAGGCTCAAAGGAAGTTCCGACTCAACAGCCTTAGCTTGTTACCGACCTAACCTATGAACCGACTCAGAATGAGTGACGACTCAACTGGTTGCCGACTTAACAGGGACAGCGACTCACCGGGTTATAACCTTAATGCCTTAAAGATGTTGGCCGACTCATGGGGCAGACCGACCTAAGGCCTATGGTAGGTCGTTCGCGACCTAAGCAAGCGAATCGGATACCTCATCATTTTATGACCTGGCCCCATAACTCGTTTACGACTTTGGACTTGCGTGAAGTCAGGTAAGTCGGCTTAACTCTACTAGACCGTGGATTTGCTTCTATAGGTCGGCCGTGACTCAACTAAAGTCGGTCACGACTCATGACTTGAGTGAAAAATTGCTGCCCAGAATCCCACCTATAAATACGCGACCACCTCCAACATTCAAGGGACTTTTGGCTCATTCTTTCCAATCACCGATACTCTGCTACATTCCAAACCGACTCGACACTCAAGGCTTTCAAGACACGTAGAACGCTACCAACAACTTCAAGAAGGAATCTCATACATCCGACATGGATTTGAAGACTTTCACTCACATTGAAGTTTAAGCCATTCGTTCAAAGTGTTTAGTAATTCAAAGTGTATTGTACTTGGGAAGAATTGTATCGATCTGTAACGAATTCGTCAATAAAGATATTCAAAGTGGGCGTAGGCAAACTATTAAGCCGAACCACTATAAAATCGCTGTTGTTTACTATTTTTTCTGCAGTTTTCTGCTTATACTCTGTTCCCGAATCATCGGGTGGTGCTTTCTCAACTACACTTTACACACCGGGGTGTTGGCGTTCAAATTTTAGCGTTAACATTTTTGGTGCTTTCACTGAGAAGTGAACTTAGGTGAATTATCATCATTGCTCCACGAAAGTTTGTTGAAGTAATCTCTCTGAAGACTAGAAGTTTATCTGAAATCATGGCTCTAGGGAGAAGGAGTAGATCTGAAAATGTTCAAGAGGGAACCTCCGCTTCCCCAGTACCTAATCAAGCCACTCCACATGTTGGGGTTACAAAAGCAGAATTGGATGCTGTAATTTTAGGGCTGAACCAGCAGATAAATGCCCAAAATGCACAATTGGAGGCTCAGAATGCCCAAAATGCTCTAATTTTGAATAGGTTGAACGATTTGCTTGGAGCAAACCGTCAACCAACGAGTAATGAAAGGAACTTTGCTGGCAACGTTCATGATGCTGAAGAAAGGAACGTTCCTAAGAGGGCTGCCAGCCCCTTTGAGCAGACACTTCCTGAAGTTGGTGGATCTAAAGCTCGAAATGATAAGGGGTATCTTTCTGAAATGATTCGACAAATCATGAAAGAGAGCATGCAAAGGAATGAAGACGAGAAAGAATGGGGTTTCGCTCCAAGTAAAACCCCGTTTACCGAAAGGATCTTAAAGGCTGAGTTTCCGAGGAAGTTCGTCCCTCCAACCATTCCAGCTTATAAGAGGACAAGCGACCCGAACAAATTCTTGTATAAGTATGATTAGCACATGACAGGTGTCAGAGCTTCTGGTGAAATAAAGTGCCGATATTTTCCTGTATACCTGGAAGGTGTAGCCCAGCTTTGGTTCACCAAGCTACCAATCCGGTCCATAGATCAGTTTTCTGACCTAACCCGGAAATTCAAGGAGCAGTTCAGACTATATGCTTCAAAAGCCAAAGATATCATGTCGTTGTCAAGTTTAGAACAGAATCCAGGGGAAACTATCAGATCTTTCTTGAATCGCTTTAATATAGCGCTGGCCGAGGTAGACAATGCAGAACCACGGATGATCTTGACTTATCTGATGAAGGCCATTGACAAGTCGAGTGAATTTGGAAAATGGCTAAACATGAAGGAACCAAATTCCCTTGAAAAATTCTACAAGAAAGCAGATGAGTTCATACGCCTGGAAAGCCGTCCTGTACCGGTGAAGGCAGTATTGGAAAAAGCTGAAGATAACATTGCTGCTCCACGCAAGAGTGAATCTGTAGGACAGAAAAGGGGAAATAACGATGAGAAGAAACAGAAAAATCTGAAGAAGCCTCGTTCCTTCAAGCCATCGGAATATACTCCTTTATCAGATACGCCAGAGCGTATTTACCTTGCCACTAAAGATTCTGTTGATTATCCTAAACCTCCTGTTCTGAGAACCGGGAAAAAAGCTGTACAAAGCGGGAAGTTCTGTCGCTTTCATAATCAACTCGGTCATGATACCGATGAATGCCGCCAATTGAAAATTTTGATTGAAGAATTGATAAGGGAAAACAAGCTGCAGCAATTTTTGGAAAAGAATAGCAGCAATCCTGCTTCGTCTAGTCAGGGGCAACGAGCTCCTGCTCATCAACCCAGGACAAGTGAGAAGGCTGCAGGGCATGAATCCAGAAGGCCTGTTATCAATGTCATTACGGGAGGACCTCACCCAGCAGGCAGGAGCTGGGGTGAGATGGAAAGGTATACCTAGGCTTTGAAATATGTACCGGTCGAAGAAGATGTCTTTATTTTGGAAGATGCTACGCCCCTGAAACAACAATGAACTTTCAATGATGATATTGTGTTCAGAGCCAGGGATTCCACAGGTGTTGAAGCTCCTACCTTGGATCCCTTAGTCATCTCGGCTGGTATCGGGCCAGCTATTGTTAGAAGAGTTCTCATTGATTGTGGCGCATCCTGCAATATCCTCTTCAAGAAAACATTCGACCAAATGAAGGTCCCTATGGCTGATGTGCAAGCCTCGTCGCAGAAAATCGCTGGCTTCACTGGGGAGCCAAAACAGCCGATAGGAACCATTGATTTGCTTGTAGAACTTGGAGAGGGAGAAAGAAAAGTAGTCCGCAAGCAAACTTTTGTAATTGTCGACGAATTCTCTGCTTATAATGCTTTCCTTGGCCGTCCAACTCTTGCAGCGTTCAAAGCTATTCTGGCCCCATGGTGCCTCACCATTAAATTCCCCACAGACAATGGAGTAGGAGTTATAAAAGGGATCAAAATGCCGAGCGGGAGTGTTATCTGACAGAGCTGCGAGAAGCAAGGAAAAGAGAAATGGAAAAGGATGCGACAACCCCAGTCCGCATCAAAGAACCAGCCTTGTAGCAATTACAGGGCGGACCGTGCACTGGCGAGCACAGCGGAGCACGAAAAGAGATGGATCCTAGAAAAGCCAGTGCAGGGGAGAATAGAGTGGTACCAGTGGAAACGACAGTACCAGTACCTGTTGACCCGAAGGGCCCAAATAAGGTGTTGAATGTGGGTTCACAACTTAATGTGTCAATTCAGAATATCTTAATATCTTTTTTAAAAGCAAATTTGGATGTTTTTGCTTAGACTCATGCCGATATGTGCGGAATATCCCCAGAAGTTGCAGTACACGCTCTGAATATTGATCCAAAATTTACGCCTGTGAAACAGAAAAGGAGAACTCAAGGTCCAGAAAGGTCAGCAGCATTAAAAGAAGAAGTTGATCGGCTCATGGAGAATGACTTTATCAAAGAATCTACCTATCCAAATTGGGTTTCAAATCCAGTGCTGGTTAAAAAAGCCAACGGAAAATGGAGAGTGTGCATCGATTTTTCAGATCTAAACAAGGCCTGCCCCAAAGACTGCTTCCCATTACCCAGGATCGATCAACTGGTAGATGGAACAGCGAGACATGAATTGTTATCTTTTATGGATGCCTACTCCGGATATAACCAGATCATGATGCATGAGCCAGATCAGGAGGACACGAGCTTTATCACCGATGTTGGTCTTTACTGCTACAGAGTTATTCCCTTCGGGCTGAAGAATGCGGGGGCAACCTACCAAAGACTTGTTAATGCTATGTTCAAACCGCAATTGGGCAAGACTATGGAAGTCTACGTCGACGACATGTTAGTAAAGTCTAAGAAAGCAGTGGATCACATAGAACACTTAGCAGAAATGTTCGCAGTCCTCCGGAAATACGGAATGAAGCTTAACCCTTTAAAATGTTCATTTGGGGTGGAATCCGGAAAGTTCTTAGGTTTCATCGTGAGCGCTAGGGGCATTGAAGCTAGTACAGCTCAAATTACCGCCTTAAGAGAAGTCAAAGCTCCTAGAACGAAGAAGGAATTGTAAAGTCTCAACAGAAAGGTCGCCGCCTTGAGTCGGTTCATTTCCAAAGCTAATGATAAATGCATCCCATTCTTTGACGCTCTAAAGAAAGGAAAGAAAAACTTTGATTGGACTCCCGAATGCCAAAAAGCCTTTGATGAATTGATTCTCCATATGGAAACGCCTCCAATACTTTCTAGGCCCGGCGATGGTGAGGATCTTCTTATATACTTGGCAGTATCATCTCATGCTTTAAGTGCAGCGCTGATACGAGAAGACAAGAGGTTTCAACATCCGGTTTACTATATCAGCAAAAGACTCACTGGGGCAGAGATGAATTACTCCAAGTTGGAAAAACTCGCCTATTGCCTACTGATTGCATCCAGGAAGTTGAGGCAATATTTCCAAGCTCATCCTATCAGAGTCCTCACTGATCAACCTTTAAAGCAAGTCCTGTTTCGCCCTGAGACTTCGGGTCGTCTTCTAAAGTGGAACATTGAACTCAGTCAATATGACATCATTTATCACCCCCGAAAAGCAATCAACGGACAAGCTTTAGCGGATTTCATCGCAGAATTCACAGATAAGGGTAACAGTGGGGAGGAAACGATCGATGATTCCCCAATCCAATGGAAGTTATATGTTGATGGCGCGAGAAATGACTACTGTTCTGGAGCCGGGGTTGTACTTGAAACCCCTGAAGGTCGGTCATTATGCTATGCACTAAGATTGGAATTTCCTTCAACGAACAATGAAGCAGAATACGAAGCTCTTATCGTTGGCTTGAGAATTGCTAAAGAACCAAACATCCGAGCATTACAGATCTTCAGTGATTCTCAGCTTATTGTATGCCAAGTCAAGAAGGAATTCCAAGCGAAAGGGGGAAATCTGCCTGCCTACTTGTCAAAGGCCTGGGAACTCCTATGTGACTTCGACCGCTACACGATAAGCCATATTCCTCGAGAAGAAAACATGAAAGCAGATTCTCTCGCAAAGTACTCTAGCACAGGCGAAACTCAATTTCTGGGGTTAGCTCCAGTGGAAGTCCTGTCGGCTCCAAGCATTAATGAGATGGATATTGATTGGATCATGAGCGTGTCTCAAGAGCAAGAATCATGGATGACTCCAATAACAGAATATCTGCTCAATGGCTCTTTATCGGAAAATTCAAAAGAACGACAGAAGCTACTGAGGAAAGCCTCTCGCTATATAGTCCAGGATGGCTAATTATACAGACGGGGATTCTCAATGCCATTACTTCGATGTGTATCCAGGGAAGAGTCCAAAACAATCCTAGCTGAGGTGCATGGGGGAGAATGTGGTGATCATTTAGGTGGTCAAACTTTAGCAAAGAAGATTCTCCGATACGGATATTTTTGGCCAGAAATTAATCGAGATGCAGTAGACTATTCCCGAAAATGTGACAGATGCCAAAGATTTGCCAAAATTCCTAGAGCACCTTCTACTGAACTCACAAAGATGGTCAGTCCATGGCCGTTTGCAATATGGGGGATAGACCTTGTAGGACCTTTACCAACTGCCAAATCTGGAATCAAATATGCCATTGTTGCTGTAGATTATTTTACTAAATGGGCAGAAGCTGAACCACCGGCTACTATCACCTCTAAAAAGATGATAAGTTTTGTGACTAAGAGTATCATTTGCAGGTATGGTGTGCCTCAAAAGATAATTACAGACAATGGTACTCAGTTCGAAAGTGAAGAATTCCAAGATTTTTGCAAACGATTCAAAATCCGAAAAAGCTTCTCAGCAGTCGCTCATCCGCAGGCAAACGGGCAGCTGAAAGCAGTAAACAAAATTATCAAGTCAACCATCAAGAAGCAACTCGAAAGAGCAAAAGGTGGTTGGGTCGATAAGCTACCACTAGCACTATGGGCATACAGAACTACCCACAAAACTGCGACTGGGCATACTCCGTTTTCATTGGCATACGGGTCAGAAGCAATGATTCCGGTAGAAACAGAAGTCCCTTCACATAGAAGAATCCATTTCAATCAAGCGGAGAATGAAAAACTACAGCTTGAGGCACTAGATCTCCTTGATGAAAAAAGATAAGAGGCTGAGCTCAGAATCGCAGCTCATCAGCAAAGGATAGCCATACATTTCAATTCCAAAGTTCGCCAACGCAGCTTTGAGATTGGAGATCTAGTCCTGAAGAGAATCATGACGGCGACAAGTGTGTTTGGGCCAAATTGGGAAGGACCATATGTCATAGGTCAGAAGCTTCTTGACGGCACATTCAAACTCGCTACTGTCGAAGGAGATCAAATTCCAATGGCTTGGAACAGCAATCACTTGCGTCCATACTTTACTTGATAGCTTTGTTGAAATATTGTAAAAAGAATTATGAATGTATGATTCTTGTAATTGAAAGCAATTGTAAAACCGATGCAAGTGAACAATGAAAGACTATAAAGTGGATGTAGGCCCAAATTCTTGGCCGAATCACTATAAATATTGTGTTTCTTATTATTATTACATGTTTGCTTTATTTTCGATATGAAAAGTACATTAAATGTAATGCTGAAATGTCGATTTAAATTTTTGCAGACAATGAAAATAAAACTTGCACATTATAAGACCAAGTGATTCTGGTTATCATTCAACAAACAAATTTCGAGTCACAAAAGCCCCGAATTCAAATCCTAGATAGGAAGTGCTTCAATTGAACGGCCAATGATTTCGCCGGAAACGGGCCATTGCTCATAAATTGAGATCGTTTGAACAAACAAACATCCAATTAAGAAGCTTATGCCCATTCTCGTGAACTTGCCTAACAATGAAGTACACTTCTTTGGATTAAACAAACTACTTGTAAGAGAAGGGAGTATGAGCTTGAAAAGAAAAACAGAGGATCGCTGAAAAGGCATAAGCAAGTAGACAAGGAACAACTAAAGCCCTCTTTGGAGGCACAAGCCCTCTTCGGAGGCACAACTCTTCGGAGGATAAAGACCTCTAACGAGGCATACACCGCAAAAAAGAAAGTTCTCTACTCAACAAAAAAGATTGGAGGAGTCATGACCCTCCAACCATGAGAGAGTAACTTCCAGGCAATAAAAGCCCTCTTCGGAGGCCCATTTCACCAGGAGTTAAAGTGCGACGGCCGCTCTTCGGAGTTTCACTTCACCAGAGTTGAAATGCAAAACAAAATAAAAGCCCTCTTCGGAGGCCCATTTCACCAGGAGTTGAAGTGCGACAGCCGCTCTTCGGAGTCTCACTTCACCAGAGTTGAAATGCAAAACAAAATAAAAGCCCTCTTCGGAGGCCCATTTCACCAGGAGTTGAAGTGCGACAGCCGCTCTTCGGAGTTTTACTTCACCAGAGTTGAAATGCAAAACAAAATAAAAGCCCTCTTCGGAGGCCCATTTCACCAGGAGTTGAAGTGCGACAGCCGCTCTTCGGAGTTTCACTTCACCAGAGTTGAAATGCAAAACAAAATAAAAGCCCTCTTCGGAGGCCCATTTCACCAGGAGTTGAAGTGCGACAGCCGCTCTTTGGAGTTTCACTTCACTAGAGTTGAAATGCAAAAAAAAAACCTCTCCCAAGGGGTAGAAACAAAAAAATCTCTTCCCAGAGGCACAATAAAACAGAAAGACCTCTTCCCAGAGGCAGAAATGAAAAGATCTCCTCCCGGAGACACAATCAAGCAAAAAGACCTCTGCGGAGGCACACGTTCCACCAAGATTGAAATAAAACTTCCAGGTGTTGAAACGTGAAAAAGTCTTCCTCAGAGGTGCAACTTTTCAAAGAAACAAAAATCAAGAAGCCCTTTACTGTGGCAAGTAAAAAAAAAAAAATCCTCATCGAAGGCACACTTTAACTTTCAAAGGAAGAATGAATTACTTATTCTAGAAAATTCTCTTCCTCAAAAAGAAGTTGAAGTACCTTTCAAATACCCGCTTTACCACATAGAAGATTTCATTCAGTTAAATGTGTATATGCACAAAATAAAAAGTGATATCTTCGAAGGATGAAGCGTAGAAACTTATTTGTACTCTGTTTTTTAACGAAATAATATTCCTCCAAATGTGGAATAATTATTCTTTAAAAAATAAAAGTACAAGTTCCTCATAAAATAAAATATTACAATGAGCTTATGGTATAGGGGTAACATGGTATAACTACATCGGTAAAATTGTGCTCGAACAATATATACCACAAGCTCACTGCAATATCATACAAAGAAACTTGTACAAAAATGAATAATAAATGCATTTTCAGATACAGACAGAAGTTTGTATGAAGAAAAAGAATTATTTTATTCAACACTGTTAAAATTTTGTACAGATACAAGTTCCAAGGTAAAAAGTAAAAGAAGAATGCGGGGGCCGGTACCCGCACAATTTCCGGTCAGTACATGCAAAAAAGGCAAAAAGCCCTATGAAAGCCACAGAACCAGAGCCATCATTTCTTCTTCCGTCCACCTTTTGAGCCCGCACCCGGCCGAATAACCAACTTCTTAGGCCGGCTTGTAAGAGTAGGGGATGAAGGAGAAAGGGGCTCAGTCGGACTTTCTTCTGTTTCTTCTTCGCCAGTTAAGGATCCCTTCTTCTTCTTTTTCTTGGAAACTCCCTGCTTTCCTCTCTTCTTGGAGGAAGACCCACTCCCTGGAGAAAGAAGTTTAGATAACGGTTCAGCGTCGGAGCCAGTTGGTTCTGGAGTCTTCTCGCTTCCTTCAGTTTCTTCTCCTCTCGGATCTTGAGAAGCAACAGGATCATCTAAGCCGTGAAGAGCTTCTATTTGCTCCTCTTGTGACCCGGGTTGCGAGGCAGAAGGAGGAGTGACCTTAAGAGGCGGAGAAGGAATAATTGGAGGAGGATAAGCCTGAACAATGCTCGGTGCTTTCTCTATAGAAGAAAAGAAGTTAAAGTCAGTAAAAAGCGGAGATAAAGGTTCGCTGGGATTCAAGAAGTAGTCAAAAAGCTCATCAAGCTCGTAAGAAACAGATTAGCAGTCTACTTGGGCAAGATTAACAGTAGGTTTACCTGCAGAAGTCGGTATTCTGACATCAACCTAGTAAGCCTGTGCCTCGGCACCCTCGTCGCCTTGATCTCCACCGTGTATGCTTGTGATCTCGGTGGTAACTTTGGTAGGAGATAGAGAATGAGAACTAGAACCGATAATGTCGATTTCGGCTGAAGGAGATGGCTGAAGTGGAACAGTTGAGACAGTTCTTCCTGAATATTCTCCTGCCGCTGTTTCGGCCCTTAATTTTGCAAGCTGTTCTCTCCCCTTGGCGAGAGCGGCGCGTGCATCATCATCAAGATAATGCTCCTCAAGAGCTGACTCAGCATAGCCAGCGCCTTTACCGCCAAGCATATCGAGTGCGGCCTCCCAAACTTCGGCCAGAGTAATTTCATACTTGGGGCCTAGAAAGGCGAGGCTACCACGCCCCAAGATGCTATGCAGGTAGAAATCAAATAATGTTGAGCTGATGTTGGTCCTCGTTGCCTCGTGAGATTCTTCAACTGCAATTTTGCCGGCAACGGCCTCATCACGCTCCATTTCAGCTTTAGAAAGTTGAAGCTTAAGCATTTGAATCTCCGCCTCTTGGGAGCTATTCTTCTTCCGAAGCTCTTCAATATCAGCAACATAGCCCTCATTAATTCTTTTCTGCACTTCAAGCCTGTCTTCGGCATCTCTTTGGCTGGCATGAGCATCTCTCACTTGTTTTAGGAGCACTTCTTCTTTTTGAGAATAGGAAGTAGAGGAAGCAGCAAGCTCTTGTTTCAGTTCCTCAACTTTTGCTTCAAGCTCTTCATTGTAAGAAGCGATGCTCCTCATTTCAGTGTCATGTTGCTCAAGAACCTTTTGCCATTCGGCTTTGTCATTTTCCATAGTGAGCATGGCCTCTATGTTTGCATGATTAACCCTTTGGAGCTCATCAACAAGTTTTTGCCAGTTTGACATCCTCTCAATATCAAGCTTGACGGCATCGAGGTTTTGTAACATGGCAGACTTGTCGATAGGAACCAAGTCAAGGTCGAACCTTACTCCCTTCAGACACCACTGTGGAAACCGACTTTGCAAAGTGGCCGGGCCCGGTCCAACTTGGAATTTGGGCCTGCTAATTATTGTTTGGATGTTTGTCTTCCCGAGAGCGGGAGAGCCGGAAGGAATGTCAAGCGAGGCGGGGATAGTAACCTTTTCAGGAGTTGTAGAGGTGTGCTTCTCACCATGTCGGGCTCGCTTGCTCGAATCTTCAACCATATGACTTTTTCCTCTGTCATCATGGGATTTTCTTTTATGGGAATCGTCGCCTCTCTGCGAAGAATCATTGCGCTCCTCCCTCTCTCTTCTTTCATAACACTCCTCTTGAGCCCTCTTCTCTTGAGCCTTTCGGGCGGCTATTTCTTCATCAGATTCTCTGTAAGAGGGGAGGTAACGCCTGTAATCATATTGGCTACGCCTCCCGTAGCGCTGGAAATCATCATAGTAGGATCCGCTGCGCCCCATCGGAGGATCTGAAATAAAAAAGAGCTAAATTTTAGAATTCTTCAAAGTACAAAAAGTCAGAAGCATAAAAGTGCTGAAAGATTCTAAGTGAGTGTAATGTGCAAACTACGCGCATCAAACTACGAACCACTCTTTAATTGAGGAGTGGTTGTGGGTGTAATAGTTAGCGTCAACTCTTGAGTTGACGGAGTCTATTGCAGGATAGAAGTCGCTTCAACTACTGAAGAAGAAACCCCGGTAGTGATAGGATCATCTTTAAAGATCTCTTGCGAGGTGGCAAAGAGGTCGCTCAGCCCTTCGAAAGTATCGTCCCTGCTCTGCTTGACAAGGCTAGTTTTCTCGGCTTCTTCCCCAGATTTCTGTAAACGTCGGGGAGATCCCTGAGGCTCTTCTTCCTCGATAACCGGGACAAGTTCGTCAGATGGCCCCGCAACATCAACAGACGTGGAGCACTTCACTAGCGAAGCCTCGGGAGCAGGTCCTTTTGGTATGGATGTGTCTGTAGAAACTGGGGCATCCAACGCTCTAGCCGGGGAGTCTGGGATTTCATGAGGATGTGTAGAACGAGAAGTATGTAGAAGCCCGTATTGGTGCAAAAATTCATCCCTCAACAAAAACTTGATGCTTCTCTCTGCTACGGCCACGGCACTCAATCTGTTAAAAGTCTGCTTATGGACCGGATCTCTAGAGGGAAGAGGAAGTGCTGAAAAGAGCAAAGAATGAAATTAGCAATTGGTAATTCGGATCTCGAGAAAGCTTAAAAATGGAGACAGGTAATCTTACTTCCTACTCTTCAATCGGCATAGAACCCTGGGGGGCAGCGAGCAAAGAAAAATTGGTTCAAAAATCCATGAACGCTTTCGGTAAGATCAGAAATAAGTTTGCGGTTTCTAGCACTCCTCACAATTATAAGGGAAGGATGATCTCTACTCTTTGCAAACGAGCATAAGTAACGAATTTCTTCAAAACTTGGTAAGCGATCAAAAGTTCTTCTGAACAAAACACACAACCCCATCAAGATGGCATAACCATTAGGATGAAGTTGGGACGGAGAGATTGACAACCGAAGAAGAAGAATTCGGAGAAAGTCATTAAAAGGAGGGATCGCCCCGCTTAAACACATTTGACGATTGATTGCAATAAAGCCATGGGGAGGACTGTCGGCGGTATCACTTGGCCCAGGGAGTAGGACATCACTTTCAGCAAAACCAAATTGAGTGCGCAGCTGAGTAAATGCTCTCGGGGTTAGAATAGTTAGGGTTCTCTCTGGAGGGTCCTCTATAGGAAGAGCTACCGGAAAAGTTTCTTCCTCTTGAGCTGCCATTTCTTCTTGATGGGAAGTCATTCTACATAAATAACTGGATATTCAAACATCAAGGTGCACGTTTCCTAAAATGTGTGTGAGGTGTTGTATAAAATTAACAAAGCAATAAACAAATATAACTGGAATGAAAACTAGCAAGCATTTGTTAGTTATGAAATCTAGGGACTATTGTTTTAAGCCTAAATATGCAAGTATAATGTTGATACAAACAAATCAGTTCAGATTGTTGACACTTTGCATTAATGTTTAACTTTAGTTGATTGATTCACAAGCATTTCATGCAATATATTTAAGTTGCTCGACTAATCTGTCATCTGATGTAGGCAGTCAATGGCAGTATTTTCGCCTTGGTTTTCTTTGTTTGTTATTTTCAGCAGGTTGGCAGCTTATAAGTCAATGCAGTCTGTGAAATAATACAATGAGAATCAAGCAAGTTTAGGGTTGGGGCACTTCAAAATTCAGACAATTTAGTTCGGCAGTTCAAGTCAAATACCCAAAGTGGGTCTATGCTCCTAAATGACAACACGTCCAAAGCTTAAGTATTAAGTCGGCTACGATTTAAAAATCCTTCGCGAGTTAAGGCTAAGTTCCTTCGTTCCTTAAATCGGTAGTCCTCTAGGTCGTGAAGGAGTAATCAGGAGAAAGGCTCCGGTTCGAAGAAGTGGGAATTTCCCCAAGTGTTAACTCGTCCACGATTCAATTCTTAAAGTTTAGGTCGGCCAAAAAATTAGGTCATCTGAATTTGCTGAGTCGCCTCCGAACCAACATTTCACTCCATTCAACCCATTAACCCGATAACCATTTCATCAACAACAGCCTTCATTCCTGCTCTCGAATCACCCAATACAACAATTCGAAATTGTTACAAGTCCAATACCCTGCCATCAGAGATCATCGAGTTTAAGGTGATAAACCATCTTAGTTGTATCAACGATCATCTGAAGCCGAATCGAGCAACCTAGGCTTCATCAACTATAAATGTGATGGGATTCGTGATGGAGAATCGTACAAGGAGGCAATTCGAGTTCGAGCGACAGAATTCACGAATCGATGGTAATCTACGGTCAAAAGAAGAGTAAAATCACTTACGTAATGAATGGTAGAGACTATCGGTGATCAGTTGGAATGAAAACGCTTTCAGGAACTTGAGAATATTTTAATGGCAGAATTGAGCAAGGGAACAAGTAATGAAAAAGAAGGAGATGGATGTTTTATACCTTACAGTAGGGATGCCTGAAGCGGCAGATATAACTGTTGGGTCGCAACCGACCTAGTGGCGGACGAGTCAAAGGACATCGAAACACACGACCTAACCATTAGGCGCGTACTTCGAGGGGCAAATGTTAACTCCATCTCGGCCATGACTCACCGATCTAGCATATCAAACAGTTAGCGACCCAAGTTCTGCCGACCCAAGGCACAAAGGGATGCCGACCTAATATCTTAGCATGGAAGACCGACCTAACTGCATAAGGTTTAAGAAGGATACCGACCTAAGGGACTTGAGAAGCAGACCGACTTAAGGCTCAAAGGAAGTTCCGACTCAACAGCCTTAGCTTGTTACCGACCTAACCTATGAACCGACTCAGAATGAGTGACGACTCAACTGGTTGCCGACTTAACAGGGACAGCGACTCACCGGGTTATAACCTTAATGCCTTAAAGATGTTGGCCGACTCGTGGGGCAGACCGACCTAAGGCCTATGGTAGGTCGTTCGCGACCTAAGCAAGCGAATCGGATACCTCATCATTTTATGACCTGGCCCCATAACTCGTTTACGACTTTGGACTTGCGTGAAGTCAGGTAAGTCGGCTTAACTCTACTAGACTGTGGATTTGCTTCTATAGGTCGGCCGCGACTCAACTAAATTCGATCACGACTCATGACTTGAGCGAAAAACTGCTGCCCAGAATCACACCTATAAATACGCGACCACCTCCAACGTTCAAGGGACTTTTGGCTCATTCTTTTCAAGCACCGATACTCTGCTACATTCCAAACCGACTCGACACTCAAGGCTTTCAAGACACGTAGAACGCTACCAACAACTTCAAGAAGGAATCTCATACATCCGACATGGATTTGAAGACTTTCACTCACATTGAAGTTTAAGCCATTCGTTCAAAGTGTTTAGTAATTCAAAGTGTATTGTACTTGGGAAGAATTGTATCGATCTGTAACGAATTCGTGAATAAAGATATTCAAAGTGGACGTAGGCAAACTATTAAGCCGAACCACTATAAAATCGCTGTTGTTTACTGTTTTTTCTGCAGTTTTCTGTTTATACTCTGTTCCCGAATCATCGGGTGGTGCTTTCACAGCTACACTTTACACACCGGGGTGTTGGCGTTCAAATTTTAGCGTTAACATATACATATCTGTGTATGCGTGTGTGTGTATATGTATAAATTATATAATAATATTTATTAAATATATATAAGTTTATGCAAACTTGGACTGTTTCTTTGTCTCCGTTGCCATTTGTCTCTCATATAACACATACATATCAACATATATTGCAACTCAGTTTCACACATATAAATCATATATATATATATATATATATATATATATATATATATATATATAAAATCCCAAATCATATACAAAACATCAATACTTAAAAACATTACTATTTACAACAAATCAAACTCAAACAACCCACCGTACAACAAAACATTCTACCAACATACACAAAATCAATCTTCAACATCTCAAATTGTATCAATTATATCAAAACAAGCCAATACATCATCCAACATCTCCTCAAAATTGTAACGACCCGAATTTGTCATCTTTTTTGGGGTAATTAACTGATTTTAAATCACTGGAATATTAATTTTTATTAGTCGAATAAATAAATTTTTTGATGTTTAAAATATTTGAATATATATATAAATTGATTAGAACTATGTTAATTTTAATAAATAAAATTTCTGGATATGATAAATTTTATAGAAATATGTATACAAAATCCACCATTAAAATTCAAGATAATATATATATATATATATATATCTATAGACAAATATATATAAACTTCATTTTGATGTTTAAATATATATATATAAGCGATATATATATGTATATATGTTTATGAAAATATTGTATGTGTAAAGGAATATATATATACACACATACACACACATACACACATGAATGAATAAAACTCATGGTGGCAAAATTCAAACTTATGTGAATATGCTGTGAATTATGTAAATAGGTTAAATAAAAATATATATTGCATATGTATGCATATCTACATATATACGTATAAAAGTGTTATGATAAAATAATGTATATGAAATAAATTTTACAAGAAGTACCTAACTTAGCAAGTTAATACATGCTTTTGTATATGAGTACTAAACCTGGTAGTATACCTAAAACCCTGTACTTCTTTCGAGAAAATAGCTCTGTTCCATGTTCATTTTGTTCAAAAACAGTTAGACAATCAACTTCAAAAATCCAAAGCCCAACACCTGTTTAGTTTTAACCTATGATTCCAAAATCAAAGTTGCTTTTTTGTGTGTAGATCATTTTAAAATTGGTTTCATTTAAATTCGTCAAGCATAGGATGAGAAAACCTTATTTTACAGTGAGTAGGTTGGTTAGGTTGAAAATCAACTTTCATGATTAATGTTTGGATTATATGTTCATGATCGTTGTTGGAAATGGTGATTTTAGGAGGTGGTTCATAATTTTTAGGGCGGTGTGGAGTGAGAAAAGTTGGGATGAATGGTTTTGGGCGAAGTGGCAAATTCTAGCGAAGGATTCGATTTCGTGGTTTACCGTTTGACACGGAGGAGGGTGAGGGGAAGGTACACACGAGAAAAATGGCACGGTAATTTTTAAATGATCGAGGAGAGGAAACGAGGTTGATTTAGGGTTTAAAGTGGGTTTGTGCTCGACTTTGATTTACGAGGGAATGAAGACGTGGCGGTGAAGGTAGAGGCATGCGGTATGGGGGGAATAGGAAGAGGTGGTCTCTATAAAGCTTCAGGCAAATTTTGGTGAGGGACGGAGGTCGAGGTGGCCGAAGCAGAGCGTTTGACCGTTGGGTGGTTTAAGTTTTTTCTTGGGTTGGGTTCGAATCAGCGAACGGAGGCTTGCCATGGGTTCGAGTAAATGGATGTGGATGGTAGGGTCATAGGTGATGGTGTAGATGGTCGGCGGCCAAGAGGGGACATCGAGGGCCGTGTGCACGTGCACGATAGCGTCCACAGTCGAGTTTGATAAAAGAAATAAGAGAGGAGAGAAAGAAATACTAGGAGGAAGAAGAGATGGTTGGGCACGGGTTGAACTGTTTGGGCCAAGTTTGCATATGTGTGGGCCGAGTATTCTTTTTTTAAGAAAATTACATTTATTTTTACATTAAAAATATTTAAAATTTAAATATTTCTTATAACTCTTTTGAAAACCATTCAACGTGAAGATTTCTACTGTTTGATACAGTTTAATTATTATAATAATTAAAATGAGAGATTAAGTATATTCTAACTTGACCTAAATCTTTTATCAATTAATAAATCAGTTATTAAATAGATGGTTTATCTTTTTAAAATAACTAACGATAAATCATTTTGCAATTTCTCTAATTTAACATTATATTGGATTAAAAATATTAGTAGATTTGATTTAATTTTAGTTGATTATGATTAGGAATTGTTTAAATACGAGCTATAAATCGTTAAGTTGGTTAACGACCTATGCTTTGGCTTATTTCTATTGGATATTTATTCAATTATTCTTGGCTGTGCCTTTAGTAGCCAAACGAATTTAAAATAGCTAGAACAAAATGTTGGCATGTTTTACTTAAAGTGAACATATGTAGCAAATTCCCACGTGCGAATGTTGGTACTCTGAATATGAATTGTTTATTTTAAACAATTTACCCTTTTAAATTTATTTCTTGGATTCGAAGAGACCGGGATCGGATATCGTGTTATCCGGAACCACTTCGTTCGAATATCCACTACAAACCTTTATAGTTTCAACTATAGAGCCTAATATACAGAATTTTGTTTAATGTAACAAATTAGACTAATTTAAATAAGTATTGTACATAGACACTATTATAATATCGATGGATTTCTGTAAAAGTGTTTTGGGTTATAATAACATAAAAACTCATCGTGTTTTGAACGACTTACCTTGGTTTTCAAAGAATTTTTATCACTTAAGCATTTCAAATTTAGTGTGTTTTACCCATGCTGGTTTCCAGCCTGACTTGGGTGTTACTTTATTGTAATGCTTGGGTCAAACCGAGTTTTACAGAATTCAGGACAGGTTGCTTTGGAGCTCGGGAGACGAGCTGAATGACAGAGACGTATTGCGCATATTTGATTATATTCCGCTGTGTATTTTAGATGGTATATTTAGCATTTAGGGACAAGTTATTATAACTGTCCAGATTATATATGTGATGATTGTACTTTGATAATCTGTATGTATATGTTCTTCTTTTGTATAAAATGTTGTTATTGTATATTATATTTTATTCTGATGCGAATGTGAGATTCTGTGTTGTTGTTATTTCTATTTTCTTATTCTATCCATTTTCTTCTTAAACCTTAACAACCTGGCATTTCCAGCACTCGATTGCTCGACACTCTATACAGTGAACGTATTAATGCCGATTTTCGACGGCCGAAAACACCTGGTCGTTACAAAAATGTACTGAACATACCAAAATACGTCATCAACACCATCTCTAAGTGCATATATGTATCATATTCAAACATAAACACAAAAATCATACCTATCAATCCCCATCATCACCTCCGAAACCACCCGACGAAGGAAACATGCCATGCTGCTGCATATACGTAGCCAAGAGCTCATCCAATTGCCTCATCTCTACAACGCGACAGTATTCTGCTCCTCCAGCTCTACAATCCTAGCTCTCAGCTTCTGAATCTCTTCTTTGTTTTGAGATTTTTGGTACGTGCTTTGCTTGTTCCTAACCAGCAATATATGATCTAATAAGAGATTTGTGTCTAATGTCTAGCAAAAAATGTGAGCTTAGCAGCCGCTATGACATTGTGAAATGGAGTAGCGTTGGGATTCAAAGACATTATTACCTTACTTGCTTTGACTAAATTGAGAATGGTGGTTTGTCTTCTCAATCTAGTGTTTGTACATGTATAAATATCGAAGAGAAACCAAATTGATAAGAAATGGGATCATGAAAATCTACGTTATTGTTATAAACTAAGTTATTTCTTTAAAATCTAAATTTGATTAACTTAGTTATTTTTACAAACTAAGCTATTTCTTTAAAAACTAAATTAACTTTTATTAACTTATTTTTTGTTATAAACGTAATTAATTTTTATAAAACTTACTTAACTTTAGTAAAATTTAGTTAATTTTTATAAATTAGGTTAACTTTTATAAGTTTAGTCAATTTTTGTAAACATAATTAATTTCATAAATTTATTTAATTCTTATACTACTTGGTTAATTAACTTAGTTAAATTTTTATATAGCTTGGTTAATTTTTATAAATTTGTTTAATTTTTTTAAATTTTAGTTAATTTTTAGGAAATTATTTAATTATTATAAAATTTGGTTAATATAGTTAATTTTTATAAACTTTGATAATTTAGTTAAACTTTATAAAAAATAGTTGGTTTTTATAAAAGTTTAGTCAACTTAAATAAAATTTGTATAAAACTTAATTTTTTTATAAACTTAGTCATTCTTTTATAAAATTAGTTAACTTCGTTAAAAATTTGTAAAACTAGTTAGTTTTTTGCAAACTTAGTTAATGTAACTCAGTTAATTTTTATAAATTTGTTTAAGTTATATAAAATTTAGTTAGTTTTCAAAAAAATATTTAATTTTTACAAAACTTGGTTAACTTAGTTAATTTTTATAAACTTAGTTAATTTAGTTAAATTTTATAAAAATAGTTAATTTTTGTAAAACTTGGTTAACTTTGTTAATTTTTATAAACTTAGTTAATTTAGTTAAATTTTATAAAAATAGTTAATTTTTATAAAACTTGGTTAACTTAGTTAATTTTTATAAACTTAGTTAATTTAGTTAAATTTTATAAAAATAGTTAATTTTTATAAACATTTAGTCATATAAAACTTAATTATTTTTTATTATTGTTTTATAAAATTAGTTAACTTTGTTAAAATTTGTAAAACTAGTTGGTTCTTATAAATATGTTTAATTTTAATAAAATTTGCTTAACATAGTTATTTTTTGTAAAAGTTAGTTACTTTTTGTAAACTTGGTTAATCTTTATAAAATTTTAACTTAGTTAATTTATATAAAACTTAGTTAAATCTCAACTTTTTTTGGTAGAAGTTAGTTACTTTTTTAAAAATTAGTCTCCCTTTAAGAATTCTCTTTATATTTTAGGTTACAATATTGATATTCATGATGCTTAGTAATTACTTGAAATGGCATCGTTTTTCTCTTCTATTTAAGATTTTATATTATGGTTGAATACTTGTAAGAAGCAGTAATTGTCTATTGGGATTTCAATCTGAGTAAATTATGCATGTTCTTTTGTTTGTATAAATCTAAAATGCTGTTCATTACCACTTGGTTACCAAAGCCATAACGTTTTTTCCATATTGGTGGATCCATGAAAGCTTTAAAAACCGCGTCCTCCTCATCAGTAGTCAACTGATATCGTCCGGTTCTCTCAAGTAGTTGTGCTTATTGTTGCATAAATTTTTCCCGTAATGAAAAATAAAAATACAACTGAAATTTACACTACATTATTTAATTCTTTATAATTAATTAACTAAACCGATCATTAATAACTTATAACTTAAAATATGATTACCTGTGCTTTGGTTGATTTCTCGTCATGCCATGAGTACGAAAGTGTGCCATGTTCATTTTGATGCTCGATAGCATGAGTACGGGCAAATACATCTATGTAGGAGATGGGACCCATACGCTCTCTTTTCTGAAATAATTATTATGTATCATTATTGTATATACAAAATTTTACAATGCAATAATTGTTTATAATCAAAATTAATAAATTTACCATCTCTTGATGGTAACACTGGAATAACTTAGAACTACCATGATGTGTGACTGGATTCTTATATCTGTTCGCAAAGTTTCTATCTGACTCTACCTGTAAATTTAAATTGAACAAGTTAAAGTGATATTATATATATGCTCTATATACTGTGTAATAGATTGTATATGAAACTTCAATTTAAATAATTAGTAAGAGATTAGTAAACTTACCTTCGCGTCATCATTATTCCACCAAACAACCCAAGCATCCCACATGCTTGCGCTCATCTAGTCTGGCTTCTTCCCCGCTTTTTTCACGGTCGATATTGTGTCACGGTAGTTCTTCCTCATTTTCTTTATCCAACAGTTTTTGCAAAGGAGAGTGTCAACTTCTTTCAAATCTACTACCCCCTACACGTTGAAAACATATAAGTTATACATTTATACTTAGTAAGCAAACTATGCAATGGTTATATATAACGATACAAATACACACTTACGAGGAAGTCTTGGAATAGATACAATCTATGATATGAGGTTGGATTTTATCCCACCTAGGCCAGCATGCAGTCATCCTGCTCTTGTATGCAAGCTTGGAAATATCAAGAACAAGCTCTGATTGCATCAGCTCAAATCCTCTGTGTTAAATATGATATAGACCATTAATAAATCATGACTAATTTTTCGTACAAAAAATATTTATGATGGTGAAATAAGTTTAATACTTACCTTTCCGCTTTGGGCTGTAACGTCACTGTGGGACGCTATGCCTGCTCTAATAGGCCATTGTCATCACCTCCAACGGCGGTCCCTCTCTGAGAAGAAGAGGGGGAACCTCAATGGAAAGAACTCCGACGTTGAAAAAATGACATAACACCTATCATAGACATATCATTTTGTTGTGGCAGAACATATCATTTATTTATGAGAAAACATGTCATTTTTTATGAGAAAAATGTAACATTAAAAATTACATAAATTACCTTCAATCAAAATGTACATTATTAATTCAGTCCTCATCGTATTCTGTTTCAGACATGGTCTCGTACTCTATATTGTTTTCCTCTATAGTCTCAAATGCTTCTACTAAAATATTTGATTCATCATTTAGAGGCCGAAAATTAGTACGATCATCGGCTATTATTATTTCTCTATTTTCCGCAACATTCGTCTGATAATCTTATTTGTTTGGAATATCTTTCCATCAAACGTAAATCTTGCATTTGTTTTAAAAACTACCAACCAATCTACTTCACTCTTTTTAGAGATGGATATGGAACGCAATAAATTTGTTGTGCTTTTTTGGCTAGTACAATAGGATCATACTTATGATAATGCGAGGTATGCTTTATTTCAACAAGAATATGATCTTTGTGCACATTGGTTTCCGAACATGGAACATTGCCGAACCAATTGCATCTAAACAAAAAATCTTCCTCCGCAAGTCATTTGAAATATGTCAATTGCAAAAACTAATTTAGCACGCTATAAAAATCGTTTATATGATTATTTGGGTCATCACTACCTCTAATAAATACGTTGGTATTGTTAGTTAATTTTTCAACACCATATTCTTTAGTGTTGAATTTATATCCATTGACGAAGAATAATGGATATGTCTTGACATTTCATTTTTGTCCGAACACAATATGTTTCAATCCTTCGTCGATCACATAATTTCTCGAATCATAAACATAGTTCGAAAACTAACCAGCGAATTCTTTACTAGGATCTCCGCACGGATGTTGTGATTCAAAAACACTGCAGATATAGACGGTATATTGCATTATGATCTACATGTGTGTTATTGTAATAAATACATTAAGAATTATTAGTTAATATTACCTAATAAATGGTGCAACTTCAGCACAATTAAGAAGAATATATGTATGGGCTACATGATAATCTCTATTGTCTAATCATACTTCCACGCATTTTTCAATAGGTCGACCATAAAAATAGATAACATTGCTTAAGATGAATCTTGTTCAATGCCTTCATCATTACCCGCAACATTTTCAAATAATAAATTGACATCGTCATTGAAATAAAGAGAGAGAAAGAACGAAGCTTCTTCTTCGATATATGATTTGCAAATCGAACCTTCAACTCGTGCTTTTTACCTTACTTTTTTCTTTAGATGATTTAAGTAGCTATTAAAAAATTATTTCAAATTAAAATTTACTTATATATGTAATCAAACCAATATTTAACATACTCAATACTAATACCTTTCAAATGGATACATCCATCCATATTACATAGGACTCGAAGACGTGCTTCAAATGAAAGATGAATAGATAAATGCTCCATTACATTAAAGAAAATCGAAGGAAATATTTTCTCTAGTTTGTAGAGCAATATAGGGATTTCTACTTCAATTTTACATAGACGATCAACTTTTAACATAGTCGAACAAAGATCTTTATAAAATAAACTACGTTCTGTTATAACCATCCAAACTTTTAGCTGCAATAGTTCTTCGAAAGCGATAGGTAACAAATTTCCATCATTAGGTGATAATTATGGCTTTTCGTCCCACTCAGTTTATCATTTTTATAGTTGACACTTCTACGAAGATTAAAAGAAATCCCTTCAGGAAATCTTAATCCTTCCACCCATTTTAACAAAACTTTAACTTGGTTATTGTCTAACTCATAGCATGCTTTAGGCTTTTTTAGTATCATTTGGCTAGATAGGAAGCTCGGAACACTTGTTTCTTATATATCACGTCTCAATTTCAAATTGTCCTTAGTCTTCCTCTTAAAACTCAAAATTGTATTAAACACATTATCAAACATGTTTTTCTTATTGTGCATCATGTCGATATTATGATGAAGCAGGAGGTCTTTTCAATAAGGCAACTCTCAAAATATACTTTGTTTGCACCAATTATGAATCTTTGATTTACCTGGAATTTCATTTTGTCCTTCGATTTCATGTTTCTTTGGACAATCCTTTATAAGTACGTATATTTCTTCACTTGACGAAATCGTTGGTGGTTGCTTGGTCTCTTGTCTATCAGCTATAAAAAAATTAATCTCTTCCAAAAGGATAATTAATATGAAGAAAACATCGACGACAATCAAGCCATGAAATTTTCTTCCCATGCGGTAAAAAATATACTCGTGTTTCTTTCATGCAATAAGACAAGTTGCACGACCGACCGTAACCTGAAAGCATTGCATATGCAAGAAAATCACTAATTAGTTAATAACAAAGAAATAAACATATGAAAATTCTTTTTTTTGAAATGTCGTATGTTTCAATTCCTTCATGTCATAGTATTTTCAACTCTTCAATCAATGGTTGCAAATAAACATCGATTTCTTATGTCAAATCATAAGGGCCAGGGACGACAATAGTGAAAAATATATATGGAGTTTACTACACATCCACGGAGGTAAATTATAAGGCATAACGATAATAGGACAAGGCAAATATTTAGAACCAAATTGAGAGAATGCTGAAAATCCATCCGTATATTAATCAAATCTAACATTATGGCTCTCCACTGCAAAAGCGGGATATGTCTTATCAAATTGTTTCCATGCTTCTCCATCATCTATGTGTGTTAATGTACCTTTTTTGTGTTTACACACCGTGCCATCTCAAATGTGGCGCGGTTATAGAAGATGCATATAACATTTGAAACCTAGTAATGGGTGAGTAATGCATACGCTTGTATAGAACTTTCTTTCCCTGCTTTTTCCTTGATTTGTATCTTTCCTTGTGACATATTCTATATTTCATAAGATCAATGTCCCCTAAAACAACATGCAACCATTTAAACAAGTGTCTATTTATTTTATACAACAAATCAAAAGCAGGCCTAAGTTTTTTCACTTCATAATGATTTTCACACATTAAATTATGGGGTGGCATATGTCATTTTGCAGCTTGTACAACGGCTATAAATCTGGCTTCTGTGAAGTTGTATTTTGATTTCATCGCGATGTACTCTACAGTAACTGATAATTGGGTGCCGCTTTTACATCCATCCCAAAGGGGTTTCTTAGAAGCATCCAATAAATTATATATTTTCTTTGCTCTAATATTTGATTCTTCTTCGACATTTACAATGTCATCATCAACTTCAACCATAGGGAATATTGATGATGTTGCATCTTCAACCATATCTTCTAAGGGATTCGCTATGGTAGTGTCATTACCCACCTCCTCCTCTGACTGTATAGGATTAGGTGGTACAAATTCTTCATGACGATCCCATAAATAATAATCCGGCACAAAACCGTATTAGCAGAAATAAACTTTAACCATATCTGGTACCAAATGCTTCAAGAGTTTGTACCTACCACACAGACTACGAATTTTTTCATCATTTCCGTTATTACTTAAAGAGAATTCAATAAATACGTGTATACCATTATAAAAATATTCCTTTATTGAACCTCTCAACTCCCTTCGTGGTTGATACATCCAACTCTGATCAACAAAGTAGGTGCTCAATTATTCTTTTTAAGAAAATATGATAGAAAATCAAAAAAGGTATTGATCATTTTATAGACTGACATTTAACTTTTCAATTCATTTATACATTTTAATTTTTTATTAATTACATAATATATATATATATATATATATATATATATTTTTAGTTCATTTATACATTTTAATGTTTCTTTAACCATAATTCATTTATTATTATCATTTATACATTTTATGGATTGGCACAAATTATGAATATCATATTAAATTTTTAGTTTATTATTTTATATATTGACGGTCGATCATCCTATTTCCCATTACAAATACAATAGTAATTACATTTCATAAATCATTTTATTTTAAACGATTCGACAAAATTTCGACAGCACTTCCCTTTTGCTCCTTGCATCTTGCTCAAATACGTGTATATAAGGAACAAAAAGAAAGTATTGTCGAAATTTTGTGAACCGCTTAAAATGAAATAATTTACAAAATGTTATTACTTTATTGTATTTGTAACTTGTCCAACATACAAACAAATCTGACAAAACCTGTTTTAGATGAATACT
Organism: Allium cepa; assembly: GCA_030765085.1. NCBI lineage: Eukaryota > Viridiplantae > Streptophyta > Magnoliopsida > Asparagales > Amaryllidaceae > Allium > Allium cepa. The sequence goes on from CM060944.1 coordinate 456,447,958, forward strand.
GAAGCCCCTTTTGTGACAGAAACAAACATTCATATAATGATCATATATAATACTTGTCAAATGGGGCCAAAAACTCTCTAACCGATTTAAAAAATAAAGCACATTATGCACCAATTTTTTTATATATTACCGTTACATAATTTTTTATTAATTATATAAAATATTAGCGTTTGTACAGTAATTTGTTTATAATTTAACGTTTTATTAATTATATAATATATTATATAATTTTTTATAAAATATTTTTTGTTTTCAAATTTAAAGTGTTATGAATAGAATAGTATGTTTTAAAAAATAAACTACAATATACAATAGTTTATCGCATGCCACACATTCTAACAAACTAGGTTTTATACATAATTAAGGGTCTAAATTAGTAAACAATTATCTAAATAAATTATTGTTTTTGACATTTTAGAAAACATGCACAAACATTAAATTATGCGCATCTATACTAATTACCTCAAGCTAGCCCTAACGCGCTTATACACTAATTAATGCATATACACATACACTAAATTATACATTAATTTTTCGATTTAAACAATAATAACCGTAATTAGCATTCGATGGGGTATAATAAATAATCAATGGGTAATATAAATAACTAGAATCACAAATTAACCCTAATTTAGCAAATGAAAATTAATTAGGGTTAAGGAAAAAAACCTAATTGGAGATGAATTAGTGGCCTAGGGTTGTGGAGAGTGGAGAATGATGAACTTGTTGATGGTCGGGGAGTGATGCGGATTCACCGGCGATGGAGAAGGGATGAGGAGCTAGGGTTTTGAGCGATTTGGGGTAGGTGAAAGAAATGAAACAGCTCACGGGCTAGTGGCTAAATATACGCGACCTTCCAACGGCTGTTAATGGATTTAATTAGCGACGACTTCTGACGACTTCTAACGTATGACGACCCACCATTTCGACCCTCGAAGATCGACATTAATATATCCTCGGTATTCACATGTCGCAAACTCAAGTGCCGAAGAGGTAGATAATCAAGGGTTTTTGAAAGAAATAAAGATAGAATAACAACAGAATTTCACATTCGCATTAGTTATACACATGAAAAGTACATACAATCACTCCAAGTGATTCATCGGAGTGACGATAAGTATTAACCCATCTAGAGATAGTTATAATTGCCTATCCTTAAAGAGGCTGGTAGATATTAAATACATAATACATGATATAGCGGAAATTTAAAATAGATCATGATTGACAAAAGGACCATCTAGTCTTCATGCTCCATGCTCCTTCCAAAATGATCTAGGTTACTTGACTACTTGACTGCCCGAGAAAATAGGGCACCTGCAGTTTAAGGAAAAAGTAAAATAAACTCTAGGTCAGTCATGAGACTGGTGTGAGAAACTCAAAATATGAATATTTGAAAAACAAAAAGGGTATCTCATAAGACTACCCTGCACAAAACACGGAACAGGTTTTTACCTTATGATAACCAAATCATTTCTACGTAAAACTCGGTGATATTACTTTTAATGACATTCTTTGAAAACTTTTCAAAATAAATATATTCATATTGCCGAAATTTTAAAATTCCAGCATAATAGGTTTACAACTAAAACCGAAGGCACTTATTGGAGATTGGATTTTCATTGAATAGCGAGGTAAAGGATGACCTTCCGTATAGTACATTTCTAGAGAAAAGTACCAAGGATTGACATCTTCGAAACTTCTGCAAACTATGAATGGCCTACCCATAGACCCATCTGGTGGCGGATAGAACCGAATCTGATTTCACTTCGGCTTATCAACCTATTCGGGATCCCATAGCATACACCACATAATTTACACCCGATATCATAGTGGATAGAAATAAATAAATCCAGAAAGGTGATGTCATACCCTAATGGTTTCAATCCACTTAGCCTTAAAGCAACCGTTGTTTCACAATTCCCCAGGTGTGAGGCTTGGGGTAAAGTTTACCTTTTTTAGAACATTTTTACTTAAAATTCTACATTGCCATTTCCAACAACATACTATTGATACACACAAAGTAAAACATTTGAGCTCGTACGTCTTAGAGAAGGGTGTTAAATATATATGAAGTGGTTAGTTCCTACACCATCGAACAGATGTACATATATAGAGATCAATGCACTGTGATCTTAGAAATGCAATATCAAACATTCATCCATACAAGTTGTCCAAGAATAAGATAAAACTAAGGCACTCTTCTATCACATCCTGTCGAGCATTATCCCTAGGATTAATAGTGAATCTTGCATACCAAGATTCCAAAATGAAAGGACCACTGTTGTTTATTTATCTCAGGAGCTACTCTGAAATTATCAACAAGGAGTCCTTCCATTATTGTAACGACCCGTATTTTACGTGTCGATGATATCGTAGGATTATTAGGTCGTTGGTATTGTTTATGTCGTCCAAAGCTTAAGTCGTCCGGAGTTAGCTCGTGAGCGATTTAGTGAGGTAGAACGACCTAGGAGTTAGGTCGTGTAAAAGTTATGTCGTGTGAAAGATAGGTCGGGTGGAGCGACCTATAGAGGTAACGACCTAAGTATATTGAGCGACCTATAGGATTGGGCCGACCTAGGCGAGTTAACGACCTAAGAGTGTGGGCGACTTATAGGATTAGCGACCTATAGGACGGGAACGACCTAAGGTAGATATCCGACCTATAGAAATGAGTGACTTAGGGTTAGCGACCTAGCAGTTAGGCGAGTTAACGGGTTGAAGGTAGTTAACGACCTAAGAGCTATCGGGTTAGGGGTCCCAACGACCTAGTAGTAAGCGACCTAAAGCAGAGTGTTGCGTAGAGTTAGGTCAAGTGTAGCGACCTAAGAAGGGTAGCGACATAAGGAGGCTAGTTACGATTGGTTAGGTCGTAAACGACCTAAGTTAGAATGCTGTGTTTGTTAGGTCGCAGGGATGATAGGTCGCGTGAGTGATAGATCGTGGGGTTGCTTAACCCAGTTAGGTCGATCGGTCGCATGGATCGTTAGGTCGCGTGAGTACACCAGTTAGGTCGGGGAAGTGGCTAGGTTGTTAGGTCGTGATGTTTTAGGTCGTGGATGACCTAATAGTGAGCGACCTAAAACCGAGCGACCTAAAAACTGCCTATAAATACACGGCCATTTCCTCACTTTTTGGCACCGGATTTTGAAGCGACGAAGTGCTGCCATTTTGAGAGCTCAACTTCTACATTTCTTTATCTTCTTTTCTCCACTCCAATCTAGTTCTAACATCTATACAAGATCGAAGATCGAGATTGAAGATCCAAGAGCTAAAGTTGAAGATCTTCATCCAACCAAGCTAGATTTCATCGTTTCAAGCGGGATTTCGACGAATCAAGCTTGAAGCTTCGTTGTCCAGATCTGAAGTTGATAGTTTTTGAAGTGTTTGGGTGATTTGGTGAGTGGTAGTTATCTCTCACGCGGACCCAAAGGAGTATATTGGATCGGTGGTTTGTTTATGTGTTGTAGATAGTGATTTCATACATTTTCCTTAGATCCAAGTGTAGATCCATTACTTATGAAGATGTTGACTTATGCAAGTTCATTCATCAAGTTGTAGAGACAAAACCCATGATTTATATTTGTTAGATCTATGCTAAAAACCCATGATTCATGTATGTTAGACTTATGCTCATTTATTTACGAAATTGCCATTATAGTTAAATTGCTTATTAGATCTGGTTTGAATGCTTGATTGTTTGGACGTATGATTGATTTGATTGTTTCAAGTTAGCTAGTAGTTGATTTGGAACAAGATGGTCGAAGATGATTCGAAAGCTAGGTGGAAAGGCTCTTGAATGGTGAAAGCTGTTTGTGACATATGAAGCGGATGATAAAGCTCATATGGATGGATTGGATGATGATGGACTTTGCTATGATTAGAGGAAGCGAAGCATGATGATGAGATGGACTTTGCTAAGATGTGATGAAGCAAAGTATGATGTGAGATAGTCGTGGCTTAATCCAGGCAGGGATCATTCCAAGCATGTTGATAATTTGAAGGGTAGTTCGAGTTGGTTGATAATGGTTGGCTTGAGAGGTAGCTTGGGCTAGGTTGAGAATAGTCGTCAAGGAGGATGACTAGAAGGCTTGGATTTCCTCGTTGTTGAAGGTTCTAGCAGACTCAAAGCAAGAGTACAAGGGTTGCCCTAAAAGACTACGGGTAGGTGGTCTGGACACCCTAAAGACTACAGGTAGGTGGTCGAGTACTCTGGGTAGATTCGATATACCTAGGCACGGGTCACGATGACGTGCGGAGTTATGTCTAGAACCGGGGTTACCATTAGCCCTTGATAGATGGCTCAGGAAGGAGTCGGTCATTCAATTAACGGTGATATCGAAGCAAGGTTAACAGTGATAGCCAGAGACATGGATGTTTGGTTGTATCATCATTCGGTCTCAAGAGCGGTGTTTTATGGTGCTTATCTGATCTTGGTCTAGGCCTTTGGGGTTTGTGCTTGGAAAACATCGACCTTGACTCGAGTGATAATTACTTTACTTAAATTGTCTGTTTTTCTATGCTTGTTTATGCTTAGTGGGTCTAGGGGCTATCACTGTAGAATGAGGTGGAGTGGGATGGTTGAGTCCCTATTCCTTTTATCCTTTATGCTCTTTTGGTATGTTTGATAGTTAATTTACTGCTCACTAAGACTGTTGTCTGACTCAAGGTTTTATGTCTCCTCTTATTACCTTGGGCTGTTCATCCATGTTTGGGATGGGCAGACTAGGTGACAGGTGGCAGGTGCTGATCTTAGTGGCTCACGCTGATGATGACGAAGACGAGCAGGAGGCTTTACATATTATTTTCATATTCTATGTACTGGATATTCCGCTGATTGTTGATTACTCTGAGTGCTATGTAGTGAGGCTTCTTGTATTCATGATTTAGACCATGTATAAAGCTATTGTGATTAGATGATGATATTCTGTTCTATGGGAGCTTCACTATATTATATTTCTCTATTGTATTTTATCCATGCGCTGTGAGTTTTACGATAGAGTCTGCAATGTTTATTCTACCCTTGACTTTCGTCCATGGCTGCCTGGCACACTTTCAGCGCACTATTCCCTTGTTTCCGTGCGGGAGTCATGGGCGGTCGTCACAATTATGAAGATCCCCGCCTTCAACTTCATCTTCTTTCACATGTCATCATTTTCGAACTTGTAAATCGGTTCGAAGTGGTTTTCGGATAATAATCATTCAAATCTGACCCCAGTTCCTTCGAACTAACCATCGATTAAAAGATGTTAAGGTTTAAGGGTGATTATCATTTCATTAATTTGTATCCTTTTATCCAAAATATCTTATCGGAGATATATATATTTTTAAACATTTCTTTCCGGTATATACAAAATCATTAAACCACTCTTTAACTTTGGAAATATCAAATCATTTTCATTATTCATATTTGAAAACATTATTGAGTTAAAAAGGGTTGATAGAAATTATACTAATTACACTCAAAAACAATTTCCATATTCAACCTTTACTATCCGTCGAATAGCGGTGAAATCACCCTTTAAATTCATACAGATAGTACGGGTTCCCTCCTCGGAATTTAGGACCAAGTATAATAAGATTATTTCTATATGATCCAAGTTGTATTAAATTAGGAAAATTTAAATCTTTTATACTTGCCTCATTTTCGACATTTTGACCTTATCTATTCCTCACCCAGGAAAAAGGCCAAATGAGCCAGGGAACTGGCTGCTCCTGAACATCTCCTTAGTTTAAGTACCTCATATCCGGATCTTATGAATAGAAAAATCCAGTCTACTCATCGACTTTTAGAACCAAGATTAAATCACTTGATTATAACAGTTTTTCTTTCAATCATTTATTTAAACTTTTTCAAATAAATTATAAAACCTTCAAATCATCTTTAAAATACTTTTTTTTGAAAATATTCATAAAATATTAGGGAAAATACTTATATTTAAAGCCATATTTCAAAAGTTATTAAAAGTGCTGTAAAAAGTGCTACGAGTAGTGCTGCGAATAGTGCTTTTAAGCTTATTTGATCAAAACAACTTTTCTATCATTAGAAATCCATTTTTATAACTCAAATCTTTTTTAAAACATTTTAAAAGATTAATAGAATTTATTTAGTATTTTTAAAGAATTAAATATATCATTTATAAAGAACTTATCACTTTGATTTTTGAATTGCCAAACCGCGACTATATCGAAAACTTGTTTTGTTCATATTTCAAAATCTACTGAATGAAATATCGATAGTTTTCTTTTGTTTGAAAACTATGATTATAAGAGTTTATAAAATTCTTATTTCAAATAATTTCGACTCTGAATCCATCGTATAAATGGATTTAATTTTCCACACGAACTGCCTTGGTTGCACACGGCCTAGGTGGAGGAGAAGGAAGAGATTACTAGTTTGAACTTTGGTTTGAAGTAGTGCAGAATCCAGTTGATTTTGGCATAAATTTTTTTTGATTTTATTTTTTTTCGTTCTTTGGCTATGGAAGCCATTAATGTAGAGAGGAAGACGATGAAATGGCTTAGGAATTTATGAAGAGAAGTAAGAACGAAGTGAAGAGAGGTGCGTGCTATTTACAGGAAAAAATAAGAATGGAAATATCATAATATTTATACATAAACGCATCACCATTTCATCACCACTACTTCCCCCTCTCCCCTCATTATTTTCAACCAAATATCCCCTTTCCCCATGTGCATGGCTATGTGTTTGTACTTAGTGTGTAATTATTTTACTTAAGGTTGAAGTATATGGAAATTATCTTGATATTTTAGGGGAATGACAACAAGTTTGTTTTTTAGACTGAAGAACAATGCTAGTTATAACTATCATTATGAATACTGTAAAGCTGAATATAATGCTAGATATAACTAGCATTTTGTATAGTGTAAAAACTAAATATAATGCTAATTATAACTAGCATTTTCCTTCAGCCTAAAAATGAAACTTGGTGTCCTTCAGCCTATTTTTTCTTCAAAGTTTGTCCTTTTTCTCTAATTCCCTCTTTGTAATATGTATGTATGTATGTATGTATGTATGTATGTATGTGTACGTATAAATGTATAAGTATATTTGTATGTGTATATGTGTTCATGTGCATGTGAATGTATTCATGTATATGTAAATGTATGTGTGCATATGTATATCTTAAATGATTCACAACGTTGCACAGCATTTCTACATTGAATCGTTAGGAATTCCAATTTTGGTTTCCGATCATATTTTCAATTCTTATTTAATATATACATATACATAGATATATATATGTATATAAACAAAGTTTGATAATAATATTTCTATCATTATATAATATTAAATGGTTTATTTAATAATTAAATAATTAATAAATCATTTATTCCAAATAGCAATATCATTGATGATGTCATAAAGAGTTTTTATAACATATTCTCTTCGTATATATAAATGAGTGTATGTATCCAGCTCCGTGCGTGATGTCGAATGAACTAAGAGCAATTTATTGATAAAACAGTTTTAATTCATTTTATCGATATACCTTCCAAAGTAAATATTTTTGTAAATATTTGTTCAAAATAATATTACCTATATTATTTATTATTCAAAACATTATCATTTATGTTAAAAATCTTATATTTAAATAATTTAAAAATTATCTACAGCGAAAAATTTGTAGGTCGTTACGCAACGGCTGGTTAATTTTTTATTCCTTTTTCACACTTTTTAAAATGAATTTAATATATATTAGTTTGTTTGAAAATTTTAATTTGCCGAAAAAATTGAATATTTTATATTAATTATCGACGAGTATGAAATAAATATTAATGATTGCAATCTCTCTTACTTACCTATTCATATTAATTTTAAAATTTTAAATTATAGTTATATACAATGTTTACAAAATAAATTCATAAAACTATTATGTATCATAACTTTCATTGAAATTTTATAATTGATAGACTGAAACTTGCAAAAAAGAGTCTATGTTCGACTTTCAATAAAGTTACTTATCGAATATAATTATACAACAAAAAAGTTTATCGACGACACTAATTTAATTAATCAGAAATTACCATAAATTTGAATAATTGAATAGAAATATATTTACAAAATTCTTAGGTATTGGATTATTATATATTTAATCCAATTTCTAACTGATATAATTAATATTGAATAATAAAATAATTTTAAATAAAAAAACTGATTGTCCATTGGCAGCCGTCGGAAGCATAATGAAGGAGCCGTTAGTGGCCATCAAAAGCTTCCGCCTCAAATGCCACTATTCCTTGTAGTGTCTTGATACATCTTGACTACAAATATTTAAAATGGTATATTAATTTTATTGCAATAAATCACTCATGATTACAACACTTTGTAATTACTATCACAAACATAACATTTGTTAATTTTGTATTAAATACACTTTTAGTAAAATTAATTAATTAATATAACATATTATATCAAGTATATAATAGAAAGAAAACACAATTTTTTTGAACAAGATTGGGAGTTAAGTATATGTAATAAATTACATAATTTCCCTTATGGCATACCCTAAAATTTACTAGAAGAAGAGAGAGATGGTCAAAATAGTATGGATATTCGGTCCATATCGATCATATACAAAAGTTGTATGGTAAACAGTCATGTTCCATAGTATACAGAATTTAGATGAATTTTTTCATTTGAAATTATCAAGTAATCCATATTATGAGATCATTTCTTCAAAATGTTTGAATACGGTGAGGATCTTGTTGTGTTAGAAACAACACTAAACAAGGAAGATCTAAGAATTCAATCACTGAAATATCAATTTTGATCTATTAACTTAAGTGCAACTTATTCATCTCTTAACATGTTTAGGATGATTGAATGCATTTTGTAAAGAAATATGATGTAGTCTTATAGAAAACGTTCACTCCTTTGAAAAGTTCAACCATTTAAAAAAGAAAATAAAAGTATGATAATGGAAATAATATTGATACGGTTGGGATGAAAAGAGAGTGAATGGACGTCTCTGCTTCATTAAGTGACATAGAACTTTATAAAATATTTATGGACACTTAAAAAGGAACAAAAATATATGATTTTTATTACAATTGTCTTTTATTATAGAAAATTGTTTTCTATAAGATATATATCATTGAGTTAGAAATTTGATAAAAACAGTCGATTGTAAATTAGTTATCGTAGATTAAATGTAACGACCCACCTTTTTGGACAGTTTAAACCGACGATCAAATACACATGCCGATTCCAAACCATTCAAAAGGGCAGATGGTTATTGGGGTAAATAAGAAAAGAAAAGGAAGGGAAATAAAGGAAATGAAACAACACAGAATCTTGCAGCGGAACGATAAAATATAATAGTCAAATAAACGGTTCATGAAGCTGTTTACTATACTTTGATCATTATTTATATAACATTTATCAGAGTTATACATATACACCTGAACAAATAAAATAATGCAACAGACAGCATGATGCAAAGACAATAATAGAATAGTATACCAAATCTTCGACTTCGTCCTCCAGAATAGATCTTCAATCAGCTGAAAAACTCAGGTCTGACCCGAGCATAATGAAAAGACAAAACACTCGAGTCAGGACTAAAATATCCTCATGTAAGTTAAATCAATCGTAAATAAATATGATTGTAATGACGTCAGAGATGTTTACGGGGTTTGACATCTCCTATCCAGTGTCAACATGAGTGTAATAACTTAAGAGATGTTACGGGATTTTCCATCTCTCAAGGATCCGTTAAACTATCTGCTATGTAGTACAATACGCTATTATAATATGTCTACAGTAAAGTAAAGTATTAAAATAGCATTAAGGCGTTACCATAGTTCCCCTTAACACATTTTATAATGCCATAGTCTATACAGCACCGTAAACTAGTGGTTATCAGAGGGTACCCCATAGGTATAACACAAAACAAAACGTAGTGGTCGCGAATAGGATAATCAGTATGACAAGGTACATGAGGCGATACCAACTAGGATACTAGTAGTTGCGTGATCCGGACAGATGTTGAGCATAGCCAGCAGCTACCTCAACACCGCGAAACAACACTCCCAAATCGAGGGGTGCACCCAAATCGAATCACAAAAGTAATAGATATGGTATCGAAGAAGTGTGTCCGCTAGAGATGGCGAACCTCAATGGCCCGGCGCGGCTCCTGTTTTACTCATGTCAGGGGTCATCCAATATCGTTCTCTTTCTTCAGTCACGCGTTCACCAAACCATCCACTTCATTCTGGATCAACACTCCGCGTATACTAGTTATTAAAGTGGTTTTCGGTATCGACAGAGAGTATGTCCATATCCGATCCCGGTCTCTTTAATAACTATGTATTATTACACCAATGGCTCTTTTACATTTCAAATCAATTCATAATTGATATCAAAATATCATATTCGCTTCAAAAATCAAATCCATTTCAAATATCATCATACCCATTCAAAATGTAAGGTTCCGTTTCCAAAAACATTTTTCTTTCGCCTCAATATCTCATTTCGATTTCGGAATCATTTCGAATTTCAATTTAGGTTGCAACTTCATTTTCCTTTATATATAAAATATAATTAAACAGGTAAATAGCTTTAAATCAGATTAAATATAATTAAAATAAATTAAAATAGGTTAATTAGTTTAAAATAAATTAAATTGGGTTAAGTAGATTTAAATAGATTAAAATAAGTTAACATGGTTTAAGATAGGTTAAAATAATTTAATATAGTTAATGTAGGTTAAAATAGTTTACTTATTTAAAGATGGTCTATATAACAGAGTAATTCGGAAACAAAATGAAACAGCTTCAAAACCAAACCGTTTCAATTATAACTTCCCAATTCAAATCAATTTCAATTTCCATTCTACCGATTCAATTTCAATTTCAATTCAAATCAATTTCAATTTCCATTCTACCGATTCAATTTCGATTTCAATTCAAATCAATGTCAACTTTGACTTCAAATTAATTCAATTCCACATTCACCTTCAATTAATTCAATTTCAATTTATATCGATTTGGAGCTTGATTTTTCAAAATATCAATTTATACACTCAACAAAATTTTCCTTCAATATTCAAATTTAAATCCAAATTTCAAATATGATTCAATTCCAAGCTCAATTTCAAAATATCATTTTTATATCACTTTTACTTAGTAATACTCAAAGCTCGAAATAATGTTCAATTTTTAAAACAAATTTTTTTTCGAAATTCAATCATATCCAAATGTTAAATTTCAAGTCTCAACTTAAATTATTTATAACCAAAATTTATTTCAACATTCCAAACTCAATTTTGCGATAAATTCGATTTCTATAAATTGATTTTATTTATAACTTTTAAATCAAAACATTTTAAATAAATTTCAAATCAACTATTTTAAAATTTATTAATTTATTCAATCCGGCATCCGTATATAATTTTCTATCCTATGGCCAAGTGATTAATTATTTCAATTAAATGTCAGGGATGAATATCATTTAAATCAAATCACAATGTCATATGTCTGCATAACAAGATATATATATATATATAAGCAAATAAACATCCAAACATTTAAATATCAGCCAATAGCATCCATCAAAATACATCATCCAATAGACAATATAATTCGCGGCAATTTCATAGTTACCGATATCAGGTAATTTAATCGCAATTAAATTTTTAATTTCAATTTGACTGTCAATTTTAATTTTCTAGCATTAAATTCGATGACAAATCTAGATGACGATTTTAGTTTATCAAACAACAACAAGTAAAATTATATCACTTCATACTGTCAAATTTAACTAGCATAAAGATATTCTAGTCTGTTGTGAGCGTTAGAAAACACTCACCATTAGTTCTCGGTTTTAAATCAAATCGAACAACGTTCGATTTAACCTAAAATTTTAACTAGCTTCAAATGACTCCCAATCAATTCCAGGACATGGTGCTCATCGCCCCGATCCCATCGCCGCTTGTTTCGTCCAATTCCGATCTCGAATGACAAAGTTATGCATTTTAGAAGATTACACGACTTTTATATAATATAATTTATACACTTTTTATTTTATTTAACCTTTGTTAAATCAAAGCCGCTGATTTGCTGAGACAAGATCCGCCAACCCCTTCCTTCCTCCATCGCGTTCGAACCAGGTAGAAGACGCAAGCCACAAACCCATCAGCCGCCCAAAACCCTAACCACCGTGACCACCACGCTTGTTGATATCCAGATCAGGGGCCACCACTACGCGCGCCTACCTCCCCAGGACCCTCGGCCAAAACGGCGTTGAACTTGGTGCCACCAAGTTCAAGAAAACTGCCACCAAACGCGAGATAAACGCGACCAATTTCAGGCTCCAACCGACGATGATAGCTCAGATCCACCGTTGGATTTGAAGCTCTCGACGAGCTTGACGTTTTTCCAGTTGAAGTCGAGTCGTGAAAGTGATTGGATTTGGATGAAATCTAGGGAGAACGAGGCGAAGTTTCGGCCATTAAAGAATTAGAATGGCGGCTCGAACGAATATAGTTAGGGTTTTCTGAGGATACGCGTATATATACGCATACAAATTATTTTAATATTATTTTTCGACTTTTTCAGACGAACTCCAAACGAAGGGTGCCGCCAGGCGTTTATAGTGTTTTACCCACATTCCAAACACAATGGAACATGTTTCAGGGCCTAATTCAATTGTGTGCGAGTTACGGAAAAAAACGATCAATTTTAAATTAAATCGATTAAATTAATTTCTAAGAGTTTTGAGTTGCCACGGTCAAACGACAACTCCGATTGCTATGAAATTTAAACCCGACAAAAATAAACTATTACGGATCTAATAAGACTGGTTTCGTCGAATTCCGAGACTGTGTCCCGGAAAGCTATTTTAACTCGTCGATTAAGTCGACGACTTTTCAAAATTTACAGAACTGCTAAAAATTCCAATTTTAAAATCTTATTAACTCTATTATAATCCAAATATAACTTACGTTCAATTTGGAAACCAATTAGAATCATATTAAATCAAATTTCAGTTATTCCCTCTATTTTCATATATTAACTTTCAATATCAAATTAATCATATCAAATTCGGAATTTAATTATTCAAACATTTGTAATATTAAATTTAAACAAATTTAATTATTCTTAAATCACTATCTTTTGAAATATTCAAAACGAACTTATAAAATTTAACTTTTTAAAACAAATTCAAATTTAGAACAACCATTTCCATTAATCAGTTATTCAATTTCCGTTATTAAATTATTCAATAAATTCCAAATATTAAATTTAATCAATTTAATTGTTCAATATTTGACGGATTTCAATATTGGACTTTAAATAAATTTTCGTTATCAGTCGAGTACTTTATTACATCAAATGAATTCCACGCTATTATTTAACTTCAGTTAGAGATAATGCACTCAACTAATATATAAAATTTCATTTCAATTGCAATTGGTTCCCAAATTCAATTTGACTAACTAAATGAATAGGTAACTTAAATAATTATCACCATTAACTTTTAGATCACACTTATAAGTTTATTATTCACAAACAAGTGTCACAATTCCTATATAATACAACTTCATTCCATTTCCATTGACTATATATTATTTCAATTGATTTGGGATTTCATTCAATTGAAAAAAATTAACTTAGATAAAATTTGTTGCAATTCATTCTAGTTATTATTATCATAAATAAGTTACAAATTTTTATTTCTTCCTCCATTAAACCATGAAATCTTATTAAATTAACTATTTTAATTATCGAAAATTTACAGGTCGTTACATTAAATAAATGACCCATTGTAAGTCACTGAACAAAGCTTTGTATTTTAAACGTTGTAATGCAACAACATAAATAATGTTATATAGTATACCATATAACAATTACTAATGGACTCATCTAGTTTTGAAAATTACTTTCATTTAAATGAAATATTACATATGAAACAATAACTGTTTTAGTTTTTGATCGAAAATAGATGTATCTTTGGTTAAATTGAGTGTTATGAATATTCATAATAAAATAAACCGACAGTTATTAAGAGGATTGTTTCATTCACAATCAAATCCTACATGTTACCTACAAGCTATAAAGAATAAAGGTCCTATATTATGACTCAAACATATGAAATCTCAAATGGCCTATATTTACACTAACAAAGTCTAAACTTTGAAAGATGTCCCCTAAGGAATAAAACCAACCAACTGTAAGTGGATTTTCAAAAAGAATATTGAAGCAGATGGGAAAGCAGAGACTTATAAAGCAAGAGCAATGGTAGAAGGATATTGTCAAATTTGTCATATTGATTATCATAGATATTTCACTCGGTTGTCATGCTTAACTCCATTCAGATTCTACTTGCGATTGCGCATACTACATCTATGAAGTATGACAAATGAACATTGAAACATTTTTACCACATATGACTTAGAAGAAACTATTTTGAAGTTTCTTCTAGAGGGTTTTGAGGTCAGTGAAGCTGCAATAAGACTCATGGAATAGATAGGTCAATCTATGACTTTGAACAAGCATTTAGGTGTTGGAACAAATGTTTTGATAGTGGAATAAAAAAAACTAGCCCCAATCAAAATATAAATAGAGTGAATATGGAAATATCATGCGTATTTTGAATATTATATGTGAATGAATTTCTATGACTAGGAATGATGTACCTATGTTACAATCACATAAAGCTTTGTTGTCCACCAAATACTCGATGAAGAATTTAGAGGCATATATCATGTAATCTTGGTATAACGATTCATAGAGAGATATCAAAAAGTATGTTGAAATTACGTCAATCTTTATACATAGACACGAGATTCAGTATGAAAAATCCATGGCGAGGAAAAATTCATACCCGACATGAGTTGCTCTTTCTAGAAAGGACTCCCTATTTACGGATGAGGAAAGACTGTATAAAATGGATTTCTTATGAATCAGAAATAGGATCTGTTAAGTCTGTTATGTTATGTATATAGCCGATAGATGTAGCTTGTGCACTTTTTGTAACATGTAGAATTTGTCAAATCCAACTAAATGTTGCTAGACACATGTAAAAAGTGTTCTTAAATGCTTACAAAATACTAGAGATTAGTTCCAACCGCTTCTGCATATAGTATAGAAAGTAGGTATCAGCTTATTCTTTTTTTGCAGTTAAAAAGAGATGTCATATTGGAAGCATTTGTAATCTTAATTCATGGACAAGCACCACAAGAGGTGATAGGGAATGATTGGGTATCTTATGGGTAAGGTTGCGAAAACGAAATATAATAGAACCTACTATAATAAAAGAAGTGAATAATTTTTTTCACCCAAAGAAGCGAAGGATGATTGTTGTATCAAACCCAATATACCCGGGATAGTTGCATGGTGGTACAAAGATGCAACAAGGGACACAAATAGAGTCGATGTCCGAGGTAGCTTGCTAAAGCAATCAACTTCTAATAACCTCAAAAGCAAATAAAATAAGAAAACAAATTCAATGTTTTGAATATAATCACCTTCTAATGAACCTCACATGCATCCTCCGTTTTTTGATCGAAATCATTGAGCTATTGAATCATAAGCTAAGTGATTAGAGATAAATTTTGAATGGTAGAGAAAAGAAATAATGGAGGCAATATAAGTGAGAATAGTCAAAATTCATAGTCAATGATACAGTCTGCATTGTAATTGTATTAAGTACAAACATTGGGTGACTACTGTTGAAGTGAGACTAAAATTCCAAATTAAGCCCCAAATGTTCAAGAATAAAGTATGTAGGATGAAATTAAATGAAAAAGACTACCACCATATTGATTTAGTTATAAAATAGAATAAATAAATTTGATAAAAGTGGAAAATAAGATCAAAATTTGTTTAGTTGAGCATAATCATAAGTACAAATATTTTTATCACCGATCAAATGACCTTAATAATGTATCTCACAACAGACCAAAATATAATCATCATTTATTCATTTTTTGATGATTTTACATGTCTTTTACAAATCAAAGTAACATTGTCTTCATTATTTTAACTATAACGATTTTTACCAAAATAATTGTAAGTTCATTTCCAATCGCAGTTTTGTTCATATCATCTTCTTGGTACCAGAAAACTAAGTAAGACAGCTCTTACACCCTAAAAAATCAAAAATAACCACAAAATCAGTTTTTAAATAATAATTATTCATTAAAACGAATTAATATGCATTTAATCGGAAGAGTGAATGTCGTTTTAATGCGTTTTGCATTAAAATGGTTGTTATCCATAAAACGTTCTCAAGAGTGAAAGTATGAAAGAAGGAGAAAGAGCGCCGTGAGGTTCAGAAGGCATTAGAGTAATTTTTGTAAGCATTAGACAAGGCTTTCGACAAGAATATAAAGGAAGGAATTACAAAGAGAAACATCGATCACAAAGCCTTTCGAAAATGTCAAAGGGAATCTTCATCAATATGTTGGATAACCAAGGAGTTTTCAAAGAGATTGAAAGGTACCTTTCGAAGGTAATGGATAACAGGTTTTTTGCATGTGCACCAAGCCATTCGAAACGACTGGTTACGTCTTCATTTACCTCTACCAAAAGAACGTTTGTCTAAGACACCCTTTCGAAAGCATATATTAGCCTTTTGAATTGGCTTAAACTATCCATGCCTATGAAGGAAAAGTTACATGAATTCAATATGATGTCCTCAAACACAAAAGGATGAGTTCCACACCAGAAAGAGAGGATGCTTTCGAATAGAATATTTTGAGGCAGAGCTTTCTACGGTGTGTCGACTCATTCGCAACCCAAAAAGTATATGTTTTGACAGCGTCGAAGGCCAACGCCCTTGCTAACTTACATAGCACATTAACAGCTAAGTGAAGTGTGCTTTTATGTACCTTTTGATGAAGTCGAAAGCAATTAACCTTTCGATGAAGTCGAAAGCAAACAAGCAAAATAGAAGGAAGCCTAAATTTTAGCTGCTGCAGAAGGTCGTCAAGATGAACCTTTCGACTAGGACAAAAGAATGAATGAGAATGGCTAGGAGAAAGGCCTTTCAATTGCATTAAAAAGATGCATGCGAAAGGAGGGAAACATGCCTTTCGACCGTGTCGAAAGGATGTAGGCGGAAGGTGGTCAACTAGCACCTATAAATAAGACCCTAGGGGTCTTGTTTGAGAGGGAATTTCACTCACTTGCTACTTGTATTCCAAATCAAATGCGGAAAGATTACTTTGTACACTTGAGCTTCGATTAATAATGGATTGTATTTCAAAGCAAATTTGTAGCTTTCATGGATACAAACATGAGTTAAATGGATCTATAAGACTCAGATTATGGCATGTTTGCATCAACATGTTCGAAAGGCAACCTTTTAGTGAAGTCGAAATTATTTGATCCAACCAATATCTTTAAACCATTAAGTCCTAACCTTTAGCCATTTTAACAACTTCGAAAGGTGGTTCCGATAGAGTCATAAACCAATTAAACAAGCTCAAAAGGTATAATAAATAGTAATCAGATGTTTCAACCTAATCGAAAGATTATATAAGAAGAAACTTCTACCACCTCAACCTATTCAGAGTATTAAGAGGATTGATAGGTTTTAACTAAGTTTATCCCTTCGAAAGGTGCGTTCAAAGGAGACACCTACACTTTAAACTCAGCTTTGAGGTGTTAACAAGTTTTCTTGTTAACATTTTTGACGCTAGAAGGAGGGCTTGAACCTCCAATTCCCAATAACTTTCATCACGGATTAATAGCATTGAGCTCTTCATTCGGAAGAAGAAAATGGTAAGAGCAAGGGGTAACAACAAATTTTCTAATAAATAAGCTGTGTCGCAATCAACTTTGGAAAATGATATAGCCCTAAACTTCAACTCGGTATGGAAATTTGACACCTTCAACCGTAATAAGATAGGAAAACAATGAGATTAAAGTCCAGAATCAACAACAATAAATGGTAGCTATGCAAGAACTTCTTGAAGGGGCCCCATCTCAGTGATCATTGAAGATTATGAAAGGAGAAGATGAAGCACAATTTCTAAATGATACCAACATGAAAACCAAGAAAGTCAGGCTAAGAGAGCTCGTGAGCAATCAAATAGTCTAACCTCGGAAGACAATGGAGATCACAGCAACAACATTTTCAAACAAGTCACAATGGATACGGTAAAAGATGTACTCCTTAAATTGGAGAAATATGTTATCCAACGATAGGCTCCTTTTTCAGAAGAAATAATGGCAGTCAACATCCCCCCTCATATTCAAATTCCCCCACTAAAGTATGATGAAATACCGATCCTAATGATCACCTTGTAGCTTTTAAAAGGTGGATGGACCTGTACAATGCTCTTAAGCCAGTTCGTTGCAATTTTTTCCTGGGAACTTTTCAAGGAGCGGCTATCAAAAGGTACAAGAACTACTATCCGTTCTTGGGAACAATTTTCTTATGACTTCATGACACAATTTTATATATGCAAGACCCAACCATGAACTCTAGCTTGTTAGCCACTATCAAACAAAAACTAGGAGAACTACTTGGTGAATACTTGAATCGATTCAGTATAGAAGCATTAAAAGCGTAGAATACAACCGATAGAGAGAAGCTTATGGCAGTTCGATCAGGATTGATCGAACAAACCCCTTTTTGGAAAGATCTTTATATTAATGGATGTAAGGATCTAAAACATTTCTTTCTCCAAGTCGAAAAGTTTATTAAAATGGATAAAATGCATCATGCTATGAAGAAATATCAGCAAGAAAAAAAGGAAGAAAAGTTTGACTTCAACTATCCTAGCAAAACGTCTAAATGGAAAGAAAACAGGAAAAACAACCAAATGGAGGCATCTAAATCCAGACTAGTGGAATTAGATCTCTCTCCTATATCTTTTTGATGATAAAAGATGATGAAAATTTCTCCATTTTCTATAAGAAAAGAACTCCCGCTGAGCCCAAAAAAGGAAGGAATTAATGTGCTTATCATAAAGTAAAGGGACATGAAACCGACAATTGCAATGTTTTGGCAAATATAGTTCATAACCTAATCAAGTCTGGATTCTTAAAAGAATTTTCCAAAAAGGATTAGAAGATTTTCTACCTCGAAAGGGACAACTCAATCAGTTAAAGCCGGATAGAGAATCAATTTTACAATTTCATCTTCTGACTCTAATCAGGCGATGAAGCTTTGCAGCTTCTGTCTATTATAAATTTTCCCTGCTTATGACTTCTTTAATTTAAATAATACTTTGAATTGGTCATATATCAATACAAAATTCGAGTTTCATTTCAGGTAAAAACAAAACCAGTCCATGGAATTCAACACACTCTTAAAGTACAACAAACTTTTACCTACTTAAGAAAGGCTATTCAAATGCTGGGAATGGACAACTCATCCTCATCTCAAAGCTTGAATCAATGTGGAATAAAGAACTATTCCCATGTAACCCTGGATCATAGTCAAGTTTCGAATGTAGACTCAAGAAGGGTAAATATCTAAAATTCTCCCAAAAGAGGGGATTCTTGGGAAAAGCATGCCCTTATTCATGAAAGTCTATTAGTCCATGTATCATGGCTTTTCAGACTCGCGAACAAGACATCACTTTTGTTGAGCAAAACCTAAGGAAGCATAACCATATATACTATACATGTTGATTCTATTTTCAATTAGTTATCCAACCATTTTTGAAGAATTTTCCTAAATATATTTTCAAGAAAGTTGCTTTCAAAAGTCAAAAGAGATTATTTCTAATTACCCTATAAACAAGGGAAATTAAGTATTTGTTGTTTGAAAATAAATCTTCACAATCTTTAAAGAATATTATTTGGCATTAATAAATAAACACCAGGGACTTCCAAATAAGAAATTCCAATATTTCAAAGTTTTCTAAAAACCATTAGCGAGGGGAAGCCTATTCATACCTTTTCAGGGACAGTTTTGAAGCTATCAAAGTTCATCAACAATAACTCAAATTAAAGAATCCTATTCTTGACTAAAAGACTATTGATTCATGAATCATGACCTCCCAGTCTCCTATTTGAGATCCGTGTCTCTACTATGAGAATGATTTAAAGACCCTTGCAAAAGGCAGCATTACGAAAAGATTCTTTTTTGATCGAACTCTTTTCCAGAAAAATAATCCCTCAATATATTAGAAGGGTTCATTTACAAGAATTACTTGATCGATATTCAAAAAGATGTTCATAAACATTTTAACTGGCCAAAAATGATTTTCACATACAAGTTTTAGCCTACGGCCAATCTGTAGTACCTCTTAAAAGGAGGGGTCCTATACCCACCAAAAGCTTATGGATAGTCCGTAGCACTTTCTAAAAGGAAGGGGGGTCCTGTACCGACCAAAAGCCTACGACTAATCCGTAGCACCTCCTAAAAGGAGGGGGTCCTGAACCAACCAAAAAGCCTATGGCTAATCTGTAGCACCTCCTATAGAGAGGGTTAAAACCTCTAACGTCCAGTTCACTTCTTAGAGGGAGGGTCAAGTCAAGTACCCACCAGCAACCTTTTAGAAGAAGGTTAATTTAACATACACTATAGCCCTTAGAATCAAGGGAAGCCTAGAAGGGGCACCAAGTTGACAAAGGAGGACAAAGATGGCCCTGATTCAAAACAATAATCAAGGCCCAAGGAAACAAGGGTTCAAAGGAATAAGACTATACACCATCTAAAACAAGGATAAAGGCTGGGAAAGGAATATAAACAAAACAAAAAGGATGACAGAAGCAAATAAGATATCCAAGACTACAATAAAAAGGACAAAGTATCAACTAGCAACCTTCAAAGCATCCGATTCGTAAAAAGTAACTCTTATAGCAAAGAGTAATGGAACCTATATCCTAAAAAGAAACATTGGACAAGAAAATGGATAAAGAGATTCACAGTTTGATATAGAAAATAAAGACCTATACGAAAATTGAAGGAATGAAGCAAATAACGAATTTTTACTACAAAGATAAAAGCGACTTCATTCGAAGAATCTATTAAGAAGACTACTCCTAGAAATAAGGTGATCCTTTAGATGGGAGAGTCTATATATTATATATATTAATAAGTTATTTGGACCATTGCACTGCTGAATGACCAAGCAATAGTACGGGACTTGCACTTTTGAATGACCGACTAGTCAAATGGAGCTTGCACTGTGAAACGGCTAGCCAACTGAATGGAACTCATGTTGAACGATTGAATATCTAAAAAGATGAACAATCGAACGGAACAATCTGCTGAACGGTTGGCTGGTCTTACGGAACTACTACTCTAAATGGCCGATTGGTAATATAAAACTACTATTGTGAATGACGGCATGGCTTTACGGAACTACATGGCTCCAATACAACAATAATACAACTAACTTATAGGCACTTTTGGAATTACACATCTATTAATAGGATACTTTCCTTTGAGTAACAAGAAATCCTCACCGCTATTCAAGGCATAGGTTTTAAATAAATCTCAGGCATAATATTTTAGGTATAATTTTATAGTTAGGGCCAGATAGGCTTAAAGATCTTTTACTTAAGACTACTTAGGTTACCATTACTAAACATTTTTCCAACCTTGCACTTATACCGAGTAATATTTTGAAGTAGTTTATTTGCTAGATGAGCCCTTGGCTAATTTTTGACCAAGCCCTTGACTTTGTGAACATTCAAATTCCTTGTTTCTTATTATAAAGATTTCATATTGAATTCTAGACTTCCTCATTGATTTTTATGATGATTTGTGGATTTTGTATTTTTGGTTTCTTCATTGGATTTTCACGATGATTTCTTAAACTTTTGATTTTGTGAATTATAGATTTCCTTGTCGATTTTCATGATGATTTGTGGATCTCATATTCTTGGATTTCTTATTAAATTTTTGTGATGATTCCCATTGAGTTTTCGATTTCGTGAATTCTAAATTTCCTTATTGATTTTTATGATAATTTGTGGATTTCATATTCTTAGTTTCCTTATGGGATTATCATAGTGGTTTCATATTGAACTTCTGGCATATTCCCTTATTGAATTATTATGATCATTTATGGACTTCCCATTGAATTTCTGGATTTGAGTTTTATACAAGGTTCTCTCGATATCAGGTGGGCTTCCATTGGAGGAAGGGGTAAAAAGGAAAGAGAGCCTTCTGATCTTCATATAATCAAACAACATCAGAACCAAACTTGTAACAACCCTGGTTTTGGATATTATCTGTAAAGATTAAATCATAACTATGTTGAATTCCAACAGGCCGTGGGTTCAAGTTCGGCAGCAGTTTTGAAATAGCAAACGAACCCAGATTGTCATGAAAATTTACAGGACTGTAACTCAACACTCATACTTCAATCTGCAAAAAGAATCATTCAAATCCGTTTTGAAACGAATGAGTTATGATGTCTCAAACTGGACTCAGGCTATGTTTGCAACAGTTCAAAAACCAAAAATATACAGGCCTGAAACCATCTTGGGTTCAACTTCTAGGCATGAAACAGAGGATCAAATTGCATCGGATTGAGCTCAAAATTGGTATACAGGTAGTAGAAAATTTTATCTTTCAAACAAAAATATAATTATTCAATTAGGATAAAATGTGAGAAAGTTATGATGTCTCAAAGTTGAACCCATACAGTGTTTTCACTGTAAAACTCTGGCAAAAACATGGTCTAGGTCAAAGTTTGGCAGCATATTTATATAAGCTATCTATGTCGAAATGACCTGAAATTTGGTATGCTTATAGTAGAGAACTTCATCTTTCAAATAAAAAAAAATCATGCAATTTGAGTAAGACATGAAAGAGATATGCTATCTCAAACATGGACTCAGGCCATGTTTGCAGAAACTCAAAACAAAATGTGCATAGAAAATTTTCAGGCCGTGCATTTGCAGTGAAGTTTTCAGGCGTCAAATGAATATGTTTTGCAATGAAATTTTGACGTGCATATACTACAACACATAGGCTATCAACTGAATAAAATCCGGCAGCATTTCTTTGTCGGAATTGGGAGAAAATGACATGCAAAGTGACATACAAACTCAGTTTTCGCAGAAACAACATGAACATAAAGTCAATATGTTGAAGCTATTTTTGGCAATTTGAAGCATGGATTCAGCTAGCATTTGATCGTTTTGACGTTCGGGTCTGATTTGCCGAAGAGATAAGGTAAATTTTATACTGCTTTGAGTGTGGAATTTACTAGCAGTTAGTAAACCATTTAGTGCGAACGGGTAGTATGCGGAACACGTTAACACTTTTTGGGTTCCTTTCCGAGAGTTTGTGACACATATTGCCAGTTAGTGGTGTCCAGTACTGGGCCTCCGGACCTTCGCCACTATGGTTTGTTGCCTTCGGGTTTGTGCCTTCGGGTTTGTGCCTTCGGGTTTATTACATTTGGATTTGTGCCTTCAGGTTTGTTGCCTTCAAGTTTGCTGCCCTACAGTATCGCTTTTGGAGCTGGTCCTTCGTCACCGCTCGAGAGATACTTGGGTTTGTCGCCTTCGGGCTTGTGGATCCTTGTTTATACAGTACTGCGCACGTGCATCTTTTTTTTATTGATATTTATATGTCCCTAGAGCATCGCCTTTCGGAGTCCGTCCTTTGAACCACTCGATACATAGCGATTACCTTGTGAAAATTTGCGATGCCTTCATTGGCATTTGTGTTTTCCTTTTTGGCTTGATTTGGGATATTTATATCCTTTGTATATTTTGAGTTGCCGATGATATGAGGCATGCTACATTTTAGCGATTCATGAGATTTTTCATCTCTTTTGTGTTTTATGCTTATTGAAGCAATAGTGTTCTATCACTTAGTGTAACCATATATGCCATACATGATGCGTATCCTCCATATGTTTATGTTAACTTTCTTATTGTTTCTTCTTGTTTAAGAAGAACATTGCTATGCTCTTACCCTCTATTATTCTGCTATCACCTTTTACTAATTTGTTTAACTAGATTGACCCGTGTATTTTATACTCGGGTTGGGCCGAGGTGTTTCAGGTTAGGTACATTTGGACTTAGCCTATTCTGCTTCTGCTTGGGCTATTCCGCTAGCTCTTTTTGTTATAGCTTTTTGTGTAGTCCTTTTTGTTGGCACTCTGATGTATATTCTTTTGACCATGCTTGGTTTGTGGTCGTCATACCACTTTGATGTATCATTTTGGATTGTACTAGCGATTGTATCCGTACTTATGCATATGTATGCATTTTTACTGTTCTGCGATGATTTTACATTTGAGTTGTTATGTTTTGTTTTGATAGATCCATTAGCCATTATAGTCTTGTATTAAATATTTATTGGATATGTCAATCCACTTGAGAAGAAGAAAATAGATAGCACTTACCGACGTATTCAGTAGATAGTTAAGACAAGGCTATAGATGGTAGCTCCTATCCAACTCTATTCTCTGCATTAGAAGACGGTATTACCTCCTAATACTCTTTGGTAATATGGGTCTTAGAGTGGGGCGTTACAAAACTATCTGCTAATTTATCGATAAATGAATGAAAAATACTATTTAGTGCAGGGATGGAAATAAAATTATAGCGAAGAAACAAGGTACAGCCACCAAAAGCGAGGAATTACTCCTCAATGGCTGAAGAAAACATAACCCAAGAAAAGAGGATTTGGAGTGAGTAATGGCCTTCTGGTGAGGTTTATTTACTTAAATCAACAACTGCTGACCAAGCGGTGTTGTTCCATATTTCTACTATCGGTACTAAAAGGGTTTAGTCATATATTTATTTGAATGCTCTACTCAGTAACACCACCAGATATTATCTTGAACTATGAAGTTACCCATCAAGCTCTCATAACAAGGTTGTAATCCTAATAGAAGTTATTATATGTTTTGCAGGAAAACAAAAGAGAGGAATTTCATTAGAGTTCGAGCAGTTAGTAAGAAACTTTTGGAATTTTGTCCTAAAGAACAAAAGCTTCTTTCATACTAGGGGGCTAAATGTTATCCATAAAATATTCTCAAGAGTAAAAGTATGAAAGAAGGAGCAAGTACACTGGTGAGGTTCAGAAGATATCAAGGCATTAGAGTGATTTCTATAAGCATTTGACAAGGCTTTCGACAAGAATATAAAGGAAGGATTTACAAAGAGAAACAACAATCATAAAGCCTTTCGAAAAGGTCAAAGGGATGCTTCAAAAGTATGTTGGATAAGCGAGAGTTCTCGAAGAGGTCGAAAGGTACTTTTCGAAGGCAATGGATAGCATGTTTTTTGTATGTGTGCCAAGCTATTCAAAATGACTGGCTTCATCTTTATTTACCTCCACTTGTCTAAGGCAACCCTTTCGAATGCATATATTAGCCTTTCGAATTGGTTTAAACTATTCATGCCTATGAAGGAAAGGTTACATGAATTCAATATGACGTCCTCAAACACAGAAGGATGAGATTCGCACTAGCCAGAGAGGATTCTTTCGAATAAAATCTTTTTCGACAGAGCTTTCTGTGGTGTTTCTACTCATTCGAAAACCAAAAAGTATATGTTTCGATAGCGTCAAAGGCCAACACCCTTGCTAACTTACATAGCACATTACAACTAAGTGAAGGGCGCTTCTATGTATCTTTCGATGAAGTCGAATGCGATCAAGCAATTTACCTTTCGATGAAGTCGAAAGCAAACAAGTAAAATAGAAGGAAGCCTAAATTTTAGCAGCAGCAAAAGATCATCAAGATGAACCTTTTGACTAGGTCAAAAGGTCTGATTCAAAAGAGTAAAGACGAAAGAATGAATGAGAAAGGCCTTTCGATTGCAGTAAAAAGATGCGCGCGAGAGGATGTAGGCGGATGGTGGTCAACCAACACCTATAAATAAGACCCTAAGGGTCCCATTTGAGGGGGAATTTTATTCACTTCCTACTTGTACTTTCAAAAGCTTGTTCCAAATCAAATTGGGGATAGAATTACATTGTATGCTTGAGCTTCGACTAATAAAGGATAGTATTTTCAAAGCAAATTTGTAGCTTTCTTGGATACAAAAGTGAGTTAAATGGATCTGTAAGACTCAGGTTACGGCATGTTTGCGTCAACATGTTTGTAAGGCAGCCTTTTGAGGAAGTTGAAATCATTTGATCCAACTAATATCTTTAAACCATTAAGTCCTAACCTTCAACCATTTTGACTACTTTGAAAGGTGGTTCCGATAGAGTCATAAACTAGTTAAACAAGCTCGAAAAGTATAATAAATAGTAATCAGATGTTTCAACCTTGTCGAAAGGTTATATAAGAAGAAACTTCTACCACCTCAACTTATTCATAGTATTAAGAGGATTAATAGGTTTTAACTAAGCTTATCTCTTCGAAAGGTGTGTTCAAAGGAGACACCTACACTTTAAACTCAGTTTTGAGGTGTTAACAAGTTTTTTTTGTAAGCAACAGTAATTCCTTCTTCGTTGTAATAAATGGCCTTTCGAACCAATACATAGAGATTAGTTGTGGCTTGTTATTTGAAGTGGCTTGTTCTGTCACTTTTTTAAAGTGAACAAGCCTCTATTGGCTAGTTTTAGTGGTACTATGAAAAAGTCACCGGTTATTAACACATAAAATTTTGGTCTCTATCCTTTTCTTTTATCGGTATATTAAGTTATTTCTATAAAATACAACATACACACACGTGTGTATACATACATACATACATACATACACATATACATATATATACACATATACATACACATACACACGCATATACACATATATATATGAGTAAGGATCAACCATGCCTCAATTTGGCGACACCTCAAACACTCTGATTTCCATCATACATTCCAAATTAAATAATATAGTTAGAGGAAAGAGTGAAAAAGTAGTACTATTTAATTCGGAATGCATTATAGAAATCATCTAGAAATTAAGGTGTAGCCGATCCTTAATACACACGCTTTGAAACTTTTACATAATAAAACATAAACTTTGAAACTTTACATAATAAAATCAACTAAGTTGATTTATATTATTCGTTAAAAAAAGTTGAAGAGACCCAAGACTATCCCTAAAATGGTTAGTCCTACAATCTAAAATATGTTGATATACTATTGTATATACTCCCCTTGTTGATCCCAAACTCCAAGTGGAACTCATGAATTAGTCAATAAACAAACTTGTTTTCATCATCAATTAAAATGCAAATCCATTTGCGCTGTGTGTTTTGCAATTTTATAATAGTATTTTTACGTCCTCAATTGAAATTTGTAATAGGTAATCAGGGAAAATGTTAAACTTTGAGAAAAAAATTAGGTCGAAGGAAATCAAGTTTTATTTTTAGAGTGAAGGACAGATGCTATATATAATTAGTATTATATTTGACTTTTACATGATACAAATGTTGATTATAAGTAGCATTATATTCTATTTCACACTATACAAAATGCTTGTTATAAGTCTTCAGCCTAAAACTTGCTGTCCTTCAGCCTAATTTTTTTCTAAGTTTGTCTTTGTGCCTATTTTCCTGTTTTATAATAATCTAAGTCCTCAAATGTAGAGCTGGATTCGATCCGGTACCGAAAACTCACATTCAAAATCACTACCATACCAATTTATATGATAACAAAATAATTATACCATTACCAAACAAAGTAATCAAAAAATCGATACTTCGACTTGTGATCGGTAATGTTAATAAATGTCACTAATAAACTTTTGTCGTTTACCAGTATGATATCAATTTGTTTACAATATTTCATGCTAAAAAGTAAATATTAAGAGCTGTTATTTTTTATTATATGATTATTTATCAAATTTTTTATGTTGTCAAACATACAAGTGAACATTGTGCAAGAAGCTAAAATATTGAATAAAATCGTGTTGTTGTTTAAAAATACATGATAAGAATTGCATTCAATCTGATATCATAATAGTATTTTTCAAGATTTTATATTAAACCATTAAGGATTAAATGTGACGCTACATAATAAAAATAAAAAATGAATATGTTTTTGGCAAACCAGTTGGTTTTATAGTGGACCGACCACTTTTTATTACCACTGTAATAAAAAACTTTTTCAACACATGAGTAAGACAAAGCACCTTAACTACTATAAAAGAAAAAGGAAAATACATCCCAGGAGATAAGCAAGGAGCCTAAACTACTGTAAATGACCTAAGAGCTAATCCTCCTCAAAAGAGGAAGGATCAGTACCAACGTTCGAAGACCATTGACCGACACTGTTGGGGTTATCTCCTATGCTATGAGCAAAAGGACTAAAAAGCAACGCAAGAGAAGGGACAAAGTGTTGATATGCTAAGATTTTGATCAATGACAACGTGCTTCAACAAAAAGAAAGAGATATGTGCAAAGCTAAAGAAAGAACGATGAAGACCAAGAATAAACATAAGTATGATTTTTATATAGGTCTTTGTTTAGATTTATTGTTAAAATCTATCCTCAAGAAGCTTGCACAAACACTAGAACACATTTTATAAATTTCATTTCTTAATACACATTCACTGTGCACAGCTTAATAGTTCAGTCGACCGAACAGGGATGACCAGTCGACTGAACCTGTTACACATATACAAACATGTACAGTTTCAGTCGACTAAAACACCCTGCTCAATCGACTGAATTTGTTCCTGAAAATTTTACTTCATATTTTCAGTTGACTGAATTCTCTGTCCAGTCGACTGAATTTGAACCTGCGAATTTTCTATGAATGGACACCTTCTTCCTCCCAAGAGTTGCAACCATTCACCAATGGAAATGGAAGTATCTCTTGTTTGCAACCTTAGCCAACAGATGCACCTCTTTTACAAGTATAAATACATAATTCTAACATCTTCAATTCATCGAATTCTCTTGCTTTAATCTTACTATCTTCTTGAACATATTATCTAGAAATTCTCAAAGCACTCACAAATCTATTGCTTGAATCACTGCTTTGTTTTTAACATTCTTTTGATTCATAGCAATTCACATTTCCTAAATCTTCACAAACACATTGCATAATCTTGAGGATAAGATTATAGGAATGTTGTGCTACATTAGACTCATTAGTGTTGATAAGAACACGACAAGTCGAAAATTGTTTTTGTAATTGAGTTGAAGTCCTCTTCGGTGTTTGAGGCAAGAAATCCCGTTCGGTTGTTCGGGTAAGTTGTAAACCTATTCCTCTGGGTTAAGTGAGGGTGTTAGTTAGTGAAATTCCTAAGTGAAGCTTAGGGACTGGACGTAGGACTAGAGGTCCGAACCAGTATAAAATCCTGGTGTCTCCTTGCTTTTACTTACTTTATCTACCTAGACTATTCCGTTATTCCATATTACACGATCCTACCGCATAGCCTCTTTCAATTGGTATCAAAGCAAGGCCGTCCTATAACTATAACACCGTTATTAGACATATTGATAATATGGAAAATAACGCAAGTACAAGCACAACATCTGCCTATAGTTCTACATTTGCGGAAGGACAATCTACCCAAAGACCTCCTCTATTCAATGGACTAAACTATTACTATTGGGCTACAAGGATGAGGATTTATATGCAAGCAACAAGTTTCGAAGCCTGGAATGCTACTCTAGCAGAGTTCGTTGTACCCACAACCGATTATCCTACATGGACACAAACTCAAAATAATGAAGCTAGTGCAAATGCCAAAGCTATGAATATGCTATTTTGCGCCCTGGATAGAAACGAATTCAACCATGTTAGCATATGTACTACTGCATATCAGATATGGGAAGCACTTAAAGTCATACATGAAGGCACAAACAATGTTAAACAAACAAAGATATCCATGCTGAAGAATCAATTCCAAAACTTTAGAATGCGACAAAATGAATCCATCAATGACATGTACTCGAATTTCAAGACATTCATCATGCTTTAATCGGACTAGGAGAAAAATACACGGGTTTTGACATTGTGTCTAAAATTCTAAATTCACTCACTGATGAATGGGAGAGAAAAGTACAGCAATCGAGGAAGCAAATGATCTATCTATAATGAAACCAGAGGAATTGATTGGAAATCTTATGTCATATGAAGTAAATATGCAAGCTAAGAAAGATCAAGCTCAAGAAAGAAAGAATGTAGCTTTTCATGCAGAAAAGGAAGAATCGGAGTCTGAAGATGAGGATTTAGCATTTATAGCCAAATATTTCAAGAAATTCTTAAGATATAGAAAAGGAAATAAAAACGGATTCAATAAGAATTTCTTGAACAAACCTACATCCTCGAATATAGAATGTTTCAACTGTCACAAGAAAGGTCACATGCACAAGGATTGCCCAGAGCAAAAGAAGGAGAATCAAAAAACTCTCAACAACAAAAACAAGAGAGAGAAATTCAAAAAAAAGGCATTCTCTGTAACATGGGATGATTCGGATTCATCTTCATCCGAAAGTGAAAATGATAGAGACAATGAAGAGGCAAATGTATGCTTTATGGCTCAAGAATCTGAAGTAAGTAATTTAACTTTCGATGATTTAATTGAAGTAAACACTGAACTTTTGAACACAATAAAAACTCTTAAAAAGAAACTCATGAAAATCAAAACAAAGCTGAATTTGAAAGGGATATGTTAAAAGATGAAAAGAAAATTTTAGAAGAAGAACATGAAAAAGTTCAAGAATCTCATTCAAATTCGGAAACTCAATTATCACTTTTAAGTCAAGAAATTGAAACTCAAAAGACAAAGAATGATATATTTATTTCTGAAAATCATGAGTTAAAAACTAAGATTAGACAAGTTGAGTTAGAAAATAACAGTCTTCAAGCTAGATTAGATAGTATCACTAAAAATATTTCTAACTTTAACAAAGGAAGAGAAAATTTATCAAAGATTTTAGAAAATTCTCTATCTTCTTCAAATAAACATGGATTAGGATATAAAAAGAAGTCAAAATTTTCTAAAAAGGAAAATACAAATTTTAAGAGGAATATTGATTCAAAACAACAAATGTTATTAAGAGAACCTATGAAAACAAAAATAGAAACCAAGAGAGTCAAAATTTGGGTTCCAAAGACTAACAATATTTTAATTAGGAATATATATGTTAAAACATTTATGAATAGTGTTCACTGTAATAAAAACTATATTTATAAAAAGGATACTAAACCAAATTGGGTTTGGCTTCCTAAGCTCTAACTTTTTAGGGCCCTATTAAAAGGTGGGTACCAATAATTTTGTATTTATTTTTAGGTCCCACTTAAAAAGAAGAAATGGATACTAGACAGTGGTTGCTCAAAACACATGGCCGGAGACAAAGATATGCTTACAAACATCACAAACTTTGATGGTGGCTCAGTTACCTTCGGAGACAATTCAAAAGGCTATATCATTGGCAAAGGAGATGTGAGCAATTACGGTACATCAAATTTACCTTTTATAACAAATGTTTCATTAGTTGAAAATCTAAAACATAATCTACTTAGCATAAAGTCAACTTTGTGACAAAGGCTTCAAAATAACTTTTTCGGAAAATAAATGTAGTATTTTTGATCAAAACCAAAATCTTGTTTTTGAAGGAAAAAGAGATAGGAATATTTACGTTCTAAATATGAATATTAATCATAATACAAGTATGTGTTTACTAGCCAAAGATAATGATCCTTGGTTATGGAACAAAAGATTTTGTCATATAAATTTTAAAACTATTGGAAAACTTTCCAAAAATGAATTAGTAAGAGATTTACCCAAGATAAACTTTAAAATAAAAAAATCTTTGTGATGATTGTCAAAAAGGAAAATTAACGAAATCATCTTTCAAATCTAAGAAAAATATTTCGACTCTACAACCATTAGAATTACTACATATGGATTTATTTGGACCAACACAAGTTCAATCCATTAATCATAATCGATACGTGTTTGTAATAGTTGATGATTTCTCAAGATATACATGGACTATTTTTATAAAAAATAAAAGTGATACTTTTGAGCATTTTAAAACTTTTGTCAAAAGAATTCAAAACACTAAAGATTTGAAGGTTAAAAATATATGAAGTGATCATGGAAGCGAATTCGAAAATGAAGCTTTTGAAACATTCTGTAAAAAGAAATGAATAAATCATAATTTTTCATTTCGTAGAATTCCTCAACAAAATGGAGTTGTAGAAAGAAAGAATAGAACATTACAAGAATGCGCTAGGACATTATTAAATGGAAGTTTTCTACCAAAACATTTTTGGGCAGAAGCTGTAGCTACTGTATGCTATGTATTGAATAGAATATCAATTAGACCGTTAACTAAAAATACTTCATATGAACTATTCAACAACAAAAGGCCAAATATATCTTATTTAAAATATTTGGATCAAAATGTTTTATTTTAAATACAAAAGATCAACTAAGTAAATTTGATCCAAAAGCCGACGAAGGAATTTTTGTAGGATATTCAGAACGAAGTAAGGCATATCGAATATTTAATAAACGAGCAAACGTAATCGAAGAAACCTTACATGTATCTTTTGATGAGAATTTCAACAAAGAATTAAATATAAAAGATGATGAAGAATTTATAAATATAGAAAATACAAATCTTGAAAATTGTAATAATCAACTAAGATCATCACCAAGAATATTACGAGATCACCCTACTCAAAACATAATAGGTGAAATCAATTTTCAAGTTAAGACAAGAAATCAACTAAATCAAATGGGACATGTAGCTTTCATTTCTTCAATCGAACCTAAAAATCCTAAAGAAGCATCAACAGACGATTACTGGATTATTGCAATGCAAGAAGAATTAAATCAATTTGAACGTAACAATGTTTGGGAATTAGTTCCCCGTCCAAATAATCAATCTGTTACAGGAACAAAATGAGTTTACAAAAATAAAATAGATGAACAAGGTAATATAACTAGGAATAAAGCTAGACTAGTATCACAAGGATATAATCAAGAAGAAGGTATCGATTTTGAAGAAACTTTTGCTCCAGTTGCAAGACTTGAAGCAATACGTATTCTATTAGCTTTTGCATGTTTTCACAATTTTAAACTTTATCAAATGGATGTTAAAAGTCCATTTTTAAATGGTTTTATAAAAGAAAATGTATACGTAGAACAACCTCCTTTATTTATACATGAAAAATATCCAGATCATGTATATAAATTAAAGAAAGCACTATATGGTCTTAAACAAGCACCTCGTGTTTGCTATGAAAGACTTAAAAGTTACTTACTAAATTCAGGATTTCAAATTGGAAAAGTTGATCAAACGCTTTTTATTAAAAATACTACTAAAGATATTTTCATAATTCAAGTATACGTAGATGATATTATATTTGGTTCGACAAATGAAAATTTATGTAAAGAATTTTCAAATATAATGACTAAGGAGTTTGAAATGTCTCATATGGGAGAATTATCATATTTTCTCGGACTTCAAATTAAACAATTAACAAATGGAATTTTTATAAACCAAGAAAAATATTGTGCTAATCTAATTAAACATTTCGGAATGGAGAACACTTCTGCTAAACCTACTCCTATGAGTACCTCTACTCATCTCGATCTAGATGAAAATGGCAAAAGTATAGATCAAAAATTGTTTAAAAGCATGATAGGTTCCTTACTTTACTTAACCACTAGTAGACCAGACATAATGATGAGTGTATGTTTATGTGCACGTTTTCAATCTAATCCTAAATAATCACATTTAAGAGCGGTAAAACGAATTATGCGATATCTTAATAATTCTAAAGATTTTGGTCTTTTCTATCCAAAAGAGTGTCCATTTGAGTTAGTACCATTCAGTGATGCTGAATTTGGTGGATCTTGAACAGATAGAAAAAGTACAAGTGGTATGTGCCATTTCATCGGAAAATCACTTGTATCTTGGTTTAGTAAGAAACAAAATTGTGTTTCTCTTTCCACGTGTGAAGCGGAATATATATCAGCCGCCTTAGCATGTACTCAAGTTATCTACATGCAACAAACACTTAAAGATTTTAATATAAATTTAACAACCTCTACAATATATTGTGATAATACAAGTACAATAAATTTATCCAAAAATCCGGTTAATCACTCTCGTACAAAACATATAGATATTCATCACCATTTTCTACGAGACAATATCGAAAAAGGTATCATAAATTTAGAACATATTTCTTCCGAAAATCAAATTGACGATATATTTACTAAACCTTTATTAGAAAACTCCTTTATAAAGTTACGACGAGAATTAGGAATAATCTCTTTTAAAGAGACTTTATAGAAAGTTATCAAAAAAAAATTTACAATTCAGTCGACTAAATCTATATGTTCAATCGACTGAATGAAGAAAATTATGACTTTCTGTTAACGGTAAAAATAGCTTTAACGCTAACACCCGGTGTATATCGTGATGAAGTGAAAGCACCACCCGCTTGCACGGGAATCAAAGTAAACAAAAAATAGCAGAAAAGTAAAAGAGACAGAGATTTTTATAGTGGCTCGGCTTCTAGCAAGCCTACATCCACTTTACATCCTCCATTATTTTCTTCGAGCACACTTTTACAAGATTACAACACCTTTACAACACGATTGATTGATTACAACACTTTTACAATTCACTTTCGAGTTTACAACACAATTGAAGAAGGAGATTAAAACTTTGATCATAGATTGTTCCTTGGATCCATGCTGAATGGAGTAGATGCATTGATGAAGAATCTTCAATGGTTGAGGTGCTCGGAGAGTCGAGAAATCAGCAGAGTGTAGGCGCCTTGAAATCCAGAAAAAGTCCCCTCCTAGTTGGAGTTCATGCCGTATTTATAGGAGTTTCTGGACATAAGTCGTGAATGACCTAAGGTAGGTCGTAGGTCATGTGAATGACCTAAGGTAGGTCGTAGGTCGTGGATAACTGAGTTACGACCTAAAGGGATGGGTTGAAGGTTGTTGGCGACCTAACTGAGTAGCAAAGGAAGAAGTCACGACCTAAGGAATCACGATCTCAAGGAGTGGCAACCTAAGGATGCTGAGGAATGGCTTTATAGGTCGTGAGCGACCTAAATGGTAATGGTGTAAGGTGGGACGAGTTAAAGGAATTGCGACCTAACTGAATAGTCGTTAGGTCGTTAGGAACTGCTTTAGGTCGTTATGGTATTAGGTCGCGAAGTTAGGTCGTGGAGTTAGGTCGCGGAGTTAGGTCGCGGGAAGTTAGATCGCGAACTAGTTAGGTCGCACGAGTTTTTGGGTGTTCTTCTTGTTAGATCGCTAGGTGTTAGGTCGCTAGGTCGTTACTTGATAGGTCGCTTCCTATGCTAAGTCGCTCCAATCTTTAAGTCGTAGGTCGCTAACTTGTTAGGTCGGGTATAATGCTTACCGCACTAAATCGCTGAGTTGCTTTAGGTCGTTGGATACTTCATGCCCTAAGTCGCATACCGTTTTGGACGGGGCGCTGCCCCCTGGACCCCTGCGACCTGACCGGTCAGGTCGAACACCGTAGCGGTAGCGTTGCCCCCGCACCCCCACCTTGGGGGGTTGGCACCCCCCGGACCGCCCCTCCGTAGGGGATCTTAAATGAAAAATCATTCAACAGAACTTGCTTTGTTGAGATGTTGAGTTGACCATTCTTCGAGACGAACTATCTTTGGCTTCTCCCGGTCGATTTTTTGATATCACGGCCTTGCTAAAAAAGGCGGGATAACACTTGCCCCCCAAAACATGCCTTGTGGTAGGAAGGTGTGTTTTGTAATGCCATAATCCGTACGTTCATATCCTGTTGACAACCTGCAAAGGAATTGACAGTTTTATATGGCCCCAAACTGACGACCGTTCGAGATCGAGCTATTTGGGATGAAGCGCGGCCGTTCATGGTCAAGCGCTTAACTTCAAGTGACGACCATTTGTGGTCAAGTCATTTGAGGTGAAGTGCGGCCCTGCGTGGTCAAGCGTCTAAATCCATGCGACGATCGTTCGGAATCGAGTCATTTGTAGTGAAATGTGATCGTTCATGGTCAAGCGCTGTACTTCGAATGACGACCATTCGGGGGTCGAGCCACTCGTGGTAAAGTGCGGCCCTGCGCGATCAAAATGACAACCGTTCATGGTCAAGCGCTTTACTTCAAATGACGACCATTCGGGATCGAGCCATTTATGGTAAAGTGCGGCCATGTGCGGTCTAGTGGTAGAGCTCAACTGTTCATGGTCAAGCGCCTTACATCAAATGACGACCATTCGGGGTCGAGTCATTTGTAGTAAAGTGCGGCCTTGAGCGATCAAGTGGTAAAGCACGGCCGCTCACGGTCAAGCGCTTAATTCAAATGACGACCATTTGTGATCGTTCATTTGAGGTGAAGCACGGCCGTCCGTGGGCAAGCACTCAACTTTATATGATGGTCAGGATCAAGCCAAGTGAGCTGAAATGCGAACGTTCACATTCAAGCGCTTTACTTCAAACGACGACCATTCGGAGTCAGGCCATTTGAGGTGAAAGTGCGACTGTTGGCGGTGTGAAGCGCGGCCGTTCATGGTCAAGCGCTTAACTTCAAACGATGACCATTCGTGATCGAGTCATTTGAGGTCAAGTGCGGCCCTACGCGGTCAAGCACTTAAATCTATGCGACGATCGCTTAGGATCGAGTTATGAATTGAAGCGCAGCCGACCACAGTCAAGCGACTGTTGGCGGTCAAGCACTTAAATCCATGAGTTTTTGACTATTCAAAGTCGGGTGCCTGTTCATAGGACTTAATCATTGAGACTTTTCGAAGTCGGATGCCTGTTCGTAGGGCTTGATGATGCCTGTTCGTAGGGCTTACACATTTCAAAATCATGAAAAATCAAATATTCAACTGAAAATTTGTCAAGTAGAAATGTCTGAAAAAGTCAAATCCAAACATTCGAAGCAAATCGTGAAAGCAATGTGGAATCAAATCCAAACATCGGAAGCATATCATGAAAGCATAGTGGAATTAAATCCAAACACCAGAGGCAAAACATGAAAGCAAAGTAGAGTCAAACTAAAACATCAGAAGCAAAACAAGAAAGCCATGTAGAGTCAAACTCAATCGTCGGAAACAAATCATGAAAGCAATGTCAAACCTAGTCCAAACACAAAAGGCAAAGTAATCAGTCATCAGAAGTAAAATACAAAAGTAAAGTAGTCAACCATCAGAAGTAAAATTCAAAAGCAAAGAATTGACGTCCGAGTGCAAACATCTATGTCAGTATGATTTATAGTTGTATCAGAGCATGCCTGGGGATCGATCGTGGTCCCATACATGTGTGAACAACTTAATTGTGTTGATGTAGATTTTCCACTCATTCGTCATAACCTCAATTATTCGATGATAGGTCGACGCTTTGATCCTGAGGCGTCTCCAGTTGGTGCAGGTGGTCGTTCTTGTTCCACCGTTGCAGTCTTCTTTTTCACATATTGAGATAGCAAACCATCTCGGATATGCCCCTCAATTTCATCTTTCAAGTGTCTGCAGTCATTCGTGCTATGGCCATTTAGCTCATGGAACAAGCAATACTTGTCTGACTTTTTCTCGTTGTTAGTTGGATCTCTCTTAATTGGCTTTCGATAAGGAACATGTCCCTTGGTGTCTTGATAGATTCGCTCCAAGGTCTCATTCAACCATGCGTACGAGGTGAATCTCAACCTCCGCTGTTGGCGTGCTGATTTATCATTGTTATCCTCAGCCTTTCGTTTGCCTTTGCTGGTTTCTGCACATTTCCCAGAAGGATTCCTGCTTTTAACCACAAAAACATCGGTTCCTTCTCCTTCTTCTATATCAGCATTTGCATCCTCTAATCGTAAGAACCCTTCGGCCTCATGGAAAAATTCTCCCAAACCCATAGGAGGATCTTTGGTCAATGAATTCTTGAACTCTGTGCCATCAGCTATGCCCAACACAGCTTCCATTAGAACCATGGATGGATCTGGTCGATCCACCGATGCCGCGGCTGCGTTGAATCGCGTCAAAAAACTTCTCAAAGATTCTCCGGTTCTTTGCTTTAGTACTGTCAAACTCATAACATTCTTGGGCCTCGAGATGTGGACCCTGAATTCCCTCATAAACCTCTCAATCAAATCATTCCACGTTTCAATCGATCCATTTTCCAATTGTCTGAACCATAGTGCCACAATATCTGTCAAGTACAGCGGAAAGCACCGGGCCATAACTTCCTCTGATGCCCCCAGCACTTCCATATGCCTCATATATTTTGTCAGATGAACTGTAGGGTCTGTCCTTCCATTGTACATATCCAATGATGGTAGCTTAAAGTCTGGTGGGTTCTTAGCTCGCCTGATTGTTACGGTAAAAGGACTTCTATTGACATCCTCCAAGTCTTTGTTTACCAAACCACCTTTCATAGCCTTTTTGACCATTTCCGCTAATCTATCATTATCTCTTAGTGACAATCCTCGCCCTTGGCTCTCGTCTTCCCCCCCGAGTTCACGAGGGGATGGAGGAATTTGTTCTTCTGGTTGGGCTTCTGTTCCTCTTTGATTCTGCGCTCCAAGTTTCCCAATCTGATGAAACAAATTCTGGATCAAATCCTCTTGCCTTTTCATCATTGCCTCCATCTCCACTCTTGTAACAAAGGCTGAAGTTTGGCTTGCTATCGAAGAAGCCTCTTGACTTCCTTCATGCTGACTATTCTCTGGTCTTTGTAGTCTACTCGATCGCCTTACCATAGTTCTTCGGATTTCAGTCTCAATCTCCCAGATTCAAGTATTGATTAATAGGATTCCTGAGTTCAATTCTCAGTGAAAGAACCAAAATGTTAACGGTAAAAATAGCTTTAACGCTAACACCTGGTGTATATCGTGTTGAAGTGAAAGCACCACCCGCTTGCACGGGAATCAAAGTAAACAAAAAATAGCAGAAAAGTAAAAGAGACAGAGATTTTTATAGTGGTTCAGCTTCTAGCAAGCCTACATCCACTTTACATCCTCCATTATCTTCTTCGAGCACACTTTTACAAGATTACAACACCTTTGCAACACGATTGATTGATTACAACACTTTTACAATTCACTTTCGAGTTTACAACACAATTGAAGAAGGAGATTAGAACTTTGATCATAGATTGTTCCTCGGATCCATGCTGAATGGAGTAGATGCATTGATGAAGAATCTTCAATGGTTGAGGTGCTCTGAGAGTCGAGAAATCAGCAGAGTGTAGGCGCCTTGAAATCCAGAAAAAGTCCCCTCCTAGTTGGAGTTCATGCCGTATTTATAGGAGTTTCTGGGCATAAGTCGTGAACGACCTAAGGTAGGTCGTAGGTCGTGTGAACGACCTAAGGTAGGTCGTAGGTCGTGGATAACTGAGTTACGACCTAAAGGGATGGGTTGAAGGTTGTTGGCAACCTAACTGAGTAGCAAAGGAAGAAGTCACGACCTAAGGAATCACGATCTCAAGGAGTGGCAACCTAAGGATGCTGAGGAATGGCTTTATAGGTCGTGAGCGACCTAAATGGTAACGGTGTAAGGTGGGACGAGTTAAAGGAATTGCGACCAAACTGAATAGTCGTTAGGTCGTTAGGAACTGCTTTAGGTCGTTATGGTATTAGGTCGCGAAGTTAGGTCGCGGAGTTAGGTCGCGGAGTTAGGTCGCGGAGGTAGGTTGCGGAGTTAGGTCGCGGGAAGTTAGATCGCGAACTAGTTAGGTCGCACGAGTTTCTGGGTGTTCTTCTTGTTAGATCGCTAGGTGTTAGGTCGCTAGGTCGTTACTTGATAGGTCGCTTCCCATGCTAAGTCGCTCCAATCTTTAAGTCGTAGGTCGCTAACTTGTTAGGTCGGGTATAATGCTTGCCGCACTAACTCGATGAGTTGCTTTAGGTCGTTGGATACTCCATGCCCTAAGTCGCATACCGTTTTGGATGGGGCGCTGCCCCGCACCCCATTGGGGGCGCTGCCCCCTGGACCCCTGCGACTTGACCGGTCTGGTCGAACACCGTAGCAGGTTGTCAACAGGATATGAAGAACACCGGCCAGGGGAGAATGTTGATACACTAAGATTTTGATCAATGACAATGTGATTCAACAAAAAGGAAGAGATATGTGCAAAGCTAAAGAAAGAACGATGAAGACCAAGAATAAACATAAGTATGATTTTTATATAGGTCTTAGTTTAGATTTATTGTTAAAATCTATCCTCAAGAGGCTTGCACAAACACTAGAACACATTTTATAAATTTCATTTCTTAATACACATTCACTGTGCACAGCTTAATAGTTTAGTCGACCGAACAGGGATGACCAGTCGACTGAACCTGTTACACATATACAAACATGTACAGTTTCAGTCGACTGAAACACCCTGCTTAATCGACTGAATTTGTTCCTGAAAATTTTACTTCATATTTTCAGTTGACTGAATTCTCTGTCCAGTCGACTGAATTTGAACCTGCAAATTTTCTATGAATGGACACCTTCTTCCTCCCAAGAGTTGCAACCATTCACCAATGGAAATGGAAGTATCTCTTGTTTGCAACCTTAGCCAACAGATGCACCTCTTTTACAAGTATAAATACATAATTCTAACATCTTCAATTCACCGAATTCTCTTGCTTTAATCTTACTATCTTCTTGAACATATTATCTAGAAATTCTCAAAGCACTCACAAATCTATTGCTTGAATCACTGCTTTGTTTTTAACATTCTTTTGATTCATAGCAATTCACATTTCCTAAATCTTCACAAACACATTGCATAATCTTGAGGATAAGATTATAGGAATGTTGTACTACATTAGACTCATTAGTGTTGATAAGAACACGACAAGTCGAAAATTATTTTTGTAATTGAGTTGAAGTCCTCTTCGGTGTTTGAGGCAAGAAATCCCATTCGGTTGTTCGGGTAAGTTGTAAACCTATTCCTCCGGGTTAAGTGAGGGTGTTAGTTAGTGAAATTCCTAAGTGAAGCTTAGGGACTGGACGTAGGACTAGAGGTACGAACCAGTATAAAATCCTGGTGTCTCCTTGCTTTTACTTACTTTATCTACCTAGACTATTCCATTATTCCATATTACATGATCCTACCGCATAGCCTCTTTCACAAAGCCTAAGGACTGCGAAGAGTAAATGAATGACTTATCCCAAGAGGCGTCAGATAACATAACTTCATTTCTTTTCGCAAGCCGACCATCCATTGGCAGAACTGAGGAATCACCTGAAATACAATAATATAGACATCTGAGGTCCAACTCGTCATCTGACACAAAATGGAAGAAAAAGTCCTCAACTGGGCTATATTATATAGTAGTTTTCACATGAATCAAACACTTTTCCTACGAGTCCTAATAAAATGGCATAGAAACTGTATCCAAAGGGAGTGGCACAACAGGAGCCATAATAGACTCCTCAACAATCACATTAGTTACCAAACCAACGGCAACATCAGCCATAGCCAGAGCAACAATAGAATCAATAACTAGTGGAGGATCGACAACATGAGGCTTAGTAATTACTGGAGAAGGAACATCGCAGACAACAAAATTAGTAACATCGGGCTCGGTAACTACAGGATCAACAACATTTGAAATAGAAGCCTCTGGGACACGGGAAGGAGAAAGAGCCTTGGACTTAGGAACCCACTTCACGATTGGATGGAGAAGAGGGATCTTGACCGTGAGGGGCTGGGAGATAGTAACAAGACCATAATGGCAGGAGGCCGCGGTATAACCAAAAGATTGACAAGATGAACAAATCTCGGGATTCTGGCTAAATTGAGCATCAATTTCCACGTGATGCCCTTTGGCTAATCTCACTTTCAGTTTTGATGGAAAAGGCCTTACTGGAATAATTTCAATTAAAGCTCTGGCATACCTCAAGCTCCTATGATCAACTATACTAGAGTCAAAGCATTGAAGATTACCAATAAGACTAGCCAACCAATTCAGACCAATTAAAGGCTGCAGGACAAATGCGATGTGAGTGAAGGTGGCCCAAACTGGGATAGAGAGGACTTTCTCCCTAGCCTTGCCAATCGTCAAGCTCCAAGGAGTGATGATAAAAGGATTCCCTTCAATGATCATCGGATCCGCCGCAAGAACACATAACCTATCATCACTAGTTGAGAATTTGAGAAAGTACATGGTGTCAGCATATTGAACATGAAGCCTTCCCCTAAGTTTCCAAACCCGATTACATCGGTCACGGACATCTTTGTAAGGCGGTGTCGAATCCAAGAAAAAACCGACCAAGTAATCAGTCCAGCATTTAACACTCGCCTAAATAACCTCAGATGGAGCAATCATAACACCGTCGTCATCCAAAGTTGTGAAGGAACGAGGAGAGAAGGTTCCAGCATTCTTGGGCAATGATTTAAATAAGGATGTCCAACTATTATCCTTAGCAGAAGCTGGTTGTGATGATACAGGAGGGACAAAGGTCGTAGGAACCAACGAGGAGTTGGCAAAGCATTGGGAGGGACAGATTTCACAATAATATGTGCATGCTTAATATAGGCATTTCCACAAACATTTGGAGGATATGGATCGGAAATAGACTTTACGGCGGGGATGTATTCAGCTTCACCAACTACACACTTTGCATTATCCAAACAAACACCAAAAATTGGTGGTTTAACTTGAGACCAATTGCCTACTTCTGCATCCACAATTAGT
The DNA here is from genome assembly GCA_030765085.1 of Allium cepa. NCBI lineage: Eukaryota > Viridiplantae > Streptophyta > Magnoliopsida > Asparagales > Amaryllidaceae > Allium > Allium cepa. Next base: position 456,490,436 of record CM060944.1, read on the forward strand.
TGCAGTAGAGGGGATTGAACTGTATTACCTTGGTAAATGTTATGTACTTTGACAAAATTTCAGTTGTTAACAAATGCAAATGAAAATATTTGACCTACGATAAATGTTTTGAGCACCATCACAATTTCTAAAAGGGCAAATATTAAGAAAAAAATTAGGACACATGTTTTATATTTATTCACCAGGGACAAAATTGTCCCGCCTCAAATTTCTATGACAAATCCAGTTCATAATTTGTTGTCTCCACCCCACCATCCTCTACCATGGTCGTGCCAACACACCCCTATCATGTTTCGTTGTTGCTAGCTTCCACCACCATTGTCAACACCAATATCAATGGCGACATCTTCATTCCACAAATCTCATCCCGTCACCATCACCAAATGTTATTATCGTACGGCACCAGCATGCCACACATAGCCCTAGTCAAGCTCTACGATCAACCATCACTTGAAAAATAATAGCAACAAATAATGAAAATGATAATTTATGCGAGCATTATTAGATTCGATGAAATACTATAAACAACGATAGATAAAAAAATTGCTAATTTGTAGCAGGACTACATGAATAAAATGCTAAAAGCGACACCAAATAAAATGTTGATTTAAACTAGCAGTATACATTAATACAATTCTATATTCATTTATAATAATAACTAAACCTTATTAGCATTGCTGTATTGAAACTCCGCAAACGAAAAAACAACAGTTGCCGTTAACAATTGGTCAGGTTGCCGCTACCTCGCTCACCGCCTTTCTGTTTCCACCTTCAATCACATCTACAATTTTTATGAGTAATATTTATTCTTAAAATCAAAAATAAAACTCAGCGTCTTTAAAACAAAAAAAATTCACAAATATGTCCCAACGTCTATTTTCCACGGATACAAATATACTTGTATTTTTATAAGTATACGTGGTTGTAGGTTTATAACATGCACCTTCAAGTTTTACCATTATCAGCTCAATGCATAAACTATTTATTTCTAATTAACAGTACGAATTATTAATTATTAAAGATTATATATATATATATATATATCTTATACTATAAAGAAAAACCTTGGGTCAACGGGTCAAAGTGAAACCTTTTTTGGCATTTCCCAGAATACCCCTCAACAATATATTTTGTGCATGGTATATAACTTTGTTTTCTGCCCTCTTCCCTCTCCACTAACCTAACACGTTCCCGCTTCTCCCTGTTTTCTACTCCATTTTCCTCACTTTACCAGCAAATCATTTTATCAATTATCAATATTGCTAAGCAAAAGATACCATCACAACTTCAGATTTACATGCAAATCCATGGCAGATAGCGAGGCATGTTCAAACTAGAAGCGAGCATTCTATCAAAGCAGATCCAACTGCAAGCATCACCAGCGAACGCTTGACCTAAGCTTCAAAATAATCAACATCTCTTCATCTAGAAAGCACTCACGACTTCATCAATAGCAGGCGACCACAAGTTGTTCTCGAATCAACAATCAAACTCTAGAATGATGGTGTCCTTTACGCGTATGAATTAATAAATTACCAATGGAAGTGAAATCAGGCAAGGTGAAGGCATAAAGGCCAAATCATCAACTTCAAGAGTATTCAAATCTTTACCTATTAGGAACTCTTTTTTCAGCCCAATTTCTAATTTTGATTCCAATAAATGCATATAATTCAGTCAATTGAAGCCACTACTCATCTTTGATTTGTAGAAACTAGGGAGAAATCCCCTAAAATAATGAAGAGAGATCCACCTCGGAGGTCTACCTCAGTGATTAGGCCCCCATATTCGATTCATATAAAAGCATCCATTTCTCCATTGTGAGGTTGCACTTGATCTCTAACTGGGTCATCTCTTTCCACGATAAAGTTTAGAAGTGGATTAGGGGACTTGAGGAGATTTCAGGCATTTGATCTTATTGGGTGCAAGGAGCGAAGAGATGAAGGGATTAAATGAAAAGGTACGTAAACTCTTTTTTTTTTTTTGAGATGGTGGATTTTTTGCTGTAGCAGTAACAACATAAAATTCATTACTAGGTATACAGTTCTTATTAGTAGTTTGTTTGTACTAATAGCTTACCTCGGTAAATCATTGCCGTTTCAGATCGAGAGGTGACAACATCACCATACCTGTGGCTGTGATTTCCTATGTCAGTACTCCAGTATCGAGCGATGAAATTAGTGGAGACAAGATGTGTATATATTGGGAAAGAGTTATTTTTTCTGCAAGGAGCACAGATGTGCCGCACATTCTTTGAGAGGCGAGAATGGGAAGAAGGCCATTTTTTTAGGTGTTATATGCTTTATACGGTGCATTAATTTTGCAGTACAGTTGATTTTATTAGTTTGAGTGCAAAGTGTTTGGTAAATTATGGGTACAATTTGTTTTTGATGATAAGTGGATGTGGTTTATGATGAACATTTGAGTACATCAGGATATGCAATACGGATAACATAGTAGTACTTTAGGAAAAACAACTTTTGTGGTATTTTATCAAAATTTTGAAGTCTGTTTGACATTATCAGGCGTTGGCAGAAACATTCAAAAGAATTATATGCTAGGATAATCTTTAGTGTCTACCTATCAGAGTCCCTCACATATTAGGTTATTATGATAAGCGTCGTATACAAGAAAAAAAGAATACGTGAATTGTTTTGAAAACATTGCATTTCATCTCATTATCATAACTATATGGGTGCTTATAGATAAGGCATAAAAAAATTTGTTAGCGCATTCTCGTTAGTTATTAAATCATTTAAATATTCTAATGGTTATCTAAATTTTTCTTCTTCAATTATTAAGTATGTTTAGACAACATATACTGATTTAGATTATGAATTCTGTTTCAAAAAAATCTACTATCTGTCATGACCGTCTAATGAATTGCTGATTAGAAATGAATGTTCTCTCTTTGTTCAATAACTTTATTTTATTTTGCATCAGTAATGATTACTTAATTTCAGCACATCGATTATTTATGCTCTGCTTTTATATTTTATTTTTCCTTTACTGCTAACACTATTTTTGTATATATGTATGTAACATTGTTCAGCCAACCGCATCCTACATCTTACACATACTCATGCATCTCAATGGAATAAATTCATGTTTGAAGCAAAAAATAAAGAAAATAGAATAATGATTGCAATTAAGATACATTTCTCTAGCGGCCATATATTCGAAGCCTACACGTTGGGACTAAAGAAAGAAGATGTGAAAGTCAAAGCAGAGGAAGGGAACTTTCTACAAATAAATGGCGAAAGGAGCAAGGAGAAGGAAGAGAAGAATGATAAAAATGGCATAGGATTGAAAACAGTAGCGGTAAGTTTTTAAGGAGGTTTAGACTACTAGAGAGTGCAAAGATGGGTCAACTGAAGTGGCTATGGAGTATGGTGTTCTTATTGTCATTGTGCTAGAAGATGAGGTGAAGAAACCTAAGGTTAAGTCTATCCAAATTGATGGCTAAAAGTATTATAATCGGGTTTTTTAGTCTTAATGTTCAATTATGCCGATTTGTACCGATTGCCCTATTTTTTCGATGAATGTCTGATCTATCTATTATATAATTACATGCATATTACTTCATCCTTGGCATATAAACAAATCTATGCAATTTTTATATCATTTATAATTTTAAAATATACATGTGCGTGCCTGTTTTTTTCTTACGAGTTTGAGTTATTAATTTTCTATTCTTACTAAGTTGGTTACAGAAGTTTTTACAGTACGAATCATTTGACTCGATTTTTATATATGTTTATAAGTTGTCTTTAGTATTCTAATTACTAGGGTTACCTTTTTCCCAAAAAATTCCATTATTTTTAACTTGCTTACATGTAATCTTATTTAAATATGAGCATGGAGATAAATTCGTATTAAATATGGAAATAGAACCAGACAGTTACGAACATTACAATTTCAATACATATAAGTAAATGGCTTTTGATGTTTAAACATCACGAGTTTTGGACCAACATGCATGAGTTCAGCACCCATGAGTATAACTTAGTTTAGAATCAAGTTAGCGTAATGTCGAGACAAATAGCACTATCTGGCTTTTGATGTTATACTTAACTTTTCAGTACATAAAAAGAAACTAGATTTTTTTTAGAAATTATAAGATTAATAAACAGTAAGAAAAACAAAGGTGAACCCAACTATATGTTTAAACTGAACAATTCTATGATATATGGTCACTTAATTTCTCTTTTTTGGATTTCTTTTGTTTAAAATGTACAAAGTAAATAATGTCAAATTGACTATAGCCATGCAACTCTACGTTTTATTGTTACGTCTTTTCCACTACATGAAAGGGAGGAATGACAGTCATCATGCTTCAATTTTTTTTGAAGAAGATGCCTTTTTGAATGATGTAATGATAGTGTATTTCTTTCCAGTAAAAGCTTAAAAAATTTTACCATCTTCTTTCTTCACATTTCAGCTCCATCAACCCCAATCCATTCTTGGCAACATTTGCAGAACCAAAGACAAGCTTCCCATTGCTTTTAGAAGTAGTGCACTTAGTTTCATTCATACAAAGCTGATCTATATTCATTCTGGGGCTATTCATAATCAAGAGGAGGTACAATGTCCAGAAAGTCCTTGCTGTGGGGCTGCAGCTTCACGTAGGTGCCCTTCACCAAAGCCACGTTCATCACTTGCACTTCTCCTCCGTCTTCCAAATCCAAAGTCTGCATTATCCATTTAGGCAGGGTAATGGTGCCTTCTTCTGAGGTAAATTCAAGGACTCCACAGTATGCCATTTTGTTGGTGCTGGGGTTGACCAGTTGGAACATCATCAGGTATCTCATATTATCAAGAGATAAAAGGGAACGAGAACAGATGAAGGCAGCAGAATTTTGTTGCATGGGGCTTCTAATATTTGAGAAAAGATATGTACTTAATTGATAGCCAAATGAACATGGAAGGCTAATAGCATCTCCATTGGGACATATCCCTAAAGTAGCAGTTGGTAGTAACACAAGAAATAGCTTCGTATTCAAGCATTACTTTTGAATGCTATACAATAAAAAACAACTACCATAAGATATTGAGAATAGCTAAAGAAATTGGATTCTTTAAATAGTAATGTTTATTGAATATTGGTTCTTATAATATATTTTTAGTACTATTGCTTTATCATGTCACTAGGTTAGCTAACAAGCATGTCAACTAACTTATATATGTACCTTAAATGTATCTTAAATGTATTAAACATATGGTCACTAATGGAGATGAATTAATGGAGTTGCCTTTTTTTCCTTTAAATTTATTCTTAGTTAATGGCTTTGAGCTTTTGATGTCCATAATCTTAATGTGAAATGCAAAGGAAATGCTTACCCACCCATTTATGGATCAATAACTTAAATTTATTTAAGGATTGGAATTTATGAAATATATACCATAATAAGTAAATGCATTTGCATCTTTGTACTGACGCTTACAAAATGTAATTCAATTAGCATTTATAATCTATTATCCACCAACATATGTATATATTTGTACAAATGTTAGTCTATCTTTTTTATATATATAATGTATGTATGTAAGTATATGAGCCAGGTCCATTATGTTTCTTTTTGCCTAAATTAATCTTGAGTTCACTCAATAGTGGTTGAATTCAAAGGGTATAATAGTCAATTTCCATAACATAGTACAAGTAAGATAGCTAAAAAGTTATATAGACCTCTTTCTACTACTCTATGTTCATCTTTGCTTAAAAAAATTTCAATATTTAAATCACCTCTACTATACTATATGTAATAATTGAATCGGTAACTATTTGAAATCCAATTATGGTCCGTACCACTCCCTAATTAAAGCATCATTTGTTCCAATTATGGTCTTTAGCCGGTATCTGATACTTTCAGTTGTGATTATCAGATTTTAGATAGATGCTACATAAAGTAACAACAGTCTATAGGTTTCCAATAGCTTTAGAATAGCATTAGAAGGATGAAGAAATTGATTCATAAGAGCTTATATGCAATGGAATTACAAATGAGTTTCTTCTCATAAGCATATACATTTTATTGGAGAATATAACATGAACACTTGATCCTTTTATGTGATATGTTTGTCAAAAGTGTAAGAATATGACCTTTTATGGTCTGATTTTGACCCTTTCACAGTATGTTGTCGGTCCTTGGATGTTCGATACTTTTATGTACAAAAAAAACTCTAAGAATCTAAACTCTGAGAATTTTATGCTTTTTATGTATGTTTCTAACCTAAAATATGGAAAAGACTAGGTTCTTTTAATATACACTTTGATGCTCAATAAGAGGAAATGACACATTATCGGGTTTGCTTAATGTGCCGTCAAAGCATGTAACATGAACGGTATTTGAAATATTTTGTGTCTGTACTTTAAAAGCATTATGCAACATATATCAATCTTACAGGCTTCTACCACAAAGCAATTCTTTTTTCAGAACAAAAAATATTTGTGATTTTTCACTATCAAATCAATATATCAAAAATAGAGAGCGTCGATCCCATTTAAAATCAATTTCAAATTTTTATCATTTTCTATGCACACGTTCATCGGACGTGCATACATACTCGTGTGTGTGTATTTATACATATACACACACACATGTATACGTATGTATGTACGTACATAGTAAAATAGGTTTTCTTACCGCCATACAATAAATCGAGACCCAATATGTGAAACACGTTCAGGAAAGGAAAATTTTAGACGTGTAGTATTTCTTATTGCCACAAAGACCATCCTTATTATGTGAAACACGTTTAGGAAAGGAAAATTCTAGAAAAATGAATACATACAGCTGTATCATACGTATATTTTAACATCTTCGTATTATTATTCAGAATAATAGGAAACTTCTACTCTCTCTCGCCTGGATAAACATGAGAGTGTGTAGTAGAAATAGTATTTAATATAATATGACAAACCGAATTCTTGTGAATCACTTACATGATTTTATTCAATATGGTACAAAAATTCATTTTGACGAGTCAATATATTAGGCTAATCAAAATATAATTTTACAACAGAGAACGTGCAGTGGATTGGGTGTGTATTTTCAGCTTATAAGCTAAACTTGATATTTGGTATTGAAAACAATAGTATTTTCATGAATGATATTAGTTTTCCCACCATTGCATCTTAGTCGGGAAAAAGTACAAAAGTATATTCAAGTCTAATGAATATTTGAAGCATTACAATGACTGTTATTTATTTGCGTTTTTATATCCATCGTAACTGAACAACATCGTTAGTTCCAAAATTTATAAAGTTGGTCAAACGGTACAGTCAAAAAATATGGTAGTGTTTGATGATATTAATTAAGGACTAACTTATTAAATTAGCATTCAAAGTAAATAAATTATATATTAAAGTAGTTTCAATGCCTGTGGTTTTTGTTGGTGAGGGGCTTAAAATAATATATATACGGATCACTCTGTTCAAACACGTAATCAAATCTTATCTAAAATTGAAAAAACCGCTATATCCTTGTTTTTGCTGATTATACGTGTCGTGTTGTTCAAAATTTTCCTTTATACCTTTCTAGAAAAACCGATCCGATAAAAAAGCAACCATTTCACTTTCAAGAAATTTTTATCCATACATCCTATCTGCATGGTTGTTTTAACTCACATATTTGTGCTGCTAAATTTTTTAGTAAATTACTCGGTTATTTTTCCGGCGATCCATGCATTATCAAATTGAACAAAAAAAACAAAAAAAAAAACTGTTAACTTCATGTTATACCTCTTTCGATTCAATTAGATTTGTATTATTATCATCACCGTCAATCGACTCAAGCGCAACATTTTGAGAATTTTCTAAAATTACATTACTTTGATTTATTGGATAAGAAGAACAAAAGAAGGAAAATATGATGAGAGGTAAATGATGGATGAATGATATATGGGCAATTTTGTTCTAATTTTTTAATTAAAATTTTAGGGATTACGCAATTAGCCAATATATTAACCAGTGTCTTAGTCAATAAATTAAGGGTCTTACTACTTTGATGAAAAAAGAAGGTAGGAAAACATACAAAGCACGGCTGTAAAGGTGAATATCAAAGACGTTTCATCAACTGGATTAGATTCGTCTAATCAGACATTCAAAATTTTGATTAAATTCGAACAATCGATAAAATAATTGTAATGTTCATAACCAAACGAGATTTGCTACAAGATCCAAATTTTTGGGGTATCGTATGATGTGGAAGGAATGATAGCCGAAATCTAATTCTTCGACTCAATCTCTTCCATTTGTTATATTTCGCACCAAAATTCAGATACCGTTTTTGGATGTAATAATGTTTTCGTGTCCAAACAGCAAACAAAGTTTATGTTTTTGTTTTTTATTTTTGTTTTTTTATCCGTGTAAATCGATAAAATAGTGTCCAATTAAGTTTCGAAAAAAATAGTGCCCACTTCTTTTATCTTGAAATTTATAAATATCATCAACTCATTTTTAGTGGATAATGCTACTTTAACCGAATGAGAATTGGTCAGAAAATGCGAATAAATATTAAATTTGGAATTCAGGAGTGTAGTTTACTAATTGTGTGAGGGGACCTTCGAATTAGATGTTTCCAACCGTGGTATTTGACAAAATGAAATTTGGGTTTAATAGCATTTTTTTATTTTATTTGTTTTTGTACACCGATAGATTAAAAATTTATAATATAAGAAAAAGGTTTTTAGTCTCAAGGAAAAGGTTGAAGAAAATTTTATTTTTAGAGACAAGAATTTTGCTTTTTAAGTTCAAAAAGATTTTTTAATCTAAAGCACAGAATAATAGTTGTAATTATTATTTTCAATTTACAATAGAAAATATCTTTCAGACTAAAAAGCAAACTTGCCGTTTTTTGAAACTAATTTTTTTTTCCACCTTCTTCCTTGTATCTATTTTCCTGTAAAAAAAACAGGTCTTTAACGAGCTGGGAAACCTTAAGTGTTGAATGGATTTTATTTATTTATTATTACATTATGATCCATATTTGGGCAGTTTAAACATTATATTTCTGATCAGTTTCTTATGATGTTGGCCGTATAAAATTCCTCAATCCTCTTCTGTATGTCATCCTGGCCGTACACTTAAATCCATTCTTTATAAAAAATTAGTTTTTGAGTTTCAACTTGGAAATGAATGGGTGCACATGAACTTGGGACATAGGAACAGCACTGGACGTTGGCATCATATACACAACATGCGTCATAAGTAATGTTGGAGGATAGTTTGACTATTGACGGTTTATAAACACACTTTCATTGTTAAACTAGAGTTTATTCTTTAACTTTTACAAGTTATTTGCCACAACCACTACGATCAACTCCATCTATAAGTGCAGCACTTCCTTCTGTACACTTCACAAAGCATATATTTTTGCTACAATCATCATCATAACCTTAAATATTCACTTCCCATCTTCCAATCTTCTATCAAGATGAATTCTCTAATCACTTCTTGTCAAGCACTTTTTGTCCCCTCTCAAACATCCATCAAAAATCAAAACATTTTATACAATATTCCAAAGGTATCTCCACCTTTTAAAACAACGAGTCTTTCACTTGTATCCAAACCAAGTTTATTGGATATTAATAGACGAAGATTTCATGTGTTGCCTCCAGATATGACAAGTACGTTTAAAACAAAAACAGCAACATCTGAAAGTGAAGAAGGCTTAAAGTTAGTTACACATATTCCTTTGTAATATATCAACATTGTTTTCCTTAACCTTAGCCAGGTATTGATAATTAATGTTCTTTTCAGGATAAAGCAATTTGTGGAATGTGAACTGCAAGTACGAGATTATGAACTTGATCAATATGGCGTCGTTAACAATGCTGTTTATTCAAGTTATTGCCAACATGGTCACCATGAGTTTTTCAAAAGGGTTGGCCTTGGAATCGATGCAGACAGGGTGGCTCAAAATGGCCAGGCTTTGGCGCTTGCTAACATGTCTTTGAAGTTTTATGCACCTCTAAGAGTACGTAATCCTTCTGTATCTTAATTAATTTTTCTTACGTCCAAATAAATTGAACATAAATTGTTCAAAACCTTGACGCACTTCAACTTATTATATTATTATTGGTGATTGCAGAGTGGGGACAAATTTGTAGTGAAAGTTAGGGTATCAAGCATTTCAGCTACAAGAATATTTCTGGAAGATTTCATATACAGATTGTCCGATAATCAGCTTGTCGTCGAAGCAAAAGCCACTGCAGTATGGCTTGATGGAAACTATCGTCCAATGCGGATTCCTTCTGAACCTAAAGAGAAATTTCTCCGAGCTTATTTTGCTGAGAATTTCTGATGATTTTTCAAGATACACTGCAACTATATACATAACTAGTTATAAAGTATAATTCACAATTTATAGGTGCTTATATTAACAAATAAAGAAGTGAGCAAATTTGTATTTGGAGTATTTTGTCAGATATATATGTACAGGAATTGTAAGAGATTATTTTCACACTGAACAATTGAATCTTATCATACAGTAAACGTGAGTCTTTTGAGTTTTCCAGTGCGAAAGAGATGAAAGTTTTGGTATTTATGCAAGTTACTGGGATAGAACCAGTGCTTCACACAGGGGTTGTTAGGTACTCGCGTTGATATTTACTTCTTTTAAGGTATTATTGGTTTTTTCCATTCAGAGCAGTGTGGTGTAATATGGTTATAATATGCATGATTGTTGTGTTCTAGCAAGCAGTAGTAATTAACTCTTAGCTGAAGATAAAACATATTACAAATCATTGAAGTTTGAAACAAGGATTAATTTCACATGAACAACAGAACATTGAACTTTGAAAATGGAAAAACACATTAATTTATTTGAAAACTAACAGTTAAATGAACATAGAAACCATGGGTTACATATACTACAAACAATTTTCACTCATGTATGTCAATCTCTTTGCTTGCAAAGTCAACCCAGCTTCATGCATTTTCTCAATGTCTCAACACCGATTCCACCTGGATTCACACTAGCAATAAGGTGGAGAGAACAAAATGATTCACCATTTGATGACATTTCCTAAATATATTCTTCTAAGAAGACATGGCTACTGAAGGTTGGCTAGTTTGAAATTTTTAAATGGTACATGAATTTTTCTATTTGCAATAGCAACTTCCCGCTACCGATCGATGATCGAATTTTTTTTTAATTGCTTGGGTTCATTTTCATGTTTTGTTAATATTCTTGTCATTCAAACAACAACAAAGGCTAGTTGTAATAAAATTTATTAAGAATAGAAATGTATAGTTGCTGTAATTATTAACAATACTTGCAAGCATCTGTGAACTTTGATACAAATAATTGTTAAAGCTGATATTACAATGTGTCTAAAATGTTATGCAAGTGCACACTAACTTTTATGGAATGTTGTAAATATTTTTTCCACTATTTGAAAAGAGCTGTCAAAAGTATGTCTACAGTATTTGTTAAACAAGGTTAAAAACTTAAAATAACAACACAACATTTGAAAAATATCATATTAAAATTTTTAACCGAAAGTTCTGCAAATGTTACGTGAAATCCGAATATAACTCGTTGTTAACATTGCACGTGCTATTTTTTACAATCTTTTGGTATTGTTCTAGAATCATTTTCACAACGTATCGAAAACTACGTAAAAGCAAAAGCAACGTGTTGTACGATCGACGGGAAAAAGTTTCACCGAAGGTTATAGTACGTTATAAAAATTATATTTTGCATTATTCAGGAACTATCATGCAAAGTCTTTTGATCGACATATAAGATATGTCCCCGCGATTGAAAATAGCATACATATGGTCTACGATGTCTATAGTACAACATAAAATAAGTGATAAAGATTCATGTTTATGCAGCTATTAACATGCGGACATGATAAATGTTGTTGATGTGCTTTAACCGTGTTTAGTCTTTATTTAAAAGATTTTTTATCTTTTAGTGAATAGATCTCAAGTGTTGGATTGTCTTTTAGTTTCAATCCGAAGATGAACACACTACGAGTTCTTACCGCCACATCATAAATTTAGACCCAATGCCACGCCATAACGAATTTAGGATCAAAACAAGTTATCTTTTCTTATCCAAGCAAAATGCACAATGTATAAAAGTTAGTCGGAAGTAAGGTGTGAAATATTTCTTACAGCCAACAAAGAACATCCTCATTGCGTGAAGCACGTTCAGGAAACAGAAAGTTTAGAAAAATGAATTCATACAGTTGTGTTATATTTGTAATTTTAACATCTTCGTATTATTGCACAGAATAATAGGAAGTTTCCGCTCTCTAGGTCGAGATAAACATGGAATGCAATATAAAATTTGATTTTCTGCAGTATGTTTGAATTGAATTATCGTCTTCATAAGATAAATATATAATAAGAAAGACCTGCATGAATTGAGTCCACGTGAATCACTTACATGGTTTCTATTTAACCAAATAGATTAATGATTTAAGGTGATGTCAATATCTTAGAATAAATAAAATATATCTTTTACAACAGAGCAATTGCAGTTGATTTGGGGTGTACGTATTTTCAAAGCTTACCAGCTAAACTTGTTATTTGGTTTTAGAAACAGTAATCTTTTTATGCAATATAGAAGTCTCCTGATAATTCTGATCAGATTCATCTGCTGTTGTGCCTCATGCATAAAATGCTCGTCATAATTAATGTGGGAAGATCGTTTGACTATTGACGGTTGACAAACACACTTCCATTGTTAAGTACTTATGTTTGTCACAACCACTACGAACAGCTCCAACTATAAGTGCAGCACTTTCTGCTCTACAGTTCACAAAGTAAATATTTTCACAACGATCATAATCATACTCTTAAATATTCACTTCCCATACATTCTTCAAATCCTCTATCAAGATGAATTCTCTGATCTCGTCGGCTCAAGTAGTTCTTCTCCCCTCTCAAACACCCATCAAAAACCAAAACATTTTACACAATATTTCACAGATATCTCCACCTTCTAAACCAACCAATCTTACATTCGTATCCAAACTAAGTTTGTCGCATATCAATAGACGAAGACTTCATGTGTTGTCTCCGGATATGACAAGTACATTTCAACCAGCTACATCTGAAAGTGAAAATGAAAATGGCTTGAGGTTAGTTGCACATATTCATCCTTTGTAATATATCAACATTGTTTTCCTTAACCTCAGCCCGTTATTGATTATTACGGTGCTTTTCAGGATAAAGCAATTCGTGGAATGTGAACTGCAAGTAAGAGATTACGAACTAGATCAATATGGCGTTGTTAACAATGCTGTTTATTCAAGTTATTGCCAGCATGGTCACCATGAGTTTTTCAAAAGTGTTGGCCTTGGCATCGATGCAGACAGTGTGGCTCAAAATGGACAGGCTTTGGCGCTTGCTAGCATGTCTTTGAAGTTTTATGCACCTCTAAGAGTACGTAATGATCTTATATCTTAATTTTTCTTACATCCAAATAAATTGAACGTAAAGCAAAAACCTTGATGCACTTCAGCTTATTATTATCATCGTCTGTAATTGCAGAGTGGGGACAAATTTGTAGTGAAAGTGAGGGTATCTAGCATATCGGCTACAAGAATATTTCTGGAAGATTTCATATACAGATTGCACGATAATCAGCTTGTTGTCGAAGCAAAAGCCACTGCAGTATGGCTTGATGGAAACTATCGTCCAATGCGTATTCCTTCTGAACCTAAAGAGAAATTTCTCCGAGCTTATTTTGCTGAGAATTTCTGATGATTTTTCGAGATACAGTGCAACTATGTACTTGTTGTAAAGTAATACATTTTAATTTCACAATTTACAGGTGCTCTTATACTAATAAATGAAGAAGTGTGCAAATTTGAATTTGAATTGATTTGTGGGATGTACAAAAATATCTGGACATTATTTTAACTCTGAACCACTTAATTTTATCATACATTAAAGGTGAATCTTTGGTGTTTTCTAGTGGGGGAAGGAGATGGAAGTTTTGGTAGTTATAAAAGTTACTAGGATTGAATCAGTGCTTCACACAGGGGTTGCTAGGTACCGATTGATGTTTACTATTATGGTATTAGTTTTTTTTTTCCCTTTCTTTTCTTCCTTTTCCTTTTCCTAGTAGTGTGGTGCAACACGGTTACAAAACATATTAACGTACATGGTCATAAAACATGTTATAATATCTATGATCGTTGTGACGTAGGAAGCAATAGTAACTGTTTTCTGAAGATAAAATATATTACAAAACATTAATCAAACGTAGTACTGCAATACATAGGTTTAAATAAAGCGCAGGAACACACTAGGAATAAACAAGGTGTGTACATATATTTGTACGAATCGGACCCCAAACAATGCAACACTCCAATTGTCCTTTGATTTCCGCCACAAATTCCTATTTAAATTACACTTCTTTCTCTCTTTTTCTATCAACTCTATTATCTAATTATGAACTTACACGTTGAAAATCAGAGGACTATCTCTGGTGTCGTCGAACGTTTTTCATGTACATATATCAATATAATAAAGCAATATCCCCCAACTTAAGCCTTTTTCGAATAGTAAAAAATGCCAATTTTTTAATTCTCTAATCCAACACATCACTTTTCCAGCCCATTTCTTTTTTAACCCGTTTCTCGGCACTATTTCTCTTTCAACTTCACGACGCTTTCACAATCTAAAACCTTATAGCAGAAAAAATCAAACAAACCAACGTATGTATTTGTTAAAGAGCATTACTATTTACATCCACCTAAATATTTACAAACGTCATTTAAACATTAATAAAAATGAATCACAAAATCTTCTTCAAACTCCACCCGAAGCCTAAAAGATGATCTGAAAATAAATGATAACAATTTTGCATGATCGTACAACCACTATTAGAACAACAATCATTTCTGACGGCTGCTAGTCGTCGGTAGCTGTCGCTAGCTGTCGCTGTAACATACGCGATTTTTCGTTGTCGAAAAACCGAATAGTTAGGGTTTTAAGAAAAAGAAAAGAAGTAGCAGAAGAGATAAGAAGAAAGAAAATAGAACAGGACAGAAAATAATAACAGAACAACAACAGAATCTCACAATTCGCAGCGGAACAACATATAATAGATAAATGAATAATCTTTAAACAAAGAACTATATCAGTTATTACATTACATTACATTACATTACATCAGAGTGTACAACAACAAACAATCAGCGGAAAAAGAATACTATATACTAGTAATACGCCATGCCATCCATCTTGCCTCCAGCAATTCCTGAATTCCAGAATATCCTGATAAATCTTAACTCTTGACTGCCCGTGTGGAAATTGGTGGGCACCCAGAGTTTAGAAAGGAAAACAATAAACTCCGAGTCAGTCATGTGACTGGTGTGAGAATTCAAAACAGTTTATTGATCTTTAAAATCAAAATAGAGGAATATTTTTAAAGTCGATTCGCAATGTTTTTTTAAAAATGAAACTGCCATAAGACCTCCCGCCACACACACAATGCAAACGCAGACTTGGAGGAGATTTCTTCTTATGTTAGTTAAAGATGCTTGATACGCATTAAAAGAAAACATTTGATATTATTACTAGTGCATAGTGTAGAAAACATTTCGAAAGTAGAATATAAATCTTAGCCAGCATAGGTACCATTATAGTATGCTTACTATAGCTACCATATTAAATGGCAGATTCTACAACTAAAACTGTACAAGTCTCGTATTGTTTCTTTGGATTTCCAACAAATGGTCAGGCCAAGGAACTTCCCATTGCCACATGGAAACGCCTCTGGAAGGACGTCCAGAGAACCTAACCGGATCTCTGCAAACACAAGGCCGGGTTACCCCTAACTGGGTAACAACTGACACGAGTATGTCATCCCCCGGTCCTTTGGGACCTTTAACCGAGAGCTCTCTAATCAACATCACACCATAATAATAAGTGTTTCAACATGAGTAAGCATCTGGGCTCCATACCATGATACCACCCTTTTCCAGAAGGAAATGCACACACCCTAAAGGGAGCTACCCCTCATAACCTTGCCGCATCTTTCCTGTTTTGACCATTCCGGGGTGTGAGGCTCGACGAAGTCACGTCCACAAAGCCACGCTTTATACAAAAGCCATGCTTTGGGTCAACAAATTATCATAGAAATGATCACCAAGATAGACGATCAAACAAATGATCCTATCACAAATAATCAACACAATGATCATTTCACAGCAACACTCAGCATGTCACATTACCAAATTGGGAATATATTGCTGATAACCTTCAATTATATAACCTCTGAGCTCGTACGTCTCAGAGAAGGGTGTTAAGCTAAGAGAATAAATTCTCCGCCACCAACAGAAATATATTTGAAAGAAATCGGCTTTATATCTCAATTTGTAATGTCGGACATACTATCCATACAAGTCTGTTCCGGGATCGAACAGAACCGAAGGCACTTACAAAGAAGTCCTTGCAATCCGGATATTCACTAATCACGACCAAATTTCCCATCACATATGGAGATCTCTATACCGGGGATCAGCCAGTGCAGAGACAATCAACAAGAAACCCTTTCGTTTTCGAAAATATCCGGTCTTCAACACCGGTCTTCAAATGCAATTCATAACGACGTATCACATATTCGGAATGGGTTATACGATCCCAAGGTCCTTTCCCGGTTAACCCGAATAGTGAGTGCTTATTTTAAAAAAAAATATAAGTGTGGCATTCAATTTCAAGCAAATCACAACAAATACCTATTCAAAGGTAAATATTGATAGTCGGTTATTGAACTATCAATAAATATGCACAACATCACCAGATTCCAAATAATTTTCCAAATTATTTATTTCCCAAAAATATCTTTACAAGATATATATTTTCAATACTTCAAAAATAAATCAATATTTATCTTTAAACCCAATTTCCCAATTTCATTTATAAATTCCATATTGAATTTACATTCCAAAATATTTATGAATATACGATTTCCATTCGTTTTCTATTATTCATTTTCAATTTATCTTCAAAAAGATAAATTCAAAATATTCACTTAATATTGGAAAAACATTTCCATACTTATTTATTTATAAATAATTCACAAGTCTTTTATTTTTTTTTCTTGGAAAATATTCAATATACTAAAATCGAAATTAAGTATATATTTCATTCTTTAAGGAAATCATTCTCTTAACCATATTTATTTGGGCCAAAACGAATGTTGCGTAAAACATCGTTACGACAACCCAAAATCACTAGTATAGGGGTTCGAAATTAAAATAGATATATAAATCCCAATACTATACAAAACATTTCCTTTCGGAAATCATTTATTATAACAACAGTGTTATAATCTACTATTTCCTTCTATTTCTCGAAAACGTCTATTTCAACAATGAATGTTGAAATCTATGGTTTCGATAGTTAATACATTTTAAAACATCTTTAGATCGTTTTAATTCTATTTAAAACATCACATCCAAAACATTTCTTTAACATATTATTCACTATTCAAAACGTGAATATACTTGTTAACCAAATTCATCATTTCTATTCATTTTGTTTTACAGGATTATTCACTGTCTAAAACGTGAATATAACTCCATTAATAAATTACAACAATTTACTTATCAAGATAAGTCGTTTGCGGATTTATAAAATAATGTTTATAAATTCCATTTCTATTTATTTTATAATAATTTTCTCTTATAAATTTCGTTTATTAACTTATTCGATTTATAACTCAATTATATACTGAAAGTCCATATTATAAGTTAAATGCTTATAATTTATTTGTTTACAAAATTGTTCTTTTAACTTCCAAAATTATAAATCTTATAACTTATAAGATTCATTTATTTATCCAAAATCTATTCCTTAAATAACTTCACAAATTTTATAAACCTACTGTTTATAAAATTCCATTTCTAACTTCACCGTTATAATTCTATAAATTTCATTCATTTATGAAATTCATTCACAATTCATTCTAACACTTATAAAAGCTCGTTTTATAATTCAAGATATTCTAAATTTATAAATATCAATTTATAAATCTTTTATATGGATCAATTTATATTATTCTTTTAAAACGTCTTTCAACTCCCTTATAATTTCATCATTTGATTTATAAAATAATCAAATTTCATAAATCCTATTTTTTTTATAATAAATTCAGAAATCTAAATTTTCACTATTTTATAAAATCATCAATCCCCTATTTTCAAAAATCAACTTTTAACTGTATTTCTCAAAAATCATAATTTTTATAATATTAAAATTATAACGTTTATTTATTTAAGATGAATCAATTCAATAAAATATTTTATAAACGTATACTTTCAAAAATCACTTTAGAAATCTCTTAAAATCAAAATCGTTATTTTTAAACTTCAAAATTGGATTCGATGACGCAACACATCAAATAGTCAATTACGACTTTCAAACATCATATATCGATATGATAAACAATCAAATATCACAATATCTGAATCAATAAATATTTGTGAGGAATCCAGTTGGATCCCTCCAACCTGTTTCCCTGCATCCACAGACATTAGCACAATACCCATTCCACTTCGAGGTGGAATATCGCGGTATATGGGATTTTATAAAATATTATCCGCTTAATAGACGGCGCAATAGGGTCTCATCCGCTATACAATGCGGGAAATCAATCAACTGCAATATATACATATGCCAATATATATATATATATATTGCTATATATATAGATATATCCTACTATATCTAATATCACAATCAAATAGCAATCAATCAATAAATAACTGCAAATACAACTTATAATTTTTTTTTTGAGTGAGAAGTTCTCACCTTTGCTTTTATTAGCAATCCATTTCCAATTCCGGCTTGATTCCCTTGATTTATACCTTGTATAAATATTTTTATACAGCTGATTAATATTCGAACAGATCGAATAATAAATTTTCATTTGATAATTTTGATTCATCGGTGATTTCATTTTAATAGTTAAATTAACTGATAGTTTTATTTAAATTAGTTTCTTCTTTAATAATTGATTTAACTAAAGATTAAATTTAAACTAATTTTCTTTAGTAACCAAAAGAATTGACTAAGTTAATTAAACACCTTAATAAATTATTCTTAACCCATTTTTCCAAAAATAAATAATATTTCTTTTGATAAGTCATTTTATTTAAAAAATTAAATCTCTAACAAATCTTCTTTTACAAAAAAAAATTCATTTGAAACTTTTTTTTTATTCAACTAATAATATAACTTTAACAAATTTCCTTTTGATAAAAATTTATAAATTTCAAAAATCGTTTTCAAACACCAATTTAAACCCTTTATCGAGTTCTTCAACAATTATTTCAAACCCCAAGTCGATTTAAAAATTGATTTTCTTTGAAAGCAAGTTCCTTTATTTATTTATTTTTTTATAAAATTTTCCATTTAAACATGAATATATAAAAACAGTATATAACCTTACAGCATCATTTTGCCTTACAGTAAGTGTATATATTATTTTCTGACCTACATATGCATGTACATAAAGAGAATTTTAAACTAAAATATACTTTATTCCTTACTGTAAAAATCATTTTCATTTAACTATTTTATACATACTAATATAAACTTGGTTAATTAAATTAAAACGACAGTGTATATACCTTCACTGTAAAATGAAGAACCCAATCGCGACTTCCTATCGCTGCATCCACCATCACGCTTGCGAGCGTCACCGCTAGCCACCGCCTCACGCGCGAGCACGCGCGCGTCACCTCCACCAGCCTCGACCCCAATTCACGAAACCCACGCCGCCATTTCCGCTGCCATCGAATCGCGCCTCCCCTGACTCACGCGACCTCGCCCCCACGCCTGCGCACGCGCGCCATCATCACGTGGCCAAGCCCTAGCCCAATCGCCGCCATAGTTGATAATCTGCCCTAATGTCGCCGCGAAATCGAACGTCGCCCACCCCCAATCGACGCCGCCACTTCGTTCGCGAGCTCGACGCCATTTATTTTCTTATTTGATTTTTTTGATTTGAACTAAATTGGGGTTTTGAAAGTGAGGGAGGGAGAACGAAAATTGGCTTCGGCCATTATAGATTATCTCTTGTGATTTTTTTTGAACTGAGGAAGAAGATGCGGTTTTGATTTTAAAAAGAAAAGCATCGTGATTTTAGGCGTAATTCAAGCGCGTGATTAAAGGAATGAAACGTGCTAACGTTGACCAATTTAAATTAAAATTTTAAATTGAATTCGTTTTAAATTTCAACGCGTTTACTTAACGTACGCTCACGCAACAACTCCGAAAAATACGAAATTTGAAATCCGAGAATAATTCAATATTACGGACCCAATGGAACTGGTTTCGTTGAATTCCGAGACTGTACCTCGGACGGCTATTTAAATATCGATCCAAACGATATAATTTCAAAACTGAACAATCCACTTTCAAATTCAATCCTGAAGCTTCTATAATCTTCAATATTATCAATATAAATTTTACAAGCCTTTAAAATATTTCTAATCGGCTTAAAATTGAAGATTCAAATTTTTATTCAACTTTCAATGGATTAAATTCTAAAATTCAATCGCCAAATTCATTCTGATAATTTGAAATTCAAGTCAAACTATCATTCAAATATTTAAAATTAATTAAATATTTCAATTTAAATTGTTCAAAATTCAGGGTCGTTACAATCTTCCCCCCTTAAAAGAATTTCGTCCCGAAATTATAAGTTAAGAAGAATGCCCTTATCCCGTCTATTATTTTTCACAATCTAAATAATTTTATCAACTTACTAAGCTAAATCTTTTTACTAGAGATTCACTATCATTTCAACTAGCTTTCCAACTCCAATTATAAGTTTCAAACAACATTGTTTACTTCAAAATTCAAATTTAAATTTAAATTCAAATTTCAAACTTTCAAATTTTCTCAAAATTTTTCTAACATCCTAAATTTTCGAAAAATTTCGCCAGCGTCTCCTTTGCGCGGCTAGCTCGGTACGACTACAAAATGGCACCACGGCCCCTCAGAATCAAAAAGAAAAGAGAAAGCCAAGTGGCTGGAGAAGAAAATCACCAAATTTCGTACTGAAATTGAAATACGTACCTTTTTGTCGAGCAATTCAATTTTATCTTTGAAATCAAAATCCCAATTCGTTTATACACCTGTATATCCTGCTATCCGTAATATCCAATTCCAACATTCAAACCATTTTGTACTTTCCATTACAAAATTTTCCAACATATGCTTCTTTTACATTTTTACTTCACTATTGAAGTTACACATTCATTCTCATTCAATTTTACATTTCAATTCAATTCACAATTAAATAATTTAAATTCTATTTGAATTCAATTCATAATTTAAATTTCATTCGAATTCAATTCTCAATTAAATATTGAATTCTAACGATTAACTTTCATTTACTAATTTATATTACTACTTTAAATTAGTTTCATTCACTAATTCATTTCTATTTGCAAATTTCTAAATTGATTTGTCGTTAACTAAAATTTTCCAAAAATTTTCAAAAATTTTTCTAACTCTCAAAATTCACGGAAAATTTTGGTAGAGTCTCCTTTGTACGGAGGAGCTTTTGCAATTTTACAATATGTATAAATATGTATACATCGACCCACACGGTCGGAAAGCAGAAAAACAGTTCATATTTCCTATTTTTATTGCGTAGGCGTACCTTATTTAGCATTTTTAAGCAAAGCGGCTATTTATTAGCTTATTAGCACAATCAAATCCAGCCCAACGACTTCGCTGAACCTGTACTTACTTAGTTTAAACACGTCAGTGACAAATATAAGAAATCTATTAACATTCCATTCATTTTTAATAACAAATATATAGATTTCTTTAGCAATACATCCAAGATAAATTCCATTAGCAATACATATGGTTTTAATTCATCTTTAGTCGCTTACGACCAATCACATGACATTTCCATTAAATCAAGTGGTTTACAACTCATTTTCTTCATTCTATTCATTTCTAAGCAAAACGAATTCATACTATTTTAATTGATTCAAAAATCAATTTTATTTGCTTTCATTAACTCATATAATTTTATACAATCTTGTTTATGTCAAACGACAATTATTTCTATGCAAATTTAATGATATTCACTTAATAGAATATCCATACTAGTTTATTACTAATTTAAATTGATACCAGTTCAATTTATTTTAATTCCACTCCAGTTCAATTTGCATTTCATATTTTCATTCGGTTTATTTTATCAACCAAACAAATTTCATTCAAACCATTTCAAATCTATTCCATTCACTAATTTAATTCAATTAGTACATTCACTTATTCATTTTAAATTTCAATTTCCATATTCAATTCATCTCGAATTTACTTAATTACTAACAAAGGGAATTTCAATTTATTTCTTTTACTTACTTGAATTTATATACAAATTCAAATTTATCTTCAAATTTAGCTCACAATCTAAACTTTAATTTAACCAATTCATTAGTCCATGAATTAATAATTTATCAAGTTAGTTTACTTGAATTCAATCCATTTTATTTCTTATTTAATTCCATATAATAATGATAATAATTTAATATTATTAACAACCATGCAACCATATACTATAATAATTCATAGAAAATCATTTCTTTTCTATACTAAAATAGTTTTGGGCAAAATTATCTTATTTACCCGATTCAAAAACAATTTTATATTCACTAACAAATACGCGCTCATATCTATTATTACACTCAACCTCATTCTAGAGTACTACTGACTCTATCTCTAATGAGTAACACCCAACAGAGCCATGGTTGTCGCTTAACCATATGCTCTGATACCACATTGTAACATACGCGATTTTTCGTTGTCGAAAAACCGAATAGTTAGGGTTTTAAGAAAAAGAAAAGAAGTAGCAGAAGAGATAAGAAGAAAGAAAATAGAACAGGATAGAAAATAATAACAGAACAAAAACAGAATCTCACAATTCGCAGCGGAACAACATATAATAGATAAATGAATAATCTTTAAACAAAGAACTATATCAGTTATTACATTACATTACATTACATTACATTACATCAGAGTGTACAACAACAAACAATCAGCGGAAAAAGAATACTATATACTAGTAATACGCCATGCCATCCATCTTGCCTCCAGCAATTCCTAAATTCCAGAATATCCTGATAAACCTTAACTCTTGACTGCCCGTGTGGAAATTGGTGGGCACCCCGAGTTTAGGAAGGAAAACAATAAACTCCGAGTCAGTCATGTGACTGGTGTGAGAACTCAAAAAAGTTTATTGATCTTTAAAATCAAAATAGAGGAATATTTTTAAAGTCGATTCGCAATGTTTTTTTAAAAATGAAACTACCATAAGACCTCCCACCACACACACAATGCAAACGCAGACTTGGAGGAGATTTCTTCTTATGTTAGTCAAAGATGCTTGATACGCATTAAAAGAAAACATTTGATATTATTACTAGTGCATAGTGTAGAAAACATTTCGAAAGTAGAATATAAATCTTAGCCAGCATAGGTACCATTATAGTATGCTTACTATAGCTACCATATTAAATGGCAGGTTCTACAACTAAAACCGTACAAGTCTCGTATTGTTTCTTTGAATTTCCAACAAATGGTCAGGCCAAGAAACTTCCCATTGCCACATGGAAACGCCTCTCGAAGGACGTCCAGAGAAACTAACCGGATCTCTGCCAACACAAGGCCGGGTTACCCCTAATTGGGTAACAACTGACATGAGTATGCCATCCCCCGGTCCTCTGGGACCTTTAACCGAGAGCTCTCTAATCAATATCACACCATAATAATAAGTGTTTCAACATGAGTAAGCATTTGGGCTCCATACCATGATACCACCCTTTTCCAGAAGGAAATGCACACACCCTAAAGGGAGCTACCCCTCATAACATTACCGCATCTTTCCTATTTTGACCATTTCGGGGTGTGAGGCTCGACGAAGTCACGTCCACAAAGCCACGCTTTATACAAAAGCCATGCTTTGGGTCAACAAATGATCATAGAAATGATCACCAAGATAGACGATCAAACAAATGATCCTATTACAAATAATCAACATAATGATCATTTCACAGCAACACTCAGCATGTCACATATAACCTTCAATTATATAACCTCTGAGCTCGTACGTCTCAGAGAAGGGTGTTAAGCTAAGAGAATAAATACTCCGCCACCAACAGAAATATATTTGAAAGAAATCGGCTTTATATCTCAATTTGTAATGTCAGACATACTATCCATACAAGTCTGTTCCGGGATCGAACAGAACCGAAGGCACTTACAAAGAAGTCCTTGCAATCCGGATATTCACTAATCACGACCAAATTTCCCATCACATATGGAGATCTTTATACCGGGGATCAACCAGTGTAAAGACAATCAACAAGAAACCCTTTCGTTTTCGAAAATATCTGGTCTTCAACACCGGTCTTCAAATGCAATTCATAACGACGTATCACATATTCGGAATGGGTTATACGACCCCAAGGTCCTTTCCCGGTTAACCCGAATAGTTAGCGCTTATTTAAAAAAAAAAATATAAGTGTGGCATTCAATTTCAAGCAAATCACAACAAATACCTATTCAAAGGTAAATATTGATAGTCGGTTATTGAACTATCAATAGATATGCACAACATCACCAGATTCCAAATAATTTTCCAAATTATTTATTTCCCAAAAATATCTTTACAAGATATATATTTTCAATACTTCAAAAATAAATCAATATTTATTTTTAAACCCAATTTCCCAATTTCATTTATAAATTCCATATTGAATTTACATTCCAAAATATTTATGAATATACGATTTCCATTCGTTTTCTAATATTCATTTTCAATTTATCTTCAAAAAGATAAATTCAAAATATTCACTTAATATTGGAAAAACATTTCCATACTTATTTATTTATAAGTAATTCACAAGTCTTTTATTTTTATTTTCTTGAAAAATATTCAATATACTAAAATCGAAATTAAGTATATATTTCATTCTTTAAGGAAATCATTCTCTTAACCATATTTATTTGGGCCAAAACGAATGTTGCGTAAAACATCGTTACGACAACCCAAAATCACTAGTATAGGGATTCGAAATTAAAATAGATATATAAATCCCAATACTATACAAAACATTTCCTTTCGGAAATCATTTATTATAACAACAGTGTTATAATCTACTATTTCCTTCTATTTCTCGAAAACGTCTATTTCAACAATGAATGTTGAAATCTATGGTTTCGATAGTTAATACATTTTAAAACATCTTTAGATCGTTTTAATTCTATTTAAAACATCACATCCAAAACATTTCTTTAACATATTATTCACTATTCAAAACGTGAATATACTTGTTAAACAAATTCATCATTTCTATTCATTTTGTTTTACAGGATTATTCACTGTCTAAAACGTGAATATAACTCCATTAATAAATTACAACAATTTACTTATCAAGATAAGTCGTTTGCGGATTTATAAAATAATGTTTATAAATTCCATTTCTATTTATTTTATAACAATTTCTCTTATAAATTTCCTTTATTAACTTATTCGATTTATAACTCAATTATATACCGAAAGTCCATATTATAAGTTAAATGCTTATAATTTATTTGTTTACAAAATTGTTCTTTTAACTTCCCAAATTATAAATCTTATAACTTATAAGATTCATTTATTTATCCAAAATCTATTCCTTAAATAACTTCACAAATTTTATAAACCTACTATTTATAAAATTCCATATCTAACTTCACCGTTATAATTCTATAAATTTCATTCATTTATGAAATTCATTCACAATTCATTTAACGCTTATAAAAGCTCGTTTTATAATTCAAGATATCCTAAATTTATAAATATCAATTTATAAATCTTTTATATGGATCAATTTATATTATTCTTTTAAAACGTCTTTCAACTCCCTTATAATTTCATCATTTGATTTATAAAATAATCAAATTTCATAAATCCTATTTTTTTTTATAATAAATTCAGAATTCCAAATTTTCACTATTTTATAAAATCATCAATCCCCTATTTTCAAAAATCAACTTTTAACTGTATTTCTCAAAAATCATAATTTTTAAAATATTAAAATTATAACGTTTATTTATTTAAGATGAATCAATTCAATAAAATATTTTATAAACGTATACTTTCAAAAATCACTTTAGAAATCTCTTAAAATCAAAATCGTTATTTTTAAACTTCAAAATTGGATTCGATGACGCAACACATCAAATAGTCAATTGCGACTTTCAAACATCATATATCGATATGATAAACAATCAAATATCACAATATCTGAATTAATAAATATTTGTAAGGAATCCAGTTGGATCCCTCCAACCTGTTTCCCTGCATCCACAGACATTAGCACAATACCCATTCCACTTCGAGGTGGAATATCGCGGTATATGGGATTTTATAAAATATTATCCGCTTAATAGGCGGCGCAATAGGGTCTCATCCGCTATACAATGCAGGAAATCAACCAACTGCAATATATACATATGCCAATATATATATATTGCTATATATATATAGATATATCCTACTATATCTAATATCACAATCAAATAGCAATCAATCAATAAATAACTGCAAATCCAACTTATAATTTTTTTTTTGAGTGAGAAGTTCTCACCTTTGCTTTTATTAGCAATCCATTTCCAATTCCGGCTTGATTCCCTTGATTTATACCTTGTATAAATATTTTTATACAGCTGATTAATATTCGAACAGATCGAATAATAAATTTTCATTTGATAATTTTGATTCATCGATGATTTCATTTTAATAGTTAAATTAAATGATAGTTTTATTTAAATCAGTTTCTTCTTTAATAATTGATTTAACTAAAGATTAAATTTAAAATAATTTTCTTTAGTAACCAAAAGAATTGACTAAGTTAATTAAACACCTTAATAAATTATTCTTAACCCATTTTTCTAGAAATAAATAATATTTCTTTTGATAAGTCATTTTATTTAATAAATTAAATCTCTAGCAAATCTTCTTTTACAAAAAAAAAATTCATTTGAAACTAAATTTTTTTATTTTTTATTCAACTAATAATATAACTTTAACAAATTTCCTTTTGATAAAAATTTATAAATTTCAAAAATCGTTTTCAAACACCAATTTAATCCCTTTATCGAGTTCTTCAACAATTATTTCAAACCCCAAGTCGATTTAAAAATTAATTTTCTTTGAAAGCAAGTTCCTTTATTTATTTATTTTTTTATAAAATTTTCCATTTAAACCTGAATATATAAAAACAGTATATAACCTTACAACATCATTTTGCCTTACAGTAATTGTATATATTATTTTCTGACCTACATATGCATGTACATAAAGAGAATTTTAAATTAAAATATACTTTATTCCTTACTGTAAAAATCATTTTCATTTAACTATTTTATACATACTAATATGAACTTGGTTAAATTAAATTAAAACGACAGTGTATATACCTTCACTGTAAAATGAAGAACCCAATCGCGACTTCCTCTCGCTGCATCCACCATCGCGCTTGCGAGCGTCACCGCTAGCCACCGCCTCACGCGCGAGCACGCGCGCGTCACCTCCACCAGCCTCGACCCCAATTCACGAAACCCACGCCGCCGTTGCCGCTGCCATCGAATCGCGCCTCCCCTGACTCGCGCGACCTCGCCCCCACGCCTGCGCACATGCGCCATCATCACGTGGCCAAGCCCTAGCCCAATCGCCGCCATAGTCGATAATCTGCCCTAATGTCGCCGCGAAATCGAACGTCGCCCACCCCCAATCGACGCCGCCACTACGTTCGCGAGCTCGACGCCATTTATTTTCTTATTTGATTTTTTTGATTCGAACTGAATTGGGGTTTTGAAAGTGAGGGAGGGAGAACGAAAATTGGCTTCGGCCATTATAGATTATCTCTTGTGATTTTTTTTGAACTGAGGAAGAAGATGCGGTTTTGATTTTAAAAAGAAAAGCATCGTGATTTTAGGCGTAATTCAAGCGCGTGATTAAAGGAATGAAACGTGCTAACGTTGACCAATTTAAATTAAAATTTTAAATTGAATTCGTTTTAAATTTCAATGCATTTACTCAACGTATGCTCATGCAACAACTCTGAAAAATACGAAATTTGAAATCCGAGAATAATTCAATATTACGGACCCAATGGAACTGGTTTCGTCGAATTCCGAGACTGTACCTCGGACGGCTATTTTAAATATCGATTCAAACGATATAATTTCAAAACTTAACAATCCACTTTCAAATTCAATCCTGAAGCTTCTACAATCTTCAATATTATCAATATAAATTTTACAAGCCTTTAAAATATTTCTAATCGGCTTAAAATTGAAGATTCAAATTTTTATTCAACTTTCAATAAATTCTAAAATTCAATCGCCAAATTCATTCTGATAATTTGAAATTCAAGTCAAACTATCATTCAAATATTTAAAATTAATTAAATATTTCAATTTAAATTGTTCAAAATTCAAGGTCGTTACAGTCGTTATGGCGTACGCGCTTTTCTTCAGTTGGTGACGGTATTAACGACTATTTGGCAACGGCTAATCACGACACTTTCCGAAAGTTTTGTGATGGTTTTCGATGCTCACGTGGCTTCTTAGAGCCGTCGAAAAGTGTCGCTAGCCGTCGGAAATTAATAACGACCAAAGGGCCGTCGGTAGCCATCGGAAGCCATCGGAAACCATCGAAAATCTGGATAATTTTTTTATCCCTGCAGCCATTCAATTCCTGTACTACACATACATACCAAAACTCAATTTCAAATATATTCAATATCTAATATTCAAACTCAGGCAACACATAATCAACTTATATCCAATATCCAACTCAATCCACACTAATTCAATACTTAAAACAAAACAAAAACAAACAATACACCAAATAATCAACATCCAATCTATACAATCAACATCCAACATGTCAAAACAAACCAATATATCATCCAAGATAGCGTCAAAATGTATCAACCATACCCAAATACATCAATTTCAAAATGTCCAAAAATAAACGCAAAATAACATACCCCTCAAGACTCATCGTCAGCTCCTGAGCTGCCCGATGAAGGAAATGACCCATGCTGTTGCACCTCAGCCAAGCGTTGGTTCAACTACACCATCTCCGCAGCACGACCGTGGTCTTTCTCCTACAGCTCCACGATCATAGCTCTACGCTCCGCGATTTCCTCTTTGTCCTGAGATTTTTGATATGCTTTCTGCGAGGATCAAGCCTGTAGATAATCAAGAGATATGTCAAAAATTCAAAAATGTATTTTAGTGGCTAGTGTAAATAAAGAAGGAATAAATAAGTAAAGCATAATAATTTTTAAAACATTAATAATATATTTTTGTATGATAACTTTTTCTAATTATTGGTTTAAACTTATAAGTTAGTGTATTTAAAAATTGATACTTGATTCCCAAAGCCATATCGTCTATTTCGCGATGTGGGTTTCATGATGGACTCAAAAATAACGTCCTCCTCATCAGTGGTCAACGAATCCCATCCCGATCCCTCCACTATCTGTGCTCGTGCTTTTGCAATTTTTTCCTATAATGGAAAATAAAATATTATTGAAATTCACACAATATTATTTCAATTATTCTTTATAGCTAATTAATTAAATTGATCGATAATAACTTCTAATTTAAAATATGCTTACATAGGATTCGCTTGCTTTATCGTCACTCCATGCGTACTATATTGAGCCATCTTCGTTTGTTTGCTTGGTGACATGAGTATGAGCAAATACGTCCATATAGGAGAGGAACCGTCACACTCTCTTTCCTGAAATAATTAGTACGTATTACTGTAACGACCAGCCTTTTTAGACTTTTAAGTGGACACACACGTCAAACTCAAACCATACAAAAGGGTAGATTGTTATTGAGGTAAATAAGAAATAAGAAAGAAATAAAGCAAATACAGAATCTCGCAGCGGAATGACAAAATATAATAATCAAATAACAATTCATGAAGCTGTTTTATAAATACATTTGATTATTCTTCTACAACATAAAAATCAGAGTTATATAAAACAGGAATAAATAGATAAATGCAGTGGAACAACAAGATGTAGTAGAATAAATATAATAAATACTAATAGTATGAATCTTCGTCTTCGTCCTTCAGAAATAAGGTCTTCGACCGTGAAATGCTTAGCTGAACCGAGCAAATTTAAAGATAAAACACTCAAGTTGGAACTAAAAGATCTTATGTAAGTTAAATCAATGGTAATTAAATATGAGTGGAATGACGTCATAGATGTATATGAGGTTTGACATCTCCTATCCAGTGTTTAACGTGAGTGTAGTAACTTAAGAGATGTTTAGGATTCCCATCTCCTAAGGATCCAAACTATCTACTATGTAGTACAATGCACTATTATAATAGTGTCTAATAAAGTAATATATTAAAAGAGCGTTAAGTCGTTACCCATATTCCTCTTAACACATTTTTATATATTCCCATAGTCTATACATTATTGTAATTCCTCCGTAAACAGGAGGGCTACCAGAGGGCACTCTATAGGTATGGTACAAAACAAACTCGTAGAAGGCGCTCTAGGGCATGTGAATACGGCACTGGAGGCAATGCTAGTGTGGATTTACCAATTCTAGAACTAGGCTGGTGGTAATGCATAGCAGCTACTACCGCCAACCTCGGAACACACTCCTAAATTAAAATCAAGGGATGGCCAACAAATCATCACAAATGTCATAATATGGTATCGAAGAAGCATGTCTGATCAGAGGAATGACCTCATTTCACTCAAGAATAGCTCATGTTTTAGTCATATCTATGATGACTCACAGGAATAAGGGTCACGTCATACCTTATACAGAATCGTTCGCCAAACCATCCTACTTCATTTCTGGAATCTCCACCATGTACACAGTTGTTAAAGTGGTTTTTGGTATTGGCAGAGAGCATGACAATATCCGATCTCGGTCTCTTTAATAACCAACCGCTTATTTCACACTGGATGATTCTTTTACATTTCAAAAGTCAATTTATAATTTATATCAAAATATCATATTCAATTCTAAATCATGTTCTCTTTCGAAATCATATTCACTTTCAAACTATATTCACCTTCAAAATCATTTTCACTTTGAAATTATCGATAAGTTATGTTAAATAAATTCTTCATTTTAAAATCATCATATTCACTCAAATATGTCATTTCACAAAAAAGTATCAATTCCAATTTCCACTTAAGTTTTATCATTATCAAGGATTTAAATATAAATACTTCAACTTTACATATTTCGAAATTCTAGGAAATAGTTTAGGTCATTATAAATAGTTTATATAGTTTTAAAAATAGTTTAAATAGATTTAAAATAGTAAAATAGTTAAAATAGATCTAAATTTGATTTAACTAAATTTTTAAAATTATCTATATAGATTTAAAATAGATTAAATGGGTTTAATTTATCTTAAATAGGTTTTAAATGGATTGAATAAATTTAAAATAGGTTAAATAGATTTAAACTATATTAAATGGATTTAAAATAGATTAAATAAAGTTAATTCGTTTAAAAATGAAAAAATAGGGTAAATTGGATTAAGTAGGTTGTAATAAATTAATAAATTTAAAAATAGTTTTAAATTGATTAAAATAGTTAATTTAAATAAAATAGTTTAAATTGGTTGAAATAGATGTCCAAGTTATATCCAAACATTTCAATAACCCAATTCTAATAAATCCATTTATATTTGACATTTTAACTTTGAAATTCAAATTTAAATTCTTTGAGCAATTCATTAAACCAATTCCCAATTTCACATTTTTAACAGTTGGATTTTCGGAAATAATTCAGTTTACATAAATCAATTTCTATTTCAAAATTCCAGTTAACCAAATTCAAAATTTCAAAGATTCAAAAATCATTTAATTTAACCAATCCAGTGTCCGTATATAATTTTCTACCCTAGGGTTAAGTGGTATGGATTTTTATCATTTCAATCCGCAATTTAAATATTTACGATTATATATCATTTAAAACCGCAATCCCGAATTAAAAAAATCCATAAAATCGTTCGAGTGTATCATTTCAAGCCATAGGGAACTTGCAATTATAATGATATAAAATACAACACCCAGTCATCCAATATCAACAATCAAACATCCATCACAATCATCATCCAAATCAATCAGTAAACATCAATAGATAACTGATAATCAATGTAGGTTTAAACTGACAATTTAAAATTCAATATTAAACTTAACTATGATTAATTGTAATAAAAGTCAAATTTAATTAGAATGACAATTTAAATATACCAACATCAACCAATCAATTTCCAAACACATCATAAATTTAATTTAACTAATATAGGATGATTTAGTAGTTGTGAGTGGTTTAAAACGCCCATCTTCGATTTTAAGTCGATTTTAAATCCAAATTATAGTCCAAATTTGAACAGTCTTAGAATTCGTCCAAACCACGTCTAAACGTTTTAAATTTCGATACAATCCCAGCGGATCAAACAACGTGTGAAATGAACATTGTGGGCAAAAGACATGATCGTTAGAACGTTATACGGTTAAATTTAAATTAAATAAAAATAGTTTAATTAATAAACACATACCACGTCGGCTTCATCATTTCTGCTCAAACGCAAAACCCTACAGAACAATCGAACCCAATCCTCACATGCAGCCGCCATCTTGACACTTGCCACACACTGCTACGTCCCGTCGCGGCCAGCGCCCCACCTCCACATGATGCGTCACCACCATCACAACTTCCCAACCTTCGACCCACCTCACGAATCACGCTCGATGCTGAAAAAGGACGGCCGCCGCCGCTTGCTTTATAACCCTAATCCAATTATACGCGACCATCCGACCGTTGATTCGACGAACCACAAGCACCGATGAATTCCCCTCGGCCCCCTCTACAATACTATACCCCTGATTCGTCGATCGAACGAAGTCGATCGATGTTCGATGAACGGTCGGGAATTTATCATCCAATTCCAACCAAATAGAAACCCAGATCGAAAAAACCCGTAGATTTGACTTGTGCTCATCGAGAGCTTCAAATCGATATATAATTCGACATATTTTGAGGAGTTTGAATTTTCATTTGATTTTGGTTTGCATTTGAATTTGGAATTTGTTTTTGGTTTATCTGCAATTGGAAATAGAGAAGAAGGTAGAATTGTACGTACAGACAAATTGAATAAGAAATAGTTAGGGTTTATAATAGGTTATTTATAGGCAGATCTGAAATAGAGATGAATGGACGAGATTGATTTGAAAGTTGAACGATAAATGACTCGAAAAGACCGTTCTGTCTTTGGAACGAAAATGGGTCATCGCATATATCAAAATAGATGTTTCCGTTAATTTTAAACTCATTGGAACATGTTTCAAGTCCTAATTCCATCGTATGAAGAAGTTAGCTTAAAATCAGCTTATTTTCAAATTGATTTCAATTGAATTGATTTCTAGGCGTTTCGAGTCCGTATGATCGAACGACAAGTCTGATCGCTACAAAACTTGAAATCCTACAATAATTCACTGTTACGGATCTGATGAAACTAGTTTCGTCGGAATCCGAGTCAGTGGCCAAAAGGGCTATTTTCACATTAACTAAATATACTATTATTAAATAATTAGATCACTTTCTAATCCCAATTATAAAATTAATAAATTTTATCATTTTTGGTTACTTAAACATTTACAATAATTTAAACAAATTTATATATCAATTTAAAGTTAATTATTCTACCAATTACAATGTTTGATTTCAATTCCTATAAATTCAAAGATTGTAAATTTAGTTTTAAATAATTCGATTTAATTGATTTTAATCTTGTTATGCAATAAATTGGTAACTTATGGATGTAATTATCATGATTTATATCTTATTACACTAATATTCTTCAATTTCATCTTTATTTACAATAACGTAATATTTAATTACATTTAATCGCAATAAATATTATAATTTAAATTTCAATAATTTGATTAACTTGATTTCAAAGCTTTCTATTCAATCCTTGAATGTTCCATGTATACATTTAACATTGGTTTCTATCTAATTACATTAATATTCTACAGTCATGACATAATCTGCAACGACCCGGAATTTTCGACCTCGAAAATTCGACACTAATACGGTTACTACAGAAGTACCGAGCAATCGAACGCCGAAAATTCCAGATTATTAGGGTTAAGAAGAAAAGAGGTAAAAGAAGAAACAGAAACAACAACATAGAATCTCATAATCGCAGCGGAATAAAATATAATATCAAATAGCAGCATTTATACAAAGAAAGCTGTAATTGTCAATTTATAGACAATATATCAGAGTCCATTTCATTCACAAATAAACTGGACAATTATAACAACTTGTTCCAGACTATTATCAATACAAATCTCAAATGCACAACAGAATATACTCCATACGTTCCTGCCATCCAGCTCGTCTCCTGAACTCCAAAACGTGTTAACATGAAAATTTGTAATACTCGGTCTGACCCGAGCATTACAATAAAGTAACACCCGAGTCAGGCTAGAAACCAGCGTGAGTAAACCCAAATAATTGAAAGACTAAGCAATAAAACTTATTTGAAAACCAGGGTAACTCGTTCATTAGTACAAGTTCTTATCTTGCTAAAGCCAACACTTATTTCACAAACAATATCTAAGTACTATTACTTAGTTTAAATGGCCATATTACTTAATTTATTTCATTCCAGCCTATTTGATCCTAAAATATATTCCATAAAGAATTTGTAGATTACTAATCGAAGTGGTTTCAGATATTGCTGATACCCGACCCCGATCTCTTCGAATCCAATGTCATCTTTTAAGCCAGGTTGTTTAAGTATACAATTTAATTAAATTCAGAATCACATACGCACACAGAAATCTATCACAAATAGCTAATTAAATAAATGATTCACATTTATTAACAGATCAATCCAGCCACTTTATATCATAGCACATCACAAATTATCAGACTAGAGATATTCGTCAATCCAAGCAATCGATATAACTTAATCATCCATAAGCAAGATTAATTAGTTAATTAATTTAATTAACACAAATAAATTAATTACTTTTCAATACTGCTTAATTAATATTAATTAATTACAAATCATTTATTTTATTATAATTAATTACTGACATTAATTAATTATCCTTTAATTACCTGAGATCTTAATTAATTTAAGATAACCCATTTATCTTAATCTCTTACTTAACTACATTATTAAATTTTATTAGAAAACACTTAGGAATTTATTTATTAATTAACCTAATATATGATTATTCAGACCAAATCAATTTATCTCAAAAACTTTTAACTTTAAAATTTAAATCTTTGTAACTTGTTCGATAACTTGATTAATACCATTAAAATTTGTTACTAATTTGCTTGAAAACTTCTATGTGTTCTTATTCTTTAAAACTTGTTAAATCATTTTCTTTTAATTTTTAAAACCTGGATACCTAATGAAACAAACCTGAGCCCAAGCTCAAAATTCTAGAGCAAAAACCGATCAAATCTCCCGTCTCTTCCCTCTCGATAAAACTCGAGATCGACTTCGAGCAAACCTCCATCATTCTCGATCCTCTCCTCTTCACAGCTACTACCAGATACATGAGAACACGCGTGCGCTTGCATACAAGTTCAGACCATCTACGATCCACGCTCCGACCTCCAACAAATCGACGATGACTTCGTCGACGATCCTAACTACCCATATTGTCAATACCCACTGGAAATCAAAAATGAGCAAGACAGTACCTCCTCGAACCCAAACCTATCAACGAAACCCTCTCGCACTGCCGCCTCCAATCGTCTACGACCTCGCGATCATGACCGGACCTCCGCCACTCGCCTACGCTTCTAATCCCCACCTGCGATCAACTCGGGTGCACCCATGACATCGCAATGCTTTCAAGAACAGCGTCGACCAAATATTGTCGTTAAACTCTACATTGCCGACGACAAGACACTATGATAAACTATAAAATCCTGGACTATTTTCTCGATGATCTCCACCACTCAAGCATCCTTCAGCGTTGATTTTGATGCCTAACCGTCCGCCGATCGTCGTGAATCGACGAAATTTTCCATTCTGTTCAACTCGAGGAATATCATCTCTTACAAACTTAAAAATCAAGATATTATCACCTAAATTCGTTAATCCAACTATACAATCAAAACTTGAAATTTAAATAATCAAAATTTCGACTTGAGTTGATTTCACTGTAATTTTTCTTCTTCCAGTAAAAAAATACTTACTGATATACTTATAAATATTTTAGAAATAGCATCTGGTTACTTCAAACAAATTTCCTTTATGGATCATGGCCTGTTATTGTTTAGGGAAAGAGATATTAATTTATTTTGATTGAGTTGAACCTGTGATTTAAGAACAGGGCATGAATATACATATACACAGACGTGCACAGGGATATGCCCACAGTAATTCATCAAATTTCAAACAAAATACATCCATGCAACATTTCAACAACTTTACATAAATTATTTATCACATGAAACGTCATAAAAAATGGATTAAGCTTAATAAAATGATTGTTTACTCACAGATTTTTGATTAAACAGAGACAGAGCTTTTTTTTATGATCAGGAACTGCCACTTGATATTGATCTGATCTGCTACTTGATATAGAACTGATCTTGATTTTAAATTTGAATTTTCTTGATCTTTGATTTGAATCTATTTTGCTTGCTTAGGTTGAACTTGAAGTTGTTGAATTTGTTTTAGTTTTTATTTAGATTTAGTTTTTGAAAGAAGGAAAGAAAAAAGATCGAGAAAAATAAGTATACAACCTGGTTTCTCTAAACACTTAATCATATTTCAATTTTTAAGAGAAAACTAATGCCACTTGTAATTGCATATTACACACCGGCTACAAATGTCAAAAACCAATATTATATATTTTCCTATGTTTTATATTCATGTTTATGTTTTTTATTAATTTATTTTATGTTCATATATTTATATACAAACTATATTTATGTAAAATTTTAAAAGAAAGCATATAAATCTTTTTATCAACTCTTATTTTAACTAAAGCTATTATACTTTTTAATTAACAAATATTTATTTTTAGTGTTTTGAAATTATAGAATTTAACTTTTAAATAGCTTTTGTAAATTATTATATTGAATTTAAATCAATGCTTCCAAATCACAATACATACATACATATATATTATAATTATAAATATCTTATGTGAATTTTTTGATATATATATATATATATATTCAAACTTTTACAAACTTCCATATATTCTACTTCTCATGGCATATATATACTATATACACACACACACGTATATACTTGTGTATGTATACACTTATAATTTTCAACATTATAAAGTTTGCATATATATATATATATATATATTAATTTACTCTAAGATTTAATATTTCTAGAGATTTATAATTCAAAAATTATTCTAGTTCCAAATCTATTTATATATCCAGATATTTTTATATATATCCAGATATTTTTTATTATTAGAATTAATTTGTTCAACTTACAAATCGATATTTTTGATAAATTTAATCTTGTTAATTACCAATTAAAAGATGTCCAAGAATCTGGGTCATCACATTCCTCCCCCCTTTAGAACTTTTCGTCTTCGAAAAGGAACAAAGCCAGAATTTTATAATGTGAATAATTAGTTAAATTTTCCTTTAAACATTTTAACTCTTAACTCTTTTTATTTAAATTTTCAAAACACTTTAAAAATCGAAATAATATTATTATTAAAATAGTTTTTATAAAAATACTTTTTATAACTCGATGTCTCAACAAGTCCATCCTTATTCTTATAAAAATCCGGTCATACGTGTATCAGGCATAGGACTGAAAATCTATAAGTACTTAGCAGATCCGTTTTCAACACCCAGTGAAAATACGTAGAAAACATTTTTGAATATATAGAAAATATTTTTTTGGTGAGAATGCTCTAGATTTCATCACCTCCTCCATGGTCGCTGTTAGCCCGATGGTTACGTTGCCATCCCGGCAAAATCCATAGAAAACTATAGGTCTCCGTGCCCCTCGATTACACCATGGAACCACCACAGACCGCAGCTACACCCAGGGTTACGTCTCCATCATGGCAAAAACCCATGTAACTGTAGCCATCAACGCCCTCGAGTTTCGCTGCCAAATGAAACTTCTGCACACAGACCACATAGATCGCAGACTACATCAATCGAGTCCCAATGTAGCCTGTAGGCACTCACTGCCACACGACTTTTGCTATGTCTTCATAGATCACAGTCTACCGATGTTACGTTGCTGTCCCAACAAAATCAAATGTAGACCATAGGCAACGCTGCGCCTCGACTACCACGATAGTGCGCAGTAGATTGCAGTTACATCGAGTTACACTGTCGTCACAGATAACCCAAATGTCTCTGTAGGCATCAGCGCCCTCGACTTTCGCTACCCCAACCACAATCCTCAGAAACTTCAGTTTGTCCAGATTTCCTCCCAGGATCAAATTTAGGAAATCCCTTTAGGGCTCAAGGCAGAACCACCCCAAGGATCTCCTACTAGAAGTTCATTTAAATAGGAGCGCCTTTTTCCCCATAGCCATTCTCAAAAAAAATTATACTATACACATATGGTATCTTCAAATCATACTTTTATATGTATCACATATAAATCCATTTACATATAATCGATATCTCAAATCAATAATTCCAAACTTGGCTTCCCAAATTCCCAAAATTGGTTTTTTTCCAAAATCAAAAGCCTTTCAAAATCATTGGGTTTCTAAAAACTTTTTCAGATCCATTTTCAAAATTCATTTATATATATATATATATATATATATATATATGTATAAGTTTATTCTTTTATCTAAAAAAGAATACTTTGGATTACATCTTACTTATATAAATCCCTTTTTATACTTCAAATACTTTCAAAGATCACATCTTCTAGTTATAATTCCAATAAGGGGAGTTTATCATATAAAACAAATATATAAATATAATTTTATTTATGCCAAATCAAATATTCAAGTTTGATTTCTTTTATAAAATTATTTGCCACACTACTTCTTTATATAAAATGAGTTTCAATTATAGAGATGTCCAACTTCCACTTTCATTTATCATATATTTTTCAAAATATACTTTTCTTTTCAAAAAATCATTTTTACATTTCTTTCCAAAATATCCATTTCAATCAAGCACGTACGATGTACATATATCATCCGTACGCAATATCAAATTCGATCGCTCACTCGGTCACACAATTTCACTTCCGAACTAGTATCGTTCACCCGACTTCCTAGTGCAGACTCAGATCTGGTTTCTTGACCAGAAACCATCATTCTCCTTGCATAGCCATAACTATGATAGAGAATTTTCAGAATTAATCAAAAATTCATATTCAGGGTTCGCCGTCAAAAATCGAGTGAAAAATTCCAACTCGGATCGATATACTATCTCGAAATTCTATGCTCGAATCTGCATCAAATCGTTATACGAATAGGCTAATATACGTACATCGTACGTATTTACCTTCATTGATTATCAGCTAAATTAATTTCCTTTTACTTCACATTCATTTTGAATTCTATTCACTTACTCGCAATTGCTTAAATTTCCATCTGGGTTATCACTTCCATTCTTATCTCAATTGGAATTTAAATCCAACAGTTTGTACTCTGACCAGCTTGAATTTAGAAAATAGCTTGAAAAGTTTAAAATAGTTAAGTAGTTACAAAATAGTTATTAGTTATAAAATATCTATAGAATAGTTAAGTAATTATAAAATAGTTGTAAAATAGTTGAATAGTTGTAAAATAGTGAGATAGTTGCAAAATAGTTGTAAAATAGTAATTTGTTTATGAAATAGTTGTAAAATTATTGTTAAATAGACAAATAGTTCTAAAAATAGTTATAAAATAAGTATAAGATAGTTTGGTTTTTTAAAAAAAAGTAGTATAGTAAATAGCTAGGAAAAATAGATTTAAACAGTTTATATTAAAACAATTTATTCGAAAACAGTTTCAGAGTCAAACTGGTTATATTCTCCAATCTCCATTTCAAATCAATTTCCAATTTCCACTTCCAATTAAATTGATTCAATTTTAATTTGAATTAACTTCAATTTATTTCCCAAATTCAAATCAATTCCCATTTGAATTAAACTTATTCAACTTCAATCACAATTCCAAATTATTCAAATCAAATTCAATTTGAACTAATTTCAATTCCAATCTCTACTTTAAACCATCTCGAATTATATAAATTTGAGTTAAATTTTTAAATGATGATTTAATCCTTTAAATCAAATTAACCTTTATCTACATATTTCTAGGTCCAAGTAATAGTTCAAATCTTTTTTAAACAATTTAATCTTTGAAATTTAATTTATTACCCAACTTTAACTTCTAACTTGAAACCAATGCTTAAACAATTTCAGTTTGCAAGTTCATTCTTAACATTTGAATCTTAAGTTCAAAGTGATTACATTCCATAATTTTCTATTTTATTTCTAAAATTCAAAATCATTTAAATAATCTCAAATTAAAGTTTTA
This sequence comes from Allium cepa, assembly GCA_030765085.1. NCBI lineage: Eukaryota > Viridiplantae > Streptophyta > Magnoliopsida > Asparagales > Amaryllidaceae > Allium > Allium cepa. Next base: position 456,531,020 of record CM060944.1, read on the forward strand.
TTTCTATTAATTTCAGTAATGGATATACATTATCTCAATCTACCTCTTAATTTATTCAAAATAATTCAATTCACATTTTCATAAATTATTAATAACAACAGGATGATATCAGGATAAGCCAAGGAAAATAAACATCCAGATTATCCAAAACACCAATTAATAGCATCCATTACCAATTCCCAGAACTCAAACCCGTATTGAGATTACACATAACTCCCTTTCAGTTAAACCATTTAACTTCCCTAAGTTAAATCTTAATTTCATCTTTAAATTTCCAATTCAGGTTGTTTGTTTTAAACTTATTTAATTTCCCCTAAGTTAAATTCAATTTTATCTAATCCAGTCAACCTTACTCAGTTTGAATTATCCATTTCAAAATTAAACTTCTTATCAATATCCTTTTCCACTTATAAGTTCAAAAACTTATTTCTCTTTGGGTTTTTACATCACATTTCCGGGTAAAAATTCAAAATTCAACACTTAGTGTTTTTCCAAATCAACTTTGATATTATGTATATACATACTTATTTCCTTTGCACACCAAGCCCTACTTTAAATTTTAATCCATTCTTGGTTTTTAATTCAAATCAAATTCCTTTAAAAACTTTATAACAATTCTTGTTTTAAGTAAGATTCCTATATTTAAAAATATTAGTTATTATATCTTTTAACACTTTGAAACAATTTAAATTTTCTGGACTTAGATTTAAAACTCCACAATTTTAATTCTTATAAATTGTTACTTCCTTAAAACATTCCATTTTGCTTTATCGTTGTTTATTTTTAAAATAAACATCCCTTTATTAAGATACAACAAACATTCATGATAATAATCAAGATTATCATATGTGGAAACCAATTCATTATAAATTATCTCATATTTTGTTGGAAAATAAAATCAAGGTAACCTTTTTCAACATTTTGAAAACACTTCTACAAATTTCAGGATTTTATTTTCGGGTTTGAATCTATTTCAAGCTTATCTTATGTAACAACACGGAGTTTTGTACCGGTTAAGTATTGTCGTTAGACGATTAATTTTGCTAGCTGTTTGTTGTTCGGAGTTTTGATTTGAGTTGAAATTCTTTTCAAAAACTTGTTTAATAGTATACGGGCTTTAAATAAATATCTCTCATTTAATTTTATTTGGCCCGTTCCCTTTGGTTTAGTTGGGCCGCGATAATTATCTCGACTATACCCGATCCCCTTTCTTTCTTTCTTTTCCATTCGTTCAGTAACCCTAGAAAACGAAAAAAAATACACGAAAGCAAGTAAATGGCGGCTCAGCTCTTCGTTCTTCTTTCTTCAAATTTAGCTTGTGAAATTTTGTGAAGTCGCCGCCAAGTTTATGGATGATGCTTCGATTAGCTTGCTTCAATCGATTCGTGCGCGGCTTCTTCTCTTCGACCGAGTTCGACTTCGATTGGATCTGCGCCCTCGAAAACAGGTGACTAATTCTTATTACTCACATATAATTCAAAATTTTGTTGATGATTCCTCTGATTGTGTCGATTCGTGTGATTTGATGAAGGCTTTGATTCCTATGAATTTTCCCAATTTTGATTTCGTGAATTTAATGCTTCTGCTGGCTTCTGTAGTACTTTTGACCTTATTGATTTTTCCTCTTGTTTCATGACTTCGGCCATTGATCAATTAATTGCCTCGTCCTAATGTTTTGATTTGGTACGAACTTGATATTGTCACCTGGTTGTACACTGACTTGAGCTTCTGGCATTTGTATTATTGGGTTGATGACCCACGGCCTTGACTTGACTCTGCTGCATACATTTATCCCTGTGTCCATTTTGCATTGCGCTGGATTGTGCTTCGATTTTAGAGTTGCATATTCTGTGGTGCATTCCAGTATTCATACTTGAATCATGCTTTATGCTTCGAGTCCTTTGTACTTGGAGTGTGGTACTTGTACATTTTGAAGTTTTGATGCACTTTAGTTGTGTTAGCTTCATGGTGTACATGTAAGTTGATATGTTAGTTTCTGCCTTTGTGAAGTGCTTGCTGTACTTGGGTATGTTGTTGCGTTGCATCACGTGCTTACATACATTAATATATGTGTATAGGTGTGTGTCTGCATTCATTTTATTTTTCATTGTGTACTTGCATGCATTCCACTGATCATAGGTTACTGCCCTACATGTTGATGTTGCTGAAATCTTGGTTCGGCCTGGTTCATATTGTATTGCTTTCTGAGTTTCCAATCATCATTATACTGACCTGTACATTGATGTTACACTATTTATATGTTAGGGCTTCTCTGAATTTTTGAATATTATGGTCCTGTTTCCTTATGTAGATATGTATGCGTGTACCTATGTATGCATACATGTACATTTGAGTCAATTGTTAACCCTGGTTCATTGGTACATGCACATTGCAGCTATTCTCTGTTGCATTTGCTCAATCGAGTTTGCATTGCTTCATCATGTCATTTGGTCTGTTTCATTGTGAGTTGTAGTTTGAAAGCTTGAAGTCTTTGTGCTACAGGGACTTGGTTCTTCATTTGCATTGTACCATGCTGCGTTGTCTGGTTTGATTGTACTTGGACATTGTTTGCACTGTTAGAATTATATCACCTCTGTTTGTGCTGAGTCTGATACATTGCATTGATGCATTGTTTTCATTTGCATTTGGTCAGTTGTATTCATTTGTTTTGGGTGACGTGGTGCCATACCTTTGGTGCTCTCACCTTCACTCTACTCTTGTACTCTGTACCACCACCTGTTCACAGTGATGTGCACACAGCTGCACTTCCCTGATCCGTCGCAGTGTAACTTCCATGCAAGCCTTTGTGCTTAGCATTTTAGTTGAGTTGCCTTTTTGGTTCCAGAAGTTTGATTGATCATTTTTCTGTTGTCTTCATGTAGTTGCTATGTTGTTGCGATGCATTGTGCATATCACGGCACTGATTCATTCCATTGTTGCATTCATTTGCACATCACCCGGGTACCTCTTTTAGTGGTTGTCCTTCGAGACATGTTGTCTTGTACATGTATGATCTTGTGGTGGCTGTAGTTTTTAGCTGCAGTTGCCCTTGTTGTTTTGCATTACAGTGTTGCAAATGGATTGCTTTCTGACTAAATTTGAGTTAAATCCGGTAACTCGGGTGTGATCTTGTGTTTGCTTGTGAATTTTCATTGGGTACACCATCATTGTAGTGGCAAGGCAGTGCACGCAAGCGTGGACTGCAGACACACGGTATTGAACTTTTGCGTATTCCATATGCTGTAGTGGCGAGGCGGTGCATGCACGCGTGCGTGTACTGCAGCCCTATCTGTATTGTTACTTTAATTGATATTTCAATTGTTTGATCTGTTTCGTTATTTCAATTCAATATGTTTTGAATCATATTTTGATTTGGTTTAATTTAATGATTTTGTCAATATCTAATTATCTTTTTGATAATTAGATTACGAGTTTCTAATTATTTATTTAATAATTGAATTTTGTCGTTAATTGTCATTTAGGCAATTCTGTTGTTTTCTAAATTATCTTCTTTGGTAATCTTTTTAATTTATCTTCGTTGATAATTTGGATTTGCTGATTTGTTGTTTAACAATGCTACGTGTTCTATTTATCGTTATCCGATTTCTTTATTTAAGGATCGGATAGACGAGACTTATAGTGACTGTAGTCTATTTGTTACTTAATTATTATTGCTTATGTGCACTAATAACTGAGTTTGAATTAGACTGACCCGTGTATTATTTTCTTTTGAATGTAATACTCGGGTCAGACCGAGTATTTACAGGTTGTTGATATCTTACTTTGGGTTGCTGCTTGAGCTATGGAGTCACTTCATATCTTTTGGAGTTGTCGTCATCATTTATAGTAGTCGGTTTATTTGTATAGGAAGATATGTATTCATGTATATTATATACGATAATGTACTTGTATATGTAACTTCCAAAGTCGACAGTTGTAGTTGTATCATATGTATTGTATCACATGTATTGTAATTGACATCAGTTATTATATATATATGAGACATTTTGGTTTTATCTGTGTTCCGCATTGGTATTATCTGTGTTATTATTATATTTATTGTCCTAAACGATTATGAACCATCGTAGTTCGTTTTATACTGGAATTGGATATGTTGATGAGAGTAAATAAATAAGAGATGAGAAAAACTAAAAATATATACCACTCCTATCGAGATAACCAATACTAGTGTAAGGCCTAACTACGGATGGCCGCTCCTATCCAGCCTTATTCTTCATAATAACAGACAGTATTTATTTTAATACCCTTTGTTATTATGAGCATAGAGGTGGGGCGTTACAGTTGGTATCAAAGCTTGGGGTTTATGGACATAATATAAAATATAACTTAGATGGAACATGTGTTACAACTATTAGTCGATGTTTTATTGTGCTTTGAGTCAAAACTAAAGTTTTGAAAATATGTTGAAATTTTTAAATATCTTTATTTAAAAATAAAAGTGAATTTGTGTTTGTTGATTTGTTTGATTTGTGACTGTTTATCAGGGTGCGCAGCGGAAACAGAGAAACTGTCTTCGCTGAGTATGGCTGATAACCTTTTTGATTTAAAAAAATCGAAATATGAAATCGAAATAAATTTCATTTGTTGTTTACATAACTGTTTTTATTTTGTTTTCTTTGAAAATTTCAAATCCGATTTGAGGATTCGAAGCGATTGCAGTTATGTAATTTTGTTGAGATTTTTGTTGTTTTGAATTATCTTCATTGAAGATATATTCTAATGATTTCTTTGTTCATTTTGCGGTATACGTGCAAATTTATGTTGCACGTTACTGCATTATTTTGTTACGTTGAACCGATGCTTGGTTATGAAACGTATTTTGTTGCCGTTAATTTATAACGGGATTTTTACACCAATGCTAAATTTTTGAAGCCCGGTGTTTTGTTGACATTTTAATGAATGAAAATTCACTGATATTATAATTAGATGCAAATTATTTTTGACGAGATTTTGACGTTTAAAAATCACTGTCGCTTTGGCTTCAGTGACCGTCAAATTTTAAAGTGGATTTTCAAACGGTTATTCCGCAATGCTGATTTTGAGATCCATTTCTACGGTGTTTTGAGAAGTACAATTTTCTTATTGAAATTGTCACTAATGTTGCTGTTTTTATCACAGATTTGCAAATCGTTTTAGAAATAAAAATTGTTTTTCAAAATTTCTATAGTTTGCGCTTTCAAAAGAATGAGGAAGCGATTTAAACGATCCAGCAAAATCGAGGACTATGAACCCTTTCTTTTACTGATTCGCTTAATTCTGGACTTGTTCGTTTGAGAATGTAGATTATTTACATTTATAAAATAAATGAAATTGTTTTCAGAATTTTTACAGCTTGCGCTTTCAGAAGAATGAGAAAGTGACTTAAACATTTCAGCAAAATCGAGGATTATGACCCCTTTCTTTTACTGATTCGTTTAATTCCGGACTTGTTCGTTTGAGAATGTGAAATGTTATTTTTGAAATACACCATTTTGCACTTTCAAGGAAACGATGAAGAGATTTAAACAATTTAGTAAAACACGTGGTTATGGGACATGTGCGTTTGCTATTTTGGTTAACTCCGGACTCGTTAATTGAAATATTTGCTGTTTGATGATTCTGATGATTTTATTTGGCTTTCGAGCCACTCTGATGGACCTTCGGGTTATTTGTTGGGCTTTTGGGCCACTCTGCTGGACCTTCGGGTCATTTGTTGGGCTTTCGGGCCACTCTACGGACCTTCGGGTCAAATACCAGTACTAGACCTTCGGGTCACTCTGCGGACCTCCGGGTCAATCTGATGGGCGCCAAAACTTATAGTACTTGGTAGGCTTCGGCCATATGTTGATGCACGTGCGGCGTAGCTAAAACTCGCCATTTGTTGGGATCGATCCACCTTTTATGTTGATTTTCTAGAATATCTTATTTGATTTCTAGATATTTGTTGTTTCCAATTATCTGCAGGTAATTGGATATTTGTTGATTTGATTATCGCTTGTGATAATTAAATATTTGTTGATTTAATTATCGCTTGTGATAATTAAATATTGATTGATTTGATTATCGTGTTTGATAATCGAATATTTGTTGTTCTCGTTTTTGATAATCGAATATTTGTTGATTTGATTATCGTTTTTGATAATCGAATATTTGTTGATTTGATTATCGTTTTTGATAATCGAATATTTGTTGATTTGAGATTTGATTATCGTTTTTGATAATCGAATATTTGTTGATTTGATTATCGTTTTTGATAATCGAATATTTGTTGATTTTAGATTTGATTATCGTTTTTGATAATCGAATATTTGCTGATTTGAGATTGGATTATCATTTTTGATAATCGAATATTTGTTGATTTGATTATCGTTTTTGATAATCGAATATTTGTTGATTTGAGATTTGATTATCGTTTATGATAATCGAATATTTGTTGATTTGATTATCGCTTGTGATAATTAAATATTTGTTGATTTGATTATCGTTTTTGATAATCGAATATTTGTTGATTTGAGATTTGATTATCGTTTTTGATAATCGAATATTTGTTGATTTGATTATCGTTTTTGATAATCGAATATTTGTTGATTTGAGATTTGATTATTGTTTTTGATAATCGAATATTTGTTGATTTGAGATTGGATTATCGTTTTTGGTAATCGAATATTTGTTGATTTGATTATCGTTTTTGATAATCGAATATTTGTTGATTTGAGATTTGATTATCGTTTTTGATAATCGAATATTTGTTGATTTGAGATTGGATTATCATTTTTGATAATCGAATATTTGTTGATTTGATTATCGTTTTTGATAATCGAATATTTGTTGATTTGAGATTTGATTATCGTTTTTGATAATCGAATATTTGTTGATTTGATTATCGCTTGTGATAATTAAATATTTGTTGATTTGATTATCGTTTTTGATAATCGAATATTTGTTGATTTGATTATCTTTTTGATAATCGAATATTTGTTGATTTGATTATCGTTTTTGATAATCGAATATTTGTTGATTTGAGATTTGATTATCGTTTTTGATAATCGAATATTTGTTGATTTGATTATCGTTTTTGATAATCGAATATTTGTTGATTTGAGATTTGATTATCGTTTTTGATAATCGAATATTTGTTGATTTGAGATTGGATTATCGTTTTTGATAATCGAATATTTGTTGATTTGATTATCGTTTTTGATAATCGAATATTTGTTGATTTGAGATTTGATTATCGTTTTTGATAATCGAATATTTGTTGATTTGAGATTGGATTATCGTTTTTGATAATCGAATATTTGTTGATTTGATTATCGTTTTTGATAATCGAATATTTGTTGATTTGAGATTTGATTATCGTTTTTGATAATTGAATATTTGTTGATTTGAGATTGGATTATCGTTTTTAATAATCGAATATTTGTTGATTTGATTATCGTTTTTGATAATCGAATATTTGTTGATTTGAGATTTGATTATCGTTTGATAATCGAATATTTGTTGATTTGAGATTGGATTATCGTTTTTGATAATCGAATATTTGTTGATTTGATTATCGTTTTTGATAATCGAATATTTGTTGATTTGAGATTTGATTATCGTTTTTGATAATCGAATATTTGTTGATTTGAGATTGGGTTATCGTTTTTGATAATCGAATATATGTTGATTTGATTATCGTTTTTGATAATCGAATATTTGTTGATTTGATTATCGTTTTTAATAATCGAATATTTGTTGATTTGAGATTTGATTATCGTTTTTGATAATCGAATATTGCTAATGATTGCATTTATACAGTTTTGTTTTCTGATTGTCTACTTGATAATTAGATTTTTGTTGAGAATTTGTAAATTTCTTTTATGAAGTTAAGAGATTTCTTTGACATTTGTATTCTCGACCTTTATTTTTTTAGCTTAACTAGTTTAGGTTAGAAAAAATAATTGTGATTGACGACCTTAATTATGAAAATTGCGGGGACGCAATTTTTATAAGGAGGGGAGTCTGTAACAACCAGGAGTTTTGTACCGGTTAAGTATTGTCGTTAGACGATTAATTTTGCTAGTTGTTTGTTGTTCGGAGTTTTGATTTGAGTTGAAATTCTTTTCAAAAACTTGTTTAATAGTATACGGGCTTTAAATAAATATCTCTCTTTTAATTTGATTTGGCCCGTTCCCTTTGGTTTAGTTGGGCCGTGATAATTATCTCGACTATACCTGATCCCCTTTCTTTCTTTCTTTTCCATTCGTTCAGTAACCCTAGAAAACGAAAAAAAATCCACGAAAGCAAGTAAATGGCAGCTCAGCTCTTCGTTCTTCTTTCTTCAAATTTAGCTTGTGAAATTTTGTGAAGTCGCCGCCTAGTTTATGGATGATGCTTCGATTAGCTTGCTTCAATCGATTCGTGTGCGGCTTCTTCTCTTCGACCGAGTTCGACTTCGATTGGATCTGCGCCCTCGAAAACAGGTGAGTAATTCTTATTACTCACATCTAATTCAAAATTTTGTTGATGATTCCTCTGATTGTGTCGATTTCGTGTGATTTGATGAAGGCTTTGATTCCTATGACTTTTCCCAATTTTGATTTCGTGAATTTAATGCTTCTGCTGGCTTCTGTAGTACTTTCGACCTTATTGATTTTTCCTGTTATTTCATGACTTCGGCCATTGATCTATTAATTGCCTCGTCCTAATGTTTTGATTTGGTACGAACTTAATATTGTCACCTGGTTGTACACTGACTTGAGCTTCTGGCATTTGTATTATTGGGTTGATGACCCACGGCCTTGACTTGACTCTGCTGCATACATTTATCCCTGTGTCCATTTTGCATTCACTGGATTGTGCTTCGATTTTAGAGTTGCATATTCTCTGGTGCATTCCAGTATTCATACTTGAATCATGCTTTATGCTTCGAGTCCTTTGTACTTGGAGTCTGGTACTTGTACATTTTGAAGTTTTGATGCACTTTAGTTGTGTTAGCTTCATGGTGTACATGTAAGTTGATATGTTAGTTTCTGCCTTTGTGAAGTGCTTGCTGTACTTGGGTATGTTGTTGCGTTGCATCACGTGTTTACATACATTAATATATGTGTATAGGTGTGTGTCTGCATTCATTTTATTTTTCATTGTGTACTTGCATGCATTCCACTGATCATAGGTTACTTCCCTACATGTTGATGTTGCTGAAATCTTGGTTCGGCCTGGTTCATATTGTATTGGTTTCTGAGTTTCCAATCATCATTATACTGACATGTACATTGATGTTACACTGTTTATATGTTAGGGCTTCTCTGAATTTTTGAATATTATGGTCCTGTTTCCTTATGTAGATATGTATGCGTGTACCTATGTATGCATACATGTACATTTGAGTCAATTGTTAACCCTGGTTCATTGGTACATGCACATTGCAGCTATTCTCTGTTGCATTTGCTCAATCGAGTTTGCATTGCTTCATCATGTCATTTGGTCTGTTTCATTGTGAGTTGTAGTTTGAAGGCTTGACGTCTTTGTGCTACAGGGACTTGGTTCAAATTCATTTGCATTGTACCATGCTGTGTTGTCTGGTTCGATTGTACTTGGACATTGTTTGCACTGTTAGAATTATATCACCTCTGTTTGTGCTGAGTCTGATACATTGCATTGATGCATTGTTTTCATTTGCATTTGGTCAGTTGTATTCATTTGTTTTGGGTGACGTGGTGCCATACCTTTGGTGCTCTCACCTTCACTCTACTCTTGTAGTTTGTACCACCACCTGTTCACAGTGATGTGCACACAGCTGCACTTCCCTGATCTGTCGCAGTGTAACTTCCATGCAAGCCTTTGTGCTTGGCATTTTAGTTGAGTTGCCTTTTTGGTTCCAGAAGTTTGATTGATCATTTTTCTGTTGTCTTCATGTAGTTGCTATGTCGTTGCGATGCATTGTGCATATCACGACACTGATTCATTTCACTGTTGCATTCATTTGCACATCACCCGGGTACCTCTTTTAGTGGTTGTCCTTCGAGACATGTTGTCTTGTACACGTAAGATCTTGTGGTGGCTGTAGTTTTTAGCTGCAGTTGCCCTTGTTGTTTTGCATTACAGTGTTGCAAATGGATTGCTTTCTGACTACATTTGAGTTAAATCCGGTAACTCGGGTGTGATCTTGTGTTTGCTTGTGAATTTTCATTGGGTACACCATCATTGTTGTGGCAAGGCAGTGCATGCAAGCGTGAACTGCAGCCACACGGTATTGAACTTTTGCGTATTCCATATGCTGTAGTGGCGAGGCAATGCACGCATGCGTGTACTGCAGCCCTACCTGTATTGTTACTTTAATTGATATTTCAATTGTTTGAACTGTTTCGTTATTTCAATTCAATATGTTTTGAATCATATTTTGATTTGGTTTAATTTAATGATATTGTCGATATCTAATTATCTTTTTGATAATTAGATTACGAGTTTCTAATTATTTATTTAATAATTGAATTTTGTCGTTAATTGTCGTTTAGGCAATTCTGTTGCTTTCTAAATTATCTTCTTTGGTAATCTTTTTAATTTATCTTCGTTGATAATTTGGATTTGCTGATTTGTTGTTTAACACTGCTACGTGTTCTATTTATCATTATCCGATTTCTTTATTTAAGGATCGGATAGACGAGACTTATAGTGACTGTAGTCTATTTGTTACTTAATTATTATTGCTTATGTGCACTAATAACTGAGTTTGAATTAGACTGACCCGTGTATTATTTTCTTTTGAATGTAATACTCGAGTCAGACCGAGTATTACAGGTTGTTGATATTTTACTTTAGGTTGCTGCTTGAGCTATGGAGTCACTTCATATCTTTTGGAGTAGTCATCGTCATTTATAGTAGTCGGTTTATTTGTATAGGAAGATATGTATTCATGTATATTATATACGATAATGTACTTGTATATGTAACTTCCAGAGTCGACAGTTGTAGTTGTATCATATGTATTGTATCACATGTATTGTAATTGACATCAGTTATTATATATATATGAGACATTTTGGTTTTATCTGTGTTCCGCATTGGTATTATCTGTGTTATTATTATATTTATTGTCCTAAACGATTATGAACCATCGTAGTTCGTTTTATACTGGAATTGGATATGTTGGTGGGAGTAAATAAATAAGAGATGAGAAAAACTAAAAATACATACCACTCCTATCGAGATAACCAATACTAGTGTAAGGCCTAACTACGGATGGCCGCTCCTTTCCAGCCTTATTCTTCGTAATAACAGACTGTATTTCTTTTAATACCCTTTGTTATTATGGGCATAGAGGTGGGGCGTTACATCTTATTTGTATACTTTATATTATCCAATTCCTATTTGGTTGTATTTTTATTACCACTTAATTCTTATTATTATATTTAATTCCAATAATTCAACAACCAGTTATCTCAATATATATAATAATTAGAAAAAATTGTTGCTTTATATATCAAATATAAGCTTATATAAAAACTAATTTTAAAACCGTTTTAAAATCTTTATATAAGAAAATGACAAATACGCCTTCATATATAATACACTCAACACATTTTAGGGTACTACTGACCCTATCCTCAATGAGTAACCCCACTAGAGCCAAGGTTCTCGCTTAACCTCCAGCTCTGATACCAAATGTAACGACCCAGAATTTTCGATCCCGAAAATTCGACACTAATACATTTACTGTAGAAGTTCCAAGCATTCGAACACCGGAAATTCCAGATTGTTAGGGTTAAGAAGAAAAGAGGTAGAAGAAGAAACAGAAACAACAGCATAGAATCTCACAATCGCAGCGGAATAAAATATAATATCAAATAACAGCATTTATACAAAGAAAGCTGTAATTGTCAATGTAAAGACAATATATCAGAGTACAATTCATTCACAAATAAACTGGATAGTTATAACAACTTATCCCAGACTATTATCAATACAAATCTCAAATACTCAACGGAATATACTCCATACGTCGCTACCATCCAGTTCGTCTTCTGAACTCCAGTTCGTCTCCTGAGATCCAGAACGTCCTAACCTAAAAATCTATAATACTCGGTCTGACCCGAGCATTACAATAAAGTAACACCCGAGTCAGGCTGGAAACCAGCATGAGTAAACCCAGATAATTGAAATACTAAGCTATAAAACTTATTTGAAAACCAGGGTAACTCGTTCATCAGTACAAGTTATTATCTTGCTAAAGCCAACACTTATTTCACAAACAATATCTAAGTACTGTTACTTAGTTTAAATGGCCATGTTACTTGATGTATTCCATTCTAGCCTATTTGATCCTAAAATAAAATCCATAAAAATTTATAGATTACTAATCGAAGTGGTTTCGGATATTGTTGATACCAGACCCCGGACCCTTCGAATCCAATGTCATCTTTTAAGCCAGGTTGTTTAAGCAAACAATTTAATTAAATTAAGAATCATGTACACATACAGAAATCTATCATAGATAGCTAATTAAATAAATGATTCACATTTATTAACAGATCAATCTGACCACTTCGTATCATAGCACATCATAAATTATCAGACAAGAGATATTCAACAATCCAAACAATCGATATAACTTAATCATCCATAAGTAAGATTGATTAGTTAATTAATTTAATTAACACAAATAATTTAATTACTTTTAAATCCTTCTTAATTAATATTAATTAATAAAAACCATTTATTTTATTATAATTAATTACTGACATTAATTAATTATCCTTTCATTACCTGTGATCTTAATTAATTTAAGATAACCCATTTATCTTAATCTCTTACTTAACTACATTATTAAATTTTATTTGAAAACACCTAGGAATTTATTTATTAATTAACCCAATATATGATTATTCAAACCAAATCAATTTATCTCAAAAAAATTTAACTATAAAATTTAAATCACTGTAACTTGTTTGATAACTTGATTAATGCCTTGAAAACTTGTTACTAATTTTCTTGAAAACTTGTATGTGTTCTTATGCTTTAAAACTTGTTAAATCATTTTCTTTTAATTTTTAAAACCTGGATGACTAATGAAACAAGCCCGAGCCCAAGCACGAAATTCTCGAGCAAAACCCGATCAAATCTCCCGTCTCTTCCCTCTTGATAAAACTCGAGATCGACTTCGAACAAACCTCCATCATTCCCAATCCTCTCCTCTTCACAACTACTACAAGATACACGAGAACATGCGTGCGCGTGCACATAAGTTCAGACCATCTTCGATCTATGCTCTGAAATCCAACAAGTCGGCGATGACTTCGTCGATGATCCTAACTATCCAGATCGTCAATACCCAATGAAAATCAAAAAAGAGCAAGACAGCACGTCCTCGAACCCAAACCAATCGACGAAACCCTCTCACACCATCGCCTGCGACCTTGCGATCATGACCAGACCTTTGCCACTCGCCTATGCTTCTAATCCCCACCTGCGATCGACTCTAGAGCACCCACGACATCGCAATGCTTTCAAGAACAGCATCGACCAAATTTGTTCATTAAACCCTACATTACCGATGACAAGACACTACGATGAACTATAAAATCCCCAACTATTTTTTCGATGATCTCCGCCACTCAAGCGTCCTCCAGCATTGATTTCGAAGCCCAGCCCTCCGCCAATCGTCGTGAATCGACGAAATTTGCCATTCCGTTCAACTTGAGGAATCTCAACTCTTACAGACTTAAAAATCAAGATACTATCACCAAAATTCATTATTTCAAAGCTCGAATCCAGATATACGATATACAATCAAAACTTAAAATTTTGATAATCAAAATTTTGACTTGAGTTCATTTCACTGTAATTTTTCTTCTTCCAGTAAAAAAAATACTTACTGATATACTTATAAATATTTTTAAAAATAACATCTGGTTACTTCAAACAAATTTACTTTATGGATCATGGCCTATTATTGTTTAGGGAAAGAGATATTAATTTATTTTGATTGAGTTGAACCTGTGATTTAAGAACAGAGCATGAATATACATATACACAGACATGCACAGTGATATACCCACCGTAATACATCAAATTTCAAAAAAATACATCCATGCAACATTTCTACAACTTTACATAAATTATTATCACATGCAACATCATAAAAAAACAGATTAAGCTTAAGAAAATAATCGTTTACTCATAGATTTTTGATTAAATAGAGACAGAGCTTTTTTTATGATCAAGAACTACCACTTGATATTGATCTGATCTGCTACTTGGTATAGAACTGATCTTTAGTTCAAATTTGAATTTGCTTGATCTTTGATTTGAATCTATTTTGCTTGCTTAGGTTGAACTTGTAGTTATGGAATTTGTTTTAGTTTTTTAAAGAAGGAAAGAAAAAGGATTGAGAAAAATAAGTATACAGCCTGGTTTCTCTAAACACTTAATTATATTTCAATTTTTAAGAGAAAACTAATGCCACTTGTAATTGCATGTTACACACAAGCTACAAATGTCAAAAACCAATAATATGCATTTTCTTATGTTTTATATACATGTTTATGTTTTTTATTAATTTATTCTATGTTCTTATAGCTATATATACAAACCATGTTTATGTAAAATTTTAAAGGAAAACATATAAACCTTTTAATCAATTCTTATTTTAACAAAAGCTATTATACTTTTTAATTAACAGATATTTATTTTTAATTTTTTGAAATATAGAATTTAACTTTTAAATAGATTTTGTAAATTATTATATTGAATTCAAAACAATACTTCCAAATCACAATATATATATATACATATATATTATAATAAGAAATATCTTATGTGAATTTTTTTGATATATATGAATATATATTCACACTTTTACAAACTTCCATATATTCTATTCTCATGGCATACACACGCACACACACACACACTTATATACTTGTATATGTATACATTTATAATTTTCAGCATTATAAAGTTTGCATATATATATATATATATATTAATTTACTCTAAGATTTATCATTTCCAGAGATTTATAATTCAAAAATTATTATAGTTCCAAATCCATTTATATATCCAGATATTTTTAATAATCATAATTTATTTATTCAACTTGCAAATCAGTATTTTTACTAAATTTCATCCCGTTAATTACCAATTAAAAGATGTCCAAAAATCTGGGTTATCACATAATCCATCATAACGCTATATTTTATTTCATTCATTGCACTTTATTTCTGATTTGACTTTAACAAGTTAAACAAATAGGTAACAAATAACAATCATCACCATTTGTACATTTAATAACATTTTAAAGTTTATTATTGCAAACCAATATTATAATTACTTACATAACACTGATTTCATTCAATTACCATAAATTGTATATTATTTCATTAATTAATTCAATATTTACATTTATTTTCTTATATTCAATTTATAACTGAGTATAACCTTTCAATCACTTCAGTTAATTTGAATTTCATTGACTTGTTAATAATTAACTTAAATTAACATTGTTACATTTTATTCTAGTTATTATTTCTTTAATAAATTCCAAATTTTATTACTTTCGATAGTAAATCACAAAATCTTAATAAATTAACTATTTTAATTCCAAATCTCACCAGATTTCAAATCCAATTCAAAAATAGTTCCGAATTGATATCACTATTATTTCCCAAAGCCTTTGAAAATCATTTCCAAACTTAAAGGAATTTAATTTCTAAAATTTCGAATTCCAATTCAAAAATTAATCTGGCATCTTATTTCAATTTATAAATCACATTTCAAATTCCATTTTGTCATCTGAATTTATTTCCTTAGCCTTTTGGTTATGCTTGCAATTCTTATTTTAAATTTCTACACAACAATGATAATAGTTTAAATATTATCATTCCCTAACAACCAAGCAACCATATGCTATAATAATTTTCAAAAATTATTTTTATATACAAAAATAGTTTGGGTAAAATTATTTCATTTACCCTATTTTAAAACAATACTATGTCGGTTTATCTTGTTTAAGAGTTTAGAAACCCCTATCGATGACATGGCGTCCCACATATCGACTAGAATCCATAAACTCTCAACCGATAAGTCAACACAATATAAAAACAATTTTTATATTCACTAACAAATACGTGCTCATATCTATTAATACACTCAAACTCATTCTAGAGTACTACGAACTCTATTTCTAATGAGTAATCCCAACCAGAGCCAAGGTTCTTGCTTAATCTTTAGCTCTGATATTAAGTGTAACAACCCGATTTTCAACGTCCGAAAATTCGACATCAATATGTCCACTGTATTAGATGCCGAACAATTGAATGCCGGAAAACCGAATCATTAGGGTTAAAGAAGAAGGAGGTAGAAGAAGAAATAGAAAACAATATCAGAATCTCATAATCGCAGCGGAACAATATATAATAGATAAATGACTAATCTTTAAACAAAAAAGAACTATATCTATTTATACATTACATCATCAGAGTTCAACAAAATTCATAGCACACAACTAGACAGTTATATTGAATTGTCCTCACAAAGCTGACTATACAGCTTACACAGCGGAATATACATCAAGTTCGTGATACGTCTCGCCATCCAGCTTGTCTCTTGAGCTCCATAGCATCCTATCATGTATCCTATAATACTCAGTCTGACCTGAGCATCATAATAAAACAGTACCCGAGTCAGTCTAGAAAACCAGCGTGAGAAAACTCACTCATTGGATTATTAAAGTTTTCAACATCCTTTTGAAATCAAAGGTATCTCATAAGACCACGCCACAAATAAACATGCCGGATTTTTACCTTACGATAAAAAAACATTTTCTTATCAAATCCTCTGATATTATAGTAGTGTTAATATACAAATACTTATTCAAATAGCCAAAATTGTTACATTCATTAAATTCCAGCATTATAGGTATACAAGCAAGTTCAAAGACACTTATTGGAGATTGGGTTTCCATCAATGACAAAGCTATTGGGGTACCGTTCGTCATAGTACATGGTCTAGATCACCGTACCGAGGATCTACCCAGATCCCCCGCTACACAAGACCGGAGCTACCCCTTACTGGATAGTCCGAATAAGATCACCCTGCGGTTGGGATCAGCAACCGCCCACACAGCCGAAGAAAATGGGACATCTAGACAGGGATGACCTTACCTTAATTGGTTGCTAGCCACTTAGCCTTGCTGCACCTCCCCTGTTTTAGCCATTCCTGGTTGATGAGCTCGAGGCTATGCGTTACCTTTTCAGCACACATTCACTTAGAATGCTCATCGTCCTCATGACGACATTCTGATAGCATTCATCTATACAAGTCCGTTCCGGGCCCGAACGGAACCAAAGGCACTACTCCTACTACATCCATTTTGGAATCACCCTCAGGACTAGCAGCGATTAGCCCTTGCATTTCACTGCTCCATCTTTGACTCCAGGCTCCTGTCTTCCTCACGAAACGTTCAAACTGGATAGAAGTGGTTTTCAGGAAATTAATCTCGATCTCGGTCTCTTCGAAACGATCAACGCATTAGCCAATATTGATAGTCGGTTATCTAACTATCAATTAATATCCACACACAATCATCAGCCTTAATAATTTTCCAAATCATTTATTATTCAAAATATCTTCGCAAGATATTTTCTACCCTTCAACCCTTTGAAAATAGTCTACAAATCATTTTTCTCTCGCGGAATAAATTTCCACCCAAATGTTTTATCTCCACTGAAAATTACCAAGTCCTGATACTTTAGATTTTAAATAATTTAAATCACTTTATCCAAAAATATATACTTTAAAGCATTAAAAATAATACTACTCAAATCTTTATTTAAATACTATTAATGAAATTTATAAAAATTTCTCATGTAAAACTTAAGCCAAACAAATTTTAAAATAAAAGTTATGAAATTCTATACTAAATTTCAAATAAAACTTTTGCTAAATTTCCTTTAAATAAAACTACTTTGTAAAATATAAATATTAAATAATTAACTTTCAAATCATAATACCAATTAACCTTTAAAATAATTACTACTATAACTAACTTAATAAATATTTACCTTTGAAATTTTAAACCACTAAATAATAATTTCTTCTAAAACATTCCTTTAAAACCACTTCAAAACTTCTAACTTATACGTGGAAATCTTTCTTTGAACATATACTTGGTTTTTCAAGGAAATACACTTCCCTTTCCACACCTCTAAAAATAAACTGCTATTTATTTTCAAGAAATCACCCTTTCCATATAAATTCCCATCCTGAATTTATACTTTCAAATTATCCTTTGATATCTTATTTCACTTTATAAACCCAGTTTATAAATTCCTTAGTCTCATTCTCCTTTTAAAACACAGTTTTAAATAATAAACCAATTTTCAAATTTGATTTCCAAAATTTTACTCTATCTTAAAAATAAATTCCTTTACTTACTCAATTTATTTCAAACCCATTAATTTCAGATTTACTCCTTTATTATGATTTAAAATCTTATTTAAACTAAAAATACCAATTTCATACTTTATTCCAAAATTCTCCTTTTATTTTTCCCAAACTCATTTAAATCTTGAATTTAAAAATAAATTCGTTAATTTTTAAACAATACCACTTAAGCCCTTAAAATTCATTTATTTCCATTTATTCAAAAATCTCTTTTCCCTTACTCGGGATTTATTTATTAAAATTTAGAAATCAACTTTTATCCTTTCCCAATTCATTCTTTAATTTATAAAAATTCTCTATAATTATTTACTTAAAATTCCCTCTTTTATTTTCCTTTAAGAATTCAATCTTTATAATTTTGATATCTCAATATACCCAAAATATATTCATTCAAACCATGGCATTCAATATTTTCAATTTCCAACATAATCAATCATAGATTATCAAATAAAACGTAGACTATACAAATAAATTCAACTACTTTGAGGAATCTAGTTGAATCCCTCCAACCTGTTTCCCTACATCCACAGATGTTAGTCAACAAATAAAATACCAATCCCACTTCGAGATGGAATATCGTGGTATAAAGGGTCATCGGCTATTATGTGGGGCGCATAGGGTCTCATTCGCTATATAATATGGGAAATCAATCACTCCAATATATATACTACTATATATAATATCACATCCAAAATGATTATAATTCATCAATTTAAGCAATCAACCAATAATTTAAATTTTAACTATTTAAATTAACCGGTATCCAGATGTGAGTGAGATTAACTCACCTTTGTTTTTGTTTTGCAATTTTGATCCAAACCGACTTGTCTCTTCCTGATTCAAGACCTTGTATAAACATTTATACGGTTTATAAATATTTGCATTGATAAAAAAATTAATCATCATTTAATTAACTAACAATTTAATTTAACTAACAATTTTCCTTTTAAAAGTCTTTTAGTAATTAAAATAATTTGACAGGTTAATTAACTAAACTAATCATCCTAAATACATAATTTTAAAATAAACTAATAGATTTTAAAATTTATGTATAATTATTTTATTTTCATTTTCAAACCGTATATAAAATAATCTATATAGGTCTAAAAATCTAATTTTACCTAAACTTAAACATTTTTAAAAATTCCTACTTTTAAAAATCTTTTTATATATGTATATTATGCTCTACTGTATACCCAAATATATATATTATTAAATTTAAAAATAAAGAACTATATACCACAGTGCCCTAGCTGACATCGCAAGGCCCTGGCTTCGTCATTGAGCCGACTGTCACTTAGATTGAGACTTCTGATTTTGCAACCCACAAAACCCACGAACGAAAGCGACCACCCCATTATCAACTCGCGCTCCAGGTGAGCCACGACCTTTAATTTCATCGTTGCCTCGACCTTGATGCACCACGAACCAGATTCACACGATTCGATTAAGCATGTATTTTTGCTACTGTTTAAATCTCGGTCTCTCTCTCTTCTCTTTTTTAATCGATCTGTCATTTCTCTTTGTTTTTATATGAAGTCGATTTGAATTCGCACCAGAGAAAGGGAAGAGAGGTTTCGATTTGAAGAGGGGAATTTGGTTGGGAATCGACTGCCATTTTTTATATATAAATTCGATTTGAACAGGCTTCGGCCATTTTTGAACAGAGGAAAAGAACGAGGGATTTTGTTTTTGTGAAGTGGGGAAAGGATACAATATTAAAATCCTTTTTTTTTAAATAGATGCATGTTATACAGGAAGAGCACGTGTCTCAAATTCCTTTACGTGTCCGCAAAGCTTGTAACAGTGTTGCAATGCATTATATTATTTATATTGTGAATTTAAATTGAAATTCAATTCATCTTGAATTCGAAGCTTCAAATTTTTACATCCTATTGAGGCGTGCTGCCAGTCATTTGTAATGCTATACCCCTATTTCAAACGCAATAGAAAAGTTTTCGAGTCCTAATTCGATCGTATGGAGAAGATAGCTTTTCGGACCTAGTTATAATATTGAAATTTCGATATATTCTAGCATGTTTACATATCGTACGGCCACACGACCATTTCAAACACTATGAAAATTGAAATTCGATAATAATACACTATTACAAATCCAATGGAACTGGTTTCATCGAATTCCGAGACTGTGCCTCGGAAGGCTATTTTTAAATATCAAATTTAAACAGTATATATTAAAACCAAACAAAACACTTTCAAACTCATATTTAAAACTTCTACTATCTTCAGTATTGTAAATATAAATTTTCGAAGCCTTTGAAATATTTTTAACCAGCTTAAAAAACCAAGATTCACTATTTTAACCAATTTCCAATTATTAAATTCAAAAATTTAATTTCCAAATAAACGGTGATATTTGAAATTCAAGTTAAACTAACTTTCAAATATTTAAAATCAATTAAATATTCCAATTTCAAATATCTAGAAATTCCGGGTCGTCACACATTATCAATGGTTAAACAATTTGCACCTACTACATGGACAATGAATTTCTCTATTGTTTCCATTATTACTTAAAATGAATTCAATTAATACGTTCACGTTATTATAAAATGTTTCCTTATTAAGCCTCTCATGTCCCTTCGAGGATGATACATCCAGGTCCGATCAATAAAATAATTGATCATTTTTCCTATTTAAAAAATATGATAGAAATTAAAAAAGTATTAACCATTTTATGAATTGACATTTGATTTTGAAAATCATTTATTATATAATATTTATTTATGCATTTTAGGAAAGGAAAAAACAATCGATAGACTATTAAATTTTTAGTTTATTGTTTTCTACTTTGACGGTAGGTCATCCTACTTTCCATTAACATAATAGTACTTACATTTCATAAATCATTTCATTTTAAACGATTTAACAAAATTCCAACAGCTCCTCCCTTTGTTCCCTGTATCGTACATAAATGCGTGTACAAAAGAAACAAAAGGAAGAGCTGTCGAAATTTTGTAAAACGTTTGAAATGAAATGATTTACAAAATGCAACTACTTTATTATGTTTGTAACTTGTCAAATAGAGGAATAAATCCGACAAATATTGTATCGGATGAATATAAATGTCTGTTCTGTGACAAAAACGAATATCCATATAACGATCATATACAATACTTGTCAAATTGGGCTGAAAACTCTCTAAGAGATATTAATTATATACAAAACATATATTAGCATATATAATTCATTTATGCATTGTAATGTTTTAATAATTATATAATATATTAGTTTTTCCATTTTCTATAAAATCTTATTTGTTTTCACTTATAACAAATTATGGATATAATATTATATTTCAAAAAAATAAACTTTGTTATACACTCGTTTATATATTATATTTATCGGATTGATATCCAAGTAAACTACATTTGTTACATAAACTATCAACCGATAATTAATCTTCAATCATAATATTTGAATTAACATTGATGTACACTAATTAACACTAAATTATATAGCTAATTTGACACATAAACTAATTAGCATAAGTTTAGCCATAATTATATTTTAATTATCGGATTTACACTTATAACCCTAATTAGCAAACATACAATTGCAAACACTGAAGGGGGTAGTATCATCAAATACAACTACAAATTAACACTAATTAACATATTAGAGTAAATTCGAGTTAGAAAAAAAAACCTCTTTTCGTTGAAATTGAAGTGCTGCAGGTCGAAGAGGAGAAGTTAGAGATGTTTCTGGTGGTGGCAGGTAATGCACAGCAGTGGGGCCCGAAGGTGGGCGAATTTGGGGAAAGAGGGAGGGTTTGGGTTGTGAATTTAGGGAAGGGGATGGAATGAAATTGCTCTCGGCCGACTCGAGTAATTCACGACGTGCATCGATTTTCGACGGCCGTCAACAGCATCTTTCTGATTGTTTGCGGTGATAAAAGTTCGGTTATTACATAATTGACATGGCAAATCCACACCGTCGGAAGCCATCAGAAAGTGCCGTTGGCGGTCGTCACAACCATCCGTCGTGATAGACAGTAATTCTAGTAGTGAACATATACATAATAAAATCTAATACTTAGATATAATTATTTTCAATCTTATCAATCATTATAACAAAAGAAAATAAGATAAAAAACGTGAATAATTTGATTTCATGATTCTAGAGAATGATTACCATAACTATTTCTATCTGACTATATCACATGTCTTGTTGTTCACACCAAAAAGAATAATGGTTGGATATTTTTGATCGAAGTAGTAATAAATGTTCTAATATATTTTATATCATAATACCAAATTTAAGCTACAAATTATTTTGTACTATGTTAATTTTAATTAGGGTTGCATAGTTTATAGAAATTGGAAATTTTACTTACATTTAAAATCAATAACAACTTAATTGTAACAATATTAGTTGTGTGTATTGGTGAAGCATTAATTCTAGAAAAGATCGACTATAGAGAAATTATATGAAGAAATTTTGATTTTATTTTTAAAAAAAGGATATAGAGAAGTAATTTTGTGATGGGTTAAAGAAAATAAGAAGGTTATCAAAAGGTTGGTGTGGGTGAGTGAGTGAAGAAATTGAGTTGGTGAGAGGATAAATTGGGTGAGAGAAGTGTTTACTTGGTTGTAAATAATAACACCCTTATAAATTAGAAATTCACGATGTCAACCTCATTGAGTTTAATCTCCAACGATATTTCTCACTCTCTTGATGGGATTCAAAGTAAACCAGGTGAGAAATCTAATTTTTGAATGTCATTATGCTCTGAAGTTTTCTTTTCTCCCTATGATTTTGTACGTGCTAGGTACGTTTGTCGTTGCAAATGAAATTTGAGGGCTATTATGAATTATTTGACTATAATTGGTGTTGATAACTTGGCTGAAGAAACTATAATGCTGGAAAGCATATCATCTATCGTGCATGGTATAATATTTGCATCAGATTTTTTTTTTTAAATATATATTTACATCCCAAAACAAATAGGATAAAACTTCGAATTGGTTTACTGGACTTAAATACATAATTGAAATTCATCGGTTATACTAGTTTTCTAATAGTGATGATCATCAAAAAAAATTAAGAACCTTGATAACATATGAGAGGCTATCTTATAAGAATGATAAAAATATTTTTATAGCACTAATAAAACACTTGACAATCTTCTTTTGATATTTTTGGAAGTTATGTAATTATGCTAAATTAATCTATCTGGTTCATTTCTATAGGCAAGATTTCTTTAAAAAAATAACCATTTTGCCTAATTTTTATGACACGCAACTTACTTTTCCATGATTTTTTGGTGGTATGTTTATTTTTTCCCTTTATTTGGTCCTGAGGCTAATACTTTCTTATGATTTTTAGCAATTACTATTTAGGATTTTAATTTTTGACATGATTTCGTTGTGCTATAAGTAGTATTGGCCATTTCTATCATGATTTATGGTGAGACATATTAACAATTTTCCACCTGTGGTAGAAATTGTGATGTTCCTGTCAAATATATTTTATTCCTTCTATTTCTATCATTTTTGTTATTAGTTTCTTAAGTCTTTACATTTTTAAATTTTCAATTACATGAGTTCACAGGAAATCATGCATTTTGATTCTAGCATGTCAGATGATGGATTGTTGCATTATGACTATCTGCGCCATTCCAAAAAAAATGAGGTGCTTTATGTTTCTAAGTCCTGACCATTCTAGAGCTACATTTCTCCAAATTTACAAGTCACAACTTGGCAATATTACAATTTAAATGAGTTTTTTAATTGGTTGCGATAATTATTCCTTTAGGTTAGTTGATTAAATTATTTTCATAGAACCGATCTTAATATAACTTGATGCAAAAAATTTAAATCATGTTGGAAAGAACTTGATTGTGCTTGGTGATGCAGTTAGAATTGTTACCACACCATACACCTTGGACCCTTTATTTGTTGAAGGCCCAACAACTCAGGTACTTTCATCGTTTTGCATTGTGATAGCTTGAGCTCTAAAAAATCTAGGGTTCTTGGAAAGATAGGTAGTTCCCCCAAAGCTGGTACAAATAATATTTTGAGAAAAATTTGACATTTGTTTTAGCTAAATCTATTGTTTATGTATGATGATATTAGATCGTAAAATTGAGTAAATATGGATGTTTTGTTACTGTATTTTTTATTGAGGAAAATACCAAGTGGAAAATCACTCAATGTATTGTTATAAGATTATTGAGTGTTTGATGGATCATTAGTTTATTTTCCATTTAGCTTGGTAAATCCATTAACTCACTCTTTGCACTTCCGCTTCAATAAATTCTTTGCAATCTGAACTATGTCTTAAGACATTCTTTTCTATGGACGCTTCCATGGTTAATGCATTTCTAGTTTACTCATTATCTCATTATAGCAATATCATATATGTCATACAACTCATGATTAAAAACTATATATAGTTTCAGTTAATAATACATATGTACGTATATCGATGTAGTTATCTTCATAATATCATGCTTAAGAAGATATTGATATTGTCATGCTTGGAAGAAGATATTGATATGAATATCAACCATATTGATCATTGCTTTGTTGAATCCGTTAAAAGTATCACAATTACCAAATAGAATTAGAATCATATGTATTAAGTTGTGTACATAGTTTCCTTTTTGCGAAGTTTGAAAATGAAATCTATAACAGGTTTGTTGAGGTAGTTTTAAGTTGTTCCTCATATAATGGGAAAAAAAATATATAACTATCCAATTTTTTATATTTAATATTTGGAAATTGTCCAATGAGTTAGTTCAATGACCCTTATTTTTATATTTTGGTTAATCTACAAAATGTTTGATGAGAGAAATATGCCAGCAAAAGAGGGAAAATGTTTTTCATTTCATTGACTATAAGGGAAAATGCGATGAGGTTCTTTTGTTCCTGGGAAAAGAAAATTTTATTCATCTGTTGCATTACGCTTAAGAATCTATGCTATTATTCTATTGATGAATTTTTCTATGACAACTTCTTGTCGTACTTATGTCTATTATATTTTATTTCTTTTTGTTTGGTGTATTTTTCTTTTCTTTTAACCAAAGAAAATGGCTGCTTAGAATACACACACATGTATATACATATATGTACACACATAAATATCCTAGACATTATTTACCAATTTTCTATACATATACACATATAGTAAAGAAAATACTTTACTATTAACTACTTGAAGCCTTTCTCTAATTATCAAAAATCTCCTTATTATTACCATATGATAACAACAAAAAATTAAGGATAATAGTGTCTTTCTCATGTCCACTATGCATCCAAGTCAGTTTTCGAGCCCGTTTTGGCATGACAACATATTCTCAACCGTTTCTTCCGCACGCGCCATAAAAATCAAAAGGGTAAAAAGGTTTAAAATTAAATCATCTGATAATTTCAAAAATCGACAAGTCGGTATTTTTTATGGGTTGGGGACGATTTCAATAACTACTTTGGTATAGATAGTGAAGGGTTGTCTTTATCTGCAACATAAGAGGATTTGCCATAAATATTTCTCTCCTTTTTTGTTTCAACAATGAGATCGAGTTTCTGTTTCATGGTTTTTCATTGTGACTAAAATTGTAGTTTATTTTTTACATATGAAATTATAGTTAGTTTGGATAATTGGATGCAACAAACGTTTAACAAAACAAAGAAAACAGGAGTGACGACAAAATATCATTTGAATTTGTTAGTCGAATGAAATCAAGATCAAATGTGCGTTATTGTGCTCTAACAATTAAAATCTAGTTTCTTTAGTAAAAACATCATATAATGGAAAAGCATCGTATATAGGAACATTTTAACTATTTATAATAAGATTTCTTGCTATTGGAAAAATTCAATTAATTTGATAATCCTTTCTTAATAGTGATAAAATATATTAAATTAGAAATATCCTATATTCTATTAATCATTTCATAAATCATAGGAAGAAGCGGAGTGGACAGTTCAACATAAGCCTAATTTAAACCAAATCTGAGATCCAAAGGGTTCATAGTGTTTGTGTTAAGAGCTCTACAGAGGTTGAAGATAAGATGTTATCTCCTATGCCAAAATTTAAGTGCGAACATTAACTTAAGGGTTTCCTATTCTTCTTCTTTAATAACGTTTCATGATTTGTTCTAGAATTTTGTGTTTAATTTGGATGATTCAAATATTTTCCAAAGAAGTAAAAAAAATGTAGCTAATTGATCTTATCAATCAATTAGACTATATGTGAAAAGTTTTAAGAGAATATTTTAGAAGAAAATAAACTGATTATCAAATCAATAAATTAATCGATAAATTTATAAACTAGGAAAGAAGTCTATTTATAAATTCACTGATTTAGCAATATGATAAAAGAAATGATTGTTGATGGAGATTCAATCAATTGAAGAACTTATGGAAACCTAGATCTTCACTTTCTATTTGTATTGAAATAAAATCAAAGATATTTGAAAAGTGTCGAGACAACTGAAAAATTAATTAGCTTAATCTCCAAGTAATTCTTCATTCTGAAATCTATTTAAATAAAGGAGTTCATCTTCATATTGGAATGTCAGATAAATCATCCTTAATTATTTTCTTCTTCAGTAAACCTTGATTTCTGTAGCCAAATCAAATTAGGGATTTTGAGTGCAACTAAAACTTTAGAGAAATTGATTATTCAATTTGTAATTATAGGTTAATCTCTCCACTTTGCTACCTATAATTTTGCAATCTCTCTCTCGTACTCTCTTTCTTCAGTAAAGTAAAGAATAGTTGTTGGGTCCTTGAATGTAGGCAATCTAGCCGATCCACATTATATATTTATGTCCTCTACTCTTTTTATCTTTGTTTGGTGATTATTTTTATTGAATTGGCGGTTGATAATCAATCGACAAGCTGGATCGTTCTTTTGGTTACTTCCGCACTTTAGTATTCTTTGCACTTTTGGAGTTAGTGCAAATTAATTAAAATTCCGCACAACAGATTGGTATCAGAGCTAGCTATCTTGTTCTAGATTAGTTATCAATAGCAAATTATATAATACTGGTATGAAAAATTATGGCATCACCAAATTTTCTAGAAAGGGAGTTTTTGGTACATAGAAGGTGAAGACGAATGAAGATGTTCTTTAGCAACAACGTCGTTCATTTAAATAAAGAAATAAAAGCCAAAACTACCTTGGAGGTAGAACTGATATGCATAGGTCTCTCTTCATGAGTCCTAGAATGGGTGCTTTCTATTATTGTAAGAAGAAATGTCATTTCATACAGGATTGTCTAGCTCTAAGAAAGAAGAAAGAGAGAAGAAGGAGAAAGCTTTAGTTTCGGCTGCAATTAGATTGGATGTAGATAAAAGCGATAGCGATACATCATTATTTTCAGCCAGTATTTCACCTTTAGAGAGTATAAGTTGGGTGATTGATTTCGGTTTCTCTTGTTATATGATGCCAGATAGATGCTATTTTATCAATCGCAAGAAGATTAATGGCGGAGAAAATCGTACAGGGAATGACACATCTTGTCTTGTTTGGACGTTGGAAGTGTGAGGTTTAGGATGCAAGATGGTGTTGTTAGGGCCATCACGCATGTTCGACATGTTCCGATGCTGCGTAGAAGTTTGCTGTCTATTGAAGCTTTGAGTAGACTTGGTATGAGGATAATAGTCTCTGTAGAAAAATTAAAACTAGAGAAGAGTTCCTTCGTAATGATGAAAGGGGTGCTTATTGATGCTATATATGTGCTTCATGGAGAGACAGTCTTTGGAGAGTCAGTAGTTTCTACTGATTCTAGTATTCTAGATTCTACTCAGTTATGGTATCTTTTTTTAAGTTATGTTGATAAAGAGAATCTTAAACTATTAAAGAAGCGGGGGTTGATTGAT
Organism: Allium cepa; assembly: GCA_030765085.1. Lineage (NCBI taxonomy): Eukaryota > Viridiplantae > Streptophyta > Magnoliopsida > Asparagales > Amaryllidaceae > Allium > Allium cepa. The sequence goes on from CM060944.1 coordinate 456,559,297, forward strand.
GGTGTTTATCAATCGAAGCCTAGCTCTTGTGGAGACTATTCTTTTGAAAAGAAGAAGCATGCCACAGTTGATGTTGTGAGACCTTGACCTACAAAGTTTCTAGAGTATGATCAATCTTATGTGTGGGGACCTAGCCCATTTGCATCTTTTGGTGGAGCCAGTTACTTAGTCTTATTTGTGGATGATTTCTCACATAAGATTTAAGTCTATTTCTTGTCAAAGACCAAATGTTTGCCCGATTTTTTAATTGGAAGACCTTGGTAGAAGAGCAGCCGAGGAAGCATTTGAAGGTTCTCAAAATTGGAAAGAGCAGTGAACTTGTGTCACAAGAATTCACTAACCATTGTGGGTACGAGCATGTAGTTAGAGATTTTTCTATTTCTATAGTCATATTGTTATGAAGTGGCGGAGAGCATGTGTCAGATATTTATGGGAAAGAGGTATGAGCTTGAGAACGACTGCTAGTCTAGAAGAGGGCTTTAGGATAAAAGTAATATCTATGACAATATTTATCGTCAACCATATACTTTCTATTGCCATAGATATAAAGATCCCCAGAGAGGTATGAAAAGGGAAGCTTGTTGATTATTCATCCCATAAAGTTTTTGGATGTTCAGCTTATTTAGAATATAAGAGACATGATAAGTTGAAGCCTAGGGAAATCAAGCATATTTTGCTAGGCTACAATGAAAGAGTGAAGATGTAAAGGTTATGGTGTAAAAAAATTAGGAGAATTTTGATTAGCAGACATGTGATATTTGATTAGATTTTTTTGCTGAAGGTACAACATCTATCAAGTGAAGACATTGGGAGAACTAAAAATTACTAAACACGTTTGGAGTCATCAGATTGTTTACATATTCGGAGAGATATTGGTATTTATGATGATACCTTAGTTAATGAGAAGATTGCAGAGGTTCAGACTCTATATGGAGCTCAGTTGCAGGAAATGTCTTTTGTTTCGATTGGCTCTATTTGTAAGCTTATTTATAGCGATGATTTTTCATCTTATGCTTTGAATGTTGCAAAGCTTGTTGACGAGTCTGCTGGTGTTGACTTAGGAATGTCTAGCAAAATTCTTATGGAGGAGATTAGAGTAGATAATGTTAAGTACGTCCTCACCCGATTTGGAATGAAGAAGGTGAAGCACGTTGTTAAATCTCTATTGTCTCTCGAAGCTTAGTATCTCCATGTACATCTCCAACATCAGATTTGTTGAATAATTTTGGTATTTTCTCGTATGCAATTTGTTTGTTGATATGCGTACTATCTTTATTATGCTTGGGAAAGATTTTGAAATTATTTTCGGGCAACAATTCCCAAACTTGTTCACCTTGTGTTTGGTGCCATGTTGCATAGATCCAACAACCTATTGAGATGTGGTGATGAAGAGAGATTGTTATATTTGAATCAAGGTGGAGTCTTAAATTTAGATAATTCAAATATTTTCCAAAGAAGCAAAGAATTTAGCTAATTGATCTTATCAATCAATTATGCTATATGTGGAAAGATTTAAGAAGATATTTTGGAAGGATATCAAATCAATTAATTATTCTGTAGATTTATAAGTGAGGAAAGAAGTCTATTTATCAATTCATTGACTTTACAATATGAAGAAAGAAAAGATTGTTGATGGAGATTCAATCAATTGAGGAAACTTATAGAAATTCAGATCTTCACTTTCTATTTGCATTGAAATCAAATGAAGAATATTTAAAAAGTTTCAACACAACTGAAAATTTAGTTTACTTAATATCCAAGTAACTCCTTCATTCTGAAGTCTATTCAAATGAAGGAGTTCATCTTCATATTAGAATGTCAGAGAGAGCATCCTCAATTATTCTCAGCTTTAGCAAACCATAATTTCTGCAGCCAAATCAAATTGGGGGTTTAGAGTGCAAATAAGTCTTTGCCAAAATTGATTATTCAATTTGTAATTATAGGTTAGTCATTCCACTTTGCTACCTATAATTTTATAATCTCACTTTTACTCTCCTTCTTCAGTAAAATGAAGAATAGTCGTTGGGTCCGTGGATGGAGCCAATCTAGCCAAACAATGTTAAATGTTAAATTTGTTTTTTATTCTTCTATTTTTCCTTGTTAGGTGCGATGACCCGGAATTTTGGGCAATATCAATTTAATAATCTGTGATAAAAATTAAATTGATTTGATAATCTTTGTTAATAAATTTTGAATTGATTTAATAATCCAATTAAATAAATATTTAATTAATGAATTTCATCCTTTAAAAAGCTAATAAAATGTTTTCTATTTATAATGTGTGTGTGTATATATATATATATATATGAATATATTGTAAATAGAAATCTTTGGTTTAAATTTAACAAATGAAATTATGTTTTCGAATTCTAATATACATTTTGGTAATTTGGAAATTTGATATAAATCTTTCTAAAGTTATTTAAATAAATATCTATATAGTTTTAAAATACTTACGATAAATGTTTTTAAGGTTTGTTTTATTTTCATTTTAGATATTTCTTGATAAATATGATTTGAAGATAAATAACAAGATAATCTCTTTTATAAATTATTTAAAATTGTCAAATTTGTTATTTTCAAACAATATTAATAATGTATTATTTTTCTATATAAATATAAAAAGAATTAAATAAGAAAATGGAATTATCATTTCAAAATGAACAAGTTGACTTTAATTTGGATTTTAAAAGTTTAATTTGAACTTGAATTTGGAATTTATTTTGAAATTCAAAAGAATAGATCCATAAAATATTTGGATAAGTTTTTATTTATAATTTTTTTATTACATTTTCTTTACATAAGAAATTCATAATGTATTTACATAAGAATTAATAAATTAAGTTAAAAGCTTTGTTTAACATTTTAAATTAAAAAGAATACTTAAGGGACATGTGTTAACATATTAAGTAATCTAAATAACAAGTATTAGTTAATAAACATTTTTAATTGACAAATCTAAATATATATGACAAGTGTCATTTAATTTTAGTTTTCCTTTTATTTATTTTAAAAAAAAATCAATTTCAGCCTTTATAAAATACATACTCTTCTTCCCCTTCAATTCTTTTCTCTAATTCAAAAGCTAAGAAACAAATCTGAACTCAAACCATTTCTCAAACAAAATTTGTACATGTTCAAATCTGATTTTCAATACTCAAACTCCTCACAAACCAGATATTGTTTCACCTCATCAAAAGCCTGTAACAGATTTCAAAAAAAACATGTTCAAATTCTTCAAATAAAATCTGTAATTCACTCTTCAAACCAAATGAAAATCAAAGCAAGCATTCTTTTCAATATGTAATCAAACCTGTCATCCTCAAAAATCAAATGCCCGCATCCTTTCAAAACTAAAGCAAGTTCAAAATTAAAGCCTGAACACTTTTTCTTCAAAATTAAAACAAGAATAAAGCCTGCAATTCATTTTCAACATCTCAACAACAATGCATCTTCCAGTTTCGGTAGCATGCAAAGCATTTTTCACGAAAATCAAAAAGGCCTGTAGCTGATTGACAATGCAACTCAAAGTTTTGAATCAAAAGCAAAGAAACAACTCAGTTTTAAAGGTCTAAAGCTTTTTCAACATCAAAGGTGCTTTGTTCTTCTAAATATCAGGTGAGTAACACCTTTTCTAAAGCTTAAATATGATTTTGGTTGCAAGTTAAGATCTGGAATGAATGTGCTTTTGTGTGAATATATTGTGAAGTTCATGCATATATATACGAATGAATAAATGTATGTGCATGCTGTTGTATTTTTGATATCCTGTTTTTAGTTTTCCAGGCTCTAGATTTATTAATAATTCATTATCTCTTGAACCAAACTTCGTTCGGATTTAAGTTTCAAACAAAATTGTTTGTTTTATTTATATTAAAGTTTAAAAATTTATTTAAGATAAAATAAATTTGGAATTGCTCTGGAAATAAAAATGAACATGGAAGCTTAGGATTGTGAAAAATTCAAATATCTTAATTTAGCAATTTAGGAATGTAAACTGAATTCTTATCCTAAAACTTGATTTTTAAAAGAAAAATCAAAAATTTGAGTAATAAATTGAGAGTGCAATTCTGGTTTGATTAGAATATGGATTTTTGGGAATCTGTGGTGATCACAGTGATCGAAATGGCTGTGGTCTTCTCTGGTGGTAGTGGGATGATCGATGAATAGGGGGAAAATACCAGATGTATGTGCAGGCGATCGTGGTGGAGACGGTGACTATCTTTAGTCTGTAGCCCTAGTTTTAGGTATGGTTTGAAAATGCTCGTCCCATCGTCTCTAGTGGATCAAGTTCCACCAGATTGTAGGAATCGATAGCTGGAGTGTAGACGAAGTCGTGGACGGAGGCATTGCCACTCTGATGATCAGAGACTCGAGAACGATGGACGTTCCAGGTTTTGGTTTGTGTTCCAGTTTTATGCTTTGATGCTCGAATCTGATTTCGAGATGGTGGTGAGTTTCTGATGGTCAGATGAGGGTGCTTGGATAATCATTGACGTGCTCGATGATTTGTGATGACCGGAGGTGGTCAGAGCCACCGTGCATGTGCACGGTGCACTTTGATTTCTTGTGATCTGGGTTGAAGCAGGAGAAAGGTATTCGAGTTGCTCAAGTATTATGTGTAGGTTACTCGAAGTAATGTGAGGTTGGACTCGAAGCATATGAAGTATTGGCTCGGGTCAAAAATTCAGTTACAGGTCTCAGATACCTGTTAGTATTTAGATTTTTAAATTTAAACTAAATTTAAAAATGAAAAGCAAGTTTTAAACCAAAGTTTTGAAGCAAGTTTTAAAGTATGGATTCAAAATGAGTTTGAATCCTAGTTTTAAAATGAATAAGTTTTATAAAAATGAAATGTTTTTAACAACTTAAAATTGTTAAAGTATTTTATAAAATGATTTTTAAATCTGAAAATAAAGATTTAAACAGAGTTTTAAATCTAAGTTTAATTCTGGATTCAAGTTTAGTTTGAATCCAAGTTTTGAAATAAAATAAAGTTTTTGAATTTAAAATGTTTTAAAACAACTTTGAATGTTAAGTATATTTTAAATATGGTTTGAATTTAAAAATGAATTTGGTTTAAAATTCTTTTAAAATTCTTTTATAAGACAAATATTTATTTAACATGTGGTACAAAAGGTTTTTGAATTGTTTTAAAAACTTTGTTAAAGTTTAAATTGTATTCATTTTAAATCTTAAATTTAAAATGAAATTTAAAAGTAAATTGTTTTTAAATGTTTTGTTAATGAGAATTTAATCATTAGTAAGATTTATATGTATCTTGAAAGTTAATTAGGATTTAATGATTTATGATTCATTAAATTATTAAGGTAACTAAAATGGATAATTAATTTAATTAATTAATTAATTAATTTAATTAATTAATTAATTAATTAATTTAATTTATGATTTTGGTTAATTAATTAAAGTAATTAAGGTTTTAAATTTATTAATCAAGGATTAATTAAATTGTAATTAAGAACAATTAGTTGGTTAAATAGAGAATTTTAATTAATTATTAGAAATTAATTAATCAAGTAATTAAAGGTTAATTAAGTTACAGTTAAGAATTTAATTTAATTAAATAATTAGAGATTAACTAATTAGTTAATAAAGATTAATTAATTTGTAATTAATAACGATTAATCTAAGTTTAATTATTTAAGAAAATTAATTAAGGAATTGTTAATAGTTAATGAAGATCATTAACTAGGGATTATTAAATAATTAATTAATATGATTAATTTTCATAATTAATTATATTAATTAATTAAAGATAATCATTTATGGAAATTGTTTAAGTATAATTACTTAACGGAAGCAATTAAAGGGATTAATTACTCAGTGTAATTAATTAAAAAATGATTAGTTTTATTTAATTAATTGGTTTAATTAATTTAAATAATCACTTGATGATGGGATTAAGTATAATTAATTAATGAGATTTATAAAGTGTAATTACTTAGTGAAGTAATTAAGATGGGTAATTACTGGATGTAATTAATTAAAGTATGGAAGTAATTTGGGTTAATTACTTGTGAATTAATTAAAGGGTAATTAACCAATGATAGATATTTGGGATTAATTACTTGGTGTAATTAATATAAAGGATAATTACTAGTGAAAGTAATTAATAATCGGTTACTTAGTGTAATTAATTTAAGAATTTATCAATAATGTTATTTGAAGATAATTAAGTGATGTAATTAATTAAGGGTAATTAATTACCGAATGAGATTAATCAAGGGTGATTAATAAATTTAATTAATAAAAGATTAATTATTAAATGTAATTAATTAAGGAGAAATTAATTTATTTAATGAAGTAATTAAGGGTAGTTAATTACTAAATGTGATTAATCAAGGCTGATTAATGAATAATTAATTAAAAGTTAATTATTAAATATGTTTAATAATTAATTAAAGGCGTAATTAAGGATCATTAATTAATGTAATTAATGATGTAATTAAGGGTTGATTAATTAAGGAATAATTAATCAATGAAGTAATTAATTAATGTCATTAATTAAGGATTAATGTAATCGATTATCATTAATTAATGAAGTAATTAAAGGTTAATTACTGAAAATGGGTTAAGAATAATTAATTTGTATAATTAATTAAAGGCTAGTTACTCAAAGTAATTAGAGAATGATTAATCAAGGGTGATTAATTAAGATGAATACTTAGAGAATGATTAATTAATTGGATTGTAGCTAATTAATGATATGTAAGCAGGATTTATATGATGGAGATAATTAATTTAATTTACTTTAAATCAATTAGAGATTGAAGTAATTAATTTAATTTATTTTAAATTAATTATAGATGGTGTGATTTTTAGATCATTATTTATATATGAATGGATAATATTGATTGCCTTAAATGGTTTGAGATCTCAAATATGAGATAAGTGATGCTGTGTGATATGGATGTTTTGGTTGAAGTGTGATGCTAATATGAATTATCTATTTGGGATGATAATGTGAAATTATCTATTTGTGATGATAGTGTGGATTATCAATTTGTGATGATGATATGAATTATATATCTATTGTGATATTGTGAATTATCTATCTATGTGTATATGGATAATTGAACTAAATTGTTTTAACTTTGAAACAACTTGGACCTAAAAGATGGCATTTTGGATTTCGATGAGACCGGGATCGGGTTTCCAGATTTAGATATCCGAAAACCACATCGATCCAAATTAACGATAGGTCGTGAATCTCGAGTGAAGATGAAGATATTGAAGGGTTATCGTCATTAAATCTGAGGGTGATTCCAAAATGAGTGTAACAAGATATTGCCTTCGGTTTCGTTTGAACCCTGAACGAACTTGTATAGATTGAATGCTTTTAGAACATCGTCAGGTGGACGATGAGCATTCTAAGAGATGTGTTCTCTAAAGGTAATCGTAGCATCAAGCCTCATCAACCGGGAATGACTAAAACAGGGGAGGTGCAGCAAGGCTAAGTGGGTCATGCCCAAGTAGGACGAGATTTACCCCGGTCTAGAAGTCCCTTTATATTCGGCTGTGTGAGGCAGTTGATTGTAACAACTGCCGGGGTTGTCTTGTTGGGACTTTCCACTAAGAGATTGTTCCGGCCTTGTATTGCATGGGATTTAGGGTGGATCCTCGGTACGGTGATCTAGGCCACGTACTGTGATGGGCGGTACCCCAGTAGCCCTGTCATTGTATGGAATCCAAACTCCAATAAGTGTCGTATGTTTTAGATGTGCCCAACAATGTTGGAACGTGAGATGTAAGTATTCCAGCTATTTCTGTATTTTATTTGAAAACCTTAGACACTATTATAATATCACCGGATTTCCTATCAAATGTTTTGGTTAGCGTAAGGTAAAAACTTACCCATGTTTATTTGTGGGGAGTCTTACGTGATACCTTTCTTTTCAAAGGATTTTCAAAAGTTAAGCAACCTTAACCTGTTACTCACATCAGACCCATGTCCGAACCGGAGTTTATCTTCTGTTTTCTTTAACTCTTGGTACTCAAATTTTTACGAGTAGCCAAGGGATTCAGGTTAGCTTTGACGAATTGTGGAGGAGCAATGGAGCAGGAGGCTTCAGCGTTGTAGATATATATAGTGTTCTGCTGTGTTGGTATCTCTGTGATTGTACTGAGTTGTATAACTAGACATGTGTTTATAACTATCTAGCATGTGCTGTATATAAGCTGTGTAACTCTGATAGATGTTGTATACCATGCACTATCTTATGTGATTAATATAATTTATTCGTTCCGTTGTTGAGATTCTGATGTTGTTTTTTTCTTTCTTCTCTATCTTTCTCTTTTCTATCCCTTTCTTTCTTAAAGATGATATGTCTTTCTATGGAGAGAAAGTCAGGTTGTCACAGTTGGTATCAGAGCGCTGGGATGAGTGAATACACAGGCTTTGGAGTGGTTTCTTTCTTGAGAGAGCGTATTTGTAATTTTGATATATATATATATTTCTACCTATTTGTTGGATTACCTGTTTGGGTTTTCCAATATAAATTGTAAAGGTTGATAAGGTAGTGGTGTGTGTAACACGACTATTACCAATGGATGGAGTTCGAGTGTTGAGGTTGGAGGTGTATCTGTCGAGACTGTAGACCCAATGCCGTCTCGAGTGAGCTTTGCTGTGGTGTAAGGATTTCATCGATCTCTGAAGGAAACCTTTTAGAGGTTAGGAGTCCATCTTTGATGTTTGGATGAGTAGAGTTTGGATCTGTTGGTTAGGCAAAAGCAAATGATGGTATCTTGATACCTTAGGAAATGATAGCTGCATGACGAGACGCAGTGATTATGGAAGTGCCCGAAGATGTTTCTTTGGAACAAGAATAAAGAAGTGTGTTTGCTTCGATGTTGTGGCTCTGTTCAGCAGGGTATTTATGTTTGGCTTTGAGACCCGAATTTCTCAAAGAGCTTATGGATTAGGTAGTCTTTGGGCATCTGTGTCAGCAGTGCAGCTTGGAGTATTCTGTGTGCCAGCAAGTAGGTCTTTTGGCTTAGCAGTTTTCATGAGGTAGAGTTCAGAAGCAGCAGAGTGGATCCATTTCTTCGATGGATTGGCAAGATAAGCATAAGCTGTTCTGATTAGTAAAGAGAGAACTGTTTCTTTGGAAATTAGTCTGGATTGATCGCAAAAGTGTCTTGCGATGGATGAGTGTTCTCTTGGGTTGTCAAAGGTTTTTCCGAATGTCTTCGTAGAGGTTAGAGGTTTGCCTTAGCAGCTGGAGATTGAGTTTTTGAACCGACCAGGATTCCAAGAGTGGTACCGGTGGTTCAGCTTAATAGAAGAATGGTTCCTTGAGAGGGTTTGGTAAAGCAGCTCATTTTTTGGTGGAACTTCTGAGTTTTCTTTTTATGGATCTGTTGAACCATATTTCTGGGATATGTTATCCAGTCTGTGCCTATATTCAAGATCATCATTTTCATCTACTCCAGATCAGAGTTGTGCAGCGGAAGCAGTTTGGGAGTGCATCTGTTTGTCTTTTTTGGATAGGAGAAGTTAGTTTTCTTCTGATGTTTGTAGAGTATAGTTGGTGTTCTTGATCTTGGTTGATCTTGAGGAGATCATTGTGTTAGGTTGTTTTTGGTCCAGTTTGTTTCTTGAAGCATTAGCAAAGGTTGAGCTGCATCCAGGATTGTCCGAAGAGTTTTGTGGATAAGAGACAGAGGAATTTGGATTTCAAAGTCGGAGATTTGATTTTGAATAAGTTTTCTCCGGCTATAGGAGCTATGAGTTTTGGTTAGTTTGGGAAGGCCTCCAAGGTATTTTGGATCTCTTCTGTGTTTTGATTAGGATAAGTGCTTTGGTCTACTGGGATTGAATTGCCAGTTTGGGAGACTGGGATTCATTGTGTTTCACGTATCTATGAGAGAGAACGTGAATGATCTATCTCTGGTTATGGAACCAGCAGTTCTGGAGGATTTGGTTGTTGAGCAGGACATGAGTTTGGTCTGATATCCTGCTCAGTTTTGTAGATCTAGTTGAGTTGGAGCTTTGTAGCTTAGTAGTGTAAATTATTTGGATTCTGTAGAGCTAGTATCCCGGTATTTGTACCTGGGAAACTCTAGGAAGTTCTATCCAGAATTTGTTTGGATAGTTAGATTTGTTTGTTTGAGTGAATTGGTTGCTATGGTTGTTAGCATATGGTTAATAATATAAGTTATGGTTTAGAATTAAATCTTAGATGAGTTATTAAATTACCTTTTCTTTTAAATTTCGAGGACGAAATTCTTTTAAGGGGGGAGGAATGTGATGACCCGGGATTTTGGGCAATATCAATTTAATAATCTATGATAAAAATTAAATTGATTTGATAATCTTTGTTAATAAAATTAGAATTGATTTAATAATTGAATTAAATAAATATTTAATTAGTGAATTTTATCTTTTAAAAAGCTAATAAAATGTTTTCTATTTATAATGTGTACATATATGTATATTGTAAATGGAAATCTTTGGTTTAAATTTAACAAATGAAATTATGTTTTCAAATTCTAATATACATTTTGGTAATTTGGAAATTTGATATAAAGCTTTTCAAAGTTATTTAAATAAATAACTATATAGTTTTAAAATACTTAAGATAAATGTTTTTAAGGTTTGTTTTATTTTCATTTTAAATATTTCTTGATAAATATGATTTGAACATAAATAATAAGATAATCTCTTTTATAAATTATTTAAAATTGTCAAATTTGTTATTTTCAAACAATATTAATAATATATTATTTTTCTATAGAAATATAAAAAGAATGTAACGACCTGGAAATTTCGATCCAGAAAATTCCAGATAGTTTGGAAAAGAAGGAAAGAGAAAGAAGAATAAATAGAAACAAACACAGATTCCCACATTCGCAGCGGATAAAATATAATACCACGTAGAATAATAGTTATACAAAGAAGAACTGTATCAGTACATTTACATTTTTATACATCAGATTTACAACATTTACACAACACTAGACAGTTTTAAACAACGTGTCCTAGATATACAATTATATATCACAGCGAAAACACTCGATATGTTCCTGCCATCCAGCATGCCTCCTGAGCTCCAGAATGTCCATATTTGAAAATCTGTAATACTCGGTCTGACCCGAGCATTACATCAAAGTAACACCCGGGTCAGGCTGGAAACTAGCGTGAGTAAACTCATCTAACATGGAATACCAAAAACATACAACTTATTTAAAACCCAAGGTAACTCATATAGATTTACAACTTCACAAGTTGTTATAGACACCACTTATTTCACACATCAATTTCTAAGTACCAAAACATAGATTAAATGGTCCAATTCATTTAAATCATTCCATTTTAGCCTATTGATTTCACATATCAATTCATAAAGAATCGAAGTGGTTTCGGGTATTTACTAATACCCGACTCCGGTCTCTTCGAATCCAATGTCATCTTAACCCAAGTTATTCAAGTGATTAAATTCAACTACTGGATGTCACTTTTAAACAGCAATAACATAGACAAACATCACCCATTTATCATTGATATAATTAATACCATATCAATAGAATGTCACAACATATCATCCAATAGATATCATTCAATTTAGACATTCAACAACAATCGTCCATAAGCAAGCACTATCAATTCATATCATAATTAATCATCTAATCCTTCTTAATTAACCATTAATTAATTACAATCATTTAATTAATTCGTCGCTCCTTGATTACCTTATCAATCAATCAATTAATCTCTAATCATAGATTAATTATCCTTTAATTATCAATTAATAAACCTCAATTATTAATTAATTTCTTTAATACAAAGTAATCAATCCTTAATTACTTTATAATCAATTAATTGTCCTGTAATTAACTGATAAGTTAACCATCAACTATTGATTAATAACCTTAATTATTAATCAATATCTCTTAATACAAATTAATTAATCCATAATTATTCTTATAATTAACTAATTAATCATTAATTAACAAATCAATTATATCTTAATTATTAATTAATAAAACTTAATTATTAATTAATAACCTTAATTACAAATTAATTAATCCTTAATCACCAGTTGATTAAACAGTTAATCAACCTTTAACTAATATTGATTAATCCTTAATCACCTTTGACTAATCATCCTTTAAGTATTAATTAATAACACTTAATTATTAATTAATAAATTTAATTATAAATTAAGTACTTCTTAATTATTAATTAAGTAGCCTCTAATTACTTAATTATCAACTCTCTAATTACCAAATTAATCAATCTTATTTACTTGATTAATTAATTTTTAATTACTCAATTACTTAACCTCTGATCATTAATTAACAATCTTTAATTAATAATTCTTAATTACAATTAGTTAACCTTGAATTAATTAATTAATTTTAAACCCCAATTATTGATTAATTGTACCAATTAATTACTCTTAATTAATCACTTAATCAATCCTTTTTAATTAATTAACCAAATTAATTAATTATATTTAAGTCCCTTTATTAAAACTAATTAATCTCAAGACATTATCTCTTAAATCATCTTTAAGATAAAACACTATCTTATAAAGACCTTAATTACCATTAACATTTTAACACATTTTAACATTATAATTAACTAAACTTAATTAAATCATTTAATTAAGATTTGAAATAAAATAACCATTTAACTTGAAAATTTTAAAGTTAACAAATCTTTAACTTCCTTAAATAACTTAAATATTATCAAGTAGAAGTTTTAAAACTAATTTCAATTTGTATTTTAAAACTTACTTTTACAAAATCTTAAACTTACATTTAAATTAATGTTTAAAATCACTTTAAATTTCATTTAACAAAATTTAATTTAAACAACTTTAAAAATTTCATAACCAATTGTTTTAAGAAATTACTATCGTATATAAAGTAAGTTTATATAAAAGTTTAATCTAAATTTCAAAACAATTGGATTTTAAATCATCTTAAAAACTGTTTAAAATAGTTGCTTCGGGTTTTACCCGAAGGCCACTCGGACCTATACCCGAGTTTCCCTACGTTCTCCCCATTATTTTCAAAAACTTTGGATTTTTATTTTTATTTTAAGTTTTGAAACTTACGGTCTGTGCTCAAATCACTCGAGTTTATACTCGAGCCATAACCCCCAAAGCACGATCTCTCCTTCGAGTTCGCATCACTACTCCACTCCAACACAGTTGCCAGCGACGACGGTGACTATCACCATAACCTCCAACACAACGTCCATCATCCCAACAACCATTCCTGAACATCCAAACTCAAGCACAAACCTCAAATCAAAAACGAGCAGGAGGGTAGAAACTGGAACACACACATCACCTGAAAATGCCTCGATCACCTCCCTCTGACCACCAGAATCATTGCCATTCCGGCCTCACAATCATCTCCCATTCCCGAAGCAATTCCCCTCGGTCTAGTGAAGCTCGATCCACAATAGAAGACGCACTGCCCCAAATTACAATCTCGACCAAAACCAGGTTAAGAAACTAAACCACTTTGCCGACGACTCCACGACGAACTCTATGACCTCCGGCCATTTTTCCTAACCTCACTGTTCATCCCTCCACTTCCAAAAGCAGTCCCGACCACCCATCAACAGTATCAAAACCCATTTCCAGACAAACCTAGATTGCTCATTCAATTCGATGTTAAAATTTATGATTTTTATTTTAAAATTCATGATTTCCTAAGTCAATTCGAAATATGTACTTGAATCAACTTCGTTCAACCCTTAATTTTATCATGCATTTACATTCCCATCAGAACTATTTGATTCCAGAAGTACTTCAAACTTATTGTGCTAGAAATAAATTTTTAAACTTTAATTTAGGATTTAACAAGCACATTTTATTTGAATCCTAAGTCCAGATAGTGTCTTATTGAAAAGATATTAAATTTTATTTTGAATTTTCAAACCTGGAACTCATAGAATAGAGAACACTGACATGCACAGAACAATCATACCGTACTCTTCTATTTCATATGCAAACATCATTCATCATAGATATTTTCACAAGCAACAAACTAAATTCAAAAAAAAAAAAATTTAAGGTTTATTCACCTGATTTGAATCAGAGCACATCTTTGAAATAGCATTGAAAACTCTCAAACTTGTTTTTGCTGAAATGTTTTTGCCTCTTTGTTTAGAAACTGAGTTGCTTGTCTATTTTTGGAACCGGAATGCTTGCTTTGATTTGAAAATGCAGTTGCATGTAGTAAACAATTTCCAGACTAGAGAGACAAAAAAATGCAGTCTTGCTTTGAAATAGTTACAGGGTTTTATTTTACAGGTTGAAGATGGTTACTGATTTTGGTTTTTTTTGATATGGAAAGATTTCTGGTTTTTGATTTTCAGATTTGTTTCTTAGCTTTAGATTAGAGAATAAAAAAAATGAAGGAAGGAGATATGTGTATATGTGGGCTGAAATTTGAGTTTAAAGAAAATTAAATTAAATGACACTTGTCCTATATATTTACATTTGTCATATTGAATACACTTATCACCTAGCACATGTCTCTTTAGTAATTACTATTTGTAATTAAAAGTTAATATAAGATTATGCTTAATTAACTAGTTAATATGTAGTTATTTATGTATAGATAAATTTTAAAAGAAATAAAACCAATTATATTAATAAATAGAAGTTTATATAAATATTTTAAAATCCAAAACAATTTAAAATATCAATTTAAAATTCAATTTGAAATCAACTCAATTATAAGTATATATTTAAACAACACTAATTAAATTTGTAGATAATAATTATTTTAAAATTTATTTATATAACTTATAAAGGAGATTATCACATCTATTTGTTCAATCTATAAATCAGTATTTTCAATAGTTAAATTAGATAATTATTCAATTATCTGATGCCCGAAAATCCGGGTTATCACAAAGAATTAAATAAGAAAATGGAATTATCATTTCAAATTGAATAAGTTGGCTTTAATTTGGATTTTAAAAGTTTAATTTGAATTTGAATTTGGAATTTATTTTGAAATTCAAAAGAATAAATCCATAAAATATTTGGATAAGTTTTTATTTATAATTTGTTTTTAATACATTTTCTTTACATAAGAAATTCATAATGTATTTACATAAGAATTAATAAATTAAGTTAAAAGTTTTATTTAACATTTTAAATTAAAAAGAAAATATTTAAGGGACATGTGTTAATATATTAAGTAATCTAAATAACAAATGTTAGTCAATAAACATTTTTAATTGACAAATGTTAATATATATGACAAGTGTCATTTAATTTTAGTTTTCCTTTTATTTATTTTAAAAAAAATCAATTTCAGCCTTTATAAAATACATACTCTACTTTCCCTTCAATTCTTTTCTCTAATTCAAAAGCTATGAAACAAATCTGAACTCAAACCATTTCTCAAACAAAATTTATACATGTTCAAATCTGATTTTCAATACTTAAACTCCTTACAAACCAGAAATTGTTTCACCTCATCAAAAGCCTATAACAGATTTCAAAAAAAACTTGTGCAAATTCTTCAAATAACATCTATAATTCACTCTTCAAACCAAATGAAAATAAAAGCAAGCATTCTTTTCAATCTGTAATCAAACCTGTCATCCTCAAAAGTCAAATGCCTGCATCCTTTCAAAACTAAAGCAAGTTCAAAATTAAAGCCTGAACACTTTTTCTTCAAAACTAAAACAAGAACAAATCCTGCAATTCATTTTCAACATCTTAGCAACAAAGTATCTTCCAATTTCAGTAGCATGTAAAGCATTTTTCAAAAAAATAAAAAAGGCCTGTAGCTAATTAACAAAGCAACTCAAAGTTTTAAATCAAAAGCAAAGAAGCAACTCGGTTTTAAAGGTCTAAAGCTTTTTCAATATCAAAGGTGCTCTGTTCTTCTGAATATCAGGTGAGTAACACCTTTTCTAATGCTTAAATATGATTTGGTTGCAAGTTAAGATCTGGAATGAATGTTTTTTTATGTGAATATATTGTGAAGTTCATGCATATATATATGAATGAATAAATGTATGTGCATGCTGTTGTATTTATGATATCCTGTTTTTAGTT
The DNA here is from genome assembly GCA_030765085.1 of Allium cepa. Lineage (NCBI taxonomy): Eukaryota > Viridiplantae > Streptophyta > Magnoliopsida > Asparagales > Amaryllidaceae > Allium > Allium cepa. The sequence continues at coordinate 456,575,358 of CM060944.1, forward strand.
TTCCAGGCTCTAGATTTATTCATAATTCATTATCTCTTGAACCAAACTTTGTTAGGATTTAAGTTTCAAACAAAAATTATTTGTTTTATTATATATTAAAGTTTAAAATTTTATTTAAGATAAAATAATTTGGAATTGCTCTAGAAATAAAAATGAACAGGGAAGCTTAGGATTGTGAAAAATTCAAATATCTTAATTTAGCAATTCAGAAATGTAAACTGAATTCTTATCCTAAAACTTGTTTTTTTTTAAAAAAATCAAAAATTTTAGTAATAAATTGAGAGTGCAGTTCTGGTTTTATTGGAATATGGATTTTTGGGAATCTCTGGTGTTCTCAGTGATCAGAATGGTTGTGGTCTTCTCTGGTGGTAGTGGGATGATCGGTGAATAAATAACGGATGTATGTGCAGGTGATCGTGGTGGCAGCGGTACTATCTTTAGTCTGTAGCCCTAGTTTTAGGAATGGTTTGAAAATGCTGTCCCATCGTCTCTGGTGGATCGAGTTCCGCCAGATTATGGGAATCTATAGCTAGAGTGTAGACAAAGACGTGGACGGATGCTTTGCCACTCTAATGATTGGAGACTTGAGAACGATGGAGTGTTCCAGATTTTGTTTCGTGTTCCAGTTTTGTGCCTTGATGCTCGAATCTGATTTCGAGATGGTGGTGAGGTTCTAATGGTCAAATGAGGGTGCTTGGATGATCGTTGACGTGCTCGATGATTTGGTGATGACCGAAGGTGGTCAGAGCCACCGTGCATGTGCATGGTGCACTTTGATTTCTGGTGATCTGGGTTGAAGCAGGAGAAAGGTATTTGATTGCTCAAGTATTATGTGTAGGTTACTCGAAGTAATGTAAGGTTGGACTCGAAGCCTTTGAAGTATAGGCTCGGGTCAAAAATTTAGTTACAGGTTTCAAAAACCTGTTAGCCTTTAGATTGTTAAATTTGAACTAAATTTATAAATGAAAAGCAAGTTTTAAACCAAAGTTTTGAAGAAAGTTTTAAAGTATGGATTCTAATGAATTTGAATCCTAGTTTTAAAATGAATAAGTTTTATAAAAATGAAATGGTCTTAACAACTTAAAATTGTTAAAGTATTTTATAAAATGATTTTTAAATCTAAAAATAAAGATTTAAACAGAGTTTTAAATCTAAGTTTAAATCTGGATTCAAGTTTAGTTTGAATCCTAGTTTTGAAATAAAATAAAGTTTTTGAATTTAAAATGTTTTAAAAAAAACTTTGAATGTTAACTATATTTTAAATATGGTTTGAATTTAAAAATGAATTTGGTTTAAAATTCTTTTAAATTTCTTTTATAAGACAAATATTTCTTTAACATGTAATGCAAAAGGTTTTTGAATTGTTTTAAAAACTTTGTTAAGTTAAAATTGTATTCATTTTAAGTCTTAAATTTAAAATGAAATTTAAAAGTAAATTTAAAAGTAAATTGTTTTTAAATGTTTTGTAAAAGAGGATTTAATCATTAATAAGATTTATATTTATCTTAAAAGTTAATTAGGATTTAATGATTGATGATTCATTAAATTATTAAGTTAATTAAAATGGATAATTAATTTATTTAATTAATTTATGATATGGGTTAATTGATTAAAGTAATTAAGGTTCTAAATTTATTAATTAAGGATTAATTAAATTATAATTAAGAATCATTAGTTGGTTAAATAGAGAATTTTAATTAATGATTAGAAACTAAATAATCAAGTAATTAAAGATTAATTAAGTTATAATTAAGCACTTAATTTAATTAAATAATTAGAGATTGATTAATTGGTCAATAAAGATTAATTAATTTGTAATTAATAACGATTAATCTAAGTTTAATTACTTAAGAAAAGTAATTAAGGAATTATTAATAGTTAATGAAGATCATTAACTAGAGATTATTAAATAATTAATTAATGTGATTAATTCTAATAAATAATTATATTAATTAATCAAAGATGATCATTTATGGAAAAAATTTAAGTATAATTACTTAATGGAAGTAATTAAAGGGATTAATTACCTAGTGTAATTAATTAAAAAAAGATTAGATTAGTTTAATTAATTGGTTTAATTAATTTAAATAATCACTTGATGATGGGATTAAGTATAACTACTTAATGTAATTAATAAAGTGTAATTACTTAGTGAAGTAATTAAGATGGGTAATTACTGGATGTAATTAATTGAAGTATGGAAGTAATTTGAGTTAATTACTTGTGAAATTAATTAAAGGATAATTAATTAACGATAGAGATTTGGGATTAATTACTTGTTGAAATTAATTAATAATCAGTTACTTAGTGTAATTAATTTAAGAATTGATTAATAATGTTATTTGAAGATAATTAAGTGATGTAATCAATTAAGGGTAATTAATTATTGAATGAGATTAATCAAGGGTTATTAATAAATTTAATTAATTAAAGATTAATTATTAAATGTAATTAATTAAGAAGTAATTAATTTATTTAATGAAGTAATTAAGTTTAGTTAATTACTGAATTTAATTAATCAAAGCTGATTAATGAATAATTAATTAAAATTAATTATTAAATATAATTAATAATTATTTAAAGAAGTAATTAAGGATCATTAATTAATGTAATTAATGATGTAATTAAGGGTTGATTAATTAAGGAATAATTAATCAATGAAGTAATTAATTAATGTAATTAATTAAGGGTTAATGTAATTGATTATAATTAATTAATGAAGTAATTAAAGGTTAATCACTGAAAATGGGTTAAGAATAATTAATTTGTATAGTTAATTAAAGGCTAATTACTCAAAGTAATTAGAGAAAGATTAATCAAGGGTGATTAACTAAGATGAATACTTAGAGAGTGATTAATTAATTGATTGTAATTAATTAATGATAAAGTAAGTAGGATTTATATAATGGAGATAATTAATTTAATTTACTTTAAATTAATTAGAGATGGAAGTAATTAATTTATTTTATTTTAAATTAATTATAGATGGTGATCATTAAATCATTATTTATATATGAATGGATGATATTGATTGCCTTGAATGGTTTGAGATCTCAAATATGAGATAAGTGATGCTGTGTGATATGGATGTTTTGGTTGCTGTGTGATGCTAATATGAATTATCTATTTGGGATGATAATGTGAAATTATCTATTTATGATGATAGTGTGGATTATCTATTTGTGATGATGATATGAATTATCTGTCTATTGTGATATTGTGAATTGTCTATCTGTATGTATATAGATAATAGAATTGGATTGTTTTAACTTTAAAACAACTTGGACCTTAAAGATAGCGTTTTCGATTTCGATGAGACCGGGGTCTGGTTTCCAGATTTGGATACCCGAAAACCACATCGATCCAAATTAACGATAGGTCGTGAATCTCGAGTGAAGATGAAAATTCAGAGTGCAAGGGTTGTCGTCGTTAACTCTGATTCCAAAATGAGTGTAATGAGATAATGCCTTCGGTTTCGTTCGAACCCGGAGCGAACTTGTATGGATTGAATGCTTTCAGAACATGATCAGGTGGACGATTAGCATTCTAAGAGATGTGTTCTCTAAAGGTAATCGTAGCCTCAAGCCTCATCAATCGAGAATGGCTAAAATAGAGGAGGTGCAGCAAGGCTAAGTGGGTCATGCCCAAGTAGGACGAGATTTACCCCTGTCTAGAAGTCCCTTTATATTCGGCTGTGTGGGGCAGTTGATTGCAACAACTGCCAGGGTTGTCTTATTCAGGACTGTCCACTAAGGGATGGTTCCAGCCTTGTGTTGCAGGGGATTTAGGGTGGATCCTCGATACGGTGATCTAAGCCACGTACTGTGACGGACGATACCCCAGTAGCCCTGCCATTGGAATCCAAACTCCAATAAGTGTCGTACATTTTAAACATGCCCAACTATGTAGGAACGTGAGATGTAAGCATTCTAATTATTTCTGTATTTTATTTGAAAATCCTAGACACTATTATAATATCATCGGATTTCCTATCAAATATTTTGGTTAGCGTAAGATGAAAACTTGCCCATGTTTATTTGTAGGGAGTCTTACATGATACCTTTTGTTTTCAAAAGATTTTCAAAAGTTAGGAAACCTAAACCTGTTACTCACACCATACCCATGTCTGACCCGGAGTTTATCTTCTATTTTCTTAAACTCTTGGGTAATCAAATTTTTATGAGTAGCCAAGGGATTGAGGTTAGCTGTGACGAATTGTGGAGGAGCAATGGAGCAGGAGGCTTCAGCGTTGTAGATATATATAGTGTTCTGCTGTGTTGGTATCTCTGTGATTGTACTGAGTTATATAACAAGACAGGTGTTTATAACTGTCTAATTTGTGTTGTATAAGCTGAGTAACTCTGATACATGTTGTACATTATGTACTATCTTATGTGTTTAATATAATTTATTCGTTCCGTTGTTGAGATCCTGATGTTGTTTCTTTTCTTTCTTCTCTATCTTTCTCTTTTCTATCCCTTTCTTTCTTAAAGATGATAGTCTTTCTGTGGAGAAGAAAGTTGGGTCGTCACAGTCGGTATCAGAGCGCTAGGATGAGTGAATACCTAGGCTTTGGAGTGGTTTCTTTCTTGAGAGAGCGTATTTGTAATCTTGATATATATATATATATATATATATATATATATATATATATATATATTTCTACCTATTTGTTGGATTACCTGTTTTGGTTTTCCAATATAAATTATAAAGGTAGATAACGTAATGGTGTGTGTAACATGACTACTGCTAATGGATGGAGTCTGAGTGTTGAGGTTGGAGGCGTATCTGTCAGGACTGTAGACCCAATACCGTCTCGAGTGAGCTTTGCTATGGTGTATGGATTTCATCAATCTCTGAAGGAAACCTTTTAGAGGTTCGGAGTCTATCTTTGATGTTTGGATGAGTAGAGTTTGGATCTGTTGGTTAGGCATAAGCAATTGATGGTATCTTGATACCTCAGGAAGTGATAGCTGCATGATGAGACGCAGTGATTATGGAAGTGTCCGAAGATGTTTCTTTGGAACAAAAGTAAAGAAGTGTGTCTGCTTCGGTGTTATGGCTGTGTTCAGCAGGGTGTTTATGTTTGGCTTTGAGGCCCGAGTTTCTCGAAGAGCTTATGGATTAGGAAGTCTTTGGGCATCTGTGTCAGCAGTGCAACTCGGAGTATTCTGTGTGCCAGCAAGAAGGTCTTCTAAGCTTAGCAGTTTTCTTGAGGTAGAGTTCAGAAGCAGCAGAGTTTGATCCATTTCTTTGATGGATTGGCAAGATAAGCATAAGCTGTTCTGATTAGTAAAGAGAGAACTGTTTCTTAGTCTGGATTGATTGCAAAAGTGACTTGCGATGGATGAGTGTTCTCTTGGGTTATCAGAGGTTTTTCCAAATGTCTTCGTAGAGGTTAGAGGTTTGCCTTAGCAGCTTGAGATTGAGTTTTTGAATCGACCAGGATTCCAAGAGTGGTACCGGTGGTTCAGCTTAATAGAAGAATGGTTCCTTGAGAGAGTTTGGTAAAGCAGCTCATTTTTTGGTGGAACTTCTGAGTTTTCTTTTTATGGATCTATTGAACCATATTTCTGGGATATGTTGTCCAGTCTGTGCCTATGCTGAACATCAGCATTTTCATCTACTCCAGATCAGGGTTGTGCAGCGGAAGCAGTTTGGGAGTGCAACTGTTAGTCTTTTCTGGATAGGAGAAGTTAGTTTTCTTCTGATGTTTGTAGAGTATAGTTGGTGTTCTTGATCTTGGTTGATCTCGAGGAGATCATTGTGTTGGGTTATTTTTGGTCCAGTTTGTTTCTTGAAGCATTAGCGAAGGTTGAGCTGATCAGGAAGGACGTAGGCAGCCCAGGATCGTCCGAAGAGTTTTGTGGATAAGAGACAGAGGAATTTGGATTTCGAAGTCGGAGATTTGATTTTGGATAAGTTTTCTCCGGTTAAAGGAGCTATGACTTTTGGTTAGTTTGGGAAGGCCAGCTCTAAGGTATTTTGGATCTCTTCTGCATTCTGATTAGGATAAGTGATTTGGTCTACTGGGATTGAATTGCCAGTTTGGGAGACTGGGATTCATTGTGTTTCACGTATCTATAAGAGAGAACGTGAATGATCTATCTCTGGCTATGGACCAACAGTTCTGGAGGATTTGGTTGTTGAACAGAACATGAGTTTGGTCTGATATCCTGTTCAGTTTTGTTGATCTAGTTGATTGGAGCTCTTTAGCTTAGTAGTGTAGATTATTTGGATTCTGTAGAGCGAGTATCCCGGTATTTGTACCTGGGAAACTCTAGGAAGTTCTATCTAGAATTTGTCTGGATAGTTAGATTTGTTTGTTTGAGTGAATTGGTTGCTATGGTTGTTAGCATATGGTTGATAATATATGTTGTTGTCTAAAATTAAATCTTAGATGGGTTATTAAATTACCATTTCTTTTAAATTTCAAGGACGAAATTCTTTTAAGGGGGGAGGAATGTGATGATCCGGGATTTTGGGCAATATCATTTTAATAATCTGTGATAAAAATTAAACTGATTTGATAATCTTTGTTAACTAGATTTGAATTGATTTAATAATCCAATTAAATAAATATTTAATTAGTGAATTTTATCTTTTGAAAAGATAGTAAAATGTTTTCTATTTATAATGTGTATATATATATGTATATATTGTAAATGGAAATCTTTGGTTTAAATTTAACAAATGAAATTATGTTTTCAAATTCTAATATACATTTTGGTAATTTGGAAATTTAATATAAAGCATTTCTAAGTTATTTGAATAAATATCTACATAGTTTTAAAATACTTAAGATAAATGTTTTTAAGGTTTGTTCTATTTTCATTTTAAATATTTCTTGATAAATAAAATTTAAAGATAAATAATAAGATAATCTCTTTTATAAATTATTTAAAATTGTCAAATTTGTTATTTCAAACAATATTAATAATGTATTATTTTTATATATAAATATAAAAAGAATTAAATAAGAAAATGGAATTATCATTTCAAATTGAATAAGTTGACTTTAATTTGGATTTTAAAAGTTTAATTTGAATTTGAATTTGGAATTTATTTTGAAATTCAAAGAAATAGATCCATAAAATATTTGGATAAGTTTTTATTTATAATTTGTTTTTGTTACATTTTCTTTACATAAGAAATTCATAACGTATTTACATAAGAATTAATAAATTAAGTTAAAAGCTTTATTTAACATTTTAAATTAAAAAGAAAATACTTAAGGGACATGTGTTAATATATTAAGTAATCTAAATAACAAGTGTTAGTCAATAAACATTTTTAATTGACAAATGTTAATATATATGACAAGTGTCATTTAATTTTAGTTTTCCTTTTATTTATTTAAAAAAATCAAATTTAGCCTTTATAAAATCCATACTCTTCTTCCCCTTCAATTCTTTTCTCTAATTCAAAAGCTAAGAAACAAATCTGAACTCAAACCATTTCTCAAACAAAATTTGTACATGTTCAAATCTGATTTTCAATACTTAAACTCCTCACAAACCAGAAATTGTTTCACTTCATCAACAGTCTGTGACGGATTTAAAAAAAAACCTGTGCAAATTCTTCAAATAAAATCTGTAGTTCACTCTTTAAACCAAATGAAAATCAAAGCAAGTATTCTTTTCATTCTGTAATCAAACCTGTCATCCTCAAAAACCAAATGCCTGCATCCTTTCAAAACTAAAGCAAGTTCAAAATTAAAGCCTGAACACTTTTTTCTTCAAAATCAAAACAAGAACAAAGCCTGCAATTCATTTTCAACATCTTAGCAACAAAGTATCTTCCAGTTTCAGTAGCATGCAAAGCATTTTTCAAAAAAAAAATCAAAAAGGCCTGTAGCTGATTAACAAAGCAACTCAAAGTTTTAAATCAAAAACAAAGAAGCAATTCAATTTTAATGGTCTAGAGCTTTTTCAATATCAAAGGTGCTCTGTTCTTCTGAATATCAAGTGAGTAACACCTTTTCTAACGCTTAAATATGATTTTGGTTGCAAGTTAAGATCTGGAATGAATGTGCTTTTGTGTGAATATATTGTGAAGTTCGTGCATATATATGAATAAATAAATGTATATGCATGCTGTTGTATTTGTGATATCTTGTTTTTAGTTTTCCAGGGTCTAGATCTATTCATAATTCATTATCTCTTGAACCAAACTTTGTTAGGATTTAAGTTTCAAACAAAAATTGTTTGTTTTATTATATATTAAAGTTTAAAAATTTATTTAAGATAAAATAAATTTGGAATTGCTCTGGAACTAAAAACGAATAGGGAAGCTTAGGATTGTGAAAAATTCAAATATCTTAATTTAGCAATTCAGGAATGCAAACTGAATTCTTATCCTAAAACTTGATTTTTAAAAGAAAAATTACAAATTTTAGTAAAAATTGAGAGTGCAGTTCTGGTTTTATTAGAATATGGATTTTTGGGAATCTCTGGTGATCTCAGTGATCAGAATGGCTGTGGTTTTCCCTGGTGGTAGTGGGATGATCGGTGAATAGGGGAACAATACCGGATGTATGTGCAGGTGATCGTGGTGGCGGCGGTGACTATCTTTAGTTTGTAGCCCTAGTTTTAGGTATGGTTTGAAAATGCTGTCCCATCTCTCTGGTGGATTGAGTTCCACCAGATTGTGGGAATCGATAGATGGAGTGTAGACGAAGTCGTGAACGGATGCTTTGCCACTCTAATGATCAAAGACTTGAGAACGATGGAGGTTTCAGGTTTTTTTCGTGTTCCAGTTTTGTGCTTTGATGCTCGAATCTGATTTCGAGACGATGGTGAGGTTCTGATGGTCAAATGAGGGTGCTTGGATGATTGTTGACGTGCTCGATGAATTGGTGATGACCGGAGGTGGTCAGAGCCACCATGCATATACACGGTGCACTTTGATTTTTGGTGATCTGGGTTGAAGCAGGAGAAAGGTATTTGATTGCTCAAGTATTATGCGTAGGTTACTCGAAGTAACGCGAGGTTGGACTCGAAGCCTTTGAAGTATAGGCTCGGGTCAAAAATTTAGTTACAGGTTTCAGAAACCTATTAGCGTTTAGATTTTTAAATTTGAACTAAATTTAAAAATGAAATGAAAGTTTTAAACCAAAGTTTTGAAGCAAGTTTTAAAGTATGGATTCAAAATGAATTTGAATCCTAGTTTTAAAATGAATAAGTTTTATAAAAATGAAATGTTTTTAACAACTTAAAATTGTTAAAGTATTTTATAAAATGATTTTTAAATCTGAAAATAAAGATTTAAACATTGTTTTAAATCTAAATTTAAATCTGGATTCAAGTTTAGTTTGAATCCTAGTTTTGAAATAAATTAAAGTTTTTGAATTTAAAATGTTTTAAAAAACTTTGAATGTTAAGTATATTTTAAATATGGTTTGAATTTAAAAATGAATTTGGTTTAAATTTCTTTTAAATTTCTTTTATAAGACAAATATTTCTTTAACATGTAATACAAAAGGTTTTTGAATTATTTTAAAAACTTTGTTAAAGTTAAAATTGTATTCATTTTAAATCTCAAAATTTAAAATGAAATTTAAAAGTAAATTTAAAAGTAAATTGGTTTTAAATGTTTTATTAATGAGAATTTAATCATTAATAAGATTTATATTTATCTTAAAAGTTAATTAGGATTTATGTTTTATGATTCATTAAATTATTAAGGTAATTAAAATAGATAATTTATTTATTTAATTAATTTATGATTTGGGTTAATTGATTAAAGTAATTAAGTTTTTAAATTTATTAACTAAGGATTAATTAAATTGCAATTAAGAATCATTAGTTGGTTAAATAGAGAATTTTAATTAATGATTAGAAATCATTTAATCAAGTAATTAAAGATTAATTAAGTTACAGTTAAGCACTTAATTTAATTAAATAATTAGAGATTAATTAATTGGTTAATAAAGATTAATTAATATGTAATTATTAATGATTAATCTAAGTTTAATTACTTAAGAAAAGTAATTAAGGAATTGTTAATAGTTAATGAAGACCATTAACTAAGGATTATTAAATAATTAATTAATATGATTAATTTAATAATTAATTAATTAATTAAAGATGATCATTTATGGAATTTTTTAATTATAATTACTTAATGGAAGTAATTAAAGGGATTAATTACTCAGTGTAATTAATTAAAAAAAAGATTAGTTTAATTTAGTTAATCGGTTTAATTAATTTAAATAATCACTTGATGATGGGATTAAGTATAACTACTTAATGAGATTTATAAAGTGTAATTACTTAGTGAAGTAATTAAGATGGGTAATTACTGGATGTAACTAATTGAAGTATGGAAGTAATTTGTGTTAATTACTTGTGAAATTAATTAAAGGGTAATTAATTAATGATAGAGATTTGGGATTAATTACTTGGTGTAATTAATATGAAGGATAATTACTTAGTGAAATTAATTAATAATCAGTTACTTAGTGTAATTAATTTAAGAATTGATTAATAATGTTATTTGAAGATAATTAAGTGATGTAATTAATTAAAGGTAATTAATTATTGAATGAGATAAATCAAGGGTGATTAATAAATTTAATTAATTAAAGATTAATTATTAAATGTAATTAATTAAGGAGTAATTTATTTATTTAATGAAGTAATTAAGGGTAGTTAATTACTGAATGTGATTAATCAAAGTTGATTAATGAATAATTAATTAAAATTAATTATTAAATATGATTAATAATTAATTAAAGAAGTAATTAAGGATCATTAATTAATGTAATTAATGATGTAATTAACGGTTGATTAATTAAGGAATAATTAATCAATGAAGTAATTAATTAATTTAATTAATTAAGGATTAATGTAATTGATTATAATTAATTAATGAAGTAATTAAAGGTTAATTACTGAAAATGGGTTAAGAATAATTAATTTGTATAATTAATTAAAGGCTAATTACTAAAAGTAATTAGAGAATGATTAATCAATGGTGATTAACTAAGACGAATACTAAGAGAATAAGTGATTATTAGATCATTATTTATATATGAATGGATGATATTGATTGCCTTGAATGGTTTGAGATCTCAAATACGAGATAAGTGATGTTGTGTGATATGGATGTTTTGGTTGAAGGGTGATGCTAATATGAATTATCAATTTGGGATGATAATGTGAAATTATCTATTTGTGAAATCACTCTGAGGGTGATTCCAAAATGAGTGTAACGAGATAATGCCTTCGGTTTCGTTCGAACCCAGGACAAACTTGTACGGATTGAATGCTTTCATAACATCGTCAGGTGGACGACCTGACGATGAGCATTCTGAGAGATGTATTCTCTAAAGGTAATCATAGCCTTAAGCCTCATCAACGGGAATGGCTAAAACAGGGGAGGTGCAACAAGGCTAAGTGGGTCATACCCAAGTAGGACGCGATTTACCCATGTCTAGAAGTCCCTTTATATTAGGCTGTGTGGGGCAGTTGATTGCAACAACTGCCGGGGTTGTCTTGTTCGGGACTGTCCACTAAGGGATGGTTCTGGCATTGTGTTGCAGGGGATTTAGGGCGGATCCTTGGTATGATGATCTAGGCCACGTACTGTGACGGGTGGTACCCCAGTAACCTGCCATTATATGGAATCCAAACTCCAATAAGTGCCGTACGTTTTAGATGTGCCCAACTATGTTGGAACGTGAGATGTAAGCATTCCAGCAATTTCTGCATTTTATTTGAAAATCCTAGACACTATTATAATATCACCGGATCTCCTACCAAATGTTTTGGTTCGCGTAAGGTAAAAACTTACCCATGTTTATTTGTGGGGAATCTTACGTGATACCTTTTGTTTTCAAAGGATTTTCAAAAGTTAAGTAACCTAAACCTGTTACTCACACATATCCATGTCCGACCCGGAGTTTATCTTCTGTTTTCTTAAACTCTTGGGTACTCAAATTTTATGAGTAGCCAAGGGATTCAGGTTAGCTTTGACGAATTGTGGAGGAGCATTGGAGCAGGAGGCTTCAGCGTTGTGTGTGTATATATATATAGTGTTCCGCTGTGTTGGTATCTCTGTGATTGTATTGAGTTGTATAACTAGACATGTGTTCATAACTGTCTAGTATGTGTTGTATAAGTTGTATAACTCTGATAGATGTTGTATACTATGTACTATCTTATGTGATTAATATAATTTATTCGTTCCATTGTTGAGATTCTGATATTGTTTCTTTTCTTTATTCTCTATCTTTCTCTTTTCCATCCCTTTCTTAAAGATGATACGTCTTTCTGTGGAGAGAAAGTCGGGTCGTCACAGTTGGTATCAAAGCGCTAGGATGAGTGAATACCTAGGCTTTGGAGTGGTTTCTTTCTTGAGAGAGCGTATTTGTAATTTTGATATATATATATATATATTTATTTATTTCTACCTATTTTTTGGCTTACCTATTCAGGTTTTCCAATATAAATTATAAAGGTAGATAACGTAATGGTGTGTGTAACATGACTACCACTAATGGATTGAGTCCGAGTGTTGAGGTTGGAGGTGTATCTATCGGGACTGTAGACCTAATACCGTCTCGAGTGAGCTTTGCTGTGGTGTAAGGATTTCATCGATCTCTAAAGGAAACCTTTTAGAGGTTCGGAGTCTATCTTTGATGTCTGGATGAGTAGAGTTTGGATCTGTTGGTTAGGCAGAAGCAAGTGATGGTATCATGATACCTCAAGAAGTGATAGCTGCATGATGAGACGCAGTGATTATGGAAGTGTCCGAAGATGTTTCTTTGGAACAAGAGTAAAGAAGTCTGTCTGCTTCTGTGTTATGGCTGTGCTCAGCAAGGTGTTTATGTTTGGCTTTGAGGCCTGAGTTTCTCGAAGAGCTTATGGATTAGGAAGTCTTTGGGCATCCGTGTTAGCAGTGCAGCTCGGAGTATTCTGTGTGCCAGCAAGAAGGTCTTCTGGCTTAGCAGTTTTCTTGAGGTAGAGTTCAGAAGCAGCAGAGTGGATCCATTTTGTTAACGCTTAAATTTGAACGCTAACACCCCGGTGTGTGAAGTGTAGTTGTGAAAGCACCACCCGATAGATCGGGAAAGAATTACAAGCAAGTAATAGCGGAAAAGCAGTAAACAACAGCAATTTTATAGTGGTTCGGCTTATGGGTATAGCCTACGTCCACTTTAAGTACTTTTATTGATGATCACGTTACAAGATGATACAAATCTTCTCAAGTACAATGCACTCTGAATTATAAAAGACTTAGAACAAGTAGCTTAAACTTCAATGGAAATGAGAGTCTTCGAATCCATGTTGGATGTTTACGATCTCTTTTTGAAGTTATATGTAGTGTTCCTAGTGTCTCAAGAGCTTCAAGTGTTGAATTGGTTTGGAATGCAGCAGAGTATCAGCGCTTGAAGAGAATGTGCCAAAAGTCCCTTTTTAGTTGGAGTTAGTGCTGTATTTATAGGCGTGATTTTCTGGGCAGAATTTATTTCCAAGTTCTAAGTCGCGGCCGACTTAGTATAAGCCGTGGCCGACTTACCATATGTCGTGGCCGATTCACCGAGCCAAGTCCATGGCTTAATGGAAGCAAGCTTGCCTGAACTCATACCATCTGTCTTAAGTCGTCGCCGAGATAAGCTAGGTTGTGGCCGCCTTAAGGCAAGTCGCGGCCGAGTCACCTGGCCCTTCTACGGTTTCACCTAGGTCGCCCCCGAGTCAACATAGCATTATCTCCATAACACGGCATCGGACTTGCATTTTAGTAGCCTTTAGGTCGTGGACGGCTTAGCATACGTTGTTAAGTCGGTTGCCGACTTAAGTATAGGTCGTGCACCTTTCCAAGTCCTGATCAATTAGGTCGGCAGCTTCCTTAGGTAATTAGATCAACACTCAATTTAGGTCGGTAGACTTCCTAAGTCGGTACTCCTTAAGGCATTAGGTCGTTATCCATTTAAAGCCTTAGGTCGGAAACTTTTGTAAAGGTATTTGAGTCGCAAAGTACCTTGGGTCGCTGTCCCTTCTTTTAAGTCGTAGGTCTCTTGAGTCGTGGAGGCCTTAAGTCTTATGTTGGCACATTCATCAGATCACTGGATCGGCATCTCTCTTAAGTCGGTAGCCCTTTTTGAGTCTTAAGCCGGCATGCTTCTCAAGCCGTTAGGTCGGGCTCCCTTATGCCTTAGGTCGGCATCCCCTGTTGAACCTTAAGTCGGTATCTTTTCCGAGTCTTATCTTGCTAGGTCGTTAGCTCCTTAACTCGTGGGCTTCTTAACTCGTGGGCGAAACGGGGTTAACATTTGCCCCTCGAAGCACACGCTTAAGTCGTAAGTCGTGTGCTTCGACTTATCATAACCCGGTTGCGCCGATTTAAGTTCCAGTGCCTCCTGATATAAAAGCTTAAGTCGTTCCTCCTATCTCACTCTTCTCATTGCTTATCTCCTGAACCGTTCCTGCCATTGTCTCATCTTTAAGCTTTCAAAGGCGATCTCGATCAATTAACTACTGACAACCTCTGTTATCCACTGTGTAAGTAAACATTCCTCTTCCCTGATCATAGATTATCGTTGATTCATGAATTCCGTCTCCCAAAATCAGACCGCCTCTTCGTACGATGCTTCATCATGAATTCCGTTACAATTATGGTTGGTGAACCTTAGGTTGCTCGATTTGGCTTTAAATGATTAGTGACATGATGAAGATGGTCTACTACTTTAGGCTAGACGATTTTAATTTGTGCTAGGTTTGCCAGGCGCTGACTTAGCAGAGGTTTCGAATTGGTGTCTTGGATGATCTGAATGCATGAAATAGTATAATTGAAGTGGGAATTTTTTGGTTGAGAGAGTGGCTAATGGGTTAACGGGTTGAGCGTGGCGAGGTATTGATTTAGATGTGACCTGGTGACCTTGGGAGGCTTGGCTTTTGGTTGACCCAATCCTTAAATCGCGGCCGTGCTATCACTTGAGGGAGATTTACCGACTTTACCTTCTGCCGATCCAAGCCTTGAAACTGTGGCCGAGTTAATCCTTTAAACCGCGGCCGAGTTAAGCCTTTAAACCGCGGCCGAGTTAACACTTGGAGAATTTCACACCACTTCTTGAACCAGAGCCTTCCTCTCTTTTACTCCTTTACGACCTAGAGGACTACCGACTTAAAGACCCAGGAACTTAGCCTTAACGCGTGAAAGACTCCTAGATCGTAGCCGACTTAATACTTGAGCTTCAGACGTGTTATCATTTAGGAGCATAGGCCTACTTTGAGCATTTGCCTTGAGCTACCGAACTAAATTGTCTGAATTTTTGAACTTTAAACTTGCCTGAATCTCCTTGTATTATGCCGCATTAACTTATAAGCTGCTAACCTGCTAAAAATAACAAACAAAGAGAACCAAGGCGAAAATACTGCCATTAACTGCCCACGTCAGATGACAGATTAGTCAAGACAAAACAAACAACTTAATTATATTGCATGAAATGTTTGCGAATCAATCAATTAGGGTTAAATATTAGTGCAAAGTATCAACAATCTGAACTGATTTGTCTGCACTAACATCTTACTTGCATATCTAGGCTTAAAACAATAATCCCTGAATTTCATAACTAACAAATGTTTGCTAGTTTTCATTCCAGTTATATTTGTTTACTGCTTGATTGATTCTACACAACACTTCACACACTTTAGGAAACGTGCACCTTCATGTTTGAATATCCAGTTGTTTATGTAGAATGACCTCCCACCGAGAAGAAGAAGTGGTAACTCAAGAAGAAGAAACTTTCCCGACAACAGTTCCGATAGAGAATCCTCCGGAAAGAACTTCGACTATTCTATCTTTGAGAACATTTATTCAGCTGCGCACTCAATTTGGCTTTGCTGAAAACGATGTCCTATTCCCTGGGTCAAATGATACTGCTGATAATCCTCCCTATGGTTTCGTTGCAGTCAACCGCCACATGTGCTTAAGTGGGGCGATTCCTCCTTTTAATGACTTCCTTCGAACTCTTCTTCTTCGGTTGACGATCTCTCCATTTCAACTTCATCCTAATGGTTATGCCATCTTGATGGGGTTGTGTGTTTTGTTTAGAAGAACTCTTGATCGCCTACCGAGTTTTGAAGAAATTCGTTATCTGTGCTCGTTTACAAAGAGTAAAGATCATCCTTCACTCATTATTGTGAGAAGTGCTAGAAACCGCAAGCTCCTTTCCGATCTCACTGAAAGTGTTCATGGATTTTTGAACCAGTTTTTCTTTGCTCGCTGCCCTCCAGGGTTTTATGCCATCTGGAGAATAGGAAGTAAGACTAGTGTTTCCATTTTTTCGTTTTTGAAACTTTTTTCGAGATCCAAACTTTCAGTTGCTAACTTCATTCTTTGCTCTTTTCAGCACTTCCTCTCCCTTCCAGAGACCCGATTCATAAACAAGTTTTCGAGAGGTTGAGTGCCGTGGCTGCGGAAGAAAGGAGCATAAAATTTCTGCTGAAGGATGAATTTTTACACCAATACGGGCTTCTACACGCTTCTCGTTCTACGCATGCTCATGAAGTTCCAATAGAAGTTCCCGATTCTCCGATGAAAACTCCTGACGCCCCGGTTACTGTCGAACAACTCACATCAAAAGAGTCTAATATTGAAGCTTCATTGGTGAAGTGTTCCACTCCTACCGACATTATGGGGTCATCTAGTAAGACGGTGCTTGCCCCGATCGAGGAAGAAGAAGAACCTTCACGGCCTCTCGGGGGATTAGCTGATGTAGGAATTGAGAAAACAAGTCCCACCAAGCATGATGGTGACGATGTTTATGAGGGGTTGAGCGACATAATAGTGACTTCGCAGGAGCTTTTTAGAGATGACGTATCTAAAACTATCTCTCCTGTAATTGAGGCGACGTCTCTTCTTCGACAAACACCAACACAAACATCAACTCCTCATACCCAAGCTATCATCACCTCTGCACCAAAGAGTGGTTTGTCGCTTAATACGTGTAGCTTGCACATCACACAACACTTAGGATTTTCCAGCACATTTATGCACTTATCTTCTTATACTTTAAAGATTTCTAAAGCTTATCTTTTCTTATTTCAGATTCTTCAATGACACGCGGCGGATCATATTATCAGGATTTCCAACGCTACGGGGGGCGTGGTCAATATGATTATCGGCGTTACTTTCCCTCCTATAGAGAGTCTGACGAAGAGAGGGCTGCTCGAAAGGCTCGTGAAAGGAGGGATGCAGAAGAGCGTTATGACAGAAGGGATAGGGATGAGCACCATGATTCTCTGCAGAGGAGTGATGACTCGCACAAAAGGAAATCTCACGACGACCGAGGAAAAGGTCATGTAGCTGAAGATTCAGGCAAACGAGCCCGACATGGTGAGAGACATGTTTCCACTATTCCCGAAAAGCCTACTGCCCCTGCCCCTGCCCCTCTTGACATTACTTCTGACTCTCCTGCTCTTGGGAAGGAGGACATCCAGACAATAATAAGCAGGCCTAAATTTCAAGTGGGACCTGGCCCAGCCACTTTACAAAGTCGTTTTCCACAATGGTGCTTAAAGGGTGTGAGATTCGACCTAGACTTGGTCCCCATCGACAAGTCTGCTATGTTGCGCAATCTTGATGCAGTCAAGCTCGATATCGAGAGGATGTCAAACTGGCAGAAGCTTGTTGATGAGCTTCAAAGAGTTAACCGTGCCAACTTAGAGGCCATGCTCACCATGGAAAATGATAAGGCTGAGTGGCAAAAGGTCCTTGAGCAGCACGACACCGAAATGAGGAGCATTACCTCCTACAACGAGGAGCTCGAAGCAAAGGTTGAGAAGTTGAAAGATGAGCTTGCTGCTTCCTCTACTTCATATTCTCAAAAAGAAGAAGTGCTTCTCAGACAAGTTAGAGATGCTCATGCCAGTCAGAGGGACGCTGAGGACAGGCTTGAAGCACAAAAAAGAATCAGTGACGGCTATGTCTCTGATATTGCTGAGCTTCAAAAGAAAAACAACTCCCAGGAGGCGGAGATACAAATGCTTAAGCTTCAGCTTGCCAAAACTGAAAGGGAGCGCGATGAGGCTGTCGCCGGCAAAATCGCAGCCGAAGAATCTCATGAGGCGACCAAAAACAGCTTCGGCTCAACATTATTCGACTTCTACTTGCATAGCGTCTTGGGGCGTGGAAGCCTCGCTTTTCTCGGTCCTAAGTATGAAATCACTTTAGCTGAAGTGTGGGAGGCCGCCCTCGATATGCTTGGTGCTGAAGGTGCTGGTTATGACGAGTCAGCCCTGGAAAGGCATTATTTTGATGAAGACGCTCGCGCTGCTCTCGCCAGGGGAAAGGAACAACTTGCCAAACTAAGAACCGAAGTGACGGAAGGGGACCAGCTGGGGAAAACCACTTCAACTACTCTAGTCCAGCCACCTTCTTCGTCTGAAGTCGACATTATTGGTTCCAGTTCCCATCTCGCATCTCCCACCAAAGTTACTGCTGATATTACAAGCACACAAGGCGGAGACGAGGGTGAAGAGAGCGCTGATGCGCAAGCTTATGAAGTCGATATCAGGAAACCAGCTTCTCCAGGTAACTTCACTGTTAATCTCGCTACTGTCAATTCTGCTCAAGCGGGTTACTCGTTTATTTCGCATGAGTTTCACGAGCTCCTTGGCTATTTTCTCAACCTTGACGAGCCTTCATCTCCTCTCTTTACTGACTTTAACCTTTTTTCTTCTGTAGAGAAAGTACCAAGCACTGCTCAAACTTCTACTCCTCCGGTCATCCTTCCTTCATCTCTTCAGGCGGTGCCTCCTTCTGCCTCGCAACCTGGATCACAAGAGGAACAAATAGAGGCTCTTCACGGCTTGGATGATCCCATCGCTTCGCAAGAGCAGAAAGATGAGAGACCTGAGGGAGGTGACATATCCCCGGAACGGACTCCTTCTGACAACATTGTTCTATCAAAACTTGTCACTCCGGGGAGTGAGTCTTCCTCACAAAGGAGAGAGAAGCGTGGGACATCAAAGAGGAGGGGGAAGAAAATCACCGCCACTGAAGAGGAGCCGGAAGTTGAACCGGTTACACCTACCTCTCCTACTTCCCTTATACCCACTGGCCGACCTGGAAAGCTGGTCATTCGACCGGGTAAAGGGTCCAAAGGAGGGAAGAAGAAGTGAAGATTTTAGCTTTTTGTCTTTTATATGAACTGGCCGAGCGTTGTGCGGGTACCGGCCCCCGCTTTTATTTTGAAACCTGTATCTGCATTATAGTTGAATAAAATGATTCTTCGTTTGTACAAACTTCTGTTTGAATTTGAGAATGCATTTACTATTTATTTTTGCATAAGTTTGTTTATGTAATATTGCAGCGGGCTTATGGTATGTTGTTTGAGTATTACTTTACTGATGCAGCTATGCTACTATACCATGTTGCCCCCATACCTTAAGCTTGCTACAATATTTTATACTTCGAGGGGACTTGCACTCTTATTTGTTAAAGAATAATTATTTTATTCTTTAAAGAAAATTTTTATAGAGTACAACTCCCTTCGTATAAGTTTTTACGCTTTGTCGTTCGAAGAAATCACTTTTTTCTTTTGCTTATGTGCATATTTTACCAAGTGAATTCCTTTATGTGGTAAAGCGGACCTCTGAAGGGTACTTTAACTTCTTTTCTTTTTACGATCATTTTCCATTTGAAAGTTAAAGTATGCTTTTGATGAGGATTTTTTTTTATACAAAATTGTACCTCTGAGGAGGGATTTTCCACGTTTCAACACTTGGAAGTTTTATTTCAATCTCGGTGAAACGTGTACCCCCAAAGAGTTGTGCCTTCGAAGAAAGCCTTTTCACGTTTCAACACTTGGAATTTTTATTTCAATCTCGGTGAAACGTGTGCTTCCAAAGAGGTCTTTTTCTTGATTGTGTCCCCGGGAGGGGGTCGTACCTCTAAGGAGGGATTTTTTACGTTTCAACACTTGGAAGTTTTATTTCAATCTCGGTGAAACGTGTACCCCCAAAGAGTTGTGCCTTCGAAGAAAGCCTTTTCACGTTTCAACACTTGGAAGTTTTATTTCAATCTTGGTGAAACGTGGGCTTTCAAGAAGGTCTTTGTTTTTGCATTTCAACTTTGGTGAAGTGAAATTCCGAAGAGCGGTTGCTACACTTCAACTCCTGGCGAAATGTGCCTCCGAAGAGGGCTTTTATTTTGTTTACATTTCAACTCTCGTGAAGTGAAATCCCGAAGAGCGGTTATAACACTTCAACTCCTGGTGAAATGGGCCTCCGAAGAGGGCTTTTATTTTGTTCACATTTCAACTCTGGTGAAGTGAAATCCCGAAGAGCGGTTATAACACTTCAACTCCTGGTGAAATGGGCCTCCGAAGAGGGCTTTTATTTTGTTCACATTTCAACTCTGGTGAAGTGAAATCCCGAAGAGCGGTTATAACACTTCAACTCCTGGTGAAATGGGCCTCCGAAGAGGGCTTTTATTTTGTTTACATTCCAACTCTGGTGAAGTGAAATCCCGAAGAGCGGTTATAACACTTCAACTCCTGGTGAAATGTGCCTCAAAGAGGGTTTTCATCGCCTGGAAGTTACTCTCTCATGGTTGGAGGGTCATGACTCCTCCAATCTTTTTTGTTGAGTAGAGAACTTTCTTTTTTGTGGCGTATGACCCATTAGAGGTCTTTTATCCTCCGAAGAGTTGCGCCTCCGAAGAGGACTTGTGCCGCTGATGGTAGCTTTGGTTGTTCCTCTGTTCACTTGCTTATGCCTTTTCAGCGATCCTCTTTTTTTTTTTTTTTTTTTTTTCAAGTTTTCATTCCCCTTTCTCTCACAAGTGGCTTGTTTAATCCAAGGAAGTGTACTTCATTGCCAGGCAAGTTCGTGAGAACGGGCACTAGCTTCCTAATTGGATGTTTGTTTGTTCAAACAATCTCAATTTATCAGCAAGGGCTCGTTTCTATCGAAATCATTAGCCGTTCAATTGAAGTATTTCCTATCTAGGATTTGAATTCGGGGTCTTTGTGACTTGAAATTTGTTTGTTGAATGATGGTGAGAATCGCTCGGTCTTATTATGCGCAAGTTTTATTTCCATTGTCTGCAAAAATTTAAATCGACATTTTAGCAATACATTTTATGTATTTTTATATCGAAAACAAAGCAAACATATAATGATAATAAGGAACACAAGATTTATAGTGGTTCGGCCATGAAATTGGGCCTACATCCACTTTATATTCTTTCATTATTTACTTGCATCAGTTTCACAATTGCTTTCAATTACAAGAATCATACATTCATAATTCTTTTTACAATTTTTCAACAAAATTTTCAAGTAAAGTATGGACGCAAGTGGTTGCTGTTCCATGCCCTTGGAATTTGATCTCCATCAACAGTGGTGAGCTTGAATGTGCCGTCAAGAAGCTTCTGACCTATTACATATGGTCCTTCCCAATTTGGCCCAAACACACCTGTCGCGGTCATAATTCTTTTCAGGACTAGATCTCCAATTTCAAAGCTGCGTTGACGAACTTTGGAATTGAAATGTCTGGCTATCCTTTGCTGATGAGCTGCAACTCTGAGGTTAGCTTCATCTCTTTTTTCATCAAGGAGATCCAGCGCTTCAAGTTGCAGCTTTTCATTTTCTGCTTGATTGAAATGGATTCTTCTGTGTGAAGGGACCTCTGCTTCAACCGGGATCATTGCTTCCGATCCGTATGCTAACGCAAAAGGAGTATGCCCAGTTGCAGTTTTGTGAGTAGTTCTGTATGCCCATAGTGCAAGTGGTAGTTTATCGACCCAACCACCTTTTGCTCTTTCGAGTTGCCTTTTGATGGTTGATTTGATGATCTTGTTCACTGCTTCCACTTGCCCGTTTGCCTGCGGATGAGCTACTGCCGAAAAGCTTTTCTGGATTTTGAATCGCTTGCAAAAATCCTGGAATTCCTCGCTTTCAAACTGAGTACCATTGTCTGTGATTATTTTCTGAGGCACACCGTATCTGCAAATGATATTCTTGGTCACAAAGCTTATCATTTTCTTTGAAGTGATCGTAGCCAATGGTTCAGCTTCAGCCCACTTAGTAAAATAATCAACTGCAACAATAGCATATTTAATCCCTGATTTAGCAGTTGGTAGCGGCCCAATGAGATCCATTCCCCAAATTGCAAATGGCCATGGACTGACCATCTGTGTGAGTTCGGTAGAAGGTGCTCTAGGAATTTTGGCATATCTTTGGCATTTGTCACATTTTCGGGAGTAATCTGCAGCATCCCGAGTAATTTCTGGCCAAAAATATCCGTATCGGAGAATTTTCTTTGCTAATGTTTGTCCACCTGAATGATCACCGCATTCTCCTCCATGCACTTCTGCTAGGATTGTTTTGGACTCTTCCCGGGATACACATCGAAGCAATGGCATTGAGAATCCCCGTCTGTACAATCGGCCATCCTGAATCACATAGCGGGAGGCCTTCCTTAGTAGCTTTCGTCTTTCTATCGAGTTTTCTGGCAGAGAACCTTTGAGTAGGTAATCCAGTATTGGAGTCATCCATGACTCTTGTTCTTGAGATACATTCATAATCCAGTCTATATCCATCTCGTCTATACTTGGCGCTGAAAGGACTTCTACAGGGACCAATCCCAATAGTTGAGCTTCACCAGAACTTGAATATTTTGCGAGGGAATCTGCCTTCATATTCTCTTCCCGAGGAATGTGGCTTATTGAATAGTGATCGAGTTCACATAGGAGTTCCCAAGCCTTTGACAAGTAGGAAGGCAGGTTTCCACCTTTTGCTTGAAATTCCTTCTTGACTTGGCATACAATAAGCTGGGAATCACTGAAAATTTGTAGTGCTCGAATGTTTAGCTCTTTAGCGATTTTCAGACCTGCAATAAGAGCTTCGTATTCTGCTTCATTGTTTGTTGAAGGAAATTCCAGTCTTAGTGCATAACATAATGATCGACCTTCAGGAGTTTCAAGTACCACTCCGGCTCCAGAACAGTAGTCATTTCTTGCGCCATCAACATACATCTTCCACTGGATTGGAGAATCACTGATCGCTTTTTCCTCACCATTATCTTTCTCTGTGAATTCTGCAATGAAATCAGCTAAAGCTTGTCCGTTGATTGCTTTTCGGGGGTGATAGGTGATGTCATATTGATTAAGTTCAATGTTCCATTTTAGAAGACGACCCGAAGTTTCAGGGCGAAATAGGACTTGCTTCAGAGGTTGATCAGTGAGTACTTTGATAGGATGAGCTTGGAAATATTGCCTCAGTTTCCTCGATGCAACTAGTAGGCAATAGGCGAGTTTTTCCAACTTGGAGTAATTCAGCTCTGCCCCAGTGAGTCTTTTGCTGATATAGTAAACTGGATGTTGAATCCTTTTGTCTTCCCGTATCAGCGCTGTACTTAGAGCATGAGATGATACTGCCAAGTATATAAGAAGATCCTCACCATTGCCTGGCCTAGAAAGTATCGGAGGCGTTTCCATATGACGGATCAACTCTTCAAAGGCTTTTTGGCATTCGGGAGTCCATTCAAAGTTCTTCTTTCCTTTTTTCAGGGCATCGAAGAATGGGATGCATTTATCAGTAGCTTTGGAAATGAACCGACTCAAAGCGGCGACCTTTCCGTTGAGACTTTGCAATTCCTTCTTCGTTCTAGGAGCTTTAACTTCTTTTAAGGCGGTAATTTGAGCTGGACTGGCCTCAATGCCCCTAGCACTGACGATAAAACCTAAGAACTTTCCGGATTCGACCCCAAATGTACATTTCAGAGGGTTAAGTTTCATTCTGTATTTCCGGAGGACTGCGAACATTTCTGCTAAGTGTTCAATGTGATCCACTGCTTTCCTGGACTTCACTAACATGTCGTCGACGTAGACTTCCATAGTTTTTCCCAATTGCGGTTTGAACATAGCATTAACAAGTCTTTGGTAGGTTGCCCCTGCGTTTTTCAATCCGAAGGGCATAACTCTGTAGCAATAAAGTCCAACATCTGTGATAAAGCTTGTATCCTCCTGATCCGGCTCATGCATCATGATTTGGTTATAACCGGAGTAGGCATCCATGAAGGATAACAATTCATGTCCCGCAGTTCCGTCTACCAGTTGATCGATCCTGGGTAATGGGAAGCAATCTTTGGGACAAGCCTTGTTTAGATCAGAAAAATCGATGCACACTCTCCATTTTCCATTAGCTTTCTTGACCAACACAGGATTTGAAACCCAATTCGGATATGTAGATTCTTTGATGAAGTTATTTTCCATGAGTCGATCAACTTCTTCTTTTAATGCTGCTGACCTTTCTGGACCTTGGGTTCTTCTTTTCTGTTTAACTGGCGTAAACTTTGGGTCAATATTCAGAGCGTGTACTGCAACTTCTGGGGATATCCCACACATATCGGCATGAGTCCAAGCAAAGACATCCAGATTTGCTTTCAGGAAAGATATCAAGACATTCTGAATTGACACATTAAGCTGTGAACCCACATTCAACACCTTATTTGGGTCCTTCGGGTCAACAGGTACCGGAATTGTCGTTTCCACCGGTACTACTCTATTCTCCCCTGTACTGGCTTTTCTGGGATCCATTTCTTTCCGTGCCCCGCTGTGCTCGCCAGTGCAGGGTCCGCTCTGTAATTGCTACAAAGCTGGTTCCTTGATGCGGACTGGAGTTGCCGCATCCTTTCCCATTTCTCTTTTTCTTGACTCTCGCAGCTCTGTCCAATAGCATTCTCGCGCAGCATTTTGATCCCCTTTTATAACTCCTACTCCATTGTCAGTAGGAAATTTAATAGTGAGGCACCACGGGGCTAGGATAGCTTTGAATGCTGCGAGTGTTGGACGGCCAAGAAAAGCATTATAAGCAGAATATTCGTCGACGATCACAAAGGTTTGCTTTCGGACCACTTTCCTTTCTCCTTCCCCAAGTTCTACAAACAGATCGATGGTTCCTACTGGTTGCTTTGGCTCCTCAGTGAAGCCAACGATTTTCTGTGATGAGGCTTGCACATCGATCATAGGGATTTTCATCTGGTCAAATGTCTTCTTGAAGAGAATATTACATGATGCTCCGCAGTCAATGAGGACTCTTCTGACAATGGCTGGTCCAATACCAGCCGAGATGACCAAGGGATCTAAAGTAGGAGCTTCAATACCTGTGGAATCTCTGGCTCTGAAAATAATATCATCACTGAAAGTTTTTTGTTGTTTAAGGGGCGTAGTGTCTTCTAGAACAAAGACGTCTTCTTCGGCTGGAGCATATTTCAAAGCCCTGGAATATCTCTCCATCTCACCCCAACTTTTGCCAGCTGGGTGAGGTCCTCCTGAAATGACATTGATAACGGGCCTTCCAGATTCATGCCCCGTAGCTTTCTCTCCTGCCCCAGGCTGATGAACAGGAGCCCGCTGCCCCTGACTCGACGATGCAGGATTGTTGCTATTCTTTTTCATGAATTGCTGCAACTTGTTTTCTCTTAGCAACTCTTCAATCAGATTTTTCAGCTGGCGGCATTCATCAGTTTCATGACCTGGTTGATTGTGGAAGCGGCAGAATTTCCCACTTTGTATGGCTTTTCTCCCAGTTCTCAAAGGGATAGGTTTAGGGAAATCGACGGAATCTTTAGTGGCCAGGTAGATGTGCTCCGGTGTATGTGATAATGGAGTATATTCTGATGGCTTGAAGGATCGGGGCTTCTTCAGATTACCCTGTTTCTTCCCATTACTATTCTCCCTTTTTTGCCCCACCGATTCATTCTTGCGTGGAGCGACAGTGTTGTCTTCTGCTTTTTCCACCACTGTCTTTACTGGTAAAGGACGGCTTTCCAAGCGAATGAATTCATCTGCTTTTTTGTAGAACTTTTCGAGAGAGGTTGGCTCCTTCATATTTAACCATTTCCCAAATTCGCTTGACTTATCGATAGCCCTCATCAGATAAGTCAATATCATTCGTGGTTCAGCATTGTCCACCTCAGCCAGTGCTATATTGAAGCGGTTCAAGAAGGATCTGATAGACTCACCAGGATTCTGCTCTAAACTCGATAGTGACATAATATCCTTGGCCTTCGAAGCATATAGTCTAAACTGCTCCTTGAATTTTCTGGTCAAGTCTGAAAACTGATCGATAGATCGGACTGGTAACTTGGTGAACCACAGTAAAGCCACGCCTTCCAGGTATACTGGGAAATATCGGCACTTTATTTCATCGGAGGCCCTGGCACCTGTCATGTGCCAATCATACTTATACAAGAACTCATTCGGATCACTTGTCCCTTTGTAAGCTGGAATAGTCGGAGGGACAAACTTCCTTGGAAATTCCGCCTTCAAGATTTTTTCAGTAAACGGAGTTTTACTTGGGGCGAAACCCCATTCCTTCTCATCTTCAACTCTTTGCATACTTTCTTTCATGATTTGTCGGACCATTCCAGAAAGATATTCCTCATCATGCCGAGTTCTAGATCCACCGGTGTCAGGTACTGCCTGCTCAAAGGGACTAGTAGGCCTTTCAGGAGCATTCCTTTCATTAACATCATGAATGTTGCCAGCATAGTTCCCTTCATTACCAGCCGGTTGATTGTTTGCCCCAAGTAAGTCGTTCAACTTATTCAGAATCAGAGCATTCTGGGCACTTTGAGCCTCTAGTTGTGCATTTTGGGCGTTTATCTGCTGGTTTAGCCCTAGAATCACAGCATCCAATTCCGCTTTTGTAACTCCAACAGACGGAGTGGGTAGATTAGGCACAGGGGAAGCGGAGGTTCCCTCTTGAATGTTCCCAGATCTGATAGATCTACTTTTCCTTCCAGGAGCCATAATCTCAGATATACTTCTGGTTTTTAAGGAAATTCTTTCTTCAAATCTCTGTGAAGCAATGATGAGAGTTTTCTTGAGTTCAATTCTCAGTGAAAGCACCAAAAATGTTAACGCTTAAATTTGAACGCTAACACCCCGGTGTGTGAAGTGTAGTTGTGAAAGCACCACCCGATAGATCGGGAAAGAATTACAAGCAAGTAATAGCGGAAAAGCAGTAAACAACAGCAATTTTATAGTGGTTCGGCTTATGGGTATAGCCTACGTCCACTTTAAGTACTTTTATTGATGATCACGTTACAAGATGATACAAATCTTCTCAAGTACAATGCACTCTGAATTATAAAAGACTTAGAACAAGTAGCTTAAACTTCAATGGAAATGAGAGTCTTCGAATCCATGTTGGATGTTTACGATCTCTTTTTGAAGTTGTATGTAGTGTTCCTAGTGTCTCAAGAGCTTCAAGTGTTGAATTGGTTTGGAATGCAGCAGAGTATCAGCGCTTGAAGAGAATGTGCCAAAAGTCCCTTTTTAGTTGGAGTTAGTGCTGTATTTATAGGCGTGATTTTCTGGGCAGAATTTATTTCCAAGTTCTAAGTCGCGGCCGACTTAGTATAAGTCGTGGCCGACTTACCATATGTCGTGGCCGATTCACCGAGCCAAGTCCATGGCTTAATGGAAGCAAGCTTGCCTGAACTCATACCATCTGTCTTAAGTCGTCGCCGAGATAAGCTAGGTTGTGGCCGGCTTAAGGCAAGTCGCGGCCGAGTCACCTGGCCCTTCTACGGTTTCACCTAGGTCGCCCCCGAGTCAACATAGCATTATCTCCATAACACGGCATCGGACTTGCATTTTAGTAGCCTTTAGGTCGTGGACGGCTTAGCATACGTTGTTAAGTCGGTTGCCGACTTAAGTATAGGTCGTGCACCTTTCCAAGTCCTGATCAATTAGGTCGGCAGCTTCCTTAGGTAATTAGATCAACACTCAATTTAGGTCGGTAGACTTCCTAAGTCGGTACTCCTTAAGGCATTAGGTCGTTATCCATTTAAAGCCTTAGGTCGGAAACTTTTGTAAAGGTATTTGAGTCGCAAAGTACCTTGGGTCGCTGTCCCTTCTTTTAAGTCGTAGGTCTCTTGAGTCGTGGAGGCCTTAAGTCTTATGTTGGCACATTCATCAGATCACTGGATCGGCATCTCTCTTAAGTCGGTAGCCCTTTTTGAGTCTTAAGCCGGCATGCTTCTCAAGCCGTTAGGTCGGGCTCCCTTATGCCTTAGGTCGGCATCCCCTGTTGAACCTTAAGTCGGTATCTTTTCCGAGTCTTATCTTGCTAGGTCGTTAGCTCCTTAACTCGTGGGCTTCTTAACTCGTGGGCGAAACGGGGTTAACACATTTCGTCGATGGATTGGCAAGAAAAGCATAAGCTGTTCTGATTAGTAAAGAGAGAAACTGTTTCTTAGTCTGGATTGATCGCAAAAGTGACTTGCGATGGATGAGTGTTCTCTTGGGTTATCAGAGGTTTTTCTGAATGTCTTCGTACTGGTTAGAGGTTTTCCTTAGCAGCTGGAGATTGAGTTTTTGAATCGACCAGGATTCCAAGAGTGGTACCGGTGGTTCAGCTTAATAGAAGAATGGTTCCTTGAGAGGGTTTGGTACAGCAGCTCAATTTTTGGTGGAACTTCTGAGTTTTCTTTTTATGGATCTGTTGAACCATATTTTTGGGATGTGTTATCCAGTCTGTGCCTGTATCAACATCAGCATTTTCATCTACTACAGATCAGAATTGTGCAGCGGAAGCAGTTTGGTAGTGCATCTGTTTGTCTTTTTCGGATAGAAGAAGTTAGTTTTCTTATGATGTTTGTAGAGTAGAGTTGGTGTTCTTGATTTTGGTTGATCTTGAGGAGATCATTGTGTTGGGTTCTTTTTGGTCCAGTTTTTTTCTTGAAGCATCAATAAAGGTTGAGATGATCAGGAAGGATGCAGGCAACCCAGGATCGTCCGAAGAGTTTTGTGGATAAGAGACAGAGGAATTTGGATCTCGAAGTCGGAGTTTTGATTTTGGATAAGTTTTCTCCGATTAATGGAGCTATGAGTTTTGGTTCGTTTGGGAAGGCCAGCTCCAAGGTATTTTGGATCTCTTCTGTGTTCTGATTAGGATAAGTGCTCTGGTCTACTGGGATTGAATTGCCAGTTTGGGAGACTGAGATTCATTGTGTTTCACGTATCTATGAGGGAGAACGTGAATGATCTATCTCTGGTTATGGAACCAGCAGTTTTGGAGGATTTGGTTGTTGAGAAGGACTTGAGTTTGGTGGATTTGGTTGTTGAGCAGGACTTGAGTTTGGTCTGATATCCTGTTCATTTTTGTGGATCTAGTTGAGTTGGAGCTATAGCTTAGTAGTGTAGATTATTTGGATTCTGTAGAGCGAGTATCCTGGTATTTATACCTGGGAAACTCTAGGAAGTTCTATCCAGAATTTGTCTGGATAGTTAGATTTGTTTGTTTGAGTGAATTTGTTGCTATGGTTGTTAGCATATGGTTGAAAATATATGTTGTGGTTTAAAATTAAATCTTAGATGGGTTATTAAAGTACCTTTGCTTTTAAATTTAGGGGACGAAATTCTTTTAAGGGGGGGAGTAATGTGATGACCCGGAATTTTGGGCAATATCAATTCAATAATCTGTGATAAAAATTAGATTGATTTGATAATCTTTGTTAATAAAATTTGAAATGGTTAATAATCCAATTAAATAAATATTTAATTAGTGAATTTTATCTTTCAAAAAGGCAATAAAATGTTTTCTATTTATAATGTATACATATATATATGTATATATTGTAAATGGAAATCTTTGGTTTAAATTTAACAAATGAAATTATGTTTTCAAATTCTAATATACATTTTAGTAATTTGGAAATTTGGTATAAAGCTTTTCAAAGTTATTTAAATAAATAACTATACAGTTTTAGAACACTTAAGATAAATGTTTTTAAGGTTTGTTTTATTTTTATTTTAAATATTTCTTAATAAATATAATTTGAAGATAAATAATAAGATAATCTCTTTTATAAATTATTTAAAATTGTCAAATTTGTTATTTTCAAACAATATTAATAATGTATTATTTTTCTATATAAATATAAAAAAATTAAATAAAAAAATGGAATTATCATTTCAAATTGAATAAGTTGACTTTAATTTGGATTTTAAAAGTTTAATTTGAATTTGAATTTGGAATTTATTTTGAAATTCAAAAGAGTAGATCCATAAAATATTGGATAATTTTTTATTATAATTTTTTTATTACGTTTTCTTTACATAAGAAATCCATAATGTATTTACATAAGAATTATAAATTAATTTAAAAGCTTTATTTAACATTTTAAATTAAAAAGAAAATACTTAAGGGACATGTGTTAATATATTAAGTAATCTAAATAACAAGTGTTAGTCAATAAACATTTTTAATTGAAAAATGTTAATATATATGACAAGTGTCATTTAATTTTAGTTTTCCTTTTATTTATTTAAAAAAAAATCAATTTCAGCCTTTATAAAATTCATACTCTTCTTCCCCTTCAATTCTTTTCTCTAATTCAAAAGCTAAGAAACAAATCTTAACTCAAACCATTTCTCAAACAAAATTTGTACATGTTCAAATCTGATTTTCAA
This sequence comes from Allium cepa, assembly GCA_030765085.1. Classification (NCBI taxonomy): domain Eukaryota; kingdom Viridiplantae; phylum Streptophyta; class Magnoliopsida; order Asparagales; family Amaryllidaceae; genus Allium; species Allium cepa. The sequence continues at coordinate 456,605,796 of CM060944.1, forward strand.
TACTCAAACTCCTCACAAACCAGAAATTGTTTCACCTCATCAAAAACCTGTAACATATTTCAAAATAAACCTTTGCAAATTCTTCAAATAAAATCTGTAATTCACTCTTCAAACCAAATGAAAATCAAAGCAAGCATTCTTTTCAATCTGTATTCAAACCTATCATCTTCAAAAATCAAATGCCTGTATCCTTTCAAAACTAAAGCAAGTTCAAAATTAAAGCCCGAACACTTTTTCTTCAAAATCAAAACAAGAACAAAGCCTGCAGTTCATTTTCAACATTTCAACAACAAAGTTTCTTCCAGTTTCAATAGCCTGCAAAGCATTTTTCAAAAAATTCAAAAAGACCTGTAGCTGTTTAACAAAGCAACTCAAAGTTTTAAATCAAAAGCAAAGAAGCAACTCACTTTTAAAGGTCTAAAGCTTTTTCAATATCAAAGGTGCTATGTTCTTCTGAATATCAGGTGAGTGGCACCTTTTCTAAAGTTTAAATATGATTTTGGTTGCAAGTTAAGATCTGGAGTCAATGTGTTTTTGTGTGAATATATTGTGAAGTTCATGCATATACATATACATATATATATATATATATATGAATAAATGTATGTGCATGCTGTTGTATTTGTGATATCCTGTTTTTAGTTTTCCAGGCTCTAGATTTATTCATAATTCATTATCTCTTGAACCAAACTTTGTTAGGATTTAAGTTTCAAACAAAAATTGTTTGTTTTATTATATATTAAAGTTTAAAAATTTATTTAAGATAAAATAAATTTGGAATTGCTCTGGAAATAAAAATGAACAGGGAAGCTTAGGATTGTGAAAAATTCAAATATCTTAATTTTGCAATTCAGGAATGTAAACTGAATTCTTATCCTAAAACTTGATTTTTAAAAGAAAAATCACAAATTTTAGTAATAAATTGAGAGTGCAGTTCTGGTTTGATTAGAATATGGATTTTTGGGAATCTCTGGTGATCTCGGTGATCCGAATGGATGTGGTTTTCTCTGGTGGTAGTGGGATGATCGGTGAATAGGGGACAAATACCAGATGTATGTGTAGGTGATCGTGGTGGCGGCGGTGACTATCTTTAGTCTATAGCCCTAGTTTTAGGTATGGTTTGAAAATGCTCGTCCCCTTGTCCCTGGTGGATCGAGTTCCACCAGATTATGGGAATCGATAGCTGGAGTGTAGACGAAGTCGTGGACGGATGCATTGCCACTCTAATGATCGGAGACTCGCGAACGATGGAGGTTCTAGGTTTTGGTGCATGTTCCTGTTTTTTTCTTTGATGCTCGAATCTGATTTCGAGATGGTGGTGAGGTTTGATGGTCAAATGAGGGTGCTTGGATGATCGTTGACGTGCTCGATGATTTGGTGATGACCGAAGGTTGTCAGAGCCACCGTGCATGTGCACGGTGCAGTTTGATTTCTGGTGATCTGGGTTGAAGCAGGAGAAAGGTATTTGAGTTGCTCAAGTATTATGCGTAGGTTACTCGAAGTAACGTGAGGTTGGACTCGAAGCCTTTGAAGTATAGGCTCGGGTCAAAAAATTTGTTACAGGTTTCAGAAACCTGTTAGCGTTTAGATTTTTAAATTTGAACTAAATTTAAAAATGAAAAGTAAGTTTTAAACCAAAGTTTTGAAGCAAATTTTAAAGTATGGATTCAAAATGAATTTGAATCCTAGTTTTAAAATGAATAAGTTTTATAAAAATAAAATGTTTTTAACAACTTAAAATTGTTAAAGTATTTTATAAAATGATTTTTAAATCTAAAAATAAAGATTTAAACAGAGTTTTAAATCTAAGTTTAAATCTGGATTCAAGTTTAGTTTGAATCCTAGTTTTGAAATAAAATAAGTTTTTGAATTTAAAATGTTTTAAAACAACTTTGAATGTTAACTATATTTTAAATATAGTTTGAATTTATAAATGAATCTGGTTTAAAATTCTGTTAAATTTCTTTTATAAGACAAATATTTCTTTAACATGTAATACAAAAGGTTTTTGAATTGTTTTAAAACTTTGTTAAAGTTAAAATTGAATTCATTTTAAATCTTAAATTTAAAATGAAATGTACAAGTAAATTTAAAAGTAAATTGTTTTTAAATGTTTTGTTAATGAGAAGTTAATCATTAATAAGATTTATATTTATCTTAAAAGTTAATTAGGATTTAATGATTTATGATTCATTAAATTATTAAGGTAATTAAAATGGATAATTAATTTATTTAATTAATTTATGATTTGGGTTAATTAATTAAAGTAATTAAGGTTTTAAATTTATTAATTAAGGATTAATTATATCGTAATTAAGAGTCATTAGTTGGTTAAATGGAGAATTTTAATTAATGATTCGAAATTGATTAATCAAGTAATTAAAGATTAATTAAGTTATAATTAAGCATTTAATTTAATTAAATAATTAGAGATTAATTAATTGGTTAATAAAGATTAATTAATTTGTAATTATTAATTATTAATCTAAGTTTAATTACTTAAGAAAAGTAATTAAGGAATTGTTAATAGTTAATGAAGATCATTAACTAGGGTTTATTGAATATTTAATTAATGTGATTAATTTTAATAATTAATTATATTAATTAATTAAAGATAATCATTTATGGAATTTTTTTAAGTATAATTACTTAATGGAAGTAATTAAAGGGATTAATTACTCAGTGTAATTAATTAAAAAAAGATTAGTTTAATTTAATTAATTGGTTTAATTAATTTAAATAATCACTTGATGATGGGATTAAGTATAATTACTTAATGAGATTTATAAAGTGTAATTACTTAGTGAAGTAATTAAGATGGGTAATTACTGGATGTAATTAATTGAAGTATGGAAGTAATTTGGGTTAATTACTTGTGGAACTAATTAAAGGGTAATTAATTAATGATAGAGATTTGGGATTAATTACTTGGTGTAATTAATGTATTCTGATATTATGTGAAGAATATAGCAAGGCGCAATGTATCTAAAACCACATGGGTGCACTTGAGGAATGAATGAAAGTTAGCAGCCGAGTCAAATGTATCAAAATGAATAACATATCATCAGTTTGCGTATTCGAGCATAAAGAATCAATCAAGGCCCAAAAGCCCACTTATCCATACGCCGCCAAGTCCAATAATTCTGGAAAATTCAAAATATGTAATCGTCTTATATATAGATGAAACCTGATGTATGAACTATGTGATGATATTCATTGTTTCTTATTCAATATGTTTTTCATTATCATATAATCAATATTATGGTATCAGAGCGATCCCGATCTAGGGTTTCAATTTTTTTTTGAAATTCAGTTCTCCTTTCTTTTAATTTCTCTATCTCGATCCATATCTTATCTCAATAATCATGGCAGAAACTAAAGGCATAGATTAAATATCAATGATGCCAAAGATTACAGATCGGAAATTGAATAGTTCAAACTATCTTGATTGGAGTAAGATAATTAAATTGTATCTTCAAAGCATGGATAAGAATGATCATCTGATTAAGGATCCTCCTCAATCTAATTCTGAAGATAAAGATGACCAGAACTGGCCTAGAGATGATGCTCGTCTATTCTTAGAAATTCGAACTCTGTAGAGACTGAAGTGATTGGATTAGTTAATCATTATGAAACTGTTAAAGAATTGACGGAGTATTTAGAATTCTTGTATTCAGGCAAGGGAAACTTAACTAAGATGTATGATGTATGTCATGCATTCTATAGAGCAGAGAAAAAGGATATGAATCTCATGAATTATTTCATGTCGTTTAAGCAAACATTGAAGAATTTAATCTTCTTCTGCCTATGAGCACTGATATTAAAGTCCAGCAGAGACAAAGAGAATAAATGGCCATTATGAGTTTTCTGGCAGGCCTTCCATCTAAGTATGATAGTGCTAAATCACAGATTCTTGCAAACACTGATATAACCTCTTACATGAAGTGTATAACCGTCTCCTTAGAACTGAAATCACACCATCTACTAACATGAATAATAGTGCTCTTGTTAGCAGTTATAGAAAGAATACACCAAGTAGTCAACCTGATGCCTGGAAGTATAATGCATAACCTAATGCACAACCCTAGAGACCATCAACACAAGCATGGAGAGCACCAAATCCAAACAAAGTTTGCAAGTATTGTAAGAAAATAGATCATTTGATATCTGAATGTAGGAAACTACAATACAAGACTCAGGGAAATAATAATACCAACTCAAAGACTATATTAATGACATCAGAAGAGTTTGATAATTACACAAAATTCCCAAAGTCTATGCATAATACTTCATTAGAATTTACAACAACCTCGGCAGCAACTTCAGTGTCTTCTACTACCAACATAAGCAAAGCTACTCCAAACTGAATAATTGATTCAGGAGCAACAGATCATATGACAAGTAATCAAAATCTATTTACAAATCTGAAGGTAAATAGAACCTCTCACAAGGTCACTTTAGCTGATGGATCACAGTCTTTAGTTGAAGGAATAGGTGAAGTTACACCAAACACTTCTATAACTATGAAATCAGTTTTATACTTACCCTCTCTAACATTCAATTACTCAGAACCTCAATTGCAGTATTACTTTCTTCCCTAATCACACAGGATCTGGTGACAAATCAGATTATTGGTAGAGGAAGTGAGTGTGGTGGATTATATACTCTTGATACTTTTTCTCTCAATCCTACAGCTTGTTTGGGTATAGATCCAGCATTCAAATTACATTGCCAATTAGGTCATCCGTCTCTTTCTCTATTCAAACAATTATGCCCTCAATTTAGCAGCTTATCTTCAATAAATTATAAAGCATGCCAGTATGAAAAACACTAGAGAAGCACTTCTTATCCTAGATTTAATAAACGTGTAAGTAAACCATTCTCTTTAATTCATTCTGACATTTGGGGGCTATCATCAACTATATCGAAACCTGTTTTTAGATATTTTGTAACATTTGTTGATGATTACACTCGTATAACATGGTCGTTTCTTATGAAATGTAGATCTGAATTGTTTTCTATCTTTTGCAAATTCAATACTGAAATCAAAACTCAATTCAACACATCTATACAAAATTTACGTAGTGATAATGCAAAAGAGTATGTGTCTACTGAATTTAACAACTATCTTGCAAAAAATGGTATCCTACATGAAACTTCATGTGTTGGCACTCCTTCACAAAATGGTGTGGCTGAGAGAAAGAATAGACACTTGTTAGAAACTGCTAGGGCTTTATTATTTCAAATGAATGTACCAAAGGTATTTTGGGCTGATGCAGTCTCAACTGCATGTTTTCTTATCAATAGAATGCCGTCAACTGTTCTTAACAATGAAATTCCTTATCAAGTTCTTCAACCAGACAAAAGTCTATTTCCAATCAAACCTAGAGTATTTGGATGCACATGTTTTGTTAGAGATGTTAATCAGCAGTTGAGTAAACTTGATCATAAGTCTTTAAAATGCATCTTTGTTGGCTATTCAAGACTTCAAAAAGGATATAGATGTTTTTGTCCAAGTTTACAAAAGTATATTGTGTCAATTGATGTGACTTTTATGGAGGACATACCCTTTTATCAAGATAAAATACCTCCTACTCAAGAGGACAATGAAGAGTTTTTAGTATATTCTACTATACCTAGTGTAACCCCTCAGGTTGACAACACAGATGATACACATCAGAGTGAAGAAGATCCAAGTCTGAACCTACCTATTGCAATAAGAAAAGGGAAAAGACAGTGTACATATTCTATCTCCTCTTTTGTGTCTTACAGGAAGTTACCACCTTCATCTCATGCTTTTATCTCCAATGTTGACTCTATATCAATACCTAAATTTGTAAAAGAAGCCATAGCCTCACCACAGTGGTGTGAAGCAATGATGGAAGAAATGAAAGCTCTAGAACAAAATAAAACCTGGTACTTAGTTAAGTTACCACCAAAATAAAAAAGTAATAGGATGCAAGTGGGTTTATTCTATCAAAATGAATGCTGATGGAACAGTGGCAAGACTGAAGGCCCGGTTAGTAGCCAAAGGCTATGCTTAAACATATGGGATTGATTACTCTGAAACATTCTCACCTGTGGCTAAGATGACTTCAATTAGACCCTTTATCTCCTTGGCAGCATAATATAAGTGGAAACTTCATCAACTTGATATCAAAAATGCATTCCTGCATGGGGATCTCTCTGAAGAGGTATTCATGAAGCAACCACCTGGGTTTGTTGCTCAGGGGGAGGAAAGTATGGTGTGCCAGCTTAATAAGGCACTGTATGGACTTAAGCAAAGTCCAAGAGCATGGTTTGGCAAGTTTAGCTTGGCTATGGAAAGATTTGGTATTCAAAGAAGTAAAACTGATCATTCAGATTTCCATAGGACATATGACAAAGGTATTATTTTGCTAGTAGTGTATGTAGATGACATTGTTATTACTGGAAGTGACGATAGTGGTATTTGTGCTCTCAAACTCTTTATTCAGACTCAATTTCATACCAAAGACCTCGGGGAACTAAAATATTTCTTAGGTATTGAAATTATGAGAAAGGAGGATGAAATATGTCTTTCCCAAAGAAAATATATACTTGATTTAATTAAGGAAACTGGGAAACTAGCTGCTAAACCATGTAGTACTCCTATGGTGCCTAACCAGAGCTTAGGTGAGGATGGAGAGCTATTCAATAATCCAAAGAGGTATAGACGTCGAGTAGGCAAACTCAATTATCTATGTGTTACTAGACCTGATATAGCTTATTCTGTTAGTGTAATTAGTCAATTTATAGCAAAACCTATGGTTCATCACTGGGCAGCACTAGAACAAATTCTATGCTATCTCAAAGGCACAGCAGGTCATGGTCTGGTATACACTAATCATGGACATATGGAAATTGAAAGCTTTAGTGACGCTGACTGTGCAGGCTCTAAGGCAGACAGAAGATCAACATCTAGTTTCTGTGTATTTGTTGGAGGAAATTTGGTAGCATGGAAAAGCAAGAAACAAACTGTTGTATCTCGTTCAAGTGTAGAATCGGAATATAGGGCAATGGCAAATGCATTGTGTGAAATTATGTGGATAAGCAATGTTATGGTGTGATAATCAATCTGCGGTTCATATTACATCAAATCCTGTGTTTCATGAGAGAACTAAGCGTATTGAGGTAGACTGTCATTTTATTAGAGAAAAAATACAACAAGGAATACTTGAGACTCAATTTATTAGAACTGGAGAGCAAATTGCAGACATATTTACAAAAGCACTGAATGGATCTCATATTGAATATCTTTGCAGCAAGTTGAGAATGAAAAATTTATACTCTCCAACTTGAGGGGGAGTGTAGTTTGATATTATGTGAAGAATATAGCAAGGCACAATGTATCTAAAATCACATGGGTGCACATTGAGGAATGAATGAAAGTTAGCAGCCGAGTCAAATGTATCAAAATGAATAGCATAGCATCAGTTTGGGTATTCAAGCTTAAAGAACCAATCAAGGCCCAAAAGCCCACTTATCCATATGCCGCCAAGTCCAATAATTCTGAAAAATTCAAAATATGTAATCGTCTTGTATAAAGATGAAACCTGATGTATGAACTATGTAATGATATTCATTGTTTCTTATTCAATATGTTTTTCATTATCATATAATCAGTAATGAACTATGTAATTAAAGGGTAATTAATTAATGATGGAGATTTAGGATTAATTACTTGGTGTAATTAATATGAAGGATAATTACTTAGTGAAAGTAATTAATAATCAGTTACTTAGTGTAATTAATTTAAGAATTGATTAATACTATTATTTGAAGATAATTAAGTGATGTAATTAATTAAGGGTAATTAATTACTAGATGAGATTAATCAAGGGTGATTAATAAATTTAATTAATTAAAGATTAGTTATTAAATGTATTTAATTAAGGAGTAATTAATTTATTTAATGAAGTAATTAGGGGTAGTTAATTACTGAATGTGATTAATCAAAGTTGATTAATGAATAATTAATTAAAAGTTAATTATTAAATATGATTAATAATTAATTAAAGAAGTAATTAAGGATCATTAATTAATGTAATTAATGATGTAATTAAGGGTTGATTAATTAAGGAATAATTAATCAATCAAGTAATTAATTAATGTAATTAATTAAGGATTAATGTAGTTGATTATAATTAATTAATAAAGTAATTAAAAGTTAATTACTGAAAATGGGTCAAGAACAATTAATTTGTATAATTAATTAAAGGCTAATTACTCAAAGTAATTAGAAAATGATTAATCAAGGGTGATTAATTAAGATGAATACTTAGAGAATGATTAAATAATTGAATTGTGATTAATTAATGATAAAGTAAGCAGGATTTGTATAATGGAGATTATTAATTTAATTTACTTTAAATTAATTAGAGACAGAAGTAATTAATTTAATTTAAATTAATTATAGATGGTGTGATTACTAGATCATTGTTTATATATGAATGGATGATATTGATTGCCTTGAATGGTTTGAGATCTCAAATATGAGATAAGTGATGCTGTGTGATATGGATGTTTTGGTTGAAGTGTGATGCTAACATGAATTATATATTTGGGATGATAATGTGAAATTATCTATTTGTGATGATAGTGTGGATTATCTATTTGTGATGACGATATGAATTATCTATCTATTATGATATTGTGAATTATCTATCTGTGTGTATATAGATAATAGAATTGAATTGTTTTAACTTTAAAACAACTTGGACCTAAAAGATGGCGTATTTGACTCGACGAGACCGGGATCAGGTTTCCAGATTTGGATATCTGAAAACCACATCGATCCAAATTAACGATATGTCCTGAATCTAGAGTGAAGATGAAGATTTAGAGTGCAAGGGTTATCGTCGTCAACCCTGAGGGTGATTCCAAAATGAGTGTAACGAGATAATGCCTTCGGTTTCGTTCGAACGCGGAACGAACTTATATGGATTGAATGCTTTCAAAACATGGTCAGGTGGACGATGAGCATTCTAGGAGATGTGTTCTCTAAAGGTAATCGTAGCCTCAAGCTTCTCAACCGGGAGTGGCTAAAACAGAGGAGGTGCAGCAAGGCTAAGTGGGTCATGCATAAGTATTAAGAGATTTACCCATGTCTAGAAGTCCCTTTATATTCGGCTGTGTGGGGCAGTTGATTGCAACAACTGCCGAGGTTGTCTTGTTCGAGGCTGTCCAGTAAGGGATGGTTTCGGTCTTATGTTGCAGGAGATTTAGGGTGGATCCTCGGTACGGTGATGTAGGCCACGTACCGTGACGGGCAGTACCCTAGTAGCCCTGCCATTGTATGGAATCCAAACTCCAATAAGTGCCGTACGTTTTATTTGTGCCCAACTATGTTGGAACATGAGATGTAAGCATTCCAGCTATTTCTGTATTTTATTTGAAAACCCTAGACACTACTATAATATCGTCATATTTCCTACCAAATGTTTTGGTTAGCGTAAGGTAAAAACTTACCCATGTTTATTTGTGGGGAGTCTAACGTGATACCTTTTATTTTCAAAGGATTTTCAAAAGTTAAGCAACCTAAACCTATTACTCACACCAGACCCATGTCTGACCCGGAGTTTATCTTTTATTTTCTTAAACTCTTGGGTACTCAAATTTTTACGAGTAGCCAAGGGATTCAGGTTAGCTTTGACGAATTGTGGAGGAGCAATGGAGCAGGAGGCTTCAGCATTGTAGATATATATAGTGTTCCGCTGTGTTGGTATCTCTGTAATTGTATTGAGTTGTATAACTAGACAGGTGTTTATAAGTGTCTAGCATGTGTTGTATAAGTTGTGTAACTCTGATAGATATTGTATACTATTTACTATCTTATGTAATTAATATAATTTATTCGTTCCGCTGTTGAGATGCTGATGTTGTTTCTTTTCTTTCTTCTCTATCTTTCTCTTTTTTATCCCTTTCTTTCTTAAAGATGGTACGTCTTTCTATGGAGAGAAAGTCGGGTCGTCACATTAGGTGATTATTTCTTATTACTAATTAGTGTTTGAAAATTAATGGACAAGCTATATCCTTCTTTTGGTTGCTTCCGCGCTTTAGTTTTCTGCTACAGTTTTGAAGTTAGTGCAAATTAATTAAAATTTCACACAACATTTTAAAACTTCCTTTTGTTTTTCTTAAACATTTTCCTCAACCTTTTGAATTGAATTTAAGATTGGATATGTTCCTTATATATAAAAAGATTTTTAAACAATACACTGACTAGATTATTTAAACATCAATTAGATCTTCATTGTTGCAGTTACACTTCTCTGCTTTTCCATCCATTCACAAAAACCTTTCTTCCCACCATTTTCATTATTCATAGAATCCAATTCTAGTCACTCTAGATAAAAGATTAAATTCACATATAAATTTTTAGTATAGGATCTTCAAGTGCCAAAATAATTCACTTCTTAAGAAATTTCATGTTCAATTTTATATTGATGGAGAGGAGGATCCAGAAGCACAAGAGCTGGCCTATGCTATTAATTTTCTCCACGTAAGTGATTTTGTGACATATTCGCCAAATTATTTGAACCACTGGTAGATTAGTTAAAATCTTTATTTTTTTATAGTAATTTGGGATTCAGAAGAGGGAATTGGAAATGGATTTACCAAATATCAACATTATCGAAAACAAATTGTGCAGTGTACATAAGAAAAAGAAAGATAGAGGTATATATTAATCGAACCCCTAATATAGAATGTGAATTTTTTACCTTTCTCGGGCTTTAATGGGTACAAAATGTTTCATATATATTATAATGTACAATTTATGCTTAAATTTATTGCTCATATTATATTACATGTTTTTGTAGCAGTCCAATGATAAAACTTAAGAAGCTATTGTTGTTGTTCGTTAAGAGGGTTTGTAGGTTCATATTTACATAAAATTAAATTCTGTTATGTATGTATTATATGAATAGATGAAATATTATTTCCACTATTTGTCTATATATTCTGTAGGTCATGAAGGAGAGCGTAGAAAACTAGCTTACCACCTAACTTGGTATTGATATTATGTTTCAAGCTTTGAATTAGTCCTTTTGATTCAGAAAATGCATGATATTTTCTTCGACATGTTTAATCGTCAAGATCATGAATTTTACTTATATACTCACTTTGCAAACATCAAAGCGGATAATTATCAGATTAAGAAGGATATTGATATGCTATAATTATCTTTTAAATATATTTGCACAAACTGATTATTCAGTTATGATCCTTATTCTTTATCCCATGCTTTACCAGAAAATGTCCACCTGTATATTATTTTCCCATGACAATTTATCTCTTCAAATTATTCAATATCAAATCCAATTTGTATAGGAAGTTGCTGGAGAGCCCGAATAGAAGCAGTATGAAAAGTAAGAAATGAAGTATGAAGAGATATAAAGGAGTAGTTATTGATAATATACTTAATACAGTATATTATGATAATATGGGTAACGGGTGTGTTATGGCCCAATAGCCCAAATGCACTGTATCATATACTTCGGTTTGTATCATAGACTGTATGTATCATAAATAGCAAAAACATTCAAACAATCAATATAATATCTTCTTTCTTTCAATAACAGTAGACTTGAATCATCTATGAATTCTTTCTTGGTATTAGAGCGATACAAAGCTTAACAACATTCAATCTTCATCAGAAAAAGGTTGGAAAAAAACTTATCATCCATCAGAGAAACTTAATCACTTAGAGATCAGTTTACCCATCAAACACAAATCATCATTTGAGTAGTAGAGAATTTGTCTCAAGAAACTACTCCACGCCAAGAAAATCATTGGCTGCAACAAGTCTCTGATTCAAAGCAAATTCAAATGTAAAAATCAGAAAACAATCAAAAATCAAGAAATTTAGCAAATCAGGAAAGGAGTAAGTGTCTACCAGAAGCCTATCAATGTCATTTCATCATTTAGACTTGGTTGCAACATACCTGGTCACTGTAGAAAATAATTTCTTGCTTTTAATAGTGAATTTTGATTTTCAATTATATTCTTGATTCAAGAAGTGTCATCATGGCTAAAGGTAGCTCAACAACTTCTAACAGTGCATCAAATCCATCCCAACAAACTTCTACAATAGTAGAAAATCTCATTAAAACCATTATCAGTCCCCAAACACAGCTTATCATGACACGGTTGGAAGAAGACCATTATCTTCTTTAGAAAGTTCAAGTTGAAACTGCAGCCAAAGGATATGGCCTTGAAAGATCCATTCTTGGTACAGTTTCCATTCCGCCCAAGTTTTCTACTGATCAAGAAAACAAAATCGTGGGTAATGAAGAATTTATAAAGTATCAAATACAAGATAGCTTGACAAGTTCTTGGTTGTTGTGATCAATAAGTGTAAAACTATTTCCACAAGTAATTGGTTGCAAGACTGCAAATAAAATTTGGACAACAGTTGAGAGGATATTCAATAAAAAAATCTACAGCTAAGGTCATGTATTACAAAAGGCAACTAAAAAATGTAAGAAAAGACAATTAGCCAAGGAGAGAATATCTAGCAAAGGTCAAGACTACATGTGATTTACTTGAAGCAGCATGCCATAAAGTCTCAAACACTGCAACATAAATGGCCTTCTGCAACACAAAAAAAATGTTGGCTCAGGCCCGAAAAATGTTGCCATAGGTCTATGGCAACACTTTTAGGGTGATGCAATTTTTGCCATTGCCTTAGACCTCAAAGGCAACATTTTGACTATCTAAGGCAACACAAGTAATATTGTTGCAATAGAACCCTATTTGGGTCTATGGAAACATCCATAGGTATCTGTAGCAACATTCCAAAAATGTTGCTATAGATATTAACTTTCTGAAGTTGTGGGGCCCACATCTTGTGGGGCCCACAATGTGGGGGCACACGACCCAACTGGGTCCATCCCTATGGCAACACCTTGAATGACTATTGCAATATTATTTTAAGCAACATTTATAACCCGGTGGCAACACTATTATGAAGCTACTGCAACACTATTATGAAGCTACTACAAAACTATTCTGAAGCTACTGCAACACTATACTGAAGAGACACTAAGAGCACATAAAACAGTACAATATCAAATAGAACGCTTGCATAATAAAAAGTACAATATTACATAAAACACTTGCATAATACACAGCATAATACACAGTACAGATAACAATTCATACAGCAGTACACATCACAATTCATGTCAGTTACCCCAAAATATCCAGTTACCCCAAAATACTACAAAGCTACCCCAAAATATCCGGTACACATAACAATTCATAAATGAGACTTAAGAGCTAGTGCCTCTAGTCAGATTATCAGTCTCACTGGACATGATTGTGGAAGTTAGATCCTCTACATTGATGTTCATCTCCAGGTTGGCATCACCTAATTTCTTAAGCATCCTAGCCAAATTCTCTTGTACCTTCTGATTTACCTTGGATTCTAGCTGTGCTTCCATTTCTTCGACAAACCTTTCCCTCAAGTCATGTACATAAGCATTTGTTAGAGCCTCGGTTGATTGTTTTGCACACTTTGCACGCCTCCCTATAAGCAAAGGACGAACTTGTGATTTTCCATTCGAAATTACTGTTTCAACAGTATTTCCTCCTTCTCCGCCGGCCATTGCCTTTTGAACTAAGTCCTACAAAATAAAGCCACATCAAAATTACCCTACAGTAAATGCAGAGAATGCAGCAAATGCTTACATATGGATTGTGTACAGCAAATGCAGAGAAAGCCACATTTTGGAAAACAATTTGTTTATGTGCATGTAATTAGAAAACAATTTGTAACATATATACTAGTAAAAACTGGAAAACAATTCCGTCGACAGCCAGCTACGACTTCGTCATCTGGATTCTGAGGCTTCAAACGGCCATTCATTTTATTTATGCACATGTGTGTATTACTATAGACATATATTTTTATATAAACCAAGTCAGTAATCCCTTTAACCAAATTCATTTCTTCATTTCCAGTTTTTGTGTCATTTCTAGCCAAACGCAAAAGCAAGTCCTCTTCATTCGACTAGAAAAGGAAAAAAAATGGCCGAGGGATCAAAATTCTTAATCTCACAAAATACTCAATTACAATTTCCAAAGAAAACATCTATGCCATTAGCACGTTTGCGAAACTCAGGTTCAACAAGTGTTTCAAGGACAGTTTCAAGGACATGAGCATACATGTACATGAGCAAGACATGAACAATGTGCAGCATTTGCAAAATAGAACAAAATTATTATAAAACGGAATTATTACTTACAAGTTTGTAATTCATTACTTGAGGATTAGACACGTACTCACGTCCATCTGTTCTCTTAAGACTTCTAAGAAAAAGTGCTGCATCGGATGGTGTCTCCTGATACAAGTTCAATAGATAGTTTAGCATACACTCTCTTCAATCAAAAATGTGAAGTATCACATACCATCTTATGACGAAGGGGCGAACGACTTTGGACCAGCGGTGTGTGTGTCTTGATATGACTTACGACTATCAGAATTTTTCAGGGCTTTTTGCTAAAAAATACACAAAAAACAAAGTACTCGTTTATCTCACAAAAAAAAGTACTCGTTTATCTTGCGAAATAAATAATATGTACGTATACCTGAATCTCATCATCTTCCAAATACCTCAAGAGCACTTTAAAATCCACCACTGGGATGTTGTCCGGCTTGTTATCTAGCCTCTCCTCATCAGTCTTATAAGCTTTATAATGAGCTGTTTTTATGCGACTCTTGTACCCCCTCCAACAGTCACGAATAGACTTCAACACCTAGTTTTCGCATTCATCCGGAATAATATACCGTTGCTTAAATATAAATCAAAGATAAAAAAGAATAAATAAATCAAAATTCAGCTACATTATAGTTAATAGATCAATATTACTTGTTAAAGTAAAATTCAGCAACATTATAGTTAATAATAGATTACCTTAACATAATCCCATAGAGATTTCTTCAACTTTTCAGGAACATCCGACCAAGATTTATACGTAAGTGGCACAGACCTTTTCAAGCACTTCTTCAATTGCAAGCACTTCTTCAATTGCAAGCACTTCTAGCTCTTTCGAAATGTCCTCTTTTTTCCCAACCTCATCCTTCAGCCATTTCCAGAATTCTTCAGTATGTGCTCTCTCTCTTTCATATCTTCTCGATATTGCATGACCATCAATTAAAGCTCGATGTTCCCTATAATAATTATGATGGTATTAATATCAATAAAGAAATATTCTAATTCTTTAGTACTTTCTAGAACAAAAGTAGAACATAAAAACTTACTCTTTTAAATTATCTATTTCCTCGTTACCACAATTGAATAGAATGTACCGATGACATGCCATCCACTCAGATTCTTTTAGATGAATAGCTTTTTCGTCTTTATTTCTTCTTGTACCAATAGCATATTCCATATTTTGTGGACAACTTTCAAATTTAGGTACTGCATCACCACCGCTTAAGAATCTTGAGCAGAATGTCAAGCATTCTTCTGCCAAGTAACCTTCGGCGATGGAACCCTCCGGTTTAGATCTGTTGCGCACATAAGATTTGAGTTTAGCTAGATAACGCTCAATCGGAAACATACATCAAACGTGCAAAGGTCCACCATATTCAACTTCCTTGCACAAGTGAACCGTCAAGGAACCATTATGTCAAAGAAAACCGGTGGAAATATCATCTCAAATTGGCAAATAATTTCGATAATTTCTTGTTGTTGCCTCTTCACATCTTCCAAATCAATTACTTTGCCCCAAAGACCTCTTAAGAATGCACCAAATCTTATCAGAGGCAATGCAACCTCAGGCTTCAGTGTTTTTTTCACAGCAAATTGCAACAAGTAGTGAAGTAGAAAATGAGCATCATGGGTCTTGTACCCTGAGATTTTCCTTTCCTTCGTGTGAACATACCGACTGATATTGGCTGCACAACCGTATGGCAATTTAACATTCTCCAGTACTGAGCAAAATATATCTTTTTCTTTATTCATCATGTCAAATATGGCAGCCCTAATCTCAAAGTGTTCGCCGTCATTTGATAAAACGGGATGCAGGACCTTCCTGATGCCCATTTCCTGTAAATCAAAATGAGCATTCAAATGGTCTTTTGACTTGCCACTAATATTTAGCAAAGTACCGAGTATGTTGTCGCATATGTTTTTCTCTATATGCATAACATCAAGGTTATGTCGCAATAAATTGTGGCTCCAATACAGTAAATTGAAAAATATTGACTTCTTTTTGAAAGGGGAATCCTTTTTCTTCCCAAAATTATTTTCAAAGTCACGCAACAGTTCTTCAATGTCTGTTCCTGATAAATTTCCCGGAATCTGTCCTATTTCAACTTCACCATTGAACCTCCTCTTATCAAACCTCCACTTGTGTTTCGGATCCAGAAATTTCCTATGATTCATGTAGCACATTTTTTTACTATGTTTCAAGTACATTGAAGAAGTCTCATAATGGCATACAGGACAACCCAATTTACCCTTTGTGCTCCAACCGGATAACATTGCATACCCCAGAAAATCGCTAATGGTCCACAATACACTTGCACGTAACATGAATTTTTGATCAGTAAAGGCATCATAAGTTTCTATGCCTAGATCCCATAATTCTTTCAACTCTTCAATTAGAGGCTGCATATATACATCAATTTTATTCTTTGTAGACTCTGGATCAGAGATGAGTGTTGAAAGAATTAGATTTTCGGGCTTCATGCACAACCAAGGTGGAAGGTTGTAGTTAACTAATACAATTAGCCATGTACTGTAAGTTGTACTCATTGTACGAAAAGGATTGAATCCATCAGAGGCTACACCCAATCTGGTATTTCTATTTTCTGATGAAAAATCAGGATACATAGCATCCAACGCCTTCCAAGTTTCGCTATCAGCTGGATGACTAAGTTTTCCGTCTTTTTTTCGGCCCACAGAATGCCATCTCATAAGTTGTGAATACTCCTTGCATATAAACAGCCTTTGCAGCCTTGGTTTTAGCGGAAAGTAACGCATTACTTTTGCCGGGACTTTGTGAATCAACTTCTCTGGATCATTGTCATGGGTGCCTTTCTTTTCCTCTTCCCACCTCGAAATACCACAAGAGTTACAGACATCTTTATCTTCATTTTCAGCCCAATAGAGCATGCAATCGTTTGGACATGCGTGTATTTTTTTTGTAATCAAGACCTAAATCTTTAATGATTTTCTTCACGGCTCTAAAAGATAAAGGTATGTGGGCCTGTGGAAAATCCTCTCTCATCAACTCCAGTATATCCCCAACTGCAGAATCTGTAATTCCATGTACACATTTTAAAGAATAAAGCCTGATGATAAAACTTAATCTCGAAAATTTTGAACAGCCAGGATATAATGGCTGCTTTCCATCTTCGACAAGGCGATAAAATCTTTTAGCATCGGCATTTGGTGCAACAGAATTCTCATCTTCACAGTTCTGCATATTTCCACGAGTACGGTGCAACATTTCACCTAGATTATCTCCAAAATCACCAGCATCACAGTCTATATCTTCATCACTCCTTCCAAAATTTGGGTGAGAAACCTCACAAATCCATTTCACATACAATAGAGATGGACCATTGCAGATGAGATGATCATAAATTATATCTGGACGACGCCACTTGCTATTTTTACAATTCTTGCATGGGCACGTCATTTCATCGCCTACGGCCAATTTAGAAAAACCATTTTGTATAAAGGCTCTTATCCCGCTAATATATCCTTTACTAAACTTTGGAAGTTCTATCCAAATGTTTTCGTTGTCCATCACTACAATTATGAATATGAGTATTTTAACATAAAAAGATAAAATTTGTATGTGTGTCCAACAAGAGGAAACCTAGACAAGTCGAATTGTTAATTCAGACCGAATTAAGAATTTATAAGTAGTTTAAATCGAAACCCTAAAGTGATGGGAGAGAGTGTTATACCTCAAAATCGAAATTGAAGCCCTAAAGTGATGTGAACAATGCTTGAACCCCCAAATCGAAGCGAAATCGCTGAACAAAGCTTGAACCCCCAAATTGAAGCCCTAATCAAACCGAAATCGTTGAACCCCAAATTAAGAATGTTCGCTTGAACCTTTGTAAGAAGACATAGAAGAATGAAAATAAAAGTTTATTTGCGGGGACTTTTTTTCTTCACAGCTCTAAAAGATCAAGGAGTGGTGTTCGGACTGATGAGGTGTCACATTCTCCAACGTAGGATTTGCCTTGGTAGATTGGCGCGGATCAGTGCGAAAGATATGCAAAGGTCTGCTATAGCAACAAAATAAAAAAATGTTGCATCAGTTACACTTGTTTAGCTCGAGCAACACATTTTTATGGCTAAGGCAACATCAAAAATTCAACATTGCAGTAGGACCAAAATTGTATAGCTATCGCAACATTTTACCTGACAATACTTTGCAAAAATGTTGCAAAAGGTCATCTATGGCGTAGTGAATACTGAGCAAGTACTAACAATCTTGAGTGGTTTAAGTGATGAATACGAAGCTGTTGTAATAGTGATATCATCAAAAGAAACTTTACCATCCACAGAATATGTTGACTCTATTCTCCTACATGAAGGAAGAATTGATTTCAAGATACCCCTTGATTTTGACATGTCAATCAATTTTGCAGCAAGCAATAAAACCAAAAATTAAAACTAATATGGTAGTACAAATCAACAATACCAGAGCAGGAATCAATCAGTCAGGGAAAGAGGTAGAGGGAGATGGAGTAGTGGCAATAAACCGAAATGTCAAATACGTGAGAGAGTGGGTCGCGCTGCTCCAAAGTGCTATTTCAGGTTTAATGCAAGTACGTACCAGGACAAGGTTCAAATAATCAAAGAAATGGTACCTATAGTGTAGACTTTGCAACAAGAATCAGAACCTGCTAAAATCACTAAGCCTGAACAGATTGAAGATGAAGCATGGTATCTAGATTCAGGAGCAACCAATCACTTGATAAGCAATCTTGACAACTTAAATCTGGGAAGCAAAGAATACAGAGGTAAATAGTCCATTGTCATGGGAAATGGCAAGTCTATTGAGATCACACACAATGGTAATTTCTATATCAAAACTGAAAGACAACTATATCTTGATAATTTATTGAGAGTACCAAGGATAAAGAAAAATCTTATGAGTGTTTCTTAATTTGCACATAACAATAATGTTTGCTTTGAATTTTATTCAAAGTATTGATTAGTTAAATACATACTAACTAAAGAAATACTTTTACAGGGTGATGCGGTGAATGAGCTTTATAAGCTTACTTTGATTAATTGCAGAAATCCTATAAAGAAAGTAAAGAGTTGTAAAAATACTAAAATATCATCAACTGAAAGTGACAAAAATATCTTTGATCTATGGCATTACAAGTTAGATCATTTAAATGCAAGTGTTATGAAACAGGTTTTTATAGAAAATAAAATTTCTTTTGATAATCTTACATTACCATATGTTTGCACTCATTGTCAAATGGGCAAAAGCCATAAACTAGCATTTGCGAATTCTTCAACTGTGTACAAGATGCCTTTAGAATTGCTTGCAACTAATCTCTGGGGTCCAACACCCATTAGTTCAGACTATGGCTATAAATACTATATATCATTTGTTGATGCACACACTAGACACATATGGATATATTTCCTAAAAACGAAGACAGAAGCCTATAATTCTATTATATAGATTTTATAACACAAGCTGAAAGGCAAACAAATCACAAAGTTAAAATCATTCAAAGTGATGGTGGTGCCGAATACAAATCACTTCGTAAGTTTTCTTAGACAAGTGTATAATTCATAGAACAACATGCCCATATACATCTAAGAAAAATGGTCTAGTTGAAAGAAAACATAGACATATAGTTGAAACTGGTCTCACTTTACTAATTGCACAAGCATCACTACCCTAAAATTTTAGCCAGAATCTTTCAGTATTGTAGTATATTTAATCAGTAGATTACCAACAAAAGTACTAAAAGGAATAAGTCCAATTGAAAAACTCTTTGGAGCAAAACCTGGCTATCAAATAAAACATTTGGATGTCTATATTTTCCCTATTTAAGACCATATAACAATCACAGACTAGATTTTAGATCACTACCATGTGCTTTTCTAGGTTATGCAACCAAATAGAAAGGGTACAAGTGTCTTGATAACACCGGGAAAATAATTATAAGTAGACATGTGATTTTTAATGAAAAAGCATTTCCATTTGCCTACACAAATGTTAAAACAACATAGTACAATCCAAGAGTTTCCTTACCTACTACACCTGTGTACTCAAGCATATGGAATCAATCAGAGATTGAAGAATATAGGAGCCTTTGAACCGCAACACACAGTGTTATCTGAACTAGGTCATGGTACAAGAGAGCAACGTGATATACATACTCAGTCACCTACAAGATCAAATGATCAAAATCAAAACATTAGCGAAGACAGTCAACAAGGTCAATCGTTGGAAAACACTGATTAGGGCAGCAATTCAACATCATCACATACTGAATTGCAAGTTATAACAGGTCGTCATATGATAACTAGATCACAGAATGGAATATTTAAGCCAAAAATCGATAATGCAATATCAGGCATGGATGAGCCTTAAACATTTGAGCAAGCTCTTAAAGATCAATACTGGAAAGCAACAATGGATGAAGAATACCAGGCACGTATGAAAAATAAAACATGGAATCTAGTATATCCACTAGCGAAAAAGAATATAATAGCGTGCGAATGGATATACAAATTGAAGAAAAATCTAGATGGAACAGTGTCAAGATATAAAGCAAGACTTGTTGCAAAGGGATATACCCTGCAATATGGATTTGACTTCAGCGAAACATTTTCACCAATGGTGAAGCCAACAACTATTAGGATTGTTCTCAAAATTGCACTAAACAAAAATTGGAATATAAGACAGTTAATGTTAATAATGCTTTTTTGAATGGTATATTGTAGGAAGAAATTTATATGGAGCAGCCATAGGGATACAAGCAAGATATACATTATGCGTGCAAGCTAAATAAAGCTATATATGGATTGAAACAGGAACCAAGAGCATGGTTGGATAGACTAAAAGCCACTTTGATTAATTGTAACGACCCGCTATTTCAAACCATTCGCATACGCACATGTCAGACTTGAATTACTCAAAATATCAGATTGTTAATTTATATTTGGCAAAAACTCAGCATATACAGTAAATAAATCAATCACAGAATCACAGACACATAGTAATAAAAATAAGCAGTGGAATAGGTAGATAGTAGTTCATGAAGCTACAATATAAACATCAGAGTTAAAACAAAATACAATAGAATATCTCAAATACAATGTTGTCTCGAACACAAACAGATGATAAGTCAGAACAAAACAACTGGCTAGTTTAAAGCTGAATAGATATAGATGGATCTCTAAGTGAAGCTCCAACTCCAAAGGTGAGTCTCAAATGCTGTGACACTTAGTCTGACCCGAGCGTAAAGCAAAGCACAAAACACTCGAGTCAGGATTGACGTTCTTATATTAATAAATTCTACTCAAGTGAAATGTCAGCTGAAATAGAAGTAACTTAAAGGATGTTTAGGATTTCCATCCTCTAAGGATCCATGGAACTATCTACTATGTAGTAATATATGCTATTATAATAATGTCTATAGTAAAGTAAAATATTAAAATAGCGTTAAGGCATTACCCATATCCCCCTTAACACGTTTTATGTAATGTCGTAGTCTATACAGATATCGTAAACTCCACTCGCGAGTGGGCTATCAAGGAGCACTCTATAGGTACGACACAAAACAAACTCGTAGAAGGCGCAATAGGGCATGTGACAAGGCACTCGAGGCAATGCCAGGGTAAATATACCATTTGCACTCCTGGACTGGTGGTAACGCATAGCAACTACTACCTCCCACCTCATGACACACTCCCAAATCAAAGGTGCACCCAATCAAATCACAAAAGCAATAGAATAATATCGATTAAATGTGTCCGATAGAGGGAATGACCCCACATGGCCCAATATAGCTCCTATTTTAGCTACATTAAGCTGACGTACGAGAGTCAGGGCTACGTAAATACCATATAGAATCATCACCAAACCATCCTACTCAATTCTAGAATCTCCGCCACGTACACAGTTGTTAAAGTGGTTTTCGGTATTGGCACAGAGTATGACAATGTCTGATCCCGGTCTCTTTAACAACCAAACGCTTATTTCACACCGTGGTCATTCCATTTCAAAAAGTTTATACTTCATATTAAAATAGCATAATCATTTCAAAACCATACCAATTCGATATCATGATTCACTTTAAATGATATTCATTTCCAAATCGTAACACTTTTAAAATTATAACACTTTTGAAACCATAACACTTTTGAAATCATAACACTTTGAAAATCATAACACTTAGGACTTAAACAGTTTAGATATTGAAATAGTATATATATTAAAATAGTTATAAATTAAAATAATATGTATATTAAATAGTAATAAATTAAAATAATATATATATTAAAATAGTTTAAATATTAAAATACTTTATATAATAAAGAAGTTTACTCCAATTTCACAAATCGATTCAAATCAACTTAAAATCCAGAATTCAATTTGATTAATCCCAGTTCAACAATTTTAATTAATGAGTTTAACAATTCAAATTCTCAATAAACCATTTCAATTTATAACGATTTCAAATCCAAGTTGAACTATCACTTCAATTCCAATAAAATTCAAGTTTAAATATTCAAGCTTTTACAATATAACTTCCATTTACATTTCAACAATTAACTTTTAATTTTATTCAAATTGGAAAGTATTCCTTTAACCATTTAAATAACAATTTACTTAAACCCCAATTTATATATTTAAATCAATATTAAATATTCAATCTCAATTTTATTTAAAATTGAGAATATTCATTTTAATCACTTTTGTCAAATCAAGTTATAAATCATATTTTCAAAATCTCAAAATCAATAATTTCAAATAAATTCTTATTTAAATGCAATTTATTAACCAATTTAAATTCCAAGTCAACATTGCTTTATCTTCCCAAACTTTATTATTAAAATTATAAAACTATTTTAAAATACTAATAAAAATTTAAACAAATACTTAAACATGTTATAAACCAAGAAAATAAAATTATAATTTAAAAATCTAAAATTTATACATATTTTATTTTAAAAATCAATATTTAATAAAACCTATATATTTCCTTTTAAAACTTTGAAAATCGTTTTTCAAAATATAAACCTACGGTG
The DNA here is from genome assembly GCA_030765085.1 of Allium cepa. NCBI lineage: Eukaryota > Viridiplantae > Streptophyta > Magnoliopsida > Asparagales > Amaryllidaceae > Allium > Allium cepa. The sequence continues at coordinate 456,629,078 of CM060944.1, forward strand.
TCTGTATGTAATTTTCTATCCAGTGGTCAAGTGATAAAGATGTTTATCATTTCAATCCGCAATTTAAATATTTACTGGTATATATCATTTCAACTCACAATCCTAAATTCAATTCAATGAAAATCGCTTGGGTTTATCATTTCAACCCACAACGATTTTCTCCTATTCTACAAGATCGTTTGGGTATGTATCATTTCAACCCATATGGAATTCTATACTAACAGGGAACTTGCAGAGTAAGAGAAAATATGATAAAATATAACATATCGATAACAGACATATATCATCAGTGATAAATAAAATAAATATATACTACATGATAAGGTGTCATATATTACAGGTGAACAATCACAGATAATAGCATAACATATATAGCAATTATATGAATAACAGTTAAATCAAACAGCATATTTCAATTATCGTTTCAAGTGAAGTCAAATTTAATGAATATAAGAATGTTGATCGTGAGTGGTTGCCCACCTTTCGAGGCTAGAGGAATTCCATAATGAAATGGGCTACGAATCCAAGCACAATTTTCAAAGTAAAGCATGATGGACATGAAATCAACTATTAAAGCAAAGCTGAGCTGGTGATTATGAATCGATGAAAATTAATAAAAGTCAACTGATAATAATTGAAACAAAATATATATACTATATGACATTTTCTTCTAAAAATCAATATTAAATTTTAAAACTCACAAAAACGTTATATGTATTTTCAAATCAATATTTAATTTATATAAAATAATGTATTTTCTCAAATCATTACATCATAAATGCATATTAGACTTTGAAAACAAGACACTCCTATTATCTTTGTAAATCAAAACACATAAATAAAACACTTAAAAATCATAAACTCCTAAACCACATTTATTTCCATTCAAATTCTCAACTGTATATATATTCAAAATACATCCTGACCCCTATTCCTTTAAAAATCAGAGAGAGCTACTGATGCAACTTAATATATATATATATATATATATATATATATAAACTAACAGGAAAAATAAGCTCATATATTGTAAATAAACATTTAAACACATAGTTTTTTAAATGTTTAGAATTTAACAGATTTCCTAATCTATACAGTACAACACTAAGAATTTAACAGATTTCCAAATCTACTTAAAAATTCCACAAATCTAACAACAGTCAACAAATTTTTAAATATATAAGTTTGATTTTAGAATGAAACTTAAACTTCATATATACTTAAGAACACATCATATATATACCTATACTTCATATAAACAATATTGTCGTACTTGCAAACAAAAGTAGCATGTTATAACTTTAATACCAATATATTATATAATTTATATAATTATGTATATTACTAACTGACCTATATACACACATACAAACATATATATATAAGATGAAATATTGTAAACTTAAATAAACTAACCTAAATATATAAAATGATATATATTATACCTAAAAAACAGAAACCAAAGTCTAGGCTTGCTGCAAGCTGGAGCCATCAGGGTGGAGGAGCATTGGGCTGCGTGAGCTTAGGGGATGGGTTGGTGGGGGTCGGAGCTGCTAAGCAACGGCAGAGAGGGTGGAAGGCCATGAGGAATAGGGCGGATGAAGGCCCGTACGTCGGTGACGTCGGTTGCACTAGGATGAGGTGGTTACGGGTGAGGAAAAGAGGGGGTCGGCACTGACTGGAAGTGCGGAGGGGAGATGAGGCGTTTGTGGCTGCTTGCAATGATGGGTTCTCTGGCGACGACTAGGCTAGTGGGAAGGGAAGATGGACCGGCTGTGAGGAGGATGAAGGCCGTTCGAGAATTATATATGAATGCTTTAGGAAACTCAGTGGAATGAACATGCAGGTTGGGTTTTCAAGAAGAAGTAAAAATAATGCAAACCATATTTAAATTATATTATATATTTCCTTTTATAGGAGAAAGAACAGACCCAAAGAGGAAAAGGAAAGGAAAATGATCAACCCAAAGGTAAAATGAAATGCCCAATATATAGATTGAAAAGGTGAATAAAAAAAAGGTCGGACCTGAATTCAAGGAATAGTAAAAGCACATGGCTGTTTATATTCAACATGTAGGTAAATAAAAGGGCATGGACAACCAAAAGTTTAAATTTGAATACAGGTACGACTAACTGTTTCGTAGATTTCACCGCGTACCGGTCGTCGAAATGCACAAATGAATATACCATGCAGATCAGCACGATGAATAAAATAGAATGGTACACAAATATCGGTGATATGATCATACTATCAAAAGTCGATATTATCTACCAAAAATACTGTTAAAACAACGAAAATAAGATAAACAGAGCTAGAGTAGTCCAAATTTGATGAAATGAAATATGATGACTCACTCAGAAGATGACTTACAAATTTATTATACAACAACATTCAGGTTTGAGAAATGTTTTGTTGTCATCAAATATTAGCTGATTTAAATTGAAATAAAATTACACAAGAAAATGAACTTCCATATTATCTAATTAAAATTTACTATTTGCTATGTTTAAATAAACTTATTACAAATATCAAATTTTCATTTCCAAATTCAATTATTTAAAATTTCACAAAATTCGGTTAATTACATTATAAAAATCGTTAAATTTATGGGTCGTTACATTAATTTAGGCTATCAGTCCACCAAATTAGATAACTCATTATTTATCAAAATCAATAGTAATTCTGTCAATTATATTATAATATAATATATGTTGATGATCTAATTATAACATGTGACGATGAAGATAAGATCAACAACATCATTCAGTGTCTTAACAAACAATTTTCAATCAAGGATCTTGGCAACCTGGATTACTTCTTGGGTATAGAAGTGAGGATCTTGGCAAACTGAATTACTTCTTGGGTATAGAGGTAAAAAGGAAATCAGATTCAGAAATTATGTTGAGCCAAAAGAAATACATCAAAGAGTTACTACTTAAGTCAACGATGGATGAAGCTAAACCACAACCAACACCCATGACAAGTCATCAGAAACTTTTCAAAAATAGGGGAGAGCCAATATTAAATATCAAACAATATAGAAGTATTGTAGAAGCACTACAATACACTACTATAACTAGACAAGATATCTCATTCAGTGTTAACAAGGTATCACAATTCATGCAGGTTCCTCATGATGAACACTGGAAAGCTATTAAAAGCATTCTGAGTTATATCAAAGGGACTGCAAGTTATGGACTTACTATAAAGAAATGCAACAATCTAAACATCGCAGCATATGCAGACTGGGCAACTGATATAGATGACAAAAAAAAGAGTAACTAGTTACTACATTTACATTGGAGACAACCTAGTATCATGGTGTTCACATAAATAAACAACCATCTCCAGATCCAGCACTGAAGCTGAATATAGAAGTGTGGCAAGTGGAACTGTAGAAATAATTTGGATACGATCATTACTGAGAGAGTTAAAGATCAAAATAGAAGCCATACCGATATTATGGTGTGACAATCAGAGTACAATGTATATGGCAGCAAATTCAGTACTACATTCCAGAACAAAACATATCGAGATCGATCTATACTTTGTTTGAGAGCAAATTTGAGAAGGAAAATTACAAGTGAGTCACATAACATCCACTTACCAACAAGCAAATATCTTACCGAAGCATTGTTAGCAAGAAATTTTCTGAGATTTAGAGGAGGACTAAAAGTGGAACAAGGTGAAGACAAGCAGATCTGACATCAAACGGAGAAATGGAAGTTCAAATCTAGTCGCTTCAAAGACCAATGAAGCAATTTCAGTTAATCTAAGCGTATAAACATTCCAAAGTGATTAATGAAGAGATTGAAGAAGAGAAATTTAAATCAATCGCATGGCGATCGAAGCCCCAATTCAATTTGAGAAACCCTTACTTTAATATCGGTTTGAAGGGGGGATAAGAAATGAAGTATGAAGAGGTATAAAGGAGCCGCTGTTAATAATATAATTAATACCATATATCATGATAATATGGGTAATGGGTGTGTTATGGCCCAATAGCCCAAATGCACCGTATCATATGTATCAGATACAGCAAAAACATTCGAACAATCAATACCATATCATATTTCTTTCAATAACAATAAACTTCTTGAATCATCTACCAATTCTTTCTTGAAATGTTTAAATTTTATATCTAAGAGTGGAATTTAGGGGAAGTTGTGTTACTTGACGATGTAGATCACTTAGCATATGTTTTGGGCATTTATTTTCGGGCCTCCAAGGCTTACTGATTCTTAAACGACATGCTTCGTGCTAGCGAATTTGATGTTTCCTCCTATAGTGGCATTTGGACTCATTCTTATTTTGTAGAACTCCATTTGGAAACAATGACAATTAGAGAAAGGAATGAACGTCATGCGAATGAGAGTAATTTAAGAGTTCATGTTTGAGGAAGATTACCATATCACCTGCTAGGCGCATGAGGTTAAAAGGTCTCAGTTTCTATGAGATAATCATGAACGCAATTTACCTTAAAAGTGCTTTTTAACCATTGATTAACGTCTTCTATATTTGGGCATAGTAATTAATTAATGTATGATATGTCTTATATGAACACATTTTTGTAGGCATTGATTAGTTGATCATTGAGATTATGAAGCTTTGTAACCTGTTTGGAAACTAATTATTATAATGTGTGACAAACTACAGATAGGGATAGATAAATTACAAATTGATGTGGATTGAATAACGTGTTTATATTACCAATAAATTAGAATATTGTACTAAGATAGGTTGTATTGATCCGCTCTTTCCATCATTGCTAGCAGTTTGTTTTGTAAATATCCAAAACAAATAAGTCAATATTCAATTGTTCATATATATTTGCATTGTACGAGAGCAAAAGATGCATATTACAAACAATCTATGTACCTTTATCGTACTGAATCAGCTATGAAGCGATTATGGTCAAATTTTTCGTTGGTCAAATTATGACAGCAAAAGTACAATTTCAAACTCATTTTCAACCATGGTCAGATTTTTCTATAACCACGACGAAAGATGCATGATACAAACAATCTATTATAACGAGTATTACGGCACGCGCTCCGTGCGTGAATTGTTTTCCCTATAAATTGTTTAAATCAGTCAATAAAATGATTTTTTATTTTCAAGTGATATTAAGATTTATATATTTGTAAAGAAGTATTTTGAATTTATAAATGAAGTTTAATATTAGATACTATTTTTAGAAGCATTTTGAATATTTAAGTATATTTAATTGTTAGATCCTACTTTTAAGTACGTTTAAATTTGTAAAAAAAAGTTTAATATTAGATCCTATTTTTAAATGATTAAGATTTGATAATACAAAGATGAGCGTTTTTGATAGTTCACATTGATACCAAAAAGGTGTGATAGCAAAGCTATTACAACTATTATAAAAGAAAGATAATTGAAACTAACATCTAGGTTTGAATACGTCTAAAAACTTATAGAGAGATTTTACCTTCGAATTTATTGGAAAGATCATATAAAATAACTATTTAATACTTAAAAAGTTATATATATGACTATTTTAAGAAGTTCGCGGTCAGATCAAAATATTGTGGTTGTATTCCAATTATTAATAAAGATTATTTACTCTACGACGTTATTTTAATCAACTTAATTTCCTTTTCATTTCTGGCTGTACATGTCACCTGTACTGACAGTTTCACGACATGCAAGTTGAAGTGTAATTTGACAAAAATAACACTCAATAGTGGCAAATAACTAGCATAATATATTACTAATAGCTCAAAAAAAAAAAAAAAAAAACCTTCTGCTGGTATTTTAGGTCTCCTGTTCTTTGAGATAAAGCTATGAACTCCAGCTGCTCAGTACTAGAATCGGCTAAAATACCGTGTCCCTGGAAATGAAAGAAAAATCTTATAACCACAAAAGTCATAAAAAATTTCTCCATTAAAGTTCGGATTATGTAATATATTTAAATAGATAAATTTAACTAAACATGACATCAATCAAAACATAGACGAAACAAGAAGAAAAAGAAGAAGCAACCTACCCTTGTCCATCCAAAATTGTGTGCATTCCCATGAACCAAATTTATTCTGTTATGTGGAATTCCTTAAGGTGTATCCCATGCAAGAAGCAAGCTGTCAGCGATGTCTTTGTCCTTCTCTAGAAACACTTCATCTCCAAAAAGATCATATGCAGTAAGAAACCCACCAACAACTCTGATAATAAAAATAAAGTCTATATGCATGTTTTACCCTAGAATTTGACGTAAGAAATGCAATAATGAACCCATTAATTTATGTTAAATACTATGTGAAACATTCCAGAATGTATGCTCCCTTCACTAAGCTGCCACTACCTATCTGTAGTGATTTGGCCAGTTCCTGTAAGGCATATTGCGTTCATTTTACTTTTATTCACGCTACTAATTAAGAATTTACCAATCTATAGATATCAAGTGTGTTGGGCCTAACTCTTCAAACACTTCAACCATTTTATTTACTGATCATATGAACTTTTTAAACTTGCTTAGATTAGGGATAAAATATACAAACATAGTGTGTAGAATTATATTGTTTTACTGTCCAGAGCAAGTCACGGAAACAATATAAATTGTTTTACATGATTTTTTTTAACTATACAGGTTGGTAATTAAGTATACAAACATAGTGTGCATTATTACATTGTTCTTCCTATGCAGAGCCTGCAGCATAAAAGGTGCATGAAGTAAATGTATATGTATCTCCTGCAAAAAGACAAGAAAGCAAAGGATACTAAATTCATATGGTACCATGTATAGTAACATTTATATAATAACCCGGTACAAAATATCTATTTGTCTCTGTCATGAATACTCTAACATGTTCCGTTGCTGTTCCTATAAAGTTTGCTACATACTAGGCTAAAAGGCCCTTTTAGCACGAAAGATAACTGTCAAGTATAATACTCATTCTTACATCATACCCACTACTTTATTAACTAGCTTAATGCCCATGTTTACTTACCCGCAGCAGCTCACATCTGTAAATTCTTTCACGTCAGTAAATTCCACTCAAGCTTCTGTAAGATTGTATAATACTTCTCACGCAAAATTTACAAAGTTACTTCTCACTTACGTCGCTTTTCTTATTCCTGCTCTTATAACTGCAATTTCTCTGCGGATCTAGCGTTTCTATTCCTCTTGGTTGATGGAACCGCTGCCGCTCTCGAACGAGGGAAAGTTCCTCCTCTCCGGTTCTTTTGTGCGAAATTGTCCGTCGTTCGAAGCAATTGGCACCGTCTTATCGGCTGTGGTTTCAGGGCCTTGCTCGATGATTTTTACTGGTGATAAATCGATCGAGGTTAGGGTTTTTTGCTTGGATGATTTTAGGGATCTCTGTAGATCTCGTTATGTTTGGGTCGATTATTGCTTTTTGGAGCTTTTACCAGATTGGGGTGATGGTCTTCAAACTCGTTTGCCGCCCCGTCATCGCCTCGTTGAGGCTGTTGGTCGGTCGGTGGAAACATGGTCTCCTTCAGAGATTGGTGTGGTTTCGAAAAGGGATTTCATCCCCCTTTTCCAACCGATGCTTCTCTTTTCTGATTATTGTGAGTTGTTGCCTCGGGGGGGGTTGCCTTTGCTGGTGGGGTCGGTGATTTGTGGCTTTGTAGATTTGGGAATCTTTGAGACTGAAGAGGAGCTCACCACCTCTTCGAGTCCTTCTGTCGTGGCTGTCGGGTCTGCGACTGCCATGGTGGAATGCGGTTCTCTAGGGGGGTTGCTCGATGTGGATTTGTGTTGCCTTGATCTTAAGGCTTATGGTTGGGGTGGTTTGCTGCGTAGTTCAGTGCTTGTGTTTGGCACTGATGTTTCATCGGCAGTATCCTTGACTGAAGGGGATTTCACCACCTCTCCCAGTCAAGATGAGTTGGTTTGTTTACCGGTGACAGAGCAGGTGGTATGCGTTTCTCGGCATTGGTTCTTTGATGTGGATGTGGGTAGTTCTGTTCCGTTGCATTGGTTACGGGCTGTTGCTTTACGTGGATCTGTTAGGGTTATGACTTCTTTTGGGCCTGATCTGATGATACTATTGACTGGTATGCAATTTTCGGGAGTTTGCCAGGTTTATCCATTTGCTTTGATGCAGCAGGCAAGTGGTTATTTGGTCTGTCAGGCTTTGGTGGGCTGTTTTTTTGTTTACCTCGTCGTTCAGCTGCAGGTAAGTGCTTTGGTGGCCGGCCAGGTGAGTTTTTTGGTTGTGCATATTCTGTTAGTCGTTAATTATGGGATTTTGATTCCTTGTCGGCTTGTATCTGTTGGTTCATTCAGTATGGTTATGAGCCATGACGCGCTTCGGCGTGTGCTCCCTGATACTGTTACCATTCTGCTGTTTGGTGACGTGTCAGGTCACTTAGGCATTGTGATCTCCGTTAGGAGCGAACAGTGTGGTTTCCCGTGTTGGTATTTTAGTCTTAGCCATAGCGAGGCCAGGTCTGTGTCGTTTGTGGCTTATCGTCTCTCTATTCAGATTGATTCGCATAGGTCTCTACGGAGAAATTACACTGTTTGGGTGGATTGGCTCATGCGGTGTTCCATTCCTGATTGCATAGAGTACCCTGATGCGGTCCACTATGCGGTCAGACTGGAATATTACCATTCAGTTGCGACCCGATCGGGTGATATTTCTGCTAAGACCACCCTGCGAGCCTCACCTGTCACGCGGGGCTGCCTTTCCAATGGCAGTCCGGCTTGGGCTAGGTTCCTACAGCATCGTGAGATGCGATTTTTTAGCTACCCTACATATTATCGATATCCTCTTTCTGTCCCGGTTCCTCCTGATTCCTCGCCTATTTGCTGCTCATCCCGTTGCTCTATTCCTTCGTCTCCTTGTGCCTTATCGATCGACATTCCGATGCTCTCTGAAGAGGAAATTGCGTTGATTAATGAGCGGCTTTCTCGTCTTACCGAGAACTCTCTCCCATCCAGCTCCTCTTCTCCTCTGCCCGGATCGATGGCGAGATTAGGTGAGTCTTCGGTGTCCGAACCTGTGCGTCAGCCTCTGCGCAGATCCTCTAGACGTAGATCGCGTGACGCTACGGTCATCCCCCGCACTACCCATACTCGCTCTATAGCGGCGACAGAGCAGATTGAGAGATCTGCTCTATCCTCCTTGTATCTTATCTGATCTCCGTCTGAGTGGTTTCTTTTGCTGTTATCTTTTTCTATATTAGGTGTTGGCTTCATGTCGAACTTTCTATTCTGGAATATTCGAGGTATTGGTAACGAAGCTTCTTCTGCTAGGCTTAAGCGGATTGTCCGTAAGCATTCCATAGGATTGGTGGCTCTTTTAGAACCTTTTGTGGGACCCGGGGAGATCACTAAGGCCGTGTTGTCGATAGGTTTTGGTGGTGCTTTATCCAATGTTTCGGGTAAAATTTGGATTCTTTGGTCCAAAGATTGCATTGTTCGCCCAATTTTTGACTCGTCTCAACTTTTAACTATCTTGTGTAATTCCTCCTTCTCCCCGCAACCGTTTATTTTTTCGACGGTATACGCCAAGTGTGACCGGTTAGAAAGATTATCTCTTTGGGATGACATTTTGTCTCTAGCTGATTTCGGTTGCTCGCTTTCAGAAGTGGGTGGCGACTTCAATGTTGTCGCTAGTCAGGCTGAAAAATTGGGAGGGGTCGTCGTCAATCGTCTCTCGGTTTCTGATTTCAATTCTTTCGTTGCGAGATCTGGGTTATCTGAAATTCCCTTCGTTGGTTCCGCTTTTACTTGGTCTAACAATCAGGAAGGTCCGAACCGGATCCTCTCCAGGTTGGATAGGAATTTTGGATCTGCTGATTGGTTCAACCTCCCTTTCTCTTTCTCTATCTCTCATCTTCATCGGTCTTGTTCTGATCATGCGCCTCTTGTTTTACGGTGCGCTTCACGATCTTTATCGGGGCCTTCTTCTTTCCGTTATCTTAGCATGTGGAGTTCCCACCATAGTTTTCTTCAGGTGGTTGAGGAATCGTGGTCCACTCCCATTGTGGCTGCTCCCATGGGGGCTTTTTCTGGAAAACTGAAGCGTCTTAAGGCTTGTCTTAAGACGTGGAATTCCCTTGTTTTTCGGAATATTTTCGACCGGGTGCGAGCGGCAGAAGAATCTCTGATTCTTGCCGAAGCATTGTTCGACGAGAGTCCATCGGCGGAAAACAAGGAGCTTTGGGCTTGCGTTCAATTGTCTTTCGTTTCGGAACTTCGTATTGAGAACTCCTATCTCCGTCAAAAGGCGAGGATCAAGTGGGTGGTCGAAGGTGATACGAATTCCAAATTCTTCCACTCTTCTATTCGAAAGAAAGCTAATTTGCTTTCTATTCGCGAGATTGTGAGAACGGACCAATCTGTGGCTTCGACTCCATCTAAAGTCAAAGAGGTATTAGACTCTCATTTCCAATCATATCTGGGATCTCCATCGGTGTCCGATCCGGCGTCGGACATCCTGTCTTTCATTCCTCGGATTGTTCCTGCAGTGGGAAGTGAAGATTTGGCTTCTCCTCCTTCGACAGATGAGGTTCGTGCTTGTGCCTTTGCTCTTAGTAAGGATAGTGCCTGTGGGCCGGATGGTTTTAATGGTTCCTTCTTTCGTTCTACTTGGCATATCATCCAAGCTGATTTATGCCTGGCAATTCAGCATTTCTTTTCCAGGGCCGATCTTCCCATTAGTTGGTCATCCACTAATTTGGTCCTGATTCCAAAGTGTGATAATCCTCGGGCGTGTTCGGAGTTCCGCCCCATCAGCCTTTGTAACTTCGCTAACAAAGTGATATCCAAGGTATTGGCCACTCGTTTGGCTTCTTACCTTGATCGCATTATATCTTCTTCTCAAGCGGGTTTTGTTAAAGGTCGTTTGATCACTGATAACATCCTTTTAGCCCAAGAACTTGTTTCTCAGATTGACCGTAAGGTCAGGGGTTCTAACATTATTTTCAAACTTGATATGGAAAAGGCTTACGACCGTATGTCCTGGTTTTTCATCATCAAGGTTCTTCGTGCTTTCGGATTCCCTGAAACCCTAGTTGATTTGGTTTGGAGACTCATTTCCAACTGTTGGTATTCTGTTCTCATTAACGGATCGGCAATGGTTTTTTCAAAGCTGGTAGAGGAATCCGTCAAGGCGATCCTCTATCCCCTTCCCTTTTCGTTATCGCGGCGGAGGCCTTCATTCGTGGCATCCACACTTTGACGGTTTTTGGTCAAATTCAGCGATTCGGTATTCCGAGTAGGTGTCCGCTCGTCTCTTCTCTGTCATTCGCGGATGACATTGTCATTTTCTCCAACAGAACTCGGTCCTCTGTTCACCGCCTTATTCGGTTCATTAATCTGTACGAGAGGTGTTCGGGCCAATTGGTCAACTCTGCGAAGAGCAGCTACGTCCACGCGAAGGACATGGACCATGTGAGAGTTTCTTGGGTCGAATCTTTTACTGGATTCAAGGCTGCTTCCCTTCCCCTTCCTTATTTGGGTATAGTTCTTTACCGAGGAAGGAAACTTAACGCCATTTTTGATCCTCTTACGGATAAGGTTAGGGGCAAGATTATCCGTTGGAATGCGTCTCTTCTGTCTCAAGCTGGTAGATTAGTGCTTATTCAATCGGTTCTGAGCTCTATGGGTACTCATATCTTCGCCGCTATGATCCCAACTGACTCCTTTTTTCGCTCGTTCCAATCTTTGGCATCCTCTTTCTTCTGGGGTTCGAAGGGTGACAATCGCCGACACCACTGGGTGTCTTGGGATGTTATCTGCCGTCCTAAGAGTGAGGGTGGATTAGGTTTGCGTAATCCGAAGGACATTTGCTCGGCTTTCGCTTGTAAGTTATGGTTCAGATTTGGGTCTAACGATTCCTTATGGGCCAAGTTCCTCCATGCTAAGTATCGGAGACTGGCGGCCTCTGATTATGCAGGCTCTCCTTGTTACGCCAGTGAGACTTGGAAGCATATGCAATCGGTCAAATTGCTCGTTGATTCTCATAGCGGCCTCTCCGGTTGGGATGGTGGTCCGTTTTCTATTCTGAAGGCCTGGAGCTCTTGTCGTTCACCATCTCCAGTCCTTCCTATTTTTTCCTTCATTTGGGACGCTCGCATTCCTCCAAAAGTCTCTCTCCTAATGTGGCGAATTTTCCACTATGGGTTACCGGTTGATGAGAACCTCCAGCAGATTGGCCTTCCGTTTGTTTCCCGATGCAGGTGCTGTGGCAACGGGGAAACAGAATCGATTAATCATTTGTTTTTCGGTGGATGGTGTGCTAGATCCTGCTGGAATTATTTCGGTAATTTTTTGGGTGTTCGTGGCATCATCACCACGCCGGATGATTTGCTGTCATCTTGGTGGTTTGATTGCATAGGGAAATCTCTTCGCTCAATCATCTTTCGCTTGATTCCTTGTCTGATTTGTTGGCATGTCTGGTGTCCACGGAATAAGGCTATTTTTGAAGAAGTTCCAATGGATCCTCTTTCCGTTGTTCGGCGGGTAAGAGATGATGTTTTCTTAGCTTTTCGGGGCCGACCATTCAGAGGTTCGGTTAGTGCTCGCTCTGGTCACTTAGTGAACCTTTTATCTATATACTGCTCTCAATCTTCCAATAGAGCGGGAATTGGATGATTGCCGACCGGGGGAGTGCTAATTCTGGCTTAATAGCCTCCTTCTGGTCCGTTCTACCCCCATCCCTCTCCCCCCCCCCCCCCCGTTTTTTCTAACAGTGTGAATATTGCTTACAGGCTCTTGATAATCTGGGGTGGTTCTTTTCTCGCTGTTCTTATGCTGTTTGGAGTTTGCTTCAAGGAAATCTTTATCCTCTTCCTACTGTCGGTCTTTCAGTTTTGGTGGTATTGGTCTTTTCTTCCGTTTACATTGAAGGGGAGGCGGATGAGCTTGCTTTTCTTTGATTGATGGTCCCTCAACATCGTAGTTGGGCGGTGGCCTTGCCGGAGCTCGATTACGACGTTGGATGGGCGGTGGTATCCAGTAGCCCATCGGGTGTGTAGTTTGGCTAGGCTAGAGATTTTACCTCTGCTTCTCGTTAGTATCTATTGGTTCCTTTTTGTTTGTTTCGTTTTATCCTATGTTGTGGGGTTTTCGGTGTTGTTTTCTTTTGGATTTCGTTTTGGTTACCTGTCAGGCATGTTGACAGCTTTTGGTTGAGTTTATTTATGATATGCTAATTTTAGAGAAAAAAATACTTCTCACTTATCTCTTATTCACAGAGTTAACCTATTTTTGTTACGATCTATCTTTTTAAGTTGATATTACCCAACATCACATGTGCAAAAACAAATATGATCAAATATACAATGGCGAAAAAATTAAATAAAATTATTTGGATTGTTCACCTTAAAAAGTTAAAATTAACCAATTAATAATAAATGAAAAGGAAGCAAACAATTTTTTTTAAAGTGGTTCCACTATCAATGTGATAGTGTAAGTCCACTAAGGAGATAAGAATTTTATTAATATTTAGAGAGGAGATTATAGAAAATGTACAAATAATTTTCATTACCTACGCTCCTTTGTATATAGACTTTGAAACTTGTAATTGAACTTATCTCGCGGTATGAGACTAAATTAAAAGCATAAAAAGCTAATATTGTATCACTATTTTCAATACTTCACCTTCATACGATATACATCTTTGAACAAAACCATATAACTCCATCTACGGCTTCATACTCTGAGCAGTCTTGAGCACAATGAATACGCTTCCAATGAGCTTCAGCAATGCCATCACCCATTACACTTTTTGACGAACTCTGGCAACGACACCGTCCGCCAACAAAGTGTTAAACATATCCCTTCCATATAGTACTTATCTATCTTCTCAATAGAAACAAATGTCTCCATCTACCAATTCTTTCTCCTCGTACCACTATGTGGCACATGTTGGAAATAAACTTGGTTTTTAGGAATCGCTGATTGTTAACAAGAAAACATGCCAACATCTCCAAAGATATATCAATGACAAATGAGGTTACACAAGATAAGGATATCAAAGAGATTACTTCTTTTGAATCCCACATTTTGACTTGAACCGACCAAGTCGAAACAGTTTGGTGAGTGAATTAGAAATGCAAGTAAAAGAAGAAGCATTCAACTCGAAACCCTTATTTTGAATAAGTAGGAAACAACTATTCATTTCAACCACTCATTCCTTTCGATCATGTCGAAAGGTCATTCCTGCCCTTTCGACTATGTCAGAAGGTATGCTTGCCTTATAAAAACGAAACAGCTACTTTCGACCTCATTGGTTTCGTCCCTTTCTTTCGAAAGGGTTGCAGACGTTGTGGAAGATAGACTCCTTTCGAAGGAATTCCTTTTTTACATGTTCACTTGCCAATTGCATATTGGATTCCCTTCGAAACACCCCTTTTGACTAAGTCGAAAGGAGCTCTATCCTTTCAAATCAGACCCGGTTGCAATTGCCTACGCATTATTTGGTTTACTCTGTATAAGTTTGGCCTGGATATTCCTAAGTACTTAGAACTCATCAATGTCGAAACATCATCACCATCTTTGTTTTCTATTATTTGAGATTAGTTTCGACGATGATGTGTTTCGCATGTCCATATCCACGTCGATCTTAATGAATTGTATAAACAATAAGAAGTTAAGAGCATAAGATAGAATCGTGTGCAATGGATCATTAGTCTAGCTAATGATCAAAATGATCTTCCTCATTATCGAAATCCCTGTTGAATCCACATATCCATCCATTATCGTTAATCCAAAATGAGTTACAATCATGAGAGCTTTTCCCCAAATTGATTTAGCGTTTACAAAGGTTTTTGTAATTGCAAAGAAATAGAAGGAAAGAAATGAGCTTAGGACTCCTACAATCCGGTCTCCAAAACAGGACTCCTATGTAGGTCAGCTCCCTTTTGCGTCTGTGCTCTCATCCTAGTCGAAAGGTCTCTTTTGTATTCCGCCTTATGCCTTTCAACATGGTCGAAAGGCCTCGCCTACCTTCGATGTAGTTAAAAGACGTCTCTTTCGAGTCCTTTAACTCACTCTTGTGCTTTCCCTCTCTTTATTCCAAACCTTTCGACCTTGTCAAAAGGATCTTTATCTACCTTTCACCTTTGTCAAGACTTTAGCGTTCCTTTTTTCTTGCTTTCTCCTGAACTTATTTCAACGTCGTTGAAAGGCCTCAAATTCACTTTTCTCTTCATGTTGTCTCGTTTCCATCAGAATTAAAGGTAGGAGCTTTTGTCTTTGTTGACAGATTGTTTTCTTGGGCTTCGAAGATGTTAAAGCATTAGTGGTTTCGATCATGCATGTCTGTGAACTAATGCGGAACCTTCTCCTGATGTTATTGGCTTCGACCAGTTCGAAAGGCTTAGCCATGCTTTCGAAAAGGTTGTTTTGGGCAATTTGAACAAAGGCGAAACCTTTGGTTCTGAAAGGTTTGACACGCACATAACAGGTTAACATTCATTGCCTTCGAAAGGGTGTTCCGAAGCCGTCTTTGCTAATCCATCTGCATCGGAAGGTTTGAAAGAGGCGAAGGGGTAGCTCCGCTTTTTTTTTTTGAAAGCTTTTGCACTGTTTATTAGTTGTAAGGGCGCATAGTGCCTCCGACTCCTTCGAAAGCCTTCTCAATACCTTCGAAATGTGCTTTTGTGACCTTTGTTAAACCCATGCTTGTAACTCCAACGGAGCTTGAGGTTTTCTTTAACTTTCTTTCATACTTCTGTTCCTAAGTGGATTTTATAGCTAACATTTTGCCCCCTCATATGAAAGAAGCTTTTGTTCTTTAGGACAAAAATTTCAGAACTCTCTTGCTCTTAATTACCCTTTTTTCTTACAAAATTCAAAGTGAATGACATTTTCTATTGCTAACTCATTATCTTATAAATGTGCCTCATGATAAGTCAGTGTAGGGATGCTTCTAAATTTAAATGGTTAGTTAATCATAAGCTTGATTTAAGAAAGGATATGAGGTCCGCAATTAATAACTATCCCTACATATAACAATCAAAGTTTAAGAACTTCCCGCTGGGGATATTCGATGTCAGGAAATAGGAGATTACGAGCTATTATATGGCGATGAGCCTTTGTAACCCGTAAATTTAATATGCACTTAGAGATTTTCCTTGGAGATAAGAATGACCCCAGAGTCTGAATTTAGATGTTGGCGAGCATCATTTAAATTCGCAAACTAATAACCCTGATTTGGGTATTAAAAAGACTAGCTCAAAGCTTCCAATTGATGCCTTAAACGTCTGTTATAGCTTCAGTACTACTACTTCAAAACCCAAGTTTGGGATTCGATTGGTAGAATTCAAAATTGATGATAAAAACCCAAAATTCAAATTTAGGAATTACGGGGTTATGAAACCTGACCCAGATTAGAGTATTAGCTAATGGAGTTTAGAAGTTAATAGTAAGATATGAAAAATCCAGATTCGGATTTTGAATAGCAAGATTCAGAAGTAGTCCTCTGAATAGAATTATCAAACCCAGATTCGAGTATTTATGGTGGATAATCAAAAATTCGTAATAGTCATCTTTATGTCAAAAATCCCATGCCCAAATCAGGTAGTATGTTGAATAATCAAAAACTATCAATAACTATCTTCATAATAGGAATCTTTGGCTTAGATTTGGGCATACGTTGGATAATATGAAATCCATAGTAATTTCAAAATAGGAATCCTCTGTCTATATTAGGGCAATAAAGTGAAGTTAAGTAATGATCTCGAAACCCAGATTTAGGTATTAATAGATAAAATCCAGTAATGAGAAACCCGAAACCTAGATTCGGGTAATAGATGAAGTTTTGCTTTACTCCTTAGATTCTATCTTCTTCAACATGAATAAACCCTTTAGGCCTTGTATATAATAGTAATCTGATTGGCTGCTTCTCAAGCTTAGACATCTTAGTCCATAATCTGACATGCAACTTCTTAGGCCTGGACATCATGACCTATTAGAGATATACCGCTTCTCAGGTTTGAACATCTTAGTCCATTATTTGATGAGCCCCTTCTTGGGCTTGGACATCTTAGTCCATTATTTGATTAGCCTATTCTAAGGCTTGGACATTTTAGTCCATTGTTTGATGAGCCTCTTAGTTACCTCATCTTAAAGGTTGGAACCAAAGACTTAACCAATCTCCCTCCAAGAGGCGCCTTGACTTGGCCAGAGGAGCGACCAAGGTTTTGTCTGGTGCTTTAAATTAGCCATAGCGTGGCGCGGATAAAGGCTCACTCCAACCTCCTACAAGAGGCGCCCTGCCTTGCCCATAGCGTGGCATAGACAGAGGCTTGTTCGATGCTTTAACCTAGCCATAGTGTTGGAACGGATAAAGGCTTACTCCGTCCTCCCTCCAAAAGGTGCCTTGACCTGACCAGAGGTGCGGCCAAGGGATTGTCCGGTGCTTTAACCTAGCCATAACGTGACGCGGTTAAAGACTTACTCCACCCTCCCTCTAGGAAGTGCTTTGCCCTGGCCATCTTGGTGCGGACAGTAGCTTTTTACCGTCTTAGGTAATGTCCAAATGCAAGAAGTATTTCACTCCTAACCATGTGGATTTTCCTTTCGAAAAAAGAAATGCTTTATTTATTTATGTTTGGAAAATATGATCTCAAATGTTCCGCATTCCATATTCTCAGAACCATATTGTCATATGGTCGACATAATTTGTAAGCTTCTGGGGGATTACTTTGCAATTGATTAAGGGTCCTTCCCAATTTGGTCTTAGGGGTCCATCAGCGGGGTAACTTATATTCGCCATTACTCTTTGGAGTACCATATCTCCATCTTGAAATGATCGCATTCTCACTTTTGAGTTGTAGTACTTTGAAATTCTTCTATGATACTCCGCTGTTCTTATTGCTACTTCATCTCTTAGCTCATGCATCAAATCCAGGGATTCTCTTTTTAGTTCCTGATTTAAATTGAATGCATAGGCGATTCTTTGATGTGAGGGTATTTTAATTTCGATTGGTAACATTGCCTGACACCCATACGTCAAAGAGTAGGGAGTATGTCCCGTCGTTGTTTTAGTAGATGTTCGATAAGCCCATAACACAAAAGGTAGCTTTTCTACCCAGCTTCCTTTAGCTTTGTTTAGCTGCTTTTTCAAAATTGTCTTTATGGTTTTATTTGTAGCCTCAACTGCCCCATTTTCTTTGGATGCGCAACAGAGGAAAAGCCCTTGATGATTCCATTTTATGAAAAAAGCGAGAGAATTCTTCACTCTCAAATTATGTCCCGTGGTCAGAAATTATCTTCTGGGGAATTTTGAATCTGGTCATAATATTTTTAATGACGAAACTTAATACTTTCCCGAAAGTAATCTTAGGAAGTGGTTCCACTTCTACCCATTTAGTGAAGTAATCTATAGCAATTATGGTGTACTTTGATCCCTCTTTCGAAATTGGAAATGGGTCGATTAAATCTATTCTCCATACGTCAAAGGGCCATGGACTTGCAATAGGAGTTAATTGACTCGGAGGTATCTGGAAATTTTCGAGTATTTTTTTCATTTTTGGCATTTCTCACATCTTCTCACGTACTCGATGGTTTGGCTTACCATACGAGGCCAATAGAAACCTTGCCTCGTTATCATTTTTGCCAATTTTGTTCCGTTCGAGTGGTCCCCTCAGAATCCCTCATGTGTTTCTGCTATCAATTTTACTCCATGATCCAGGCTCACGCATCTTAAATAGGGAAGCGCATACCCCTTCTTATAAATGATTTCATCCATTATTGTAAAAGTCAGTGCTTATCGCTTTATTTTCCTTGCATCACCTTGTCGGGGTGAGTATTTCTTCAGTAAGATATTCAATAATGGGTGACATCCAAGTGTTATCGTACAGTTCACTTGTTCTCAATTGGTCATCACTCTCATTTGATATTTCTCTATCAATTTCTCTCCCCATTTTCTCTTTTTGTATAGATTGGGACGTTGTTAGAACTAATAATTCATTTCCTTTTCGGATGTTTCCTCTTCAATACTCAGAATTTCTTGATATCCTACTGAAACAATTCGTGTTTCTGGGGCTCCACTTGAGCTGACTAGTTTGGCTAGTTAACCTGCTTGTGAGTTTTCCGCTCTTGGAACTATGAAAAAGTCTTCAAACAAAGCAAGCATTTTCAGTATCTTTTTCACATATAAAGATAGCTTGGGGTCCTTTGTTTGATATGTCTTCTTCACTTAATTCACCATTAGTTGTGAGCCACAAAGATCCGAATCCGTGGGATTTTGAGCTTTAATGCTAAAGTTAACCCCGCTACCATTGGTTCATAATCAGCCACATTGTTTGTCGTGGGGAATCCTAATTTCATGGAATAATGTAAACGGTGTCCGTCCGATGTTATTATCACATATCCTGCACTGGCCCCTTGTTCATTTGATTGCACCATCAACGAACAACTGCCACATAGGCTTCTTAACCCTTTCCTTCTCTGATTTCTCTTTTATGAAGTTAGTGCATTCATTAGTGAAATCTGCCAATGATTTCCCTTTGATTGCGGCTCACGACTGAAATTCGATATCATATTAGCTGAGCTCGATTCCCCACTTTACCAACATTCCTGAAGTTTCCAGCTTATTGAAAATTTGATGAAGGGGAAAATTAGTTAATACCCTGATCGGATGTGCTTGAAAATATGCTCTAAGTTTTCGTGATGTGATAATTAAGCAGTAAGCTAGCTTTTCTATCACTGGATTGCATCCTTCAATCATCTGCTTACATAATATATAGAAAGTTGAGCTCCACTTCCTTCTCCAATCCATACTGAGTTGACTACATGCTCTGAAACCGCCATGTATAAGTATAAAATCTCTCCATTCTTGGGACTATAAGGTATCGGTGGTTTTTATAAATGGCTTTTTAATTCCTGAAAATCTTTTCTGTAATCTTCTCCCCATTCAAAGGTCTTCTTTTTCTTGATTACATCGAAGAAGGGGATACATTTATCGGTAGCTTTGGAAATGAACCTGCTTAGGGAAAATACCCTTCCATTCAAACTCATCACCTCTTTCTTGGTTTTGGGTTCATCCATATCCTTAATGGCTTGAATTTGGCCGGGACTAGCTTCAATCCCATGGGCACTTACAACGTAGTCTAAAAACTTCCCCGAATGGACTCCGACGGAGCAGTTTTGTGGGTTCAATTTCATTTGATATTTTCGTAATATTCTGAAAATCTCTTCTGAATCCTCAAGATGATTTTTAGCCTCACCGGATTTCACTAACATGTCATCAACATAAACCTCCATATTCCATCCAATTTGCACTTTAAACATTCTATTAACCAACCTTTGATAAGTAGCCCCTGCATTCTTTAGCCCAAAAGGCATCGCTTTATAGTAGTAAATTCCCCATTTAGTTATGAAGCTGGTGTGTTCATCATCCTGTACAAACATAGGAATTTGATTATACCCCGAATATGCATCCATAGGAGACAAAAATTTGTGCTTGCTTATTGCATCTACTAACCGATCAATCCGCGGTAGCGGAAAACAATCTTTCGAATATGCTTTATTCAAGTTTGTATAGTAATGCAAGTCCTCCCTTTTCCGTTTGATTTTTTCACCAAGATTGGGTTTGCTAGCCATTTTGGGTAGTATATTTCTCAAATAAACCCATTTTGGGGAGTATCTCAACTTCTTGCTTCAATACATCTGATCGTACTCTATCTAATTGCCACTTCTTCCGTCTGATGGGGGTTGCTTCTAGATTGACGTTAAGCGCATGATACATGATCGTCGGATCGATCCCCACCATATCAGAATGAAGCCATGCAAATACTTCCTTGTTAACCTTAAGAAATTGAGCTAAATCGTTCTTCAATTCAAATTCCAAATCCTTTTACACCTTAACCATCTTAGCAGTATTATCTGAATCTATGCTCTCAAGGTCTTCTATAGGTTTTATCCTTTCAGTTTTCTTTCAGCAATCGAATTCAGTGATGATTGGGCTTTCTTCAGCGGAATTAGCGTCGACTCTCTTTCTTTTTCCTCCAGGATGAATGTACCTTTCATACATGCGCTTGTTAGGCTTATTAATTTTAATTTTTGCTTCGAATGTTGGATGTAAATATCCATCATCCGAAGTCTGTAAAATAGTGGAAGAATCAAAGTAAGCAGAATAATCAATTTTATATTGATCTATGGTAGCAAAATACATCTCTCGAGAGTTGAACTGCTCC
This sequence comes from Allium cepa, assembly GCA_030765085.1. NCBI lineage: Eukaryota > Viridiplantae > Streptophyta > Magnoliopsida > Asparagales > Amaryllidaceae > Allium > Allium cepa. Next base: position 456,650,222 of record CM060944.1, read on the forward strand.
CCTTGGACAGTGCCCCATCCTCTCTTTGTCTAAAACTTTACCATTAGATATTTTGGAGAGACGAATGCATTTATTTCATCGAGTGTCGGCCTGCCAAAGAATGTGTTGTGGTAAGATGGCTGGTTAATAGCAAAAATAGTCTTGAAAGTTCTGCAAGATGGTGGCACCCCCATTTGCATAAGCAGTTTCACTTGCCCCACCAGAGTCGACCCTTTGTTACTGAATTCGAAGATGGGTTCCAAGCTGGGCTTCAGTTTGTCCTCGGGAACGTTCATTTGATTGAAGGCGTGCACGAAGATAACGTTGACTGCATTGCCTGTGTCTACAAGAATTTTAGAGACGATGGACAATTCGATTTGAGCAGTAATCATCAATGGATCATTGTGCGGATGTTGAACCTCTTTTTCAGATCTTAAGGGGTGACAACAAGATTAGACATTTGAATACTAAACTGTGGATTCCTCAATGTGGGATCTTCTTGGATGGAGAAGACGCCTTCCTTAGCTTCCTTGATGTATCTATTTTGGGCCTCTTTGTTGTTCCTCACCGGATGCGGCCTACCATGAATTACGTTGATTCTATTTATCGGTGGGCTTAAACTCAATGGGTCCTCATCCTCTAGTACATTAATGGCATTGCCAAGGTGCTTTTCTGGACCATCCACTGTCGGTTGAGCCTTCTGCTTATCTGAATAAATTCTTTCAGATGACCCTCATGGATCAGTTTCTAGATTATTCTAGCCAGAACTCTGCACTCATTGGTCTTATGACCATTTTCCTTGTGATATGTACAGTAATCTCCTTCCTTTATTTGTTTTAGGTTATTTAGAGCTTTGAAAGAAGCTGGGAAGTTGACTCTTTCTTTCACCATAGCATAAACGCAAGACAGTGACTTGTTTAAAGCGACTGCGTTAGCAATTGGCTCTTCCCATTTCGTTCTATTATGTCCTCGGTCTAGACCAAACCTTCCTCCTTCCTTCTTAGGAATCACTTTTCTTTTTTCATAATATAGCTCATCCATCTGAATGAACTTGTCAGCTTGGAAGTGGAAATATTGTAAATCTTTACACCCATTAATAAAAAGCTGCTTCCAGAAGAGGGTGTTCTCTGTTAAGCCATAATGTACCATGATAAGCTTGTCTTAGTCATTCATGTCCTTTGCTTTTAGTGTTTCAATGTTGAATCTCTTTAAACAGTCTCTCAAAGATTCCCCCTGCCTCTACTTTATGTTGGCTAAGACTGTATTATATATAGTAGGGTCTTTACAAATGCAGAAATGGGCAGAGAATTCGTAGGAGAACTGCTTCCATGAATATATGGTTTTCTCTTGATACTATTTGTACCACTTAGCCGTAGCTTCTTGGAGAGTGATAAGTAATAATCTGCATTTGACAGCTCTGGATGCATTGTATAAATCCCCTGGATATCGAAAGCCATTAAATGATCATCTAGATTTGTGATTCTATGGTATTTCATTGTTGGTATCTTCACGTAAGATGGGATGATAGTCGCCTTAATCTCATTAGTAAAGGGTGGCACTTGCTCGTTATTATTGGCATTTTCATCCATGGTCCTCTTCCCCTTTGTATTCATTGCATCCTTAATTGTTTTTTCTGTAGCATCCTTCAGACGGGCCTCAACATCTCGATAGTTTTTCTAATCCGGAAAGTATGCTTTTGATGTAGAACTATCGGATTGTTCAAGTGATTTATCAAACACTCTCCCTTGATGGTTATCTTTAGATTGAGGGCGCTTCTTCTTCTTCGATGATGTTAGATCTATCTTGTTTTGTTTTCATTAGAGTGAGCTTTCAAATTCTTTCTTGGGGAGACTATTTCACCCTCCTGTGTTGGCCTTGTCGTATTTGAAGATTTCTGACGCAATGCCATTTTGTGGAGCTCTTGCATTTCTTGCAGTTGTTGCTCTATGTGTCTAATCTTAGCGGTATTTTCATCCTATTGAGCTGATGATGAAGGCTGCCCTAGAACGATCCCATCCAAATTAAAGGTTAGAGCTATGTTCTCTTCAAGAGTTTTTGTATGGATAACCTCTTCATTCATTCTAACGAGTCGTTTAGATTTCATTTTCCTATGTCAAATCAAATGATCCATAATTAGTGAATAAGATAATCACAACGTCGGAGGTTTGAGCCCTCCATCTAGCACCAAAGAAGTTAACAAGAAAACTTGTCAACATCCCTAAAGGTACATGCATGACAGATGAGGTTATATAAGATAAGGATATCAGAGAGATTACTTCTTTTGAATCCCACCTTTTGACTTGAATTGACCAAGTCAAAATTATTTCAATGGTTGAATTAGAAATGCAGGCAAAAGAAGAAGCATTCAACTCAAAACCCTTCTTTTGAATAAGTAGGAAACTGCTATTCGTTTAAACCTCTTATTCCTTTCGATCACGTCAAAAGGTTCATTCTTGCCCTTTCGACTATGTCGAAAGGTATGCTTGTCTTATAAAAGCGAAACAGCTGCTTTCGATCTGATTGGTTTCATCCCATTTTTTGAGGTACCCCATCGAAAGGGTTGCAGATGTAGTGGAAGATATACTCATTTTGAGGGAATTCCTTTTTACATGTTCGCTCGCCAATTGCATGCTAGATTCCCTTCGGAACATCCCTTTTGACCAGGTCGAAAGGAGCTCCATACTTTTAAATTAGACCTAGTTGCAATTGCCTAAGTATTATTTGGTTTACTCTATATATGATCGGCCTGGATATTTCAAAGTCCTTTGAACTCATCAATGTCGAAACATTATCACCATCTTTGTCATCTATTGTTTGAGATTGGTTTCGATGGTGATGTGTTTCGCTTGTCTATATACAAGTCGATCTTAATGAATTACATAGACAATAAGAAGTTAAGAGCATAAGATAGAATCATGTGCAGTGGATCACTAGTCCAGCTAATGATCATAATGATCTTCCTCGTTATTGAAATCCTTGTTGAATCCACACATCTTCCATTATCATTAATCCAAAATGGGTTACAATTATGAGAGATGTTCTCCCAAAGTGATTTAGGGTTTAGAAAGGTTTTTGTAGTTGCAAAGAAGTAGAAGGAAAGAAATGAGCTTCGGACCACTGACATCCGGTCCCAAAACTAGACCCCTTAGGTCTTATTTATAGATGTAGGTCGACCCCCTTCCACGCCTGTGCTTTCATCCTTTTCCAAAGGTCTCTTTTTTATTCTGCCTCATGCCTTTCGACATGGTCGAAAGGCCTCGTCGACCTTAAATGAAGTCGAAAGGCATCTCTTCCGAGTCCTTTAACTCACCCTTGTGTTTCCCTTCTCTTTATTCCAAACCTTTCGACCTTGTCAAAAGGATCTTTATCTATCGTGCTTTCACTGACATTGATCAGTTCGAAGGACTTAGGAATATCCAAGCCGATCTTATATAAAGTAAACCAAATAATGTTTAGGAATTGCAACTGGGTTTGATTCGAAAGGATAGAGCTTAAAGACTTCACTTTTCCAAGAAAATATAAAGGCCTAGGACATTCCAAGCCTGAGGAGAAATTTCGACCTGGTCGGAAGGGGTGTTCCGAAGGGAATCTAGTATGCAATTGGCGAGCAAACATGTAAAAAGGAATTCCTTCGAATGGAGTCTATCTTCCACTATGTCTGCAACCCTTTCGAAGCGGTTCCTAAAAAAAGAGACGAAACCAATGAGGTCGAAAGCCGCTGTTTCGACTTTATAAGACAAGCATACCTTCCAACACATTCGAAAGGGCAAGAATGAACCTTTCGACATGATCAATGGAATGAGAGGTTGAAACGAATAGTTGTTTCCTACTTATTCAAAAGAATGGTTTTGAGTTGAATACTTCTTCTTTTGCCTGCATTTCTAATTTAATCACCGAAACCGTTTCGACTTGGTCAATTCAAGTCGAAAGGTGGGATTCAAAAGAAGTAATCTCTCTAATATCCTTATCTTGTATAACCTCATTTGTAATTCATATAGCTTTGGGGATGTTGATAAGTTTTCTTGTTAACATTGATTATGTTGACAATTATAATCTTTGTATTTATGCAAATGTCAAATTAAGCATAGAGAAAAATCTAGACTTACCAAATATGTAATTTGGATAATTCTAAAAAAAATGTTTTGTCAAGAAAATCTAGAAAATAGAAGATTGAAGAAAAATCTAGAAAAAAGAAAAGCTTAGAGAATATACTTTATTATAAATTGAAATGTGATCTCTCATTTGATGTATCCAAGCAAGTAAATGTAACTGTAAGCAAGCAAAAAAGAAAAGTGCAAAGAAATAAAGCTTGTTTCCTCCTTTACAAAATATTCTCTCTATTTCCATTAGTAAATTAGGAGTTACTTCTCCCTCTTTCTTCTTCATATAGAAATTTTAAAACAGCTGTAACAGAGCTTGAAGATCCTCTTTAAATTCCAACAGTGGTATCAGCGCTCAATTGCTAATCAAGGAAGATGGCAAACGGAACGAATTTTTTAATGTTCCTTTATTAAAGAAGGAGAATTATGAAAATTGGAGCATTCCATGAAGCTGCTGCTTGGATCGCAAGATGCATGGGATATCATAGAAAATGGATATGAAGAACTCGCTAATATTTCCACTTTATCCCAAATTGAAAGAGATAATTTGGAGAATTTGAAGAAGGAGGATCAAAGGCCCTTTGCTCATTTATCAAATTTGGATGATGTTATGTTCGAGAAGATAGGTAATGCATAAACTAGAAAGGAAGCATGAAAGATTTTAGAGAATGCTTTTAAGGGAATCGACAAGGTGAAGAAAATTAGACTATAAAATATGCGAGGTGAGTTTGAATCTTTACATATGAATTCATCAGAATCAATTGATGATTATTTTTCTTGAGTTTTTTCTATTATAAATCAAATGAAAAAATACGGAGAAAAAATAAAAGACTCTAGATTTATTGAGAAAATTCTACGATCATTTAGATTCAAAATTTGATTATGTAGTTGTAGCAATTGAGGAATATAAAGATCTAGAATCTATGACCGTTGATCAACTCATGGGTTCACTTCAAGCCCAGGAAGAAAAATTAAAGAAAAATGTTAAAGAAGAGCTATTAATGCAAGCTCTTCAAACAAAACTCATCTTATTGGAAAATAAGACATTTAAAAATGGAAGAAGGCAGAGTAAAAGTGGAAGAGGTCATTGCTATTTTGAATGTTTTAATTGCCATAAACATGGTCATATGGCAAATAAATGCTGGTATAAAGAGGATAAAAGGAAAAACACATATAATCTAAGAGATTGACAATGAGGAGGAAACGCAAATTACAATGGAAGACCAAGGTATGAAAAATATCAAATAAAATGTTATAATTGTAATAAATTTAGGTATTTCGCTTCTGAAAGTAGATCATCTTTCATTACGCTTCAAGAAAGATTAAAATTTGTTAAAGAAGACGAAGAAGGTTCTATGCTTTTGTGGGCACTCAGAGCAGTTGAAATTAAAAAATTAAAAGGCATGGTACTTAGATATAGGAGCTAAAAAGAATGAAATACAATATGTTAAAGAAAATATGTTAGACGATAAGAATGATGAAAAGGAAAATAATGAAATAAGGGAGAATACTATGGTAGAAGAGGAAGATAAAACGAAGACTGACATGGAAGCTTCTACTACATCACATTTGAAGACAACAAAAAGAATCCTTCTATGTATTAAAGGTACCACTAGTATTGGATTATTGTATTCACATTCTAATAATCTCAAGTTGATTGGTTATATTAGTAGCGATTGGGCTGGAGATATTGATAACCGTAAAAGTACAACTGGATTCGTTTTCTTTATGGAAGATAGAGCATTCACTTGGAGCTCAAAAAAGCAACCAATCGTGACTATCAACCTTGAAGCTGAGTATGTTGCTGCTTCAACTTGTGTATGCCATGGAATTTGGTTTCGAGATTTATTGAAGGAGTCGAATATTTCACAACACAATGCAATGGAAATATTTATGGATAACAAGTCGGCCATAGCACTCGCTAAGAATCTTGCCTTTCATAATTGAAGTTCGCATATCGATACACGTTACCACTTTATTCGAGAAAAGTTTGCAAAAAAGGAGATACAAGCAAAGTTTATCAATTAAAAAGACCAAGTTGCAGATATCTTCACAAAAGCATTGAAGCATGACGCCTTTGAAAAACCGCGAGATATTCTCAGAGTTACAAAACCAAGTTTACAGGGGGATGTTGCAAATAATTTGGTTTTTAGGAAACATTGATTATGTTGACAATTATAATCTTTGTATTTATGGAAATGTAAAATTAAGCATAGAGAAAAATCTAGACTTACCAAATATATAATTTGGAGAATTCTGAAAAATGTTTTGTCAAGAAAAATCTAGAAAATAGAAGATCGAAGAAAAGTCTAAAGAACATACTCAGATTGAGATGTGCACTCTCATTTGATATATCCAAGCAAGTAAATGTAATTGTAAACAAGCAAAAAAGAAAAGTGCAAAGAAAATAAAGCTTATTTCCTCCTTTATAAAATGTTCTCTCAATCTCTATTAGCAAATTAGGAGTTACTTCTCCCAACAGCACCTACCACCTTGATGAATGGATCAAGTTCAAGCAATGCTTGAACTTTGAAATAGGTAAGAAATTGGTGAACATGTATGATGCATTCTCTTTTATGTGAATCTTCTAAAGATGAATTAGCTTTTCTTCATTCATTGAGATAAGAAAGGATTCTCTCACCACTATTTGCTTCGTCCTTGAGCTAAAAGCTAGATTTTCAGCTAAGTGAATTACACATTGACTGTCACACTTCACTTCTACACCAACATAAACGAAACCCAAATCGCATATCAACTGCCTTAAATCGGTGCCTCCTTACCAGCTTCAACATTGGCTATAAGCTCTGCCTCTGTAGGTGACACAGCAAGAGCGGTCTGCAATCTCGCTCTCCAACTAATAGATGTCCATACAAGAGTGAACACATAACCTCAGCTTGATTTCCTTTGATCTGTATCGTTGACGTAGTCAAAATCCCAAAATCCTACTAAGTTGAAATCTCTATCTCTACCACCAAAACAAGCCCATGGTCTAGAATTCCTCTAATCCAAAAATATACTTTACAGCCTCCCAAATTCTCGAATTTTTCATATATATACTAACCAACCCAACAGCCTATGCAATGTCATGCTAGTGCTAATCATAGCATACATCAAACTATCAACTGCACTTGTATGGGACACCTTCTCTATGTAAGCTTTGTCTTTCTCTGAGATTGAAGAGCCTTTATTAGAAAGCTATATATGCATAGGCATGGGTGCACTAATTGTCTTTGCTATTTCCATGCTAAAACGAGCAAGCGCATTCCTAGAGTACTTCTTTTGAGTGAGCCTCAAAAGTCATAGCTGTTAGTCCGCGATATGATGGTTTTGATGACAACAACCTTAGAATAGATTATAAAACATAAATACTAACATTATAAGTTTAGAAATATATATATATGCAGAATTTAACCATGTAGGTACTAAGAATGAAGACTACACAGTATAGAGATTCAAGATATCAAGATAAAATATCAAGATAGAAGACTCTTGAGTTTCGAGACTATCAAGAGTTCAAGATTTCAAGGATAATTATTTTTTATTATTATTAGGAATTTTTGTTAAAACTCATAGAAAAGCACTGGCATCTTAAAATCCAATTTGTTCATGGAATGGAATCCACTTCGAGCCCGTTAAAGGGATGGAACCCTAAGTAGGATGGAACCTACGAAAAATTTAGTGGAACATTGTTTTGTATCCGCTAACTTTTATTCAAAATGATTTTTCAAAATTATATCCTGTTTTCAAAATGTTTTCAAAACTTTCCTTTTAAAAGATTCAAAACCTTTGATCCTGATTTTAAATAATTTTAGCCTCAAAAACATCTTTATTTTCAAAGTCAAATTACTCCTGATTTTAAACTATCTTTTTAAATAATATATTTAACTTTTAAATATTTATACTTAGATTTAAATATAAAATTATACTTAAAATCTATATATATTATTCTTTATATTTACTTATGAATTTTAACTATAGTCAAGCATATTTATAAAGTTTAAAATAGTTTTTATATAAGATAAAGGTTATTTTCAAAGAAAATCAAAAACACCAAAAAATCCTTTGGGATGTCGACATGCCTAGCATGACCATGTCGACATGGTGACAGTTTGATTCAAAAATTCAAATTTCAAAAGAAGTGTCTATTCACCATAACTCTTCATGAATGGTCATGGTTGTTGTTCTTCTATAAATAAGGGTCATTTTCAACGAATTTTCGATCATAATTTTCTGGTCTTCACTCCTCTTCTTCTTCCTCATTTCTTAATACATATTCTTTTCATTAGCCTGCCGAAATCAAAATTGAATCATACTCGATTACTTCTAGTTTGATTCTTTATCACTATCTCTACAAGATTCTCAGTGCTATTCAGAGTTATAGACTTCTTTGTAATCTATTAAGCGAGAAAAGGTGTGATTGGAGCCTTGGAAATCAATCAAAAGGGAAAAGGTGTGATTGTAGCCTTGGTAAATCAATTGGGTAAACTTGTGGCCCGGAAATCAAGTATCTCTACCCAGAGGATCGAAATTCTGAAGGGTGTACCTCGTAGCCTTGAAACTGAGGGTGTAATTGTATAATTGCTTTTGAAAGGAAATCCGTACTTGTGTTGCGGGACTGGATGTAGTGTAACTTTGAACCAGTATAATATCTGGTATGTTCTTTCCTTTACTGCTTTTATTTTATTTCTGCATCTGTGATTGTTTCTGTGATCATATCTGTGTCTGTAAATTGCATACTTTTGTGTCTAAATTAACATAAATTAAAAAGATTTAGTAATTCTTTATTAACACTATTCACCCCCCTCTAGTGTTAATCTTAGCCTTAAGATCCGTAATCCGCATTTCTCACAATTGGTATCAGAGAAAGGTTTTCAAAGTTTCATAATTTGATTTTTGAAAAGTTTTCAAAATGGCTACCAAGAATGGTATTGTTATTAACACTAGTATCCCTGTCACTAGTTCATTTGTAGAGGGTCAGTCTACTGTCAGACCACCACTTTTTAATGGCAGTAACTATGCATATTGGGCATGTAGAATGAAAATATATTTACAATATATAGGATTTGACACTTGGAATATCACACAAACTGAATATTCTGAACCCACAATTGATTTTGCACAGTGGACTGCTGAGAAAAAGACTGTTGCACAAAATAATTCTAAGACAATGAATATTCTGTTCTGCTCACTAGATAGAAATGAATTCAATAGAGTGTCAGTTTGTAAGTCTACATATGAAATCTGGAAAACTTTGCAAGTTACTCACGAAGGAACAAGAAAAGTTAAACAGACCAAAATTTCCATGCTCACAAATCAGTTTCAATTATTTAAAATGAATGCTAATGAGTCTATTTCAGATATGTATAGTAGATTTCAGGATATTGTGCATCTCTAATATCTTTGGGAAAGGAATTTTCTGAAGAAGATCAAGTCAGAAAAATTTTAAATTCTCTAACTCCAGAATGGGATCAAAAGACACTTGCGATCGAAGAGGCAAATGACATCAGTATTTTGAAGATAGAAGAATTAATTGGAAATCAAATGTCGTATGAAGTTTAAATGATCGGGAGAAGGAAAGTAAAACTTCTGAAAAGAAATCAATGGCATTCAATGCATTAACCGATGGATCAGACTCAAATAGCGATAATGATGAAGAGATAGCCTTTATGACCAGAAATTTTAGGAGATTCCTAAAATACAGAAAGATGAATAATCTCAAGAGAAACAACTATAAGAATTCTGGAAATCAGAATATAGTGCCAAATAATGATAAGTGTTACAACTGTGATAAACCAAGCCACTTCAAAAGAGACTGTCCGTATCCAGAAAGGCAGAATCCTCCTATGAACAATGAACCAGCAAAGAAACGGAAGCGTTCATTTACTGCTACTCTAGATGACTCAGACTCGTCCTCAAGTGATGATGATCAGAAGACGGATAATTCGAATTTGTGTTACACAGCTGTTCACGACTCCGACGAATTCAGAGAAACAGACTCAGAAAAGGTACGCGTTTACAATACAATTGGTTGAAATTGCTTGCTTAAGATTAGTTGCTTGATTGTTTGATTGATTGTTTTTGAATTGGTGTGTTGTTTGAATTTTAAAATTTATTTTCTATTTTTTATTATTTTTATTATTATTTTTAATACTTTCTGAAATATATTATAAGTATAATAATATTTCAGAAATATATAATAGACATTATTAATAATAATATAGATATAAGAGATCTTAGGAAAAATCAATTCATGAAAATTCAAAAGCACATGTCGACATGGTCCCTACCATGATGTCGACATGGCTACCTGAATTTGAATTTCAAAATTTGTATTCAAATGTTTGAATTTCCCTCCAACTTTTCACTTCATTCAATTCTCTGAAAAGATACCTTTTGACCAGAGAATATGTCCTTTAAGAATCTATTTATTCACTATCTTTTATCATATCTTTTCACTTTCATTTTCAAATTCAAACTCTCTCTTCATAACTTCAAGCTCTCTACTCTCTACTCTAATGGCTTCTTCAAGCAACCCCTCAACCATGAGAATTTCCAAAAAAATCAAAGAGCAATTATTCAATGATCTAGAGGCAATTAAAGCATACATCAATTATGCTAACTATGACAAAGTCCATCCCGGAAAATTTGCTATTTTTCAAGATTTTTCTTCTTATGAAATTGATTCTCTTTTTGAAAACAATGGTGTTCTTAGTCTTATTGATGCTCCCCAAAATGATTTTGTTTGCTATCCTAATCTTGTCAAAATTTTCTATGCAAATTTAAATCGCGGATTTTATGTTGGAAACGAAGATGAAATTTGGAGTAGTGTCAAAGGCACTCAAATTGTTTTGAATTGTGATCTTTTGGCAACCATTCTCAATTGCAAGAGTTCGGGAATGAATCTTTCTAACTTTAAAATCGATGAACATGATCGTGAGACATTTCATCACATTTTCGAAAGAGATGATGATTTTGATTTTAAAAATAGAAATTTTCGACCAAAAGCAAGAATTGTTAATCTTCTTTTGCAACATACTTTGACCCCAAGATCGGGAAATTTCAAAAATCCTACTTCAAAAGTTTGCAAAGCCCTTTTTTCTATTTTCGGAAACTATGACATAAATTGGGCGCAAGTTATTTTGGATGAACTTCGTCCTAAAAATCTTGAAATGGGTGAGAATACTTTACCATGGAATTTATCTCACTCGGATTTTTAACTATTTTGGAGTTGATTTCAAAGGCGAAGAATTTGTTTCTAGAAAAGTTTTCAATCATTCCAACATTTCGCTTATGAAAATTCCATTTGTTTTTCAACCTTATGAGACACTTATCGAAAAGGAAGAGCATTTGGCTCGTGAGGAAATGGAAAAAGAGGAAGTTGAAGAAGAAGGGGATGAAATGGAAATTGAAGAAGAAGAAGAAGGTGAAACGTCTTTGGAAAGCATTGAATATCCTTCCAATCCATCCAAAAAAAACCTTCTCGAAAATCAAAAGATAATTATAGAGAATCAACGGATTCTAAAACGATCCGTTAGTAAGAAGTTGGATAACATTTCTTCGAAGATGAACAAGTTCTTTTCCAAAGTCAGCAAAAGACTTGCACTATCTTCATCATCTTCATCCTCTAACTAGTTTTATCTTTTCGTATCTTGTTGTGTTTGTTTTATTTTTCTTTATTTCGAATGTTCATGTAGTTTGTTGTGTGCTTAATCATTGTATTATCGTAGTATGCAATGAAATGAAATTTCCTTTCTGTTATCTACCTTATCTTATCTCTAGAATAAATGTTAGTATATTATATTTATATATATACACACACAATTATTCATAAAATCAAATTAGTCATAACATTTCACTAACCCATGTCGACATCCCCTATGTGACCATGTCGACATGTACTGGTCAAAAATGGAAATTGATTTTGAATTTGAAATTTGAATAACTACCACATGTCTATTCAATTCAAACGAATTTCTACACCAATATATACCTGTTTCTTCCAGAATTCTTCACTGAAATTTATTTCTTATCATCTAGATCCTCCATTTCTTTCACAAATTCAACTATGGCTAATCCTATTCACAATTTATCCAAAAATCTTGAAGAAACTCTTAATTCGTTCAAGAATATTCTCCCATTTATTCTACCAAACCAACGTCATTTAGAATTAAGTCAAATGCAAATGATAAAGGAATAAGAAAGGCACTTCAATGTGATACGATGGATGATCTCCTCTCTGCACAAGGATGATAACGAAGCACATCCTCCTGTCTCTCTCACCAATGACAATGATAATTGGGATGCTATTAAGGCAGACCCAATCTTTGGAGAAGAAGGATGGGTGGAAGTTCCATGTAACGTTTGATTTTTTATTTACTTTGATTTGTTTGAATTGATTTGGTTTGAATTGATACTTTGTGTGGATTGATATCTTATTGATTTGAAGATTGGTGTGTAAAACATATATATATACATTGAAATGTATATTAGTTATCATGCTTAGAAGTATAATTATTTCCTACTCTATATATTCCGTTGTATAGTTTATCAATGCAGGTACTGAAGTCCAAGAATGAGGGGGAGTAAGTTTTTGTTGATGACAAAGGGGGAGAAATATAAAATAGGGTAGTTAGGTATAGCTTAAGGGGGAGTTGTTAGTTTTAGGGGGAGTTATTAGAAAAGAAATAATATTTTATAAACAAAGGTTGTCATCATCAGAAAGGCGGAGATTATTAGTCCGTGAGATGATGTTTTGATGACAACAACCTTACAATAGATTATAAAATATAAATACTAACATTATAAGTTTAGATATATATGTATATGCATGATTTAACCATGCAGGTACTAAGAATGAAGACTGTACAGTATAGAGATTCAAGATATCAAGATAAAATGTCAACATAGAAGACTCAAGAGTATCGAGACTATCAAGAGTTCAAGATTTCAAGGATAAGTATATTTAATTATTATTAGGAATTTTTGTTAAAACTCGTAGAAAAGCACTAGCATCTAAAAATCCAATTTATTCGTGGAATGGAATCCACTTCGAGCCCGTTAAAGGGATGGAACCCTAAGTAGGATGGAACCTACGAAAAATCTAGTGGAACATTGTTTTGTATCCGCTAACTTTTATTCAAAATGAATTTTAAAAATTATATCCCGTTTTCAAAATGTTTTCAAAACTTTCCTTTTAAAAGATTCAAAATCCTCGATCCTGATTTTAAATAATTTTAGCCTCAAAAACATCTTTATTTTCAAAGTCAAATTACTCCTGATTTTAAACTATCTTTTTAAATAATATATTTAACTTTTAAATATTTATACTTAGATTTAAATATAAAATTATAGTTAAAACTATATATATTATTCTTTATATTTACTTATTAATTTTAACTATATTCAAGTATATTTATAATGTTTAAAATAGTTTTTATATAAGATAAAGGTTATTTTCAAAGAAAATCAAAAACACCAAAAAATCCTTTGGGATGTCGACATGCCTAGCATGACCATGTCGACATGGTGGCAGTTTGATTCAAAAATTCAAATTTCAAAAGAAGTGTCTATTCGCCATAACTCTTCATGAATGGTCATGGCTGTTGTTCTTCTATAAATAAGGGTCACTTTCAACGAATTTTCGATCATAATTTTCTGGTTTTCACTCCTCTTCTTCTTCCTCATTTCTTAATACATATTCTTATCATTACTCTATCGAAATCAACATTGAATCATACTCGATTACTTCTAGTTTGATTCTTTATCACTATCTCTACAAGATTCTCAGTGCTATTCAGAGTTATAGACTTCTTTGTAATCTATTAAGCGAGAAAAGGTGTGATTGTAGCCTTGGAAATCAATCAAAAGGGAAAAGGTGTGATTGTAGCCTTGGTAAATCAATTGGGTAAACTTGTGGCCCGGAAATCAAGTATCTCTACCCAGAGGATCAAAATTCTGGAGGGTGTACCTCGTAGCCTTGAAACCGAGGGTGTAATTGTACAATTGCTTTTGAAAGGAAATCCGTACTTGTGCTGCGGGACTGGATGTAGGGTAACTCCGAACCAGTATAAAATCCGGTGTGTTCTTTCCTTTACTGCTTTTATTTTATTTTTGCATCTGTGATTGTTTCTGTGATCATATCTGTGTCTATATATTGCATACTTTTGTGTCTAAATTAACATAAATTTAAAAGATTCTGTAATTCTTTATTAACATTATTCACCCCCCCTCCTAGTATTAATCTTAGCCTTAAGATCCGTAATCCGCATTTCTCACACTAACTTTCTATTTCTTTTGATTTCCATACCTGAAATCTTCCTTGCTTTTTCAAGGTCTTTCATCTCTAACTCTGGTTTTAGCTCCAGCTTCAACTATCAATTTCAGCTTTATTCTTGAAAGCAATCAACATGTCATCCACATACAAGAGTAATACACGTAATTACTGCTTTCTAAATGCTTGAAGTACACACAAGCATCTTTGATACTATGATCAAAACCAACTGAAAGCATAAATGAGTCAAATCTCTTGTACTATTGTCTAGATGACTATTTGAGTCCATAAAGTGACTTCATCACCTTGCAAACAAATTTCTATTTTCCACTTACAGCAAATCCTTCTGGTTGCTTCATAAAAATTATCACCTCCAAGTTATCACGTAAGAAAGCGGTCTTCACATTAAGTTGCTCTAACTCTAAGTCATGAGTAGCAACAATAGTAAGCAAAATACGGATGGAAGTATGCCTCACTACGGGAGAAAATATCTCATCATACTCCACTCCCTTCCTCTGTGAAAACCCTTTAGCAACTAATCTAACATTGTATATACCATCATCCTTCGCCTTGAATACCCGCTTGCAATATATGGTTCAGCTTCCTAGAGGAGGTGGTACCAAATCCTAAGTCTTGTTCTTTCTCGATGACTCTAACTCCTCTTCCATAGGGCACATCCATTTCATGCTATCACTCGACTTCATAGCTTCTTCAAGGTTTAATGGTTTATCATGAACCACATGTTGATCATAATCAACTAGATCATCAAGGCTAAGATTTGTATAATTCCACCCTCCATACCTCTCGGGTGGCTTAATGGTTCTGTGATTTGCCCAAATAGGTACAACTGATAGAGTTAGGGGTATGCCTTAAAGGCAATTATGTGATTTGTTACACATATCTATCTTGTTGAATAATCTTGTACACAATAATGGTGTTTCTTTCTATTATATACTTGATATAATGTGGTTATCTTAATTAAATTTAATTAAAAGTATATTTAATAGAAAATCCATAAATGGTATATTTTGTGATAGTAGTTACAAAGAGTTGTAACCGTATGTAATTTATCATAATAAAACAAATATACCATTTTAAATGTTCCTAGTCAAGATGCATCGAGACCAGATATCGATGTATCCGTTGAGATTAGAGCATGTAACGCTCTCCAAATGTTGAGTGGTGTATTAATCATGACCACTGGGAAAACCTAGGGGTTACATAGCAATAGTTATTGGATAACTATGGACCAACCAACTCGATAGATTTCTGTTAGCTAATATAACTAAAGTCAAACAGAAAATATCGATGTGACTGATTTATATAGTTCTCTCGGCTTGAGAACACTGTGGATATTCAATGTGAAAGCTCCGTTTTGATTATAGTAAAATCATGGCATGACGTTCCATCGAGTGCCTAAAGTTGGGTCGAGTGTAAGTATTGGAAGTGAAGCACTATTCAAGAGAGGATTCGTCTCCTCAGTTATATGGGGTTAGTATCATGGTCAACTCAAGTCAACTCAAAGTCAACGTCTCTGGCCAGAGCATTTTGGTTATAATAATAGTTCTTATTAAACCGAGGAATTTGTATTTGGACTATAAAGTTGAAATGTGAACGATACTGGAATTTTGACCATTACCAAATTCCATAAATCCTAATATGATATAGTTTCAACGAGGAAAATTAGTGTAAATAATTATCACTATAAGGTACCTCTTATAATACGTAAAATTTGATTTTACCAAAAAGACCTGTAAGTGATGAATTCAGCCAAACTGTCATACCGCCTGCTAAGTGACGTGTGAACATTAATATTTAAATTGTTCAATAATAATCGTTAACTGAATTCACACCTCTGAGTCGCACAACTGCATTGTGATTTTTTTGAAAATCACTCAATTTAATTAGTTTGTAAAATGTTGCAAACTGGTTAAATTAATTAATATTTATTAAATATTAATCATTGTTAATTTATTTGATGTTTTGAATGTTGTTGGTAATTATTTTAATGCATATATAAAAGTTATATTTGCATATATCGATATGCGATATTGGTATAATTTTAAACATGATTTAAACAAGAAAATAATTACATAAAAATTGTTTTCTTTTACTTGTAAAAGTTGCATGTTTGGAATGTGCTTGGATCCTCAATATAATGGTAAGAGGAGAAATCAATTAATGAGATTAATTAAAATTTAAAAAGAGGAAATAAAGGAGGAAGTTTTAATAGGAGAATAGGAGAAGGTTCCTTTCATTCAGTTAAAAAAACCTCCTCACTTTTGAAAGTACAGAGAATAGAAGATGGCTTTCATTTTTGTTCTCTTTTCTTCCTCTTCGCTGTCATTCATTTACGGTAGAAACATCATCCAAAAAAACCATGAAGACAAATTCAAATCAACATCAAACTAAATTAAAAAGGCGGTTCATTCTTCTCTTGCAAAGCGGGATGGTGATTTTCTTGAAATCTAAGGAGAAGCCACAAATCAAGGTGTGATGAAGGGCAAGGTCTATCAGATCTAGAGAGTGATTAATTAGATCTAGGTATAGTTCTATCATTCGAGATTTTCTACATGCTTCATCCTAAGGTAATTGTTTGTGTCTATAATTCTATATTTACATAACTTTTAATTTATTCCTATCCCCTTAATCTCTATCTTTCCCTTCTATTCATACTTGTAAGTTTGAATCTTGATTCGAACATCTCTATTCCCTTGCTTGAATCGATTGTTCTATCATGTTAAAATATATAATGTTTTCTTTTGTTCACTGCTATTTTGTTATGCATTATAACATCTCATTTTCTATCTCATGTATGATTGTTTGATTAATCAACTTAACTTACATCTAGACCTTCATAATTTTATTTTATGTATTCTATGTGATTATATACAGAGTTTGTTTAATCTAGATCTTAATCTTCTTATCTCAAATCTATATATGCCCATGTCATTTGATTTTGTTGTTTAAAAAAACATAATTGAACTTTGAATTTTGTTTCATAATTAATTTTTTCGTATCAAAAAGTTTACATTTGGAAATTTAGACATGGGTTGCTATGTAATTAAAACTTGGTAATAATTGCATTAATTAATCTTTGTCATCCAATTAATATGATGTTTTTATTGTCATGTTTCAAATCATTTGTAACAGACCACCTTTTTGTACGCTTTAAATCAACGATAAACCAGACACGTCAGACTCAAACCATACAAAAGGGCGAATTGTTATTGGGGTGAATAAAAAAAAGGAAGAAAGAAATAAAACAAAATAGAATCTCACATCGGAATGACAAAATATAATAATCAAATAATAATTCATGAAGCTGTTTTACAAAACATTTGATTATACTTATACAACACATATCAAAGTTACACATACCAAAGAATGATAAATAATGCGGCGGAACAGTATGAATGCAGTGGACTAATATAATAAATAATAGTAATATAATCTTCGTCTTCGTCCTCCAGAAATAAGATCTTCAAACGCTGAATGCTCAGACTGACCCGAGCGAATTGAAAAGATGAAAAACTCGAGTCAGAACTAAAAGATCTTATGTGAGTTAAACCAATGGTAAAATATAAGTGGAACGGTGTCAAAGATGTTTACGGGATTTGACATCTCCTATCTAGTGTCAAACGTGAGTGCTGTAACTTAAAAGATGTCCGGGATTCACATCTCCTAAGGATCCGTTAAACTATTTACTATGTAATAATATGCGCTATTATAATAATGTCTATTAGTATAATAAACTTACTTTTTAATAGCATTAAGGGGTTACCCATATATCCCTTACCACGTAATAGTCCCAGTAGTCCATCCATTATCGGCGTATCTCCAGATCGGGAGACTACCCTAAATACTCCATGGGCTACGGGAGAAAACCAAACTCGTACAACGCGTGCTAGGGTAGGTGATATGGCACACAAGGCAATGCCAGGTAGATATACCAATTACTATCCAGACCGGTGGTGACGCATAGCGCACAGCTACCGCCCACCTCAAGCCATACCCCCAAAATCAAAAATCAAAAGTGGCCACTGAATTAATCTCAAAGTCAAAATATAATGGAATGGTATCGAAGGAGTGCGTTTGATAAGAGGAGCTACCTCACTGGCCTGGATTCGCTCCTGTTTTAGCCACCTTATGCCAACTCACGGGAGTCGGGTCCCTGTATATACCTCAAAGGAACGCCGCCGCCATCATACTTCATTCTAGAATCTTCACCGCGTACACGTTTGTTAAAGTAGTTTTCGGAGTTGGCAGAGAGTATAACAACTTCCGATCCCGGTTTCTTTAACAACCAAACGTTATTATAACACCGTGGTCCTTTTCAAAATAATTTATACTTTAAAACCCAAAATATCATTGCCCTTTTAACCAAATCAATACGATATCATTTTCATTTCAAATATATGCTTTTCTAAAAATCAAAACACTTTCAAAGTTATAACATTTCAAAATCAAAACACTTGAATATAACACTTTCAAATTATAATACCTTGAAACACAAAACTTTGAAACATAACTTCCACCACTTAAATGGTTTAAATATTTAAAATACTTTATATAATAAAATAGCTTCTTCAATTTCACAAATCAAATCCAACACAACTCGAATTTATACATTTTACATTTAACCAAATCCTAAATCAAAAATTTCAATTCAATTCAGTTTCCAAATAAACTATTCCAAATTTATCGATTTCGAAACAGATTTGATCACCGAATATACCATTTCAAATTCAATATATTTCAAACTTTAAGTATTCAACAATTTCAAAACTAAGTTTGGTAATTCGATTAAACAATTAAATTTTCTATTATTTAGTTTTGAAATACTTTACAAAATAAATCCCTTACCATTTAATAAAGCTCAAATTTCAAATAACTGAATAATTCCTTCAGTTTATTTATACTTGAAATATTAATTTAATTCACCTAAAACAAAATCAAGTTATAAAAAAATCATACCCTTTAAAACTTCGAATTTAATAGATTTCACATCAAGCTTATTTGAGTTTAATTCTTAAATAAATTCAATTTCAAGTAAATCCTAAATTTATCTTCCAACCTTAATTTGATTTAAAACATTTTTAAACTCTGTATTAAAATATAATTTAAATACCTGACCATATTATCTTTAAAAAAAATCAAGCTTATTATTAAGCCCATTTTATATTAAAACAAATTATACATAGCTTAAAATTAAGGATAGAATAACATTGATATAATACCTAAATCAATATTTTTGTAAACCATATATTTCTTTACAAACCATAGAAATCATTTAAAAATATTTTTATATATAGATCACGGTGTTTGTACATAATTTTTTATCCTATGGTCAAGTGATACGGATATTTATCATTTCAATCCGTAATTTAAAATATAAATACGGTTATATATCACTTCAAACAGCAATCCCGAATGAAATAAAATCCGTTACAACTTGCAGTTCATAAGAGTATAAAATACAACATCCATTCATCTAATATCAATCATCAAACATTTATCACAATCATCTTCTAATTCAATCAATAACATCAATATAAAACAGATAATAAATGCCATGCATTTACTGGCAGTTTATATTCAATAATAAATTAAATAACTATTTAACTAGCAGTTTATATGCAATAATAAATTAAATAACAATTTGATTCAAATAAATTCAATTTAACCGAGATGATGATTAGAAATATGCCAAACAGTCATAAATAAATTTCTAATCACATCATAAATCAATTTAACAAACATAAGAAATTTTAGAAATTGTGAGTGGGTTAAAACACTCACCTTTATAGGATCTGAAAATAATAGACTTCTAATCAATAGCTCCACTCTATGTTTCCTTAGTCTCCTTCTTGATTGCTAGTTTTGTTCCGTAATTTTTCTTTTATTTTGATTTACTTTAATTTTCCTCCTTGTTATATTAATGTGTGTGTATATATATATATATATATATATATATGTATGTATTTCTAAAAGGTTGAAAAAAAGAAGATTTGCAAAAGAAGAGTTGGAAAATAAAAGGATTAAAATAATAAGAACTGGAAATGGAAGAGAAGATCAAGATTTGAAAAGAATGAAGAAAGTTTGAAATAGAAGAAAGTTTGAAATAGAAGAAAGTTTGAAATAGAAGAAAATTTGAAGAGGAAGGAAAAATCAAAATGAGAGATAATAAGGAGATTTGAAGGGGAAAAAAAGAAAAAAAAAGAAGAAGATTAGAATGGAGGTTGGGGTTTCATTTGCATCATATCTTATTTATAAGGTTAGAGTTAGGTTTAGGGCTAAAGAGATTTGAAAAGAGAGGCCGCTATTAATCAGAAATAAATGAAATGATGTTTCAGAAAATGAAGTTGGAAAATGAACGAAAAAAATAAAGTAAAAATGAACAAACTTGGTATTGAAATATAGTAAATATGAATTGCCTTTTTAAAAGTAGTAGGTATTAAAAATTGGTAAAAGAAAGAATTAAAAATATGAAAAGTAGTTCATATTTTCAAAATAGAAAAGCTTCGTACAATGTAAATGGAATGGAACAATGAAACAAATGGAGAAATAATGAAAAGAATGCGGCAGTTATTAATTAGAAAGGGAATAAATAGACCAACTCTATACTGTAAACAAACTTTTAGAATTCAAATTTCAAAAACAATCATTCACTTAATTAATTTTGTTAACCCTAAACATACCAAAATTAACATCCTTTAAAGATTTAATTAACACACAATAAATGAAAATAAATTCTCTACACAAATTTGTGTTATAAATTAAAAGAATATACATCATTAAGAAATTTTCATTTCTCCCTCTTTGTGATTAGACTGGGAATTAAACAAACAGTTAACATTTCGATTGAATGTTCTACAAGGAATGCATTAACATACATTCAAAAATATGATAGCATAAACAAGGTAATATAAATAGGTGTATAATATATATGTACATCTTTATCGCCACTTATAGTTTACATTCATAAATAAAAGGTATGAAAATAATCCACATAAGGAGGCAGTGAATGTAAGAGTAAATTAGAAAAGTGAAGATGGAAAGGTAATTTATGTTGCAATTAAGATCTAATAAAATCTAATTGAAAAGGAAATAGTCAAGTGTAAATCTATTTTACCCCATTTATCATCTCCTATTAACATTTAATTTAATAACGTATGATGTTTCAAACCTAAATAGTCTTTTTTTAATGATCTAATTGGATCTAAAACATAAGTTTAAATTTAGGTATAAACATATATGTAGTAAACTAGCATTAAATTTTGAAACATGAACTGAATTAATTGGAAATAAATCACCCAATTTATTTTAGTGTATGTTTACAATTAACGTCTTCCCACTTTTTAATTAAAAGATTCCCATCACATTAATTTTCATTGATTTCTAAGGTAAAAATAAATGAAACAATTCAATTCCTTTTTATAGTAGTTTAACGTATTTATGGAAATATTGTATATAAGCCAAATGTTATTAATTTCTTATTTCTGTAATAAATTTTTCAGCTACCAACATTTCAAATAAATAAACATATGATTTTTTATTTAGTAAAGAAATATATATTATTCTTTTTTTTGACATTTATTATTCCAATCAATTGGAATTTACATTCATACGGTCATTTATTTTCTTACTTATTAAACTTTACATTTATTTTCAATTTAAGCCCTACAATTACATTCCTAATTAGCTTTACCATTACAATTGATTGAAATAACGTTAACAATTGTCAATTTCATTGAACAAACATCAACAATCACATTCGTACTTTATTATCAATCAACAAATATTACAGTTACTTACCTATCATTGATTTTATCAAATTATAGTTTATTATATATTATTTCATGAATTAATATAACTTTGAATTTACCTAATTTACTATTTACAATCAATTAACTGGAATTACACTAAATTAGTTATTTATTAACTTGCATTAACATTATTACCTTTCATCCCCATTATTAATTCATAATTTTTTTTCTTTCAGATTTAATTACCAAAATCTTATTAAATTAACAAATTTAAACATCGAAAATTATGGATCGTTACATCATTATAATAAAGCTCTTCCTTTTAAAGAAAAAAGGTAACATTAAATCAATGATATATTTCATGATTTGTAGTTCCATCAAATTATATCTTTTCTTAAAAAGGAAGGATTCATTTCACAACTGTTTCAAATCATTTTCATTAATCTTAATATTCTTTGATTCACTGCTTGTAATTGAAATGAAATCTATTTTATTTGAACCGTTATGCTAAGCATTAATTGTATATATATATATATATATATATATATATATTTTACAATGTGTGTGTATATATATGTACGTATGTATTTATATATTAATAAATAAATAAAACCGTTCATGTTTAGGATGACAAAGGCATATATATAGATGGGAAAGTTTCTATTGTGGTGTAAATCCCAACACTTAAGCAATGTTTACATTAACTTTATACACTTTTATATGTTGCACTTACACTATACACATAAGCGCATGTGATGTGCTCATAATCATTTGCAATTAATCGAATCAAATTGAATTAATGTTTTCCCAATAAAACATTCAATTGAAATATTAACATGTTTATTCAACATATTATCAATCCAATCAGAGGTAGAGAAATATGATGTTTTTCTCTCTTTAATTAATATTGTTCACTTTCTTAATTAATTGCATAACTAATAGGTAAGGAAACTAAAGTTTACTTTCTCGTATTTATTTTAATAAGTAACTATTACGCACTATTTGATACACTCATTCGTATAAATTTATATAATATTCAAACCCCTTTGAAATTTTTTATGCCAAATTTAATAAAATCTTGATTTTATTAAAAAGAAAATTTAGATAAGATCTCAATGCTTTTAGACTTCATAGGCCTATCAACGATCGGAAATGGTAAATATTTTGAAATTTACTCATTTCTACCGCTATAGGCTGGCCCAGTTTCTTTAATGGTATGAGAGCCCAAAAGCCCATGCGGTCTAAATTAGCCATGTTAGGGCTAACTAATTAATCTTGGGCACTTAGTACGGTGTCTAGAAAGGTGATGTTTAGGATTGGAATTGGGTAATCAAGTATCCTGTCCTACCTGATTACCTGCCTGGCCTGAAAGGTGAGGTGAGTCCAAAGGTTGCCCCCGATAGAAAAGTCCCAATTTGAATTGGGCCTTGGGCTAATTTTCAAAATAGTTTTCAAAATTAAGACAAGATTTAAATTTAAAAGTTAAGTTTAAAATAAAAAAATGTTTATTATAATTGATTATAATATAACATAAATTTTCAAAATGTTTGAAAATGTAATGAAATTTTCAAAATGTTTGAAATTGTTTAAATATTAATTTCAAATTTTAAAATTTATTAATGAGATTAATAAAACAAATTAATTAATTGAGTTTATTAATTAATAATTATATGCATGTATTATATATGTTGATATATGTTACTTTTATTGTGTTGTGTTTAAGATAACATAAGTATAAATGCGTGTATATAAGATAAATTTTGAAATTAACATAATTTAATTGAAATTATTTAATTAAAGGTTAATTAACTAAATAAAAATAAGCATATATGTGTTATATTATAAAGGTTATAGTATATGCTATAAAGTTATAGTAGATATGTCCAACATAAATGTTGTATTGGAATACTAATATAAAATTAATTAAAAAGTTAGTTAATTTCTATTAATTAAATAAGATTTAATTAAATAAAATATTATACATAATACTATCATATAAGTAATATGAAATATAAAAGTTATATAACAATAAAGCTTATATGATATGAATGTACAAACTAAAGATGGAATATTAACGAAACCTAAATAGACTTAAGGAATCAATACATGCATAAATGTAGGTATACCATGATTTCTAATGTGTCTGACACTTGAATCATGTGGGTATTCCACAAGAAATACATTAGTCCATAAGTCGATATCACTCAATATAACATATTGAAGATTATGAATCTTCAATATAATGTGTCATCTACTATATATATATATATATATTAGTATATATTTCTCTCTCATAATAGCGTATATGCGTATAAAAGATATATATATATATATATATATGATTTAAAAAATCTAGTACATTTATTTATATATAATATGAATTTAAAAATTCGAAAATTAATTATCATACATATATTCATATTTTTAAATTAACATTTATTGAATTTTGGATTGTTTATTATATATAAAATAATTATTACATTAAAAATTCAATTCTATATTTTAAAAAATATTATATCATTCCTGAAACGTATAAAAAAATTAGGATTTTTTCATTAAATTTTAATAATTAATATTATTTCGAAAAACTGTTTATGATTTATTAAAAATAATAATTTAATTAAATAATTCTTCAAAAAATGTCATAACCTTTCATTCATGATCCTAAAATTTTTAAAATTTTAAAATTTGAATTTTTAGTAATATATTGTTTTAATTAAATATTTATTGCCGAAATCAATGTATTTGTTTTTAAAAATAATATTTCGACTTTGAAAAATCTTAAGATTTTTACTAAGCTCTATTTTATGATCCTAGATTTTCGAAAACTGTAAAATTTTAATTTCCATTAATAGATTATTTTATGTTAATTATTTATAGATAAAAACATTATTTTATTCATAATGTATAAAAATTTAAATAATAAATTATTATGTTTACAATACCAAGTTAATTTTGAATTATAAATAATTTTTAATAATTGTTCTCTCTCTTTGTATATATGTATATGTAACGACCCAGAATTTCCGTCATTTGAAATTCGTATATTTAATTGATTTTAAATATTAGCGAGTAAAATTTATAAGTCGAATAAATTTTATTTCGAATATCTAGATTTAATTGGATAATTAAATCCATAATTTAATATGTGAAATTTCATAAATAATTGGAAATTGGGTTTAATGTGATTTAAATTTGATTTGTAAAGTTGTATTAAATCATATTGGAGTTAGAATGATGCTATAGAACTTTTAAAATTGAATTAAACGTTAATTTGTAGAAATTGAATATTTTAATATTTAATTGACGAGGAAAAATAGTCATTTTTCAAAACAGTCTCGGATTTCGACGAAACTAGTTTCATCGGATCCGTAATGTTATATTATTGTAAGGTTTCAAATTTCGGGTCAATCGAATTTACGGTTTGTCCGGGACAAGCTAAAACGCACAGAAATCGGTTTGAGTGAATTTTTAAATTTAAATAATCGATTTGAAAACCTATCTTCCAAATACTTTCGAATTGGCCTCCAATATATATATTCTATTGTGTTCGTAATAGGGGTAAAACATTATAAACGCCAGGCGGCACGCTTCGATTGGAGTTCGGAAATTTTCGGGATGGATAGTGTTTCGATATTTTCTATAAAAGCACCTCTATTATTCACTTTTGCAACAAAACCCTAATTTCTAACCCTAGCTGCCAGAAGATAGTTAATGGCCAAAAAATTTTCCTCTTCCTCCCTCATTTTCTTCAAATCCACAAATCAATTCGCGAAACTTTCTAAATGAAAGTTGTAGACAACGACGAGAGCTGGATATCCAACGGTGATGGTCGAAAACGAAGCTATGAATCGATGGCAAATTTCACTCGAACGTGCCGCGTTCGTGCGCGTTTTTCAAGGGAAAGGAGAGGTTGAGCTTCACTATTTTCTGGCCGTGGGTAGCACTCGTGATGGCCGTTCGTTTGGCGTTGCTTGATCGTGGTAGAAGTCGACGTGGTAGTCGTGGCTATTAGGGTTTCTGGCGGCGAGATGGGTTTTTCGTGCGTGATTTACAACCTGGGGAAGAAGATGGAGGTGCGGCCAAGATTGTAGGGATTGAAATCGAACGGTCCAGATGATAGAAGGTTTAAAAATTAAAAGAAAATTGTAAAATAAATTATATATAAAATCGTATAAACTTTGTAACACTATAACTTTTTGATACGAGGTCGAAAATTGACGAAATGAATTGCGTTGGGTTCGTATTCGCAAGCACTACGCGATGGAGCTGGATTGGAATTGATTAGAGCTAGTGTGAATTTTAGGTAAAAATACACGCGCGTTTAATTTTATTCGAAATAAACGCTGAAACTGTTATTTGTAAACAAGGTGAGAACTTCTCACTCAATCGAAATTATTTCGATTTAAATTTTAAATAGTTAAATTTTAAATTGCTTGATTGTATGCTTGGATGATAAATTACTATTTGTTGTATTGAAATAGACCCTATATTCCGTATATTAAGCGGATGTTGTTTATTAAACACATATACCGCGATATTCCACCTTGAAGTGGAATTGGTATTATATATGTACTTGGAGTTGATTTCCCCACATTATATAGCGGATGAGACCCTATTGCGCCGCATAATAGCGGATAATATTTTATATAAACTCATGTACCCCGATATTCCGTCTTGAAACGGGATTGGTATTGTGCTAACATCTGTGGATGAAGGGAAACAGGTTGGAGGGAGCCAACTGGATTCCTCAACAGTATTGATTTACTAACAGATATTTGAGATATATTCTGTTATCATATTGATATATGATGTTTGGATGCCGTGGTTGATGTATTGGTGTTGTTGTAGCATTTGGCCTATTTTTGAAGTTTTAAAAATATTAAAATAACGATTTCGAACTTAAAAGGATTTTCCAAGTGATTTTTGAAAGTATACATTTTATTGAATTTGGGAATTGATTCATTTTTAAATAAATAAACGTTATAATTTTTATGTTATAAAATTATGATTTTTGTGAAATATAACCGAAATGTGATTTTTGAAATAAGTAGTTTATTTATTTATAAATAATTTAAATGGGGATTTTTGAATTATTATAAACGATTTATACAAAAGAATTATAAAATTGATATTTATAAATTAAAATATTGGAATTATACAACGGGTTTTTGTAAGTGTTAGGATGAAGTATAAATGGATTTCATAAGTGAATGAAATTTATAGATTTATAAATTATGAAGTTATAAAATGAATAGATTTTGTAAAATAAAAGATTTATAAGTAATTAACTTATAAATTGGATTTTGGCATTTAAATGGGATATAAATAGAATTTGTAAATTGAGGGATTTTATAAGTTGAAGTTTTTATAAAATATATATATGTGTGTGAATTTATAAACATTATTTTATAAATCCAAAATCAATTGAATTTGATAAGTAAATATGAAAGCTTATTAAAGGAGATATATCCACGATTTTGGACAGTGGATAATCCTTTAAATTAAATATGTAGAAGTGTTGAATTGGGTAAACGATTTATATTCACGATTTTGGACGGTGAATGATATATTAAAGAAATGTGTTAGGAAGTGATCTCTTAAATAGAATTAAAGCGATCTGAAGTTGTTTTAAAATGTGTTGAGGATCGAAACCATAGATTTCAACATTCATTGTTGAAATAGACGTTTTCGAGAAATAAGGAAAAGATGGACTTTAACACTGTTTATAGTAAATGATTTTCGAAAGAAAATGTTTTTTGTATAGTATTGGGATTTATATATCTATCTTAATTTCGAATCCCTATACTAGTGATTTTGGGTTGTCGTAACGATGTTTTACGCAACATTCGTTTTGACTCAAATGAATGTGTTTAAGGGAATGTTTTACTTAAAGAATAAATTATATATTTAATTGTGATTTAAGTATATTGAATATTTTCCAAATGTTGAAAATAAATAGATTTGTGAATTACTTATTATTAAATAAGTATGGAAATTTTTTCCAATATGAAGTGAAATGTTTTCAGATTTTATCTTTTAAAGATAAATTGAAAGTGAATAGTTGAAATCGATTTGAAAATCGTATATCAGTAGATATTTGGAAATTTAAATTCACCCTGGAATTTATAAAGGAAAGGGAAATTTGTTTAAAAATAAACATTGATTTATTTTTGAAGTGTGGAAAAATATATGTTGTAAAGATATTTTTGGAAAATAAATGATTCGGGTAATTATTTAGGATTTGGTGATGTTGTGCATATCTATTGATAGTTAAATAACTGACTATCAATATTTACCTTTAAATGGGTATTTGTTGTGATTTGCTTGAATTTGAATGCTACACTTATTTTAAAAGAAGCGCTCGTTATTCGGTTTAGCCGGGAGAGGACCTTTGGGTCATGAATCCTATTCCGAATAGTGATACGTCGTAATGGATAGCATTTGAAGACCGGTGTTGAAGACCGGATATTTTCGAAAACGGAAGGATTACCGTCGAATGTCTCTGCATCGGCTGATCTCCGATATAGAGATTTTATCACCCTTTGTGATGGGAAGTCCGGTCGTGATTAGGGAATATCCGGATTGCAAGGGCTTCTTTGGAAGTGCCTTCGGTTCCGTTCGATCCCGAAACAGACTTGTATGGATGTGTGTCTGACGTTACAATTTGAGATGTAAAGCTAGTTTCTATCAAATATATTTCTGTTGGTGACGGAGAATTTATTCTCTTAGCTTAACACTCTTCTCTGAGACGTACGAGCTCAGAGGTTATGTAGTTGATGGTTACTAGTGATACATTCCCAATTTGGTAATGTGGCATACGAAGTGCTGCTGATCATTTGTTGATCGAAGCATAGCTTTTGTGAAAAGCGTAGCTTTGTGGACGAGACTTTGTCGGACTTCACACCCCGGTAATGGTCAAAACAGGAAAGATGCAGCAAGGTTTTAGGGAGTAGCGCCCCTTAGGGTATGTCATTTCCTTCTGGATAGAGGTAGTATCATGGTATGGAGCCCAGATACTTAACCTATGTTGTGGCTGCAAATTTATTTCTTTGTGGTTGTTGGTATTGAGGATCATCGGATAAAGGTTGTTTACAACCGGGGGATGACATACTCGTGTCAGTTGTTACCTACTTTTGCAGAGGTAACCCGGCCTTGTGTTGGTAGAGATCCGATTAGGTTCTCGGGGCGTCTCTCCAGAGCCGTACCCATGTGGCAATGGGAAGTTCCTTGGCCTGACCATTTGTTGGAAATCCAAACTCCAATACGCACCTTGTACGGTTTTAGTTGTAGAACCTGTCATTTACTTGTGGTGGTCACCACTGTTTAGATGGTAGCTATAGTAGGTACAGTTCGGAATGTCTATGTTGGCTAAGATTTATATTTTACTTTCGAAATGTTTTCCCACTTTGCACTTATAGCAATAATATCAAAGAAAATTTCACGTATCAAGCATGTTTGACTATCATAAGGAGAAATATCTTTCGATTCTGCGTTTGCATTGTGTGTGTGTGCGGGAGGCCTTATGCTAGTTTCATTTTCTAAAAGCATTGCAGATCTACCTTAAAAATATTTGTTTGTTTGTTTTTTTTAAGCTAAACTGTTTTATGTTCTCACACCAGTCCCATGACTGACCTGGAGTTTATTGTTTCCTTCCTAAACTCTGGGTGCACACCAATTTCTACACGGGCAGTCTAGAGTCAGGTTATCAGGACATTCTGGAAATCAGGAGATGCTGTGGAGCTGAAGAGGAAAGCTGGATGGCATGGTGTATCAACTAGTATATAGTATTTCTTTTCCGCTGTTTGTTGTTGTAAAATCTGATAATGCAATGTAATGTGATGTAATGAAATAACAGATATGATTCTTTGTTTTAAAGATTATTCATTTATTTATTATATGTTGTTCCGCTGCGATTGTGAGATTCTGATATTATCCTGTTGCTTTTCTTTCTTCTTCTATCTCTTCTTCTTAAACCCTAAGGGTTGGGTTTTCCGGCCTTCGATCGCTCGGCAGTTGATACAGTAGACGTATTAATGTTGACTTTCGTGTGTCGAAAATCGTAATCCTGACATTTGGTATCAGAGCATTTGGTTAAGCGACAACCTTGGCTCTGTTGGGTATTACTCATTAGAGATAGAGTCAGCAGTACTCTAGAATGAGTTTGAGTGTAATAATAGATATGAGTGCATATTTGATAGTGAGTATAAAAATTGTTTTATATTTTGTTGATTGGTTTGTTGAGTGGTATATGGATTTTGGTCAATACGAGTAATTAATGTTATTGATAGGAATCTCTAAACACTTGTACAGAACAAATTCGACACGATATCGTTTTGAAATAGGGTAAATGAAATAATTTTACCTAAATTATTTTCGTATATAAAAGAGAAAAAAATTTCTGTGAATTATTATAATATATGATTGCTTGGTTGGTAGAAAGTGATGATATTAAATTATTATCATTAATGTTGAAGAAAAAAATTGAAATCGTAACTCCAAAGTTAAGAAATAAATTCACATATAAATAGAATTGGAGATTATAAATTGTAAATGTGATTTGTAATTTGAAGTAAAATTATAGAGGAATATTGGAAATGTTTTGAAAGGGTTTGCAATTTGGAAAAGATTAATTTCCTTTTTGAGTTTGAAAATGGTTTTCAAGGGTTTGGAAAAATGTTTTTGGAGGAATAAAAGCTTTAAACTCTTTTCGGTCGCTGGAAAATAACTTCGGTGATGACTGCAGCATCATCGGTGTTTATTTTTGGGTTTCCAAAAGAGGGATTGCTGCCAAGTTGTTTTAAATAGAAGTTGTTTGGAAAATTTGGGTGTGGGTTTTAAAATTCAAAGGATAATTTGAATTGGTTTCAAAAATGGTTTTGAAAAGTTGGAAAGACTCTGGAATCTGATAAAAATAGTTATGCAATAAAATTTATGAATGAATGAATTTATAACTACAAGTAAATTGAAAATTTGTCAAGTTGGATCAAATGAAGCTAAGTATTAAAATAAAATTAGTAAGTAAAACTAATTGAAGAAATAAAAAAATTAATATGGGTTGAAATGAATTGAATTCAACATTTATAAATAAAGGGTAAATTAAATTCATATGGAATTTGAAATCTAGTTTAAATATAAGTGGTTATAAACCGAAATCGTGAATTAAATTGTGTTTGGGGACGAACAAAAGAATAAAAACTGAAATTGAAAACTGAATATCAAAAACCAATTTGAATTGTGCGAGATGAAATGAGTTAGAACTTTTAATGAATTAGTAAAAAAAACTAATTTAAAATAGCAAGATGAATCAGTTGTGAATGAAAAAAATAATCGATAAAATTTAATATTTAGAAGGTAAATTGAATCCAAATAGAATTGAAATTGAAAATTGAAGTCAAATGAAATTGAGATTGAATGAAAATGAATATTATAGTTAGCAGGATATACAGGTGGATTAAAGGAAATTGGGATTTTGATTCGAAGATGAAAAAAATTGAATTGCTCGACAAAAGGTATGTTTTTGAATTTTAGTATGAAATTTGATAATTTTCTTGTCCAGCCACTTGGCTTTCTCTTTTCTTTTTGAAATCTGGGGGACCGTAGTGCCATTTTTTGTAGTCGTACCGAGCTAGCCGCGCAAAGGAGGCGTTGGCAAAATTTTTCGAAAATTTAAGGCGTTAGAATATTTTTGAGAAAATTGGAAATTTTTGAAAACTATAACTTTGATTTTGGGAGTGAAAAGTTAAACGATATAGTTGGTTTTGAAAAGATAACTAAGTATGATTTGAAAACTTAGTAAAGTTATTGTAAGAAGTTTACCTATGGATTTTGGAAAAGTTAAAATGTTTAAAATGAATTTGAAATTTAATTTGAACAAATGGTTTTGAAAGGTTAAAGGATTCTGTAACTTTTTCTTACTTGGTAATTTCGAAGACGAAATTCTTTTAGGGGGGAGTTTGTAACGACCCAGAATTTCCTTCATTTGAAATTCGTATATTTAATTGATTTTAAATATTAGAAAGTAAAATTAGTAAGTCGAATAAATTTTATTTCGAATATCTAGATTTAATTAGATAATTAAATCGATAATTTAATATGTGAAATTTTAGAAATAATTGGAAATTGGGTTTAATGTGATTTAAATTTTATTTGTAAAGTTGTATTAAATCATATTGGAGTTTGAATGATGCTATAGAACTTTTAAAATTGAATTAAAAGTTAATTTGTAGAAATTGAATATTAATATTTAATTGACGAGTAAAAATAGTCATTTTTCAAAACAGTCTCGGATTTCGACGAAACTAGCTTCATCGGATCCGTAATGTTATATTATTGTAAGGTTTCAAATTTCGTGTCAATCGGAT
Organism: Allium cepa; assembly: GCA_030765085.1. Classification (NCBI taxonomy): domain Eukaryota; kingdom Viridiplantae; phylum Streptophyta; class Magnoliopsida; order Asparagales; family Amaryllidaceae; genus Allium; species Allium cepa. Next base: position 456,682,704 of record CM060944.1, read on the forward strand.
TTACGGTTTGTCCGCAGCAAGCTAAAACGCACAGAAATCGGTTTGAGTGAATTTTTAAATTTAAACAGTCGATTTGAAAACCTATCTTCCAAATACTTTCGAATTGGGCTCCGATATATATTCCATTGCGTTTGGAATAGGGGTAAAACATTATAAACGCTAGGTGGCACGTTTCGATTGGAGTTCGGAAAATTTCGAGATGAATAGTGTTTCGTTATTTTCTATAAAAGCACCTCTATTATTCACTTTTGCAACAAAAACCTAATTTCTAACCCTAGCCGCCAGAAGATAGTTAATGGCTGAAAATTTTTCCTTTTCCTCCCTCATTTTCTTCAAATCCATAAATCAATTGTAACGACCCGCCGCTCTGACCGCCTCTAGTCGGTAATTAAACCAACTAGAAACGTTCAAATGACGGATTGTTATTTAGTTTATAACATTTAAACAGAATCAGTCACAGAATCACAGAAATAATAATATATTTTATAAATGAACTTTTCTTTTATATACAAATATCAGAGTTATACAATGAATTACATTTTAATACAGCGGAATATACATATATCTTTTTAAAGTACAAGAAAAATCTCTTGAAAAACTTTAGTGAAGTGCTTTCCCCTCTCTCTCTAACTTCGCTGCTAGAAAAATTCCAAGCTGTAAAAATACTCGGTCTGACCCGAGCGTTTTATGCAAAACACAAAAACACTCGAGTCAGGATTAATCTTTATTCAAGTAAATAAATTTGCAATGAACAGAAATAAAATGGTAACAGCCCAAACAGGGTTAATAGTGCAGTACAGGCAGCAGAGATAACAAAACAAATTGGATCAACAAATAGTATAAATGATGTAAATGCCCACAAGTGATGATAAGTAGTGTACAGGAGTACACATATCTCAAACCAGCGAATAAAATCTGGGATGTAACAGAGCAAACATGACTATGGCCAAACAAACATGCTTCATGTAAACTAAGCAACAGAGATGATGAATCACATGAATCAATTTAAATCTATTATGGATTTCCATATTAACAACTTCAATTTTTTTTTTAAAAAAATCTGTCAATCCTGTGTGGCTGCAGTACACACGTATATTTATACACATGTGCACTGCCTCGCCGACTCGTGTGCACCAAACAAAAACACACAGCTATCAGATCAAAACAAGATCAATCCCAAGTTTCAAAACTAGGTTCAACTCAAGGCCAATGCACAGACAAAAGAGTCAAGAAGGCATCAGACAAAGCAATACAAACAGCAATGTCAAAGCAGGCTATCAAGGGCAGAGTCTCAGAAATGCCAAAGACATGAAGCAACGAAAGATTCACAAATACAACTCAAAGTTTACAGAATGCAGACCAAAATGAGCACAACTCATTAAGCTCATAACAACAAGAAACAGACCATAAGAAATGCATCAGAGAATCAACACATATGAGCAAGTGAACTAGTCAACATACATATACCTCAAAAACAAAGGGACTGCACTGTTTCAAATGAGAACAATTTCAAAGTCAAGTGAACAGTATAGCAAAACACATGTTCAATAAAGATCAGGCTACAAAAACATATGGTGGTGCAGACTACAAATGAGTGCTAACAAAATAAACTAATTGCAACAGGGTTAGACCAACATAGTGCAACAGTGAAACACTGAATAGCATGCAGACCAGAAACACCAAGTCAAATGTAACGGAATGGAATGCAACTACAAGTGCAACAGTCAGGTCCAAATGCAACAAAATGGAATGCAAGTACAAGTGCAACAGTCAAGTCCAAATGCATCAATGTGGAAACTGCAGTGGACATGTATACAACAGAGGAAGCCATGATCAAGTCCAAATATAGTGCCACAACTTGTAACAAGGGTATGGAAATTTACAGAAAGGTTGGGCTTACATTTTTTTTTAGTAAAAGAAAGAAAATTTCAAAACTTACTTAGTTTGTTACTAAACATGGTGCAAGTTTAAGGCACAAAATCAGAGATTAAAAATATACACAGTCAACATGCAAAACAAAATATTCATTCATATATCTAGGATGCAATACAACTTTAACTCCCTACATCTCAGCAACCAAAGATTAAACTTAATTTGAAAATTTTTTAGAACAAAACAAAACTTAATTTGAAAATTGTTTAGAGCAAACAAAACTTAATTTGTTTAGAACAAAATAAAACTTAATTTGAAAATTGTTTAGAACAAAACACTACAGGTTTTAAAACTTAAGTCATGAACAAAGGCACAAACCCTTTCATAAGGAATAAGTGGAGAGTGGTATCAGTTTTCATTTAAACGTTTAAAGCTAATATGAATTAGATTTGTATATATTGAAATTTTTAAACAGAACCTTCACAGTAAATCAACAGAGAACACTTGAATGCGTATAAATAGAATATAAAATGTAAATGCACAAAGATGTAAATATGTAAAACATAAAGCATGCAGGAAGTTTTTTAATATGAAGCACTTCAGATCTGGGGAACAATGTAAACTTGAAGATTTGAGGATTTAAAACAAAAGGAAATTATGAAGGATTCAAAACTGAGAATTTCAAGCTGAAGATCAAGCTTGTTTACAGAACAAAAAACAAATGCTAGTTGTAGTTCGAATCTGGTGCATGCCAAGGAATGAAGTTCAAAATCATGTAGCCAGCAAATTCAAATTTTCAAACAAAATGATCTGTAGCTAAAACCAGAAAATCTCAACTCAAAATCTACAAGCAAATACAAATTCCCCGTGTCAGTCTAGTTTTGGCATGGTTTACACTGTAAACCATGGTGTTACAGGAAACAGAAGAACTGGAAACAACATTTCCAAGCAAATATAAACACAAGCATAACCATTCATTCACATGCAAAAGCTATTCACATTTATGCAAGCATTCAAACACAAAGAACTGAATTAAGCATAGGTTTACTCACAGCTTTAATTACTGAAATGTAACACAAGTTTGAAACAATATTTCAACTTGTGTGCAATCCCTGTTAGAATCAAAGAGGAGGAGATTTAGATTTTCTTTGATATAAGTTGACCTGTAAACAAAATTTTTGGAAGAAACTTCACAACTTTACTTTGATTTATTACTGAAACACATATTACAGATATATTTAAAATTTTGATATGGTTTACTTGTTGAGCCTGATACTCATTTCCTAGTAGAAGAAAGAAAAACTTCAAAACTTGCTTTTAATTTTATTTTTGGCTCACTAGTGCAAGTTCTAAAAACTTAAACATGTTTCATAATCAAGATGGAGATTAAACTCAACAAATTTGTTTGAAAACTCAAGGCTGCAAAGTTTTTATATGGAAAGTTTGAATCTTCTTTTATTTTTTAAAACTCTGTAACCAGGTATGAACAGAGAATCAAGTTATGCAGATTCAAATGCATTCATAACCACATTTTCAAACTACTGCCTATGCATGCAGGAATCCTTATAGATTCTTGATTCTCATATTATTATTTTTACAATTTAAATATTGCAGTTTTAAGACAAATTTTGTTAAAACTTCTCAACATAAAATGAACCAGAAGAGGAACTAACTAGTTTTTGAGTTTATTTTACACCCTGTAGTTTCAAAATAGAAAAAAAAACTAACATGTACACACATTAACATATTCATATATATACAATATGCAGTAATATCACAACAAGCATCATTATTACAGCAACCACTTAAGCAACCATATTATCTTACTTAATATTTAAATTTAGATGTTTGCTCACATGCAAAGAGATTTAAATTAAAAATGGGTGTTTGCTCACAAGTATTCATTTTCCTTACTACATTTCCTTAACCAGATTCAAAGATCCATCACATGCAGCCACAACAAAAACAAGCAAAATTTTTGATAGCATCTGTCCTCATCAGTTTTAAAAGCAAGATTTGATTGCATCTGTTCTTATCAGTCTAAAAGCATCTGTTCTTATCAGTTTAAAAGCATCTGTTCTTATCAGTTTAAAAGCATATGTTCTTAACGGTTTAAAAAACAAAATTTATAGCATCTGCTCTCATCAGTTTAAAAAAACAAATTTCAACTAACATCTGTTCTTATCAGTTTTACATCAATTTATCAGAGCAAATGATAGCAAATAACACCCAACAAACAACATGCAGTGGTTTATCTGTTCTTATTAGTTTAAATTCAAATAACCGAGCAGATGATAACAAATAACACCCCAAATCATAGCATGCAACCAAGCACCCAATTCAAACCAATTTAAAAACTTGAATAACGATTAATCGTGAGAAAAAAAAACTCACCATTGTCGAAGCGAATTGGAGCAGCCGCGACGAGGCGAAGGAGGTGCCGAGCAAAATTGAAGCCGAAGCCCTAATTTGTTGAAGGTCGGCCACTTCGATTTCTACACAAGCCCTAGTTTCGGAGAGGAATGAAAATGAGAATCAAAGCCGCCACCATTATTTTCTTTTTTTTAGTTTAGGGTTTTCGAAATGAAGAAGGAAAAGGGATCGGGTCTGCCTTGGTAGCTATCACGGCACCAATATCAAACGTGGGCCAACCAAGATTTTCAAAGCCCAAACAACAATCAACAAATTTTCCTTTTATATTTTTATTTTGAATTCCAATTGGTTTTGTAAATTTTGTTGTTTGAAATTTTAACTGTGTATTTCTTTATCTAATTTGTATTGATTAAAATTTTATTCCTTTTTACTTTAAAGGAAAGAAATATGTTATTTAAAAACTAACCACCCATTTATAAAGTTACATAAATAATAATTCTTGTATCCAAATTATTTTTTCTAAGTCATTAGTTCGAATTTAAAATACAAATTCAATATTCAATTTCAACTCCAAAGTCAAATTCAAATTTTATTCAACTTTCAATAGATCAAATCTTAATATTTAATCGCCAAATTCACAGTTATATTGGGAATTCAATTTAAATTATCATTCAATTATTTAAAATTAATTAAATATTTTCAATTTAAATTGTTTAAAAATTCAGGATCGTTACAATCTCCCCTCCTTAAAAGAATTTCGTCCCGAAATTACAAGTAAGGAAAAATGATTGTTAAAATTTCACCGATATTTATACCCTACTCAATTTTATCAAATTTGAAACTTATTAAAAATAAATACATAAGTATAGGATTCATTCTATTTGTTTTTTCTCACTAACTTTGTTAATTAATTCATTTGCTCATCATTGTCTACAATCAAGACGCAAAAGCCTTTTACTAAAGTTTTCAACTTACAAAACCCAAATTTTAAATTTGAAATTCTTCATTTAAGAAATTTACATAGTATAACTTTTCCAAAGCTGTGAACTTTCAAAACATTTCAAAAATCCTCTTCCTTAGTTCATTGGGTTGGAATTTATGTTACTTTAATTTCAGATTATTGATTTTCTATTTAAAGTTTGAAAATACTTGCTAACTCGAAATTTAACAAGTCTATTGTCGTTCTTAAAGACATTAGGCATACATTGGCCAGGCGCAAGTCTAAAAATCTCCAAGTACTAAATATACTTGCTTCAATTCCCAGTGAAAATACTTTAAAAATCTTTTTAAAAAAATGGATATGGAAAGCACATTCCCCCATGGATCACAGTTTACCCGGCGGTTTCGCTACTATCCCAGTAGAATCGCTTGTAAACTGTAGATTTCTCATCTCTTGAATTTCGCCATGGTTGTTGCCATAGATCGCGGTCCACACGGCGGTTACGCTACTATCCCAGTAGAATCGCTTGTGACCGTAGGCATCTCGCCCCTCGAATTTCGCTTTGGCTTCTAGATTGCAGTTTACTCGACGGTTACGCCACTATCCCAGTGGAATCGCTTGTAACTGTAGGCATCTCGCCCCTCAAATTACGCTAGTCACTCCAACTAATGTAAAACAAATGGCCAATCCAACTAATGGAAAACAAAGGGCCAATCCAACTAATGGAAAACAAATGGTCAATCCAACTAATGGAATACAAATGGTCAATCCAACTAATGGAATTCTACGTAGCTACGATTTTCAAATGGACACTCATCTCGAGTTCCAACATCCTTCACAAATTTTAAATGGAAGGTACTTTTCCATATCCTCAATTTGGAAAACATAATATCATATATACATATATAATATTTCATTTCACAATTCGTACATATCATACTCATGTACTTACATAAGTTTTCCACAACAATTTCTTTCCAAACTAATGGTTTTCGAATTTATCGTATTCTCATATATACGTTCTGAAAACCTCAATATCTCATACCCATAACAAATAGAGGATTCACAAATTTTCCATTTCATTATCCATTTAAAATTTTCCTCTAAGTCGATTTGGAAATTTAAGGTTATCTCAAACCTAATTCACATTCATAATCCAATTTATTATCGACTTCACACTCGATTTGGATTTCATGTTACATTGTCAATTCTCAACACATAATTGATGTCTATCGATATATAACCTCTGAGCTTGTATGTCTCAGAGAAGGGTGTTAAGCTAAGAGAATAAATTCTCCGCCACCAACAGATATATATTTAATAGAGATCAATTGTTATGTCGTCAATTCGCAATGTTAGACATACAATCCAAATCAACCATTCAAAATTCAAAGTTCAACTTATATTGTTTTTGGGTGTCAAAGTTAAACTCAATTTAACTCAAAATTCAATCCTTTTGAAAAATTTCAAGTTGAACTAATTGTTCAAATTTCCCAAAAATATCTACACAAGATATATATAATTTTCCACACTTAACCATTTGAAAACAAATTTCAAATCATTTTTCACCTTTCAATCTTTGAAAACAAATTTCAAATCAATTTCCTTAAACGGAAACATTTCCAAATATTTATCCATTTTAAACTTAAAATTGTTCACTTAAATCAATCAAATAAATCCTTACCGATTTATTTTAAACTTACGTTCCAAATCCGTAAATTTATTTCCACACTTCAAAAATAAATCAATATTTATTTTTAACAAATTTCCCTTTCTTTTATAAATTCCATAATGAATTTACCTTTCCAAAATACCTATGAATATACGATTTTCAAATCGATTTCACATCTTCATTTTCAATTTATCTTTAAAAGATAAAATTTCAAAACATTCACTTCATATTGGAAAAACATTTCCATACTTATTTAATAATAAGTAATTCACAAATCCATTTATTTTCAACACTTTGAAAATATTCAATATACTTAGATCATAATTAAGTATATATCTCATTCTTAAAGGAAATCATTCTTTAAACACATCAATTTGAGTCAAAACGAATGTTGCGTAAAACACCGCTACGACGACCCAAAATCACTAGTATAAGGATTCGAATTTAAGATAGATATATATAAATCCCAATTCTAGATAAAACTTTTCCTTTCGGAAATCATTTACTATAACAACAGTGTTATAGTCCACCATTTCCTTTGATTTCTCTCAAAAACGTCTATTTCAACAATGAATGTTGAAATCTATGCTTTCGATTCTTAACACATTTTAAAACAACTTCAAATTTTCCAGTATTAAGTTTTCCACTTAACTTAATTCCATGCCCGTTCAAATTCAAATTCATCACTGAATCTATTAAATCTATTATGGATTTTCATGTTGACAAACTTCAATTTTGAAATCTAAATCTCATTTGAACTTTGCATTTGCTTTCTATTTCCAAAATAGTCAACTAGTTCTTTAGTAAACCATTTATCGACTTGGTTTCATTAGATTTATATCTCCATATTAACTATTTTAGACATTAGTCTAAACTTGAAATATAAGCTTTACATCAAAACTTGTTTTATTCATACAGTTAAGTCGACAATTAAATTTCCTATCAAAATTTTGCAATCCTTATTAGCGAAGGTCGGGTCATTCAATCATTTTCCCAAGACATAACCGATTTATTTAATAATATATTCACTGTCCAAAATTACGATATATCTCCTTTAACAACTTCTATGTTTCATTTATCAAATTCAATTGGTTTCGAATTTATAAACGATCTTTACAAATTCCACTTCTATTCATAAAACTTCGATTTATAATCTCCTTTTATCACTTCAATTCAATTTATATAATTCAGTTTATACCAAAAGTCCATATTATAGTTAAATACTTATAATCCATTTATTTACAAATCATTCTTCAAAACATTTGAAATCAATTTTTCAAAAGAATTCAGAATTAAATTCTTAAGTTATAGTTCAATAATTCTCTTGATTATAACCAAATTGACATGTCATTTCATTTCCCAATTATTTCTGAGATATTCAAAATATTTGATTTAAACCAATTCATTAATTCACTTAACTCATATTTTGTTTTCCGTAAATCTCAGCAATTCGATAACGAGTTTTCGAACGATCGGGACTCAAATCTAAGGAGACCTCATCGAAGAGAAACAATCGCAAACCTAAATTTAGAGAGGGGAATTTTCAAAAATGATTCTAATTTTCAAAATACTTTTATTTTAAAGAAAACAATTTTATACTTCTTTAGATTTGAAAACACTTTCTTTTAAAGTGATTCTAGTAACTATTCATATTAAACGCCATAAACTAAGCTTTGTGTAAACCAAAGCTCTGATACCACTTTTGTAACGGCACGAGGCAATGGCGACCGGTAGGCTTTGCAACCATCCCAGACCCACCGTGGCATACAATGGTACCCCAGACCTTGCTTTTACGGCCAGCCTTTCGACTGTCTCGTCTTACGCCTAACCAACCCCTATTCACTAAGAGAGGACATGTAGGGGTAAGAGTCTCCCGTTCGCCACCAAACCGCGAAGCGAGAACCCCCTATCACATTCACTAAGAGAGCAAATTGCATTTTAATACAGCGGAATATACATATATCTTTTTAAAGTACAAGAAAAATCTCTTGAAAAACTTTAGTGAAGTGCTTTCCCCTCTCTCTAACTTCGCTGCTAGAAAAACTCCAAGTTGTAAAAATACTCGGTCTGACCCGAGCGTTTTATGCAAAACACAAAAACACTCGAGTCAAGATTAATCTTTATTCAGGTAAATAAATTTGCAATGAACAGAAATAAAATGGTAACAGCCCAAACAGGGCTAATAGTGCAGTACAGGCAGCAGAGATAACAAAACAAATTGGATCAACAAATAGTATAAATGATGTAAATGCCCACAAGTGATGATAAGTAGTGTACAGGAGTACACATATCTCAAACCAGCGAATAAAATCTGGGATGTAACAGAGCAAAAATGACTATGGCCAAACAAACATGCATTCATGTAAACTAAGCAATAAAGATGATAAATCACATGAATCAATTTAAATCTATTATGGATTTCCATATTAACAACTTCAATTTTTTATATTTTTTTTTTTAAATCTGTCAATCCTGTGTGGCTGCAGTACACACGTATATTTATACACATGTGCACTGCCTCGCCGACTCGTGTGCACCCAACAAAAACACACAGCTATCAGATCAAAACAAGATCAATCCCAAGTTTCAAAACTAGGTTCAACTCAAGGCCAATGCACAGACAAAAGAGTCAAGAAGGCATCAGACAAAGCAATACAAACAGCAATGTCAAAGCAGGCTATCAAGGGCAGAGTCTCAGAAATGACAAAGACATGAAGCAACGAAAGATTCACAAATACAACTCAAAGTTTACAGAATGCAGACCAACATGAGCACAACTCATTAAGCTCATAACAACAAGAAACAGACCATAAGAAATGCATCAGAGAATCAACACATATGAGCAAGTGAACTAGTCAACATACATATACCTCAAAAACAAAGGGACTGCACTGTTTCAAATGAGAACAATTTCAAACTCAAGTGAACAGTATAGCAAAACACATGTTCAATAAAGATCAGGCTTAAAAAACATATGGTGGTGCAGACTACAAATAAGTGCTAACAAAATAAACTAATTGCAACAGGGTTAGACCAACATAGTGCAACAGTGAAACACTGAATAGTATGCAGACCAGAAACACCAAGTCAAATGCAACGGAATGGAATGCAACTACAAGTGCAACAGTCAGGTCCAAATGCAACAAAATGGAATGCAACTACAAGTGCAACAGTCAAGTCCAAATGCATCAATGAGGAAACTGCAGTGGACATGTATACAACAGAGGAAGCCATGATCAAGTCCAAATATAGTGCCACAACTTGTAACAAGGGTATGGAAATTTACAGAAAGGTTGGGCTTACATTTTTTTTTAGTAAAAGAAAGAAAATTTCAAAACTTACTTAGTTTGTTACTAAACATGGTGCAAGTTTAAGGCACAAAATCAGAGATTAAAAATATACACAGTCAACATGCAAAACAAAATATTCATTCATATATCTAGGATGCAATACAACTTTAACTCCCTACATCTCAGCAACCAAAGATTAAACTTAATTTGAAAATTTTTTAGAACAAAACAAAACTTAATTTGAAAATTGTTTAGAGTAAACAAAACTTAATTTGTTTAGAATAAAATAAAACTTAATTTGAAAATTGTTTAGAACAAAACACTACAGGTTTTAAAACTTAAGTCATGAACAAAGGCACAAACCCTTTCATAAGGAATAAGTGGAGAGTGGTATCAGTTTTCATTTAAACGTTTAAAGCTAATATGAATTAGATTTGTATATATTGAAATTTTTAAACAGAACCTTCACAGTAAATCAACAGAGAACACTTGAATGCGTATAAACAGAATATAAAATGTAAATGCACAAAGATGTAAATATGTAAAACATAAAGCATGCAGGAAGTTTTTTAATATGAAGCACTTTAGATCTGGGGAACAATGTAAACTTGAAGATCTGAGGATTTAAAACAAAAGGAAATTATGAAGGATTCAAAACTGAGAATTTCAAGCTGAAGATCAAGCTTGTTTACAGAACAAAAAACAAATGGTAGTTGTAGTTCAAATCTGGTGCATGCCAAGGAATGAAGTTCAAAATCATGTAGCCAGCAAATTCAAATTTTCAAACAAAATGATCTGTAGCTAAAACCAGAAAATCTCAACTCAAAATCTACAAGCAAATACAAATTCCCCGTGTCAATCTAGTTTTGGCATGGTTTACACTGTAAACCATGGTGTTACAGGAAACAGAAGAACTGGAAATAACATTTCCAAGCAAATATAAACACAAGCATAACCATTCATTCACATGCAAAAGCTATTCACATTTATGCAAGCATTCAAACACAAAGAACTGAATTAAGCATAGGTTTACTCACAGCTTTAATTACTGAAATGTAACACAAGTTTGAAACAATATTTCAACTTGTGTGCAATCCCTGTTAGAATCAAAGAGGAGGAGATTTAGATTTTCTTTGATATAAGTTGACCTGTAAACAAAATTTTTGGAAGAAACTTCACAACTTTACTTTGATTTATTACTGAAACACATATTACAGATATATTTAAAATTTTGATATGGTTTACTTGTTGAGCCTGATACTCATTTCCTAGTATAAGAAAGAAAAACTTCAAAACTTGCTTTTAATTTTATTTTTGGCTCACTAGTGCAAGTTTTAAAAACTTAAACATGTTTCATAATCAAGATGGAGATTAAACTCAACAAATTTGTTTGAAAACTCAAGGCTGCAAAGTTTTTATATGGAAAGTTTGAATCTTCTTTTATTTTTTAAAACTCTATAACCAGGTATGAACAGAGAATCAAGTTATGCAGATTCAAATGCATTCATAACCACAGTTTCAAACTACTGCCTATACATGCAGGAATCCTTATAGATTCTTGCTTCTCATATTATTATTTTTACAATTTAAATATTGCAGTTTTAAGACAAATTTTGTTAAAACTTCTCAACATAAAATGAACCAGAAGAGGAACTAACTAGTTTTTGAGTTTATTTTACACCCTGTAGTTTCAAAACAGAAAAAAAAACTAACATGCACACACATTAACATATTCATATATATGCAATATGTAGTAATATCACAACAAGCATCATTATTACAGCAACCACTTAAGAAACCATAGTATCTTACTTAATATTTAAATTTAGATGTTCGCTCACATGCAAAGAGATTTAAATTAAAAATGGGTGTTTGCTCACAAGTATTCATTTTCCTTACTGCATTTCCTTAACCAGATTCAAAGATCCATCACATGCAGCCACAACAAAAACAAGCAAAATTTTTGATAGCATCTGTCCTCATCAGTTTTAAAAGCAAGATTTGATTGCATCTGTTCCTATCAGTTTAAAAGCATCTGTTCTTCTCAGTTTAAAAGCATCTGTTCCTATCAGTTTAAAAGCATCTGTTCTTAACAGTTTAAAAAACAAAATTTATAGCATCTGCTCTCATCAGTTTAAAAAAACAAATTTCAACTAACATCTGTTCTTATCAGTTTTACATCAATTTATCAGAGCAAATGATAGCAAATAACACCCAACAAACAACATGCAGTGGTTTATCTGTTCTTATTAGTTTAAATTCAAATAACCGAGCAGATGGTAACAAATAACACCCCAAATCATAGCATGCAACCAAGCACCCAATTCAAACCAATTTAAAAACTTGAATAACGATTAATCGTGAGAAAAAAAACTCACCAATGTCGAAGCGAATTGGAGCAGCCGCGACGAGGCGAAGGAGGTGCCGAGCAAAATTGAAGCCGAAGCCCTAATTTGTTGAAGGTCGGCCGCTTCAATTTCTACACAAGCCCTAGTTTCGGAGAGGAACGAAAATGAGAATCGAAGCTGCCACCATTATTTTCTTTTTTTTAGTTTAGGGTTTTCGAAATGAAGAAGGAAAAGGGATCGGGTCTGCCTTGGTAGCTATCACGGCACCAATATCAAACGTGGGCCAACCAAGATTTTCAAAGCCCAAACAACAATCAACAAATTTTCCTTTTATATTTTTATTTTGAATTCCAATTGGTTTTGTAAATTTTGTTGTTTGAAATTTTAACTGTGTGTTTCTTTATCTAATTTGTATTGATTAAAATTTTATTCCTTTTTACTTTAAAGGAAAGAAATATGTTATTTAAAAACTAACCACCCATTTATAATGTTACATAAATAATAATTCTTGTATCCAAATTATTTTTTCTAAGTCATTAGTTTGAATTTAAAATACAAATTCAATATTCAATTTCAACTCCAAAGTCAAATTCAAATTTTATTCAACTTTCAATAGATCAAATCTTAATATTTAATCGCCAAATTCACAGTTATATTGGGAATTCAATTTAAATTATCATTCAATTATTTAAAATTAATTGAATATTTTCAATTTAAATTGTTCAAAAATTCAGGATCGTTACATCAATTCACGAAACTTCCTAAATGAAAGTTGTAGACAATGACGAGAGCTAGATATCCAACGGTGATGATCGAAAACGAAGCTATGAATCGATGGCAAATTTAACTCGAACGTGCCGCGTTCGTGCGCGTTTTTCAAGGGAAGGGGGAGGCCGAGCTTCACTATTTTCTGGCCGTGGGTAGCACTCGTGATGGCCGCTCATTTGGCGTTGCTTGATCGTGGTAGAAGTCGACTGGTGGTCGTGGCTATTAGGGTTTGTGGCGGCGAGATGGGTTTTTTATGCGCGATTTACAACCTGGGGAAGAAGATGGAGGTGCGGCCGAGATTCTAGGGAATGAAATCGAATGGTCTAGATGATAGCAGGTTTAAAAATTAAAAGAAAAGTGTAAAATAAATTATATATAAAATCGTATAAACTTTGTAACACTATAACTTTTTGATACGAGGTCGAAAATTGACGAAACGAATTGCGTTGGGTTTGTACTCGCAAGCACTACGCGATGGAGCTGGATTGGAATTGATTGGAGCTAGTGTGAATTTTGGGTAAAATTAAACACGCGTTTAATTTTATTCGAAATAAACGCTGAAACTGTTACTTGAAAACAAGGTGAGAACTTCTCACTCAATCGAAATTGTTTCGATTTAAATTTTAAATAGTTAAATTTAAAATTGCTTGATTGTATGCTTGGATGATAAATTACTATCTGTTGTATTGAAATAGACCCTATACACCGTATATAAAGTGGATGTTATTTATTAAACACATATACCGTGATATTCCACCTTGAAGTGGAATTGGTATTATATATGTACTTGGAGTTGATTTTTCCGCATTATATAGCGGATGAGACCCTATTGCGCCGCATAATAGCGGATAATATTTTATATAAACCCATGTACCGCGATATTCCGTCTTGAAACGAGATTGGCATTGTGCTAACATCTGTGGATGTAGGGAAACAGGTTGGAGGGATCCAACTGGATTCCTCAACAGTATTGATTTATTTACAGATTTTGAGATATATTATGTTATCATATTGATAAATGATGTTTGGATGTCGTGGTTGATGTATTGGTGCTGTTGTAGCATTTGGCCTATTTTTGGAGTTTTAAAAATGTTAAAGTAACGATTTCGAATTTAAAAGGATTTTCCAAGTGATTTTTGAAAATATACATTTTATTGAATTTGGGAATTGATTCATTTTTAAATAAATAAATGTTATAATTTTTATGTTATAAAAATTATGATTTTTGTGAAATATAATCGAAATGTGATTTTTGAAATAAGTAGTTGGTTTATTTGTAAAATAATTTAAATGGGGATTTTTGAATTATTATAAACGATTTATATAAAAGATTTATAAAATTGATATTTATAAATTAAAATATTGGAATTATAAAACGGGTTTTTATAAGTGTTAGGATGAAGTATAAATGGATTTCATAAGTGAATGAAATTTATAGATTTATAAATTGTAAAGTTATAAAATGAATAGTTTTGTAAAATAAAAGATTTATAAGTAATTAACTTATAAATTGGATTTTGGCATTTAAATGGGATATAAATAGAATTTGTAAATTGAGGGATTTTATAAGTTGAAGTTTTTATAAAATATATGTGTGTGTGTGAACCTATAAACATTGTTTTATAAATCCAAAATCAATTGAATTTGATAAGTAAATATGAAAGCTTATTAAAGGAGATATATCCACGATTTTGGACAGTGGATAATCCTTTAAATTAAATATGGAGAAGTGTTGAATTAGGTAAACGATTTATATTCACGATTTTGGACGGTGAATGATATATTAAAGAAATATGTTAGGAAGTGATCTCTTAAATAGAATTAAAGCGATTTAAAATTTTTTAAAATGTGTTAAGGATCGAAACCATAGATTTAAACATTCATTGTTGAAATAGACGTTTTCGAGAAATAAGGAAAAGATGGACTATAACACTGTTTTATAGTAAATGATTTTCGAAAGAAAATGTTTTTTGTATAGTATTGGGATTTATATATCTATCTTAATTTCGAATCCCTATACTAGTGATTTTGGGTTGTCGCAACGATGTTTTACGCAACATTCGTTTTGACTCAAATGAATGTGTTTAAGAGAATGTTTTCCTTAAAGAATAAATTATATACTTAATTGTGATTTAAGGATATTGAATATTTTCCAAATGTTGAAAATAAATAAATTTGTGAATTACTTATTTTTAAATATTATTAAATAAGTATGGAAATTTTATCCAATATGAAGTGAAATGTTTTGAGATTTTATCTTTTAAAGATAAATTGAAAGTGAATAGTTGAAATCGATTTGAAAATCGTATATCAGTAGATATTTGGAAATTTAAATTCACCCTGGAATTTATAATGGAAAGGGAAATTTGTTTAAAAATAAACATTGATTGATTTTTGAAGTATGGAAAAATTTATGTTGTAAATATATTTTTGGAAAATAAATGATTCGGGAAATTATTTGGGATTTGGTGATGTTGTGCATATCTATTGATAGTTAAATAACCGACTATCAATATTTACCTTTAAATGGGTATTTGTTGTGATTTGCTTGAATTTGAATGCTACCCTTATTTTAAAACAAGCGCTCATTATTCGGTTTAGCCGGGAGAGGACCTTTGGGTCATAAATCCTATTCCGAATAGTGATACATCGTAATGGATAGCATTTGAAGACCGGTGTTGAAGACTGGATATTTTCGAAAACGGAAGGATTACCGTCGAATGTCTCTGCATTGGCTGATTTCGATATAGAGATTTTATCACCCTTTGTGATGGAAAGTCCGGTCGTGATTAGGGAATATCCGGATTGCAAGGGCTTCTTTGGAAGTGCCTTCGGTTCCGTTCGATCCCGGAGCGGACTTGTATGGATGTGTGTCTGACGTTACAATTTGAGATGTAAAACTGGTTTCTATCCAATATATTTCTGTTGGTGGCGGAGAATTTATTCTCTTAGCTTAACACCCTTCTCTGAGACGTACGAGCTCAGAGGTTATGTGGTTGATGGTTACTAGTGATACATTCCCAATTTGGTAATGTGGCATACGAAGTGCTGATGATCATTTGTTGATTAAAGCATCGCTTTTGTGAAAAGCGTAGCTTTGTGGATGAAACTTTGTCGGACTTCACACTCCGGTAATGGTCAAAACAGGAAAGATGCAGCAAGGTTTTAGGGAGTAGCGCCCCTTAGGGTATGTCATTTCCTTCTGGATAGAGGTAGTATCATGGTATGGAGCCCAGATACTTAACCTATGTTGTGGCTGCAAATTTATTTCTTTGTGGTTGTTGGTATTGAGGATCCTCGGATAAAGGTTGTTTACAACCGGGGGATGACATACTCGTGTCAGTTTTTACCTACTTTTGCGGAGGTAACCCGGCCTTGTGTTGGTAAAGATCCGATTAGGTTCTCGGGGCGTCTCTCCAGAGCCGTACCCATGTGGCAATGGAAAGTTCCTTGGCATGACCATTTGTTGTAAATCCAAACTCCAATACGCACCTTGTACGGTTTTAGTTGTAGAACCTGCCATTTACTTATGGTGGTCACCACTGTTTAGATGGTAGTTATAGTAGGTATAGTTCGGAATGTCTATGTTGGCTAAGATTTATATTTTACTTTCGAGATGTTTTCCTACACTTTGCACTTATAGTAATAATATCAAAGAAAATTTCACGTATCAAGCATGTTTGACTATCATAAGGAGAAATATCTTTCGATTCTGCGTTTGCATTGTGTTTGTGTGCGGGAGGCCTTATGCTAGTTTCATTTTCTAAAAGCATTGCAGATCTACCTTAAAAATATTTGTTTGTTTGTTTTTTTAAGTTAAACTGCTTTATGTTCTCACACCAGTCCCATGACTGACCTGGAGTTTATTGTTTCCTTCCTAAACTTTGGGTGCCCACCAATTTCTACACGGGCAGTCTAGAGTCAGGTTATCAGGTCATTCTGGAAATCAGGAGATGCTGTGGAGCTGAAGAGGCAAGCTGGATGGCATGGTGTATCAACTAGTATATAGTATTTTTTTCCGCTGTTTGTTGTTGTAAACTCTAATAATGCAATGTAATGTGATGTAATGAAATAACAGATATGATTCTTTGTTTTAAAGATTATTCATTTATTTATTATATGTTGTTCCGCTGCGATTGTGAGATTCTGATATTATCCTATTGCTTTTCTTTCTTTCTTTCTTTCTTCTTCTATCTCTTCTTATTAAACCCTAAGGGTTCGGTTTTCCGGCCTTCGATCGCTAGGCAGTTAATACAGTGGACGTATTAATGTCGACTTTCGCGAGTGGAAAATCGTAATCCTGACAGTATATATATTTACCTATATATAAATATTTTATGTTCATATATTATATATAATACATTTATACATACATGTGTGTGTAAACACATATTGTAATACATATACATGCACATATTTGGACAACATACACGACATACAAAATGAGCTAATATGTCTATTTCGATGTAAATCCCAACATCTACATATTGGCATATTATACCTTTCACGGATTATTATGTTACACATGCACTCACACATATATATATATGATACATTTATGTATAAACTAAATCAAATAAAATTAATTTCATATCTTAATATATTTGAATTTAAATAAAATAATTGATTTTATTTAAATAAAAATTGGAAATGTTCTAATTCAGTTAGACTTCATAGGCCCAATAAAGATCCAATAGGGTAATTTTTTTGAAATTCATCCATAATTTCCACTGCGAGTTGGTCCAGTTCCAATAATGGTATGAAAGCCCAATAGCCTATGCGGTCTAAATTAGTCATATTGGAGCTAACTAATTAAGCTTTCCCACTTTGTACGGTGTCTAGAAAGGTAATGTCTAGGATTGAAATTGGGTAATCAAGTACCCTATCCTACCTGGTTACCGGCTTGGCCTGAAAGGTGAATTGAGCCCAAAGGTTGCTCCTAAAAGAAAAGGCTAAACTTAATTTGGACCTTGGGCTAATTTTCAAAATCATTTTGAAAATTAATGTTAAAAACTTAAATTTAATAGTTAAGTTTAAAATAAAACATGTTTATTATAAAAATTATAATACTACATAAGTTCTCAAAATGTATGAAAGGATAATGATATTTTCAAAATGTTTGAAAATATTTATATAATAATTTCAAAATTTAAATTTATTTACAAGATTAATGAAATAAATTAATTAAATATGTTAGTTAATTAATGCATATATGCATGTATTATATATGTTGATATATGTTATGTTATTTTAAAATGTTTAAGATAACATAAGTATACATGTATGTATACAAGATAAATTTTGAAATTAATAAATTTTAATAAAAATTGTTTGATTGAATAAATTAATTAAAGGTTAATTAATTAAATAAAATACACATATATATGATATATATGTGTTACACTATAAAGGTTATAGTACACACTATAAATGTTATAGTAGATATGTCCGATATAAATGTTATACTGGAATACTAATTTAAAATTAATTAAAGAGTTAATTGGTTAAAATTAATTAGATAATATTTAATTAATGATATATTATACGTAAGACTATCATATAAGTAATATGAGATATAAAAGTTATATAACAGTAAACTTATATGATATGTGTATAAACTAAATGTGGAACATTAAGGAAAACAAAATAGACTCGAGAAATAAATACATATGTAAATGTACATATACCGTGATTTCTGATGTGTCTAAAACTTGAATCGTTGGGGTATTTCGTAAGAAATATATTATTCTACAATTCGATATAACTCAATATATATATTAAAGATTATGAATCTTTAATATAATGTTGTCCTCTACCATATATATTAATAAATTACTTATATAATCCTTAGTTGTTGAGAAAACTCTAGCTGGGGATGTTATGTGTAGTATTATTAATATATTGAACAGATGAGGTAAGATAACTACATGCATTTGTTGAGAAAACTCAAGGTACATATACTATACTTAGGCCATCACGATATGGTAGGTATGAGTGGATAATCTCTTTCGATTTGATTAGCAAACTCAAGGTCGAAATGAGATTAGAACAAGGAAAAATGGGTTAGGAGTTGTATGTGATACAACTGATAAGGAGTTATCCATCGTTTGTAGGGCTATGATTTGTTGAGCAAAATCAAGGTCAGAATACCAAAAAAACAAGTCCTCCCATTAGTGAAGTTGAAAGACTTCTATGTTTCATCTTAGGGTTTAGAGAAACATAAAAGACTAGTGGGAACCTTATTAGAAAAATGAAATGGTAACATTTAACCTTTCTAGTATTATAAAATTATATGCTATATAATGTTATAATCATCTACAATGATAAAATAGTGCATTTAATATGATTGATAAAACGTTTGACAATTGACATATATAAACAAAATGAATTGGAAGTTGACAAGTAGAAATATAATATATACTTACTAATAATTCTAATTGTATGTTATATAATGTTTCTATACCCATGAAAGTGCATAATTTCAACTACTTAATACATTCATAAGTTGGTCACTTATATGTTTATTTTGTTTAGACCGTATATTGCATTTTATGAGTTTTTGACTCTAAATGCAATTCAAGACTATGGATATTTGATCCATGTACTTTCACATATAAATGTTATATGGTGAATAGCCAAAGCTGGTGGAGTACAATATTTCGATGAATTTAGTTCATTCGAAGTAAGCCAATAAAATGTATTTTAAGATCATGTATTCAACTTGAGTGATTTCAAATGGATCATATTGTGCTAATGTAACACAAGACCATAAACTACGAGGTATATCTAAGAACTCGATCGTTGAAATTTCATCTTGATCGGTTTACATAAAGTGCAACATATTTAATGTCTTAAATGTTAAAAATAATCGAATGCGCTTTTGTAAAAGTTCATTATGATATTGTAGTAAGGTTTTCTTTTGAACAGTTTGACCATTTGAAAGAAAAACGAATGTATAAGAATAGTTGTAATTTAAGGTAAAGTTGGAATGAAGAGAATGAATAGTCACTCCCCCTTCATAGAGAAATATTGGAAACAATAATTGTAATAATAATTGATACTTAATATTGGAATATGTAATATGATTTTTATTTTGAAACATATTTTCATGTAGAAAATTATTTTCTATAACATTTATTTCTTTGAGTTCAAGGTATTTGATCAAAGAGCTCTCCATTGTAAACTAGTTGCAACATATAAAATAAGTAAACAATATTAACAATATTAAGTTAATGGTGACCTCCAAATTTAGCACGCTATTATAATAATGGAGGAAATGGTGGGAGCATGCCATATAGCACATAATGATTGCATCAAATTACAAAAATTGTTTTCGTAAAATGTACCAAACATAATTTGTGAAATAATTTTTATTTTTGGTATTGACTGAAAAATAGATATAACTATATTTCAATATGAGTATTATGAATATGTATTATGAAATAGAACTATATTATGGAATTTGTTTTCATAGTAAAAGTAATGCAACAAAAATACATATGTATCTAATATTATTTACAGTTGTTTTGGAATTATAGAGTAACCCGTTTTGAGAAATAATTTTACTATATGATTATGTATCATATGATACAGGTAAATTATATCTCAAACAATTAATGGCTATGCACCCATTTAGTGGGAGCATCATAAGAGTTGATGAACTCTTTGAATTAATACATATTGATGTATGTAATCACAAGTCTATTAATACTTGAAGGGTTTTGCATACTTTGTTATATTCGTCGATGATTTAATTACCAACTTGAACATGTGTATTAGATACACACGTAGTAAGTTTATGATAAAATCATAGAATATAAAAGAAAAGTAAATAAAACAATATGAAATAGAATAAAATGATTTGATTTGGTCGAATAAGTGAGTATATTGGAAAGAGTTCCAAATGTACCCAAAAAAATATAGATTCAATCTCAAAAGTCACTCCTCCATGTGATCTACAATGATGCATCGATAAGGAGTAATTAGACATTGTTGGACAATTTACGATTAATTGTGAGTGAAATTGAGTTAGTTTCTTTCTACAAAGTTATGTACTTAAGATTAGTGCACAAGGTTGATATTTTTTCATCTAAACAACAGTTTACAATATCATACAAGATAAGGGTTTGTAAGAAATCCCAACATATCCTAGGCCAAGTAGTTGACAGGTTATGCGAGTTGAAAGATTGCACGTAATAATTGTTCATGAGGAATCTTGTATGAATCTCCAATAGGTTTTTAGAAAAATTTGTCGTCAAATGACATATTTATGCTTTGAACATAATTTTTGTAAACTAAAATCAGTTTTATAAATAAAAAGGTTCATAAAACGTTTATGAATCCCTATTCTGTTTGCACTTAAAAACAATTGTTGTTTCAAGATATATCAACTTCATTGTAAAGGAATTTCTTTGATAAATTTTTGGTAGTTAAATAGAATTGGATTTGATCCATTGATAGAACTGATTATATAAGATGAAGTGAAATTAACTAACCTAAATGAAAACATAGCATTAGAATGTCTAATAAGTGTTCTCGTTCATCGAAGAGAAACTTGAGTTTCTTATTAGTGTCGAGAATATACAATACCCTCGATTGTTCAATTAAACCATTAATATTATTGATTCTATATGGTATGATGTAACGACCCGTAAATTTCGTTAATTTAATTTGTCATATTAATAAGATTTTGGAATTTAATTTATAAAGAAATAAATTTTTATAATCTATAAGGAAGTAAATGTTAAGAATTAACCTATGAAATATTATATTGATTAATATAGACTTAATTAAAATGGTTAAATGGAAACAATCCTATTTATTGGAAACTAATTTATTGGTATGCAAATTTATAACAAATGAGTTTATTGCAAGAAATTGAAAGTTGATACTATAGTGAATTGGAATTAAGATAAAAATGGGAATATTGAAGCATGTAGGGTCAAATTGATTGCATTTAATAAATTGGGAAATAAATTTCATTGAAGGTAATTAATTATTATGTTAATGTAAATTAAGATAATATTTGAAATTAAATTTTAATGAACAAAGGAAGGTTTACAATAACGGGAATTTGAGTAAAACAAGTGGAATTTTTTTGAATTAAATGAAATAGTATTGCTCAATAGTAACTGAACGTTACAATTTAATTAAAATTCAAATATTATGACTAGCGATAAACGGAATATAATAAGAACAAATGCAATTATTGTATTTATGGGTGAAATAATATGTTGATTTATTGTAACCGAATGTAAATTAATGCAATTATGTTAATGTAAGTTTATAAATAATTAATTTAGCACAATCCCAATTAATTGAAATAACTGTAAGGTCATAGTTGTTGTATCTAGTAAATTTGGAAATTTAATTCCAATAAATGTGATAAGGTATTAAAATGTATATTGTTTCATAAGATAGTATAAAGAAATGTAAACTTGTGATCTACGTATGAAATAATAATCAAAATAAGGGAAATAGTGTTAATGTAAGTAAAGTTGTAACAAACTGGTTTACTAAATCAAAATTTGGATATCAATAATATAATGTTTATGAGAATTAATGCAAGGGCTGAAGGTAGGTATGTAATAAATAAATACAAACGGGAAATTTTTCATAAGTAATAAATTGAAAAAAAAGGAATGGAACTAAGGTTTGGTTTTAAAACCCTAACTTATGTGTATAATTAATAAGATTTCACATTCGAAACATAGCCATTAATACAAATAAAGAAAAAGGGGCAATAGTGCAAAACTTTAATCATTTACCCATTCATGTAATGCATTGAATTTGGTTTAAATCAAATTTCAACAATTGGTGGTTAATAATAGCTTATGAGTGAAATAAACGTTAAAGGGTAACAAGTATTGTAAGTTAACCTTTTAGACAAGTATATTAAATTATAACTCGTAATCAATTGCAATAAATATAAACAAAATTTTATGTTAACGTTAATTTAAGTAATTTTTGAAAATAATGACAATTCCATTTATAATATGACCATTGGTTGAGGTAAAGATTGTAAATCAAGATTTATTGATTTATTTGAATGAATTTAAAGTATAAAACCAAGTAAATAATTAATGGAGAATATAAACAATAATTAATGTACGTATTTGGCAAATACAGTAAAATTGGAATAAAATGTTATGCAATTGAAATAAAGATGAAAATAGAAATGGAATAAAGCTTTATTAATTTATTGGAATTTAAAATTTAATAAAATTATTTAATTGCAATTAAATGGATTTAATATTTAAAATGGGGATTTAGATGAAATGTAAGGATATTAATGTAAATAGTTTTGAATCCAATGTTAAATCCAGCTATTTGACAATAATGAATGGAAAAATGATTTGTTAATTTAATTTAATAGAAATTTTGGAAATTAAATTTATAATTTCTGAATTTGAATGGACTGAGGAAAATACTGAAATCGACAAGATAATCAACTTTGAATTGACTTTTAATTTATTTAAAACATTGAAATTGATTGAGAAATATAAAAGTGACAAAATTTGTCAATTTTAAGATTAAAATTTAAAATTGGATTTAATTAATTAATTATTAATTTATTTAATTAATGGAAAAATAGCCGTTTTGGCCACTGTCTCGGATTTCGACGAAACCAGTTTCATCGGATTCGTAACTGTGAATTATTGTAGGGTTTCAAGTTTCATAGCGATCGGACTTGTCGTTTGATCGAACTGACTCGAAATGCCTTGAAATTTATGAAATTGAAATCAACTAAAATCAATTTGAAATAATTTGATTTTAGCATACGACGAAATTTGGACTTGAAACCTGTTCCATTGCGTTTAAAATATTCGAAAATATTTATTTTGATATATGGGTTGATCCATTTTCGTGCCGGAGTCGAAACGGGCTTTTCGGGGCATTTTTGTCATTTCAAACCAACTCGACTTTTTGTAGTAACCTACGAAAATGATAGAATTGGACCTCGAAACTAGTTCCATTATATTCAAAATACCTTTTTACATTTGAAATTCCCGGCGGCACGCTTCGTTTGGAGTTCGGGCTGTTTTGGACCTCACTTTATAAATACGGCATGCAAAACGATAAAATAATAATATATTATCCTGAAATCCTAGCCGCCACTCTCTCATCTTTTCAATGGCTGAATCTTATCCATCTTCTCGTGTCGATTTCTTCCAATCCGCGCATCGGAATCGAAAACTTCCAAAAGCAAAATTGTAGAGCTGAACGAGCTCTGCACATCCAACGGTTGATTTGCGCTATAACTTCGCGAATTCCCCGGAATCTGGCCTTAAAGTCGACTGGCTTTCTCTTGATTTTCGTGCAAACGGAGGAGGCAGGTGGGGCGCTACTCCAGGCGTAGGTGGAGATAGGCGTGGCGCACCCGATGGCTGTCCTCGATCGAGCTCTAGGCGAACGATGGTGCGTGCGTTTTGATGGAGGCGTGTAGTTGTTGGGTTCGGTGCTTCCATTCGCTGCCAGGGGTAAAGTTGCATGAATTGATGATGTGTGACGTGGCAGTTGAGCGAATGTGTTCTTTTTTATTTTTAAAATTGAAATTCGAACGCAATTATCACTATATCTTTCGCATACGAACTCCATTTCACGCGAGATTTTTTTTGTTAGGATCGCAATAAAATTCTGGAATTTTTGGCGTTGGTTTGGACGGATTTGGAGTTGTCAAATTTTTGGATTTAAATTGGATTTAAATTCAATTTCAATCCAAAAGGTGAGTGTTTTAACCTACTCACGACTTCTAAAATTTCTTATATTTGTTAAATTAATTTTTGATGTGATTTAAAATTTATCTATGATTATTTGGCATATTTTAATCATCCGCTCAGTTAAATAGCATTTATTTAATTAAATTGTTATTTAATTATTATTGCATATAAACTGCCAGTTAGATTGTATTTATTTCTTATTGCATATAAACTGCCAGTTAAACAGTTATTTAATTTAACATTGAATATAAATTGCTAGGTAATACCTGTTGTTGATTATCCGTTCTATATTGATGCTATTGTTTGAATTGGATGATGATTGTGATAAACGGTTGATGGTTGATATTGGATGAATGGATGTTGTATTTTATATTGTTATAAACTGTAAGTTATTATGCATTTTCATTTCATTCAGGATTGCGGTTTGAAATGATATATAACCATAATTTTTATTTTTAATTACGGATTAAAATGATAAATATCTGTATCACTTGACATAGGATAGAAAATTATATACAGGCACCGCGGTCTATATACAAAAATATTTCGAAAGGATTTCTATGGTTTTGTAAAGAAAATATGGTTTATGAAATATTGATTCGGATATTTATAAATATTATATATATATATAATTATTTTCTTGGTTTTAAGCTATGTATAAAATTGGTTTAAAGTATAAAAGAAGTTTAATAATAAAAGTTGATTTTATTAAGATATGATACAGTGAAGTATTTATTTATTTATTTTTGTAGAGTATAATGACTTAAATAATGAATGCTGGAAGAGAAATATGAATTAATTTGAATTAAAGTGTTTTAAGAATTATCCTCGAATAAAAATTTGATTTGAAATTAAAAATAAATTGAGATTTTAAAGGGTATGATTCTTATAACTTGAGTGGGTTTATAGGGATTCAAATAAATATAAAGATTTATATAAATATATCAAGTTAATAAAATTTAAAGAATATCCAGTTGTTTGAAGTTAAAGGTTTTACTTAAATGATATTAGGTTTATTAAGTAAACATTTCAAATCTAGATAATAGTAAATGGAATTTGATATACATGAAATTATCAAAGGATTCGTTTTGAACTTGTAGAATATTTAAAGCTTTGAAATATTTGGAAATTGAAATGGTTTATTTGGGAATTTAAAACCTATATTTGGGATTTATTTGGGTAATTTAAAAAGCTATTTTGTTATATAAAGTGGTTTAACATTTAAACCATTTAAGTATTAGAAATTTTGTTTCAAAGCTATGGGGTCTAAGATATATATAATTGACAATATTATGATTTTCGAAAAAGCGATATATCTAAAATAAAAATGATATCATATTGATTTGGGGTTTTAAAAATAGAAATGATATCATATTTATATGGTTTTGAAATGGAAATCTTATTCTGGTTTTTAAGTATAAACTATTTTGAAGAGACCGCGGTGTTATAATAACGATTGGTTGTTGAAGAGACCGGGATCAGAAGTTGTCATACTCTCTGCCAACTCCGAAAACCACTTTAACAACCGTGTACGCGGTGGAGATTCCAGAATGAAGTAGGATGGTGGCGACGTTTCCTTGAGGTAAATATGTGGACCCAACTCTCGTGAGTTGGCATAAGGTGGCTAAAACAGGAGCGATCGACGGGTTAATTGAGGTAGCACCTTTGATCGGACACATCCCTTCGTTATTATACTTTGACTTTTGGATTGATTCGGTGGCCACTTTTCATTTTTGATTTTGGGGGTGTTGTTCGAGGTGGGCGGTAGTAGCTGCTACGCATCACCACCGACCCAGAAGCGTAATTGGTATATCTATCCTGGCATTTCCTAGTTGTGCCGTGCCACCTACCATACCGAGCCTTTTACTACGAGTTTCTATTTGTGTTGTACCTATGGAGTGTCTTCTCGTAGTCTCCCGATCAGGAGATATGCAGGCACTGTATAGACTATTGGCACTATTACGTGTTAAGGTGGAAAATGTAGAGCCTTAATGCTATTTTAAAGTAAGTTTATTTTACAAATAGACATTATTATAATAGCGAAATATTATACATAGTAAATAGTTTAACGGATCCTTAGGAGATGTAAATCCCGAGCATCTCTTAAGTTACTGCACTCACGTTAGACACTGGATAGGAGATGTCAAATTCCGTAAACATCTCTGGCGCCGTTCACTCATATTATTTATTGTTGATTTAACTTACATAAGATCTTTTAGTTCTGACTCGAGTGTTTTGTCTTTTCAATTCGCTCGGGTCAGTCCGAGCGTTTCAGGATTTGATGATTTTATTCTGGAGGACGAAGACGAAGATTTGTAGTACTATTATCTACTATATTATTCCACCACACCATTTAATTCTGCTGCATTAATTATTATTCTCTGGTATGTGTACTTTGATATTGTATTATATAAGAAAAGAAAACCGAATATTTTGTAAAATAAATTCATGAACTGCATATTTGATTATTATATTTTATCGTTCCGCTACAAGATTCTGTTTTGTTTTATTTCTTCCTTCTTTTTCTTATTTACCCCATAACAATCCGCCCTTTCGTATGGGTTGAATCGGCATGTGTGTCTGCCATTGCACTTGGAGGGTGCGACATGATAGGGGGTTCTCGCTTCATGGTTTGGTAGAGAACAGTTGACTCTTACTCCTACATGTCCTTGCGGGGGTTGGTGGTGCAGTCGAGAGGCTGGCCGTAAAGGCAGAACACAGGTACCAATGTATGATACGGTGGGCGTTACCCCACTGGCACGGCCCGTTACATCTGGTATCAGAGCTTTGGTTTAGCGATAAACCTTAGCTTTGTGGGGTTTGACTCTTTATTAATAGGGTAGTAATACCCTATGATGAGTCACTGAGAGTATATATGAGAGAGCGTATTTGTTAATGTTATAAAAAGGTTTTAATATCGTGGTAATTTGTTCCATTTTGTATTTATAAATTCTGGTTGATGCATGGGACGCTATGACATCAATAGGGATTTCTAAACACTTAATAGGACAGACCGACACAATATTTGTTTTTAGTATAGGTGAATGAAATAATTTTGCCTATTATATTTTCTATATATATAGTAAATTTCTATATAAAAGTTATATTTGGTTGTATTATATTGGTTGTTAGGCAATGAAATTTATAAATAACAGTTGAAATAAAATTGAGAATAAAATAAATGAAAATTGGGAATTTAGAACTTAAGTTCCGGGGTTTCGAAACTTTCTTTCGAATGATTTTGGAATATAATAATAATATTATTTAGAAGTATTTTCTGATATAAATATTTCAATGTAATTTGAAAAGAATTGTTTTAAAGGAATTTTTAAAAAGAAATAAGTTATGTACTCCCCTCTCTATCGCTGGAAAACAATTTCGACGATGGCGGCCGCATCATCGACATTCATTTTCGAGTTTCGAAGTGGGAAGGCCACTGTAGTAATTTTACTGCAGATTATTTTGGTAAACAGATATAAATTTTAAGTTGTTTTAAATATAATTGGATATACAAATTTTAAGTATATACCTTTACCTATTATTTTTAAAATGATTTGAAACTTAACCCGGTATTTAGTTCTTGAGTTTCCGTTAATTAATAGTTTCAATTATTGTAGAAAATGCGGTGTAACTAATTACTAATTGGAACCTTTAATGTAAAACAAGAAATAAATGCTAGGTTAGAAATAAAATAATAAGAAAGTTGAAATTTGTAATCTATAAAAAGCAAAGGATATTATTATTGAACATTAAATTAATTAAAAGAAATGAGAAACTTGTATAACTTTCAATTACATTCTTTAAAAGCATATGTATAACTTACCAAATATTAAAAGTTGAATTGTTTAATAAGAAAATGTAATGGAAATTGTACAAGTAAAAGTATGTAATGAAAGTGTTCAATAAATTGCTTTTATTTATAAGAATTGATGTTATAGAGTTATAAACTTAAGTATAATTGAAATACTACTAATTAAATATGATAGAAGGTAAATGTTGTAAGTAAGTAATTATAGACTTAAGTAAATATTGAAGTTATTTATTTTGAAATAAGCAGAAAGATGAATACAGTAAGTAAATGAATTAATATGCAAAGAAGTTGAATTAAAGATGGATAATATAAATAAATGAAAATTATAAGAAAATATAAGTAAGAAATTTTAAACTTAAGTAATGAAAAATATGAAGGTAAATATTAATTGAATAAAAAGGAAATCAAACAATAAATGCTATGAAATGAAATCTAAAAGAATGAACTTGATCTGTTGTTTGAAATCGTTGTTTGTTGGTTTGTGGTTGTTTGGGGAAGGATACTTTAAATTTGTTTGGATGTATGAATAATCTATTTAGTTTCACCTAAGACTGTTGAGTGAAGGGTACACTTAGTAGTTTATTTTTCCTTCCGTACAATTTAAATTTTGAACCCGAACAACTATTTATTGTGTTTGATATGAATGAATGATTGAATTGTGTTGATTTTGTATGATGGTTGTATGTCTTGTTGCAATTGATTGTTGTTTGTGGTTGAAACAACCATAAATGTTTCATATTACATAATAGTTAACCCTTTTGGATTATATAAGTGAAATACAGGTTATGAAGTAATTGCCACTGCTTTTGGTTCCATAAATAAGCGTTAATTGCCCGACCAATAGTCGAATTACGGTTTATAGCGTTATTATATTTTTTTCCCGTGTTGGGATTTATATTATTTTGGAAAATATATGTTGTATATTGTTATATTGATATTATATTTTCTCCCGAGCCTCCCCGTACGAAGGAGACTCTGCCGAAATTTTCCGTAAATTTTGAACTTAGAAAATAATTTTGAAATTATTTTCCAAACCTTATTAAATTGAATATATAAAGATTTAATTGTTTATAAATCTATATATTTTATTTAAATTATCCTATTCTGTAAACTTATTGTTAGAAATATAAGGTTTTGAATAATACATATTGATTTATAAGTTTCTCTTTTCCCTTTTTTTCCTTTTCGGGGACGAAAAGTTTTGAGTGGGGGAGAGTGTAACGACCCGTAAATTTCGTTAATTTAATTTGTCATATTAATAAGATTTTGGAATTTAATATATAAAGAAATAAATTTTTATAATCTATAAGGAAGTAAATGTTAAGAATTAACCTATGAAATGTTATATTGATTAATATAGACTTAGTTAAAATGGTTGAATTGAATCAATCCTTTTTATTGGAAACTAATTTATTGGTATGCAAATTTATAACAAATGAGTTTATTGCAAGAAATTGAAAGTTGATACTATGGTAAATTGGAACTAAGATAAAAATGGGAATATTGAAGCATGTAGGGTCAAAATGATTGCATTTAATAAATTGGGAAATAAATTTCATTGAAGGTAATTAATTATTATGTTAATGTAAATTAAGATAATATTTGAAATTAAATTTTAATGAACAAAGGAAGGTTTACAATAACGGGAATTTGAGTAAAACAAGTGGAATTTTTTTGAATTAAATGAAATAGTATTGCTCAATAGTAACTGAACGTTACAATTTAATTAAAACTCAAATATTATGACTTAGCGATAAATGGAATATAATAAGAACAAATGCAATTATTGTATTTATGGGTGAAATAATATGTTGATTTATTTGTAACCGAATGTAAATTAATGCAATTATGTTAATGTAAGTTTATAAATAATTAATTTAGCACAATCCCAATTAATTGAAATTACTGTAAGGTCATAGTTGTTGTATCTAGTAAATTTGGAAATTTAATTCCAATAAATGTGATAAGATATTAGAAATGTATATTGTTTCATAAGATAGTATAAAGAAATGTAAACTTGTGATCTACGTATGAAATAATAATCAAAATAAGGGAAATAGTGTTAATGTAAGTAAAGTTGTAACAAATTGGTTTACTAAATCAAAATTTGGATATCAATAATGTAATGTTTATGAGAATTAATGCAAGGGCTGAAGGTAGGTATGTAAAAAATAAATAGAAACGGAAAAATTTTCATAAGTAATAAATTGAAAAAAAAAGGAATGGAACTAAGATTTGGTTTTAAAACCTTAATTTATGTGTGTGATTAATAAGATTTCACATTTTAAAGTAGTCATTAATACAAATAAAGAAAAAGGGGCAATAGTGTAAAAATTTAATCATTTACCCATTCATGTAATGCATTGAATTTGGTTTAAATCAAATTTCAACAATTGGTGGTTAATAATAGCTTATGAGTGAAATAAACATTAAAGGATAACAAGTATTGTAAGTTAACCTTTTAGACAAGTATATTAAATTATAACTTGTAATCAATTGCAATAAATATAAACAAAATTTTACGTTAACGTTAATTTCAGTGATTTTTGAAAATAATGACAATTCCATTTATAATATGACTATTGGTTGAGGTAAAGATTGTAAATCAAGATTTATTGATTTATTTGAATGAATTTAAAGTATAAAACCAAGTAAATAATTAATGGAGAATATAAATAATAATTAATGTACGTATTTGGCAAATACAGTAAAATTGGAATAAAATGTTATGCAATTGAAATAAAGATGAAAATAGAAATGGAATAAAGCTTTATTAATTTATTGGAATTTAAAATTTAATAAAAGGATTTAATTGCAATTAAATGGATTTAATATTTAAAATGGGGATTAAGATGAAATGTGAGGATATTAATGTAAATAGTTTTGAATCCAATGTTCAATCCAGCTATTTGACAATAATGAATGGAAAAATGATTTGTTAATTTAATTTAATAGAAATTTTGGAAATTAAATTTATAATTTCTGAATTTGAATGGAACTGAGGAAAATACTGAAATCGACAAGATAATCAACTTTAAATTGATTGAGAAATATAAAAATGATAAAATTTGTCAATTTTAAGATTAAAATTTAAACTTGGATTTAATTAGTTAATTATTAATTTATTTAATTAATGGAAAAATAGCCGTTTTGGTCACTGACTCGGATTTCGACGAAACCAGCTTCATCGGATCCGTAATGGTGAATTATTGTAGGGTTTCAAGTTTCGTAGCGATCGGACTTGTCGTTTGATCGTACGGACTCAAAACGCCTTGAAATTTATGAAATTGAAATCAATTGAAATCAAGTTGAAATAATTTGATTTTAGCATAACTTCTTCATACGACGGAATTTGGACTTGAAACCTATTCCATTGCGTTTAAAATATTCAAAAACATCTATTTTGATATGGGTTGATCCATTTTCGTTCCGGAGTCGAAACGGGCTTTTCGGGGCATTTTTGTCGTTTCAAACCAACTCGACTTTTTGCAGTAACATACAAAAATGATATAATTGGGCCTCGAAACTAGTTCCATTGTATTCAAAAGACCTTTTTGCATTAGAAACGGCAGGCGGCACGCTTCGTTTGGAGTTCGGACTGTTTTGGACCTCACTTTATAAATACGGCACGCAAAACGATAAAATAATAATATATTATCCTGAAACCCTAGCCGCCACTCTCTCATCTTTTCAATGGCTGAAACTTATCCATCTTCTTGTGTCGATTTTTTCCAATCCGCGCATCGGAATCAAAAACTTTCAAAAGCAAAATTGTATAGCTCGACGAGCTCTACACATCCAACGGTTGATTTGCGCTATAACTTCGCGAATGCGCCGGAATCTGGCCTTGAATTCGAATGGCTTTCTCTTGATTTTCGTGCAAACAGAGGAGGCAGGTGGGGCGCTACTCCTGGCGTAGGTGGAGATAGGCGCGGCGCACCCGATGGCTGTCCTCGATCGAGCTCTAGGCGAATGATGGTGCGTGCATTTTGATGGAGGCGTGTAGTTGTTGGGTTCAGTGCTTCCATTCGCTGCCGGGGGGAAGTTTCATGAATTGATGATGTTTGACGTGGCAGGTGAGTGAATGTGTTCTTTTTTTATTTTTAAAATTGAAATTCGAACGCAATTATCGCTATATCTTTCACATGCGAACTCGTTTTCACGCGAGATTTTTTTTTGTTAGGATCGTAATAAAATTCCGGACTTTTTAGCGCTGGTTTGGATGGATTTGAAGACTGTCAAATTTTTGGGTTTAAATTGGATTTAAATTCAATTTAAATCCAAAAGGTGAGTGTTTTAACCCACTCACGACTTCTAAAATTTCTTATGTTTGTTAAATTAATTTTTGATGTGATTTAAAATTTATCTATGATTGTTTGGCGTATTCTAATCATCTTCTCAATTAAATTGCATTTATTTAATTAAATTGTTATTTAATTATTATTGCATATAAACTGCCAGTTAGATTGTATTTATTTGTTATTGCATATAAACTGCCAGTTAAACAGTTATTTAATTTAACACTGAATATAAATTGCTAGGTAATACCTGTTGTTTATTATCCGTTCTATATTGATGCTATTGTTTGAATTGGATGATGATTGTGATAAATGGTTGATGGTTGATATTGGATGAATGGATGTTGTATTTTATATTGTTATAAACTGCAAGTTATTATGCGTTTCCATTTCATTACGGTTTGAAATGATATATAACCGTAATTTTTATTTTTAATTACGGATTGAAATGATAAATATCCGTATCACTTGACCATAGGATAGAAAATTATATACAGGCACCGCGGTCTATATATAAAAATATTTCGAAAGGATTTCTATGGTTTTGTAAAGAAAATATGGTTTATGAAATATTGATTTAGATATTTATAAATGTTATATATATATAATTAATTTCTTGGTTTTAAGCTATGTATAAAATTGGTTTAAAGTATAAAAGAACTTTAATAATAAAAGTTGATTTTTATTAAGACATGATACAGTGAAGTATTTATTTATTTTATATTTATAGAGTATAATGACTTAAATAATGAAGGCTGGAAGAGAAATATGAATTGATTTGAATTAAAATGTTTTAAGAATTATCCTCGAATAAAAATTTGATTTGAAATTAAAAATAAATTGAGATTTTAAAGGGTATGATTCTTATAACTTGAGTGGGTTTAGAGGGATTTAAATGAATATAAAGATTTATATGAATATATCAAGTTAATAAAATTTAAAGAATATCCAGTTGTTTGAAGTTTAAGGTTTTACTTAAATGATATTGGGTTTATTAAGTAAACATTTCAAATCTTGAAAATAGTAAATGGAATTGATATATATGAAATTATCAAAGAATTCATTTTGAAATTGTAGAATATTTAAAGCTTTGAAATATATGGAAATTGAAATGGTTTATTTAGGAATTTAAAACCTATATTTGGAATTTATTTGGGAAATTTAAAAAGCTATTTTGTTATATAAAGTGGTTTAACATTTAAACCATTTAAGTATTAGAATTTTTTTTTCAAAGCTATGGGGTCTCAGATATATATATAATTGAAAATATTATGATTTTCGAAAAAGGGATATATCTAAAATAACAATATATGATATTGATTTGGGGCTTTAAAAATAGAAATGATATCGTATTTATATGGTTTTGAAATGGAAATCTTATTCTGGTTTTTAAGTATAAACTCTCTCGATCGACTTCAAATCCGTTATCCTTTTCTGGATTCAATCCAGATTCCAAATCTCGGATAATCTTGACAAGCTTATCGTCTCGTTTTTGGCTCTCGCCAATTCTCTCTACCAGAGTAGGCCTTATCGATAAGTTTGCCAACATCTCAGGTTCCAATTCACATCTAGGCCTGAAGTCAAATTCAGCTAAATACTCGAGACTCTTCCATTCCGAAAACATGGCTCCCAATCCTACATGTCTTCGACTCAACGCATCTGCCACTGCGTTACCTTTTCCCGGAGTATAGGCTATACCAAAATCATACGATGCCAAGAACTCTAGCCACCGTTGCTGTCGAAGATTCAAATCCTTTTGAGAGAACAGATACTTCAACGACTTATGATCTGTAAACAACTCGAATCTAACTCCCAGTAGATAATGTCTCCACATCTTCAAAGCAAAAACAATTGCCGCTAACTCCAAATCATGAGTCGGGTAATTCCTTTCATGCGGCTTCAGTTGTCGACTAGCATACGCAACAACTTTATCCTTCTGCATCAGCACTGCTCCAAGTCCAGTACCACATGCATCGGTGTAAACCACCATCTCATCATTCCCACTTGGAATAGTCAAAACAGGAGCACTTGTCAGTCGCTCTTTCAGGATTACGAAAGCTTGCTCACACTTATCATCCCAGCTGAACCCTTGGTTCTTTTTCGTCAATCCTGTTAACGGTGCAGCTATCTTGGAAAAGTCTTTGATAAACCGACGATAATATCCTGCTAATCCAAGAAAACTTCTCACATCAGATGCATTCTTAGGTCTAATCCAATCCTGGATCGCTGCCACCTTAACAGGATCAACCGCTATTCCATTTCCAGAGATAACATGGCCTAAGAATCTCACTTCACTCTTCCAGAAGTGACACTTCGAAAACTTAGCCTTCAGCTGATGTTTCCGCAAGACTTCCAAAACAATCCTCAAGTGTGTCTTGTGTTCCTCCTCAGTTCTGGAATAAATCAGAATATCATCCACGAACACAAGCACGAACTTATTCAACTGATCTCTGAACACTCTATTCATAAGATCCACAAAATATGCTGGTGCGTTAGTCAATCCAAACGGCATTACCAGCCACTCATAAAATCCGGAT
Organism: Allium cepa; assembly: GCA_030765085.1. Taxonomy (NCBI): domain Eukaryota; kingdom Viridiplantae; phylum Streptophyta; class Magnoliopsida; order Asparagales; family Amaryllidaceae; genus Allium; species Allium cepa. The sequence goes on from CM060944.1 coordinate 456,718,333, forward strand.
GGTGTCCTAAAAGCAGTCTTCGGCACACTGTCCTTTGCCACTCTCAACTGGTGAAATCCCGTTGCCAAATCCATCTGAGAAAACACCTTAGCATCGTGAAGCTGATCAAACAAGTCATCTATTCTCGGCAATGGATACTTGTTCTTCTTAGTCACCTTATTCAGCTCACGATAATCCACACACAACCTCAACGATCCATCCGCTTTGGTTGCGAACACAACTGGTGCACCCCATTCGGACACACTACGCCGAATGAATCCTTTTCGCAAAAGGTCATCAACTTGCACCTTCAACTCTTGCTGTTCCCTAGGCGCCATCCGCCTAAGAGGCATCACCACAGGTCTGGCTCCCTCAACTAGATCGATACGAAACTCGATCTCCCTATGCGGCGGTAATCCTTTGACTTCGTCAAAGACATCCTCAAATCATTCACAATAGGCACCGATGACAGTCCATCCCGTGGAACAACCAGCGAATACATAAAGCTCATGAAGACGCCTTCCTCATGCTTACATCGTATCACAACCTTTCGCCCTTCCACATTCCCGACTGTCACTTCCAGCCTCTCACAATCAATCCTTGCCGCATACCTCCTAAGCCAGTCCATACCCAAAATAATTCCGAACCCCGCAAAATTCAGAACAAAGCAATCACTAACAAACGAGCAATCATGACTCGACACAACTAGACCACGACATATCATAAACAAACAAGACGAACCCCCAACTGGATTAGTCACAACCAATGGCCTATCAACAATATCCGGTTTCAAACCTAACCGGCCTACCAAATCATCACAAACAAAAGAATGCGACGCTCCAGTATCAAACAACACTCTAACTGGAACACCACAAATGGAAAGAGTACCTTGAACCACCACACTCTTCCCCTTCTCTTCAGCAGTAGGAGCTTTTGAAGACGACGGCATAGCTCCCAAAGAATAAGCTTGCACAATCTGCCTGTCCTTCCTCGGCTCTGGACAATTCTTCTTGATATGTCCCAGCTTATCACAGTTGTAACACTTTCCTGGCACCTTGGGATTCTTACAATCTTTGAAGAGATGGCCCTTCTGCTGGCAGTTGTAGCAGGTCACTTCGCCCTTCGGCTTCTTCTGGCCATCCTTACCTCTCTGTTGCTGCTGCTTCCTCTTCTTGTTTCCACTCTGTTGTGGCCTAGATCCTTCCTTGGTTACAGCAACAACAGAACTTTCCCTAGGAAACAAACACTCATGCCTGAGGGCTTTCTCCACAAGCTTCTCAAACGGATCGTCCAGATGATCCACCAACTGTCTTCCAAGATAAGCATCCAAACCGGTCACAAACTTCTCATTCTTCTGATAGGGAGAATCAATATACGATCTGGCATACTTGGACAAAGCCTCAAACTCAGAAACATACTCAAGGACCGATCTCCCACCTTGCCTGAGCTCTACAAACTTCATGAACAAAACAGATTTCTGAGCTGTAGAGATAAACTTAGCTTCAAATCTAGTTTGGAATTGCTCCCAAATAATCTCCTCCTCCGGAGTATCAATGGTGATAGAATTCCACCAATCTGAAGCTCTCCCTTGAAGTTGCCTTGATGCAAGCTTCCTCTTAGTTGCATCCTCGATTCCCAAATCACCAAAGATCCTCCTACAAGTATCAGTCCATCTCTGTACTTCAATAGTTGATTCCGTTCCCAAGAAAACCTTTCCTCCAAGAGCAGTATAGTCCTTACACAACTTAGCAAAATCCACCGGTCTTGGAGCTTGAACTTGAACTCCAACATCCACTGATGGCCCTGGAGCTGGTATCCTTCTCATGATAGAAGTCATCATAGCTTCAAACATAGCTCCATAATCAGTAGCTTACCCAGTAGCACGGTTTTCTCTAGCAGCTGGTCTCCCTCTTCGACTCATCCTTAATATCTACAAAAAGGAATGATTAGAACACTTTGAGAAACAACTACATAAGGAGTTCAAATCCTTCTAAACTACTATATTATATATATAGTAATCATCCATCAAAAATACAATTACGTCTCTCTTACGTAGTTACGTCAGCGAGCGTTGGCTAAAATCGATTAACCAAAGCTCTGATACCAAATGTGACGACCGCCCATGACTCCCGCACGGAAACAAGGGAATGGTGCGCTGAAGGTGTACCAGGCAGCCATGGGTGACCGTCAAGGTAGAATAAACATCGCAGAATCTATCGTACAACTCACAGCGCATGGATAAAATACGATAGAGAAATACAATATAGTGAAGCTCCATAGAACAGGACATCATCATATAAGCATCATAATAGTTTTATACAAACATAAGAATCATCCATACATCAAAGCCTCACTACATAACACTCAAACAAATACAGCAGCGGAACACCCAGTACATAATATGAAATAATATGCAAAAGCCTCCTGCTCGTCTTCGTCATCATCAACGTAGATCTCTAAGAACAGCACATGTCACCTGCTACCTAGTCTGCCCATCCCAACATGGATGAACAGCCCAAGGTAATAAGAGGAGACATAAAACCTTGAGTCAGACAAAGTCTTAGTGAGCAGTAAATCAACTATCAAACATACCAAAAGAGCATAAAGGATAAAAGGAATAGGAACCAAACCATCCCACTCCACCTCTTTCTACAGTGATAGCCCCCAGACACACACTAAGGAGAAACAGCATAGCATGGCAGATAATTAAGTAAAGCAATAATCACTCGAGTCAAGGTCGATGTTTTCCAAATACAAACCCCCAAGGCCTAAACCAAGATCAGATAAGCACCCAGAAAACACCGCTCTTGAGGCCGAATGATGGTACAATCAAACATCCATGACTCTGGCTATCACTGTTAACCTTGCTTCGAAATCACCGTTAATTGAATGACCGACTCCTTCCTGAGCCATCTATCAAGGGCTAATGGTAACCCCGGTTCTAGACATAACTCCGCACGTCATCATGACCCGTGCCTAGGAATTTTCGCAACTACCCAGAGTACTCGACCACCTACCTGTGGTCTTTAGGGTGTCCAGACCACCTACCTGTAGTCTTTAGGGCAACCCTTGTTCTCTTGCTTTGAGTCTGCTAGAACCTTCAACAACGATGAAATCCAAGCCTTCTAGTCATCCTCCTTGACGACTATTCTCAACCTAGCCCAAACTACCTCTTGAGCCATCCATTATCAATCAACTCGAACTACCCTTCAGGTTATCAACATGCTTGGAGGAATCCTTCTCGATTATACCAAGGTTACATCACATCATGCCTCGCCTCATCTTCATCATAGCAAAGGCTCATCTTAACATCATGGTTTGCCTCATCGCATCATGGCAAAATTCCATCTCAACATCATCCAATCCATACATATGAGCTTCAACATCCACTACATATGCCTTAAGCAACTTTCACCATTCAAAAGCCTCTTCCGTAGCTTTTGAATCGTCTTTGACCATACTTGTCCAAATCTATCAACTAGATAATTCATTCACAACAATCAAACAAGGCAAACATTAATCCAAACAAATAAGTAATCAATCAAGATCTAAATAGGCATTTATAGCTAAAATGGCAATTTCGTAAATAAATGATCATGGATCTAACATACATGAATCAAGGGTTTTTAGCATAGATCTAACAAATATAAATCATGGGTTTTGTCTCTACAACTTGATAAATGAACTTGCATAAGTAAACATCTTCATAAGTAATGGATCTACACTTGGATCTAAAGAAATATGCATAAAATCACTATCTACAACACTCCAACAAACCACCAATCCAATATACTCCTTTGGGTCCGCGTGAGAGATAACCACCACTCACCAAATCACCCAAACACTACAAAAACTATCAACTCCAGATCTGGACAGCGAAGATCTAAGCTTGATTCGTCGAAATCCCGCTTGAAACGATGAAATCTAGCTTGGTTAGATGAAGATCTTCAACTTTGGCTCTTGGATCTTCGATCTTGAATGGATGTTAGAACTATATTGGAATGGAGAAAAGGAGATGAAGAAATGCTGTAGTCGAGCTCTCAAAATGGCAGCACTTCGTTGCTTCAAAATCCGGTGCCAAAAAGTGAGCCAAACCCCTCTATTTATAGGCTGAAATTCCCCATGAGTCGTCCGCCCCTATGAGTCGTCCACGACTCATGACTCACGACTCAAACCACTACGACTCACGACTCAACGCGGCTCAAGGAAAATACGACACAACACACACACACGGCACAGCATGCACACGACTCAAGCCCCTACCGACTTAACACCACACAGGGCCACACGATCTAGTTCCCTGCCGACCTAACACTAAGTCGTCTGGACGACTCAACTACCAACCGACTCAACTACCAACGACCTAAGCCTTAACTCCTTAAGCCGCTAACCTATGAGTCGGCATCCCCTAAGCCGTTAGTTCCTTTAGGTCGGCCAATCACCTTAAGTCGTTCCATCCTATGAGTCGGTCCAATACATGAGTCGGTCACCTCTCTTACTCAGTCACCCCCTCTCTTACTCAGTCACCCCAATGAGTCGCCACTCTACTAAGTCGCTAACTCCTCTAACTCGCTAACTCTTAGGTTGGTCACCCCTATGAGTCGGTTATCCTATGAGTCGCTCACTACCTTGACTCGGTCCAAACCTTAAGCCGCTGCCTACTAACTCGTCTACTGTCTTAGGTCGTCCAAATCACTAGGTCGCAACATGTTAACACCTTAACTCGTCCAACTGCTAACTCGTCCAAACTTCTATATCTTGCCCACACAACTTAGGCTATGGACGACATAAACAACACTAACAACCTAGTAATTCTGCGATTATATCGACACGTAAAATACGGGTCGTTACATTCTCTCCCCCTTAGGAATTTCGTCCTCGAAATTCCAAACAAACAACAGCAATCGAAGCTATTCTGCATGCCTACCATCCATAGCAACCAACAAACCATGCATCCAATTCTAGCCTAGCATGCAGAATTCTAAGACTTTGAACAAGCTACAAATTCATGAGATGTCACGACACCTTAGGGCCATACCTCGAAGAGTTCGGGATGAGCTGCCTTCATCCTCTCTTCCTCCTTCCACGTACAGTCGTTAACATCATCACTCCATTGTATCTTGAGCAACGTAATCGTCTTCCTCCTAAGTTGTTTCGTGTCGGTTTCAACAACACGAAGCGGCTTACGAGGTCTCGTAACCACTGGATCAACCTCTAAATCTTCACAGTTATCGGCAGAAACCACTGTATTCGAGTCGTGCACATACTTCCGTAGATATGATACATGAAAAACATTGTGCACACCCGCCATCTTCTCCGGTAACTCCAATCTATAAGCGAGCTTTCCAATTCGCTCGATAACCGGGAATGGTCCAACAAATCTCGGAGTTAACTTTCCTTTCTTCCCGAATCTAATAACATTCTTCAGAGGAGAAATCTTCACAAAAACCATATCACCTACGTCGAATTCCAAATCCTTACGATGATTATTGGCATAACTTTTCTGACGATCTTGGGCTGCCTTCATTCGTTGCCGAATGATCTTTATACAATCCGAAGTCTGTCGAATCATCTCTGGCCCAAGTATCAGTTTTTCTCCAGTTTCCAACCAACATGTCGGAGAGTTACACGGTCTTCCATACAGTGCTTCATATGGTGCCATACCAATACTTGACTGGTAGCTGTTATTGTACGCAAACTCCACCAAATGAAGATGATCTTCCCATGATCCTCCGAAATCCAAAACACATGCTCTGAGGAGATCTTCCAAAACTCGGTTGACTCTCTCAGTCTGACCATCTGTTTGAGGGTGATAAGCTGTACTCAAACACAACTTGGTTCCCAAAACTTCCTGGAAGCTCTTCCAAAATCCACTAGTGAACAATGGGTCTCGATCGCTCACTATACTTTTCGGAATACCATGGAATCGAACTATCCACTTAACATACAACTCAGCCAACTTTGATGCAGTCCTAGTCGATCGAACAGGAATGAATCTTGCACTCTTGGTCAACCGATCTACTATGACCCAAATCGCTTCATTTCCTGCTCTTGTTCTAGGTAGACCATCGATAAAATCCATCGATATCTGTTCCCACTTCCATGTAGGAACCTCTAATGGCTGAAGCAATCCACTTGGCTTCTTCTGCTCTGCTTTAACCAACTGGCAATTCATACACTTGGAAATAAAATTTCCAACATCCTTCTTCATGCCTGCCCAATAATAGGTTCTCTTCATATCCCGATACATCTTATTTCCACCTGGATGAATTGTCAACTTCGAGTGATGACTTTCCCTAAGAACTTCATCTCTCAATCCATCTACATCGGGAACAACTAGTCGTCCTTGCTTTCGAAGCCAACTCTCTCGATCGACTTCAAATCCGTTATCCTTTTCTGGATTCAATCCAGATTCCAAATCTCGGATAATCTTGACAAGCTTATCGTCTCGTTTTTGGCTCTCGCCAATTCTCTCTACCAGAGTAGGCCTTATCGATAAGTTTGCCAACATCTCAGGTTCCAATTCACATCTAGGCCTGAAGTCAAATTCAGCTAAATACTCGAGACTCTTCCATTCCGAAAACATGGCTCCCAATCCTGCATGTCTTCGACTCAACGCATCTGCCACTGCGTTACCTTTTCCCGGAGTATAGGCTATACCAAAATCATACGATGCCAAGAACTCTAGCCACCGTTGCTGTCGAAGATTCAAATCCTTTTGAGAGAACAGATACTTCAACGACTTATGATCTGTAAACAACTCGAATCTAACTCCCATTAGATAATGTCTCCACATCTTCAAAGCAAAAACAATTGCCGCTAACTCCAAATCATGAGTCGGGTAATTCCTTTCATGCGGCTTCAGTTGTCGACTAGCATACGCAACAACTTTATCCTTCTGCATCAGCACTGCTCCAAGTCCAGTACCACATGCATCGGTGTAAACCACCATCTCATCATTCCCACTTGGAATAGTCAAAACAGGAGCACTTGTCAGTCGCTCTTTCAGGATTACGAAAGCTTGCTCACACTTATCATCCCAGCTGAACCCTTGGTTCTTTTTCGTCAATCCTGTTAACGGTGCAGCTATCTTGGAAAAGTCTTTGATAAACCGACGATAATATCCTGCTAATCCAAGAAAACTTCTCACATCAGATGCATTCTTAGGTCTAATCCAATCCTGGATCGCTGCCACCTTAGCAGGATCAACCGCTATTCCATTTCCAGAGATAACATGGCCTAAGAATCTCACTTCACTCTTCCAGAAGTGACACTTCGAAAACTTAGCCTTCAGCTGATGTTTCCGCAAGACTTCCAAAACAATCCTCAAGTGTGTCTTGTGTTCCTCCTCAGTTCTGGAACAAATCAGAATATCATCCACGAACACAAGCACGAACTTATTCAACTGATCTCTGAACACTCTATTCATAAGATCCACAAAATATGCTGGTGCGTTAGTCAATCCAAACGGCATTACCAGCCACTCATAAAATCCGGATGGTGTCCTAAAAGCAGTCTTCGGCACACTGTCCTATGCCACTCTCAACTGGTGAAATCCCGTTGCCAAATCCATCTGAGAAAACACCTTAGCATCGTGAAGCTGATCAAACAAGTCATCTATTCTCGGCAATGGATACTTGTTCTTCTTAGTCACCTTATTCAGCTCACGATAATCCACACACAACCTCAACGATCCATCCGCTTTGGTTGCGAACACAACTGGTGCACCCCATTCGGACACACTACGCCGAATGAATCATTTTCGCAAAAGGTCATCAACTTGCACCTTCAACTCTTGTTGTTCCCTAGGCGCCATCCGCCTAAGAGGCATCACCACAGGTCTGGCTCCCTCAACTAGATCGATACGAAACTCGATCTCCCTATGCGGCGGTAATCCTTTGACTTCGTCAAAGACATCCTCAAATCATTCACAATAGGCACCGATGACAGTCCATCCCGTGGAACAACCAGCGAATACATAAAGCTCATGAAGACGCCTTCCTCATGCTTACATCGTATCACAACCTTTCGCCCTTCCACATTCCCGACTGTCACTTCCAGCCTCTCACAATCAATCCTTGCCGCATACCTCCTAAGCCAGTCCATACCCAAAATAATTCCGAACCCCGCAAAGTTCAGAACAAAGCAATCACTAACAAACGAGCAATCATGACTCGACACAACTAGACCACGACATATCATACATAAACAAGACGAACCCCCAACTGGATTAGTCACAACCAATGGTCTATCAACAATATCCGGTTTCAAACCTAACCGGCCTACCAAATCATCACAAACAAAAGAATGCGACGCTCCAGTATCAAACAACACTCTAACTGGAACACCACAAATGGAAAGAGTACCTTGAACCACCACACTCTTCCCCTTCTCTTCAGCAGTAGGAGCTTTTGAAGACGACGGCACAGCTCCCAAAGAATAAGCTTGCACAATCTGCCTGTCCTTCCTCGGCTCTGGACAATTCTTCTTGATATGTCCCAGCTTATCACAGTTGTAACACTTTCCTGGCACCTTGGGATTCTTACAATCTTTGAAGAGATGGCCCTTCTGCTGGCAGTTGTAGCAGGTCACTTCGCCCTTCGGCTTCTTCTGGCCATCCTTACCTCTCTGTTGCTGCTGCTTCCTCTTCTTGTTTCCACTCTGCTGTGGCCTAGATCCTTCCTTGGTTACAGCAACAACAGAACTTTCCCTAGGAAACAAACACTCATGCCTGAGGGCTTTCTCCACAAGCTTCTCAAACGGATCGTCCAGATGATCCACCAACTGTCTTCCAAGATAAGCATCCAAACCGGTCACAAACTTCTCATTCTTCTGATAGGGAGAATCAATATACGATCTGGCATACTTGGACAAAGCCTCAAACTCAGAAACATACTCAAGGACCGATCTCCCACCTTGCCTGAGCTCTACAAACTTCATGAACAAAACAGATTTCTGAGCTGTAGAGATAAACTTAGCTTCAAATCTAGTTTGGAATTGCTCCCAAATAATCTCCTCCTCCGGAGTATCAATGGTGATAGAATTCCACCAATCTGAAGCTCTCCCTTGAAGTTGCCTTGATGCAAGCTTCCTCTTAGTTGCATCCTCGATTCCCAAATCACCAAAGATCCTCCTACAAGTATCAGTCCATCTCTGTACTTCAATAGTTGATTCCGTTCCCAAGAAAACCTTTCCTCCAAGAGCAGTATAGTCCTAACACAACTTAGCAAAATCCACCGGTCTTGGAGCTTGAACTTGAACTCCAACATCCACTGATGGCCCTGGAGCTGGTATCCTTCTCATGATAGAAGTCATCATAGCTTCAAACATAGCTCCATAATCAGTAGCTTCCCCAGTAGCACGGTTTTCTCTAGCAGCTGGTCTCCCTCTTCGACTCATCCTTAATATCTACAAAAAGGAATGATTAGAACACCTTGAGAAACAACTACATAAGGAGTTCAAATCCTTCTAAACTACTATATTATATATATAGTAATCATCCATCAAAAATACAATTACGTCTCTCTTACGTAGTTATGTCAGCGAGCGTTGGCTAAAATCGATTAACCAAAGCTCTGATACCAAATGTGACGACCGCCCATGACTCCCGCACGGAAACAAGGGAATGGTGCGCTGAAGGTGTACCAGGCAGCCATGGGTGACCGTCAAGGTAGAATAAACATCGCAGAATCTATCGTACAACTCACAGCGCATGGATAAAATACGATAGAGAAATACAATATAGTGAAGCTCCATAGAACAGGACATCATCATATAAGCATCATAATAGTTTTATACAAACATAAGAATCATCCATACATCAAAGCCTCACTACATAACACTCAAACAAATACAGCAGCGGAACACCCAGTACATAATATGAAATAATATGCAAAAACCTCCTGCTCGTCTTCGTCATCATCAACGTAGATCTCTAAGAACAGCACCTGTCACCTGCTACCTAGTCTGCCCATCCCAACATGGATGAACAACCCAAGGTAATAAGAGGAGACATAAAACCTTGAGTCAGACAAAGTCTTAGTGAGCAGTAAATCAACTATCAAACATACCAAAAGAGCATAAAGGATAAAAGGAATAGGAACCAAACCATCCCACTCCACCTCTTTCTACAGTGATAGCCCCCAGACACACACTAAGGAGAAACAGCATAGCATGGCAGATAATTAAGTAAAGCAATAATCACTCGAGTCAAGGTCGATGTTTTCCAAATACAAACCCCCAAGGCCTAAACCAAGATCAGATAAGCACCCAGAAAACACCGCTCTTGAGGCCGAATGATGGTACAATCAAACATCCATGACTCTGGCTATCACTGTTAACCTTGCTTCGAAATCACCGTTAATTGAATGACCGACTCCTTCCTGAGCCATCTATCAAGGGCTAATGGTAACCCCGGTTCTAGACATAACTCCGCACGTCATCATGACCCGTGCCTAGGAATTTTCGCAACTACCCAGAGTACTCGACCACCTACCTGTAGTCTTTAGGGTGTCCAGACCACCTACCTGTAGTCTTTAAGGCAACCCTTGTTCTCTTGCTTTGAGTCTGCTAGAACCTTCAACAACGATGAAATCCAAGCCTTCTAGTCATCCTCCTTGACGACTATTCTCAACCTAGCCCAAACTACCTCTTGAGCCATCCATTATCAATCAACTCGAACTACCCTTCAGGTTATCAACATGCTTGGAGTAATCCTTCTCGATTATACCAAGGTTACATCACATCATGCCTCGCCTCATCTTCATCATAGCAAAGGCTCATCTTAACATCATGGTTTGTCTCATCGCATCATGGCAAAATTCCATCTCAACATCATCCAATCCATACATATGAGCTTCAACATCCACTACATATGCCTTAAGCAACTTTCACCATTCAAAAGCCTCTTCCGTAGCTTTTGAATCGTCTTTGACCATACTTGTCCAAATCTATCAACTAGATAATTCATTCACAACAATCAAACAAGGCAAACATTAATCCAAACAAATAAGTAATCAATCAAGATCTAAATAGGCATTTATAGCTAAAATGGCAATTTCGTAAATAAATGATCATGGATCTAACATACATGAATCAAGGGTTTTTAGCATAGATCTAACAAATATAAATCATGGGTTTTGTCTCTACAACTTGATAAATGAACTTGCATAAGTAAACATCTTCATAAGTAATGGATCTACACTTGGATCTAAAGAAATATGCATAAAATCACTATCTACAACACTCCAACAAACCACCAATCCAATATACTCCTTTGGGTCCGCGTGAGAGATAACCACCACTCACCAAATCACCCAAACACTACAAAAACTATCAACTCCAGATCTGGACAGCGAAGATCTAAGCTTGATTCGTCGAAATCCCGCTTGAAACGATGAAATCTAGCTTGGTTAGATGAAGATCTTCAACTTTGGCTCTTGGATCTTCGATCTTGAATGGATGTTAGAACTAGATTGGAATGGAGAAAAGGAGATGAAGAAATGCTGTAGTCGAGCTCTCAAAATGGCAACACTTCGTTGCTTCAAAATCCGGTGCCAAAAAGTGAGCCAAACCCCTCTATTTATAGGCTGAAATTCCCCATGAGTCGTCCGCCCCTATGAGTCGTCCATGACTCATGACTCACGACTCAAACCACTACGACTCACGACTCAACGCGGCTCAAGGCAAATACGACACAACACACACACACGGCACAGCATGCACACGACTCAAGCCCCTACCGACTTAACACCACACAGGGCCACACGATCTAGTTCCCTGCCGACCTAACACTAAGTCGTCTGGACGACTCAACTACCAACCGACTCAACTACCAACGACCTAAGCCTTAACTCCTTAAGCCGCTAACCTATGAGTCGGCATCCCCTAAGTCGTTAGTTCCTTTAGGTCGGCCAATCACCTTAAGTCGTTCCATCCTATGAGTCGGTCCAATACATGAGTCGGTCACCTCTCTTACTCAGTCACCCCCTCTCTTACTCAGTCACCCCAATGAGTCGCCACTCTACTAAGTCGCTAACTCCTCTAACTCGCTAACTCTTAGGTTGGTCACCCCTATGAGTCGGTTATCCTATGAGTCGCTCACTACCTTGACTCGGTCCAAACCTTAAGCCGCTGCCTACTAACTCGTCTACTGTCTTAGGTCGTCCAAATCACTAGGTCGCAACATGTTAACACCTTAACTCGTCCAACTGCTAACTCGTCCAAACTTCTATAGCTTGCCCACACAACTTAGGCTATGGACGACATAAACAACACTAACAACCTAGTAATTCTGCGATTATATCGACACGTAAAATACGGGTCATTACAGTACCTATGGAGTGTCTTCTCGTAGTCTCCCGATCAGGAGATATGTGGGCACTGTATAAACTATTGGCACTATTACGTATTAAGGTGGAAAATGTAAAGCCTTAACGCTATTTTAAAGTAAGTTTATTTTACAAATAGACATTATTATAATAGCGAAATATTACTACATAGTAAATAGTTTAACGGATCCTTAGGAGATGTAAATGTCGAGCATCTCTTAAGTTACCGCACTCACGTTAGACACTGGATAGGAGATGTCAAATCCCGTAAACATCTCTGACGTCGTTCACTCATATTATTTATTGTTGATTTAACTTACATAAGATCTTTTAGTTCTGACTCGAGTGTTTTGTCTTTTCAATTCGCTCGGGTCAGCCTGAGCGTTTAACGATTTGATGATTTTATTCTGGAGGATGAAGAGGAAGATTTGTAGTACTATTATCTACTATATTATTCCACTACACCATTTAATTCCGCTGCATTAATTATTATTCTCTGGTATGTGTACTTCGATATTGTATTGTATAAGAAAAGAAAATCGAATATTTTGTAAAACAAATTCATGAACTGTATATTTGATTATTATATTTTATCATTCCGCTGCAAGATTCTATTTTGTTTTGTTTCTTCCTTCTTTTTCTTATTTACCCCATAACAATCCGCCCTTCCGTATGGGTTGAATTGGCATGTGTGTCGATTTAAAGCGTGTGAAAAGGCTGGATGCTACATATGATGCGCAAATCTGAAAGAATTCCAAGTAAACTATCAAAATATGAGTTTGATGGTCGTAACCAAAGAGGTGTGATCCATCGATCGAGATTATGTCTTTATTGGAAAGACTAATATGGTTGGAATTAAATGAGCAATGTTGATAAGAATAATATCGCAAAATTTAATTATTGAAATTAGCATAACAGATTCGGTATTCAACATGCTCAAGTTAATTCATATTTACTCACAAAATTATCGCTCGATAAGACTTAGTGTTTGGTACTTATGTATTAAAATAGAAAATTCTAAATAATGATTTAGAGTAAGTCGTAAACACATATTAACCAAAAATGCCTCAAAGTCAGTGGGAGCGATAATGGGTTTGTGAGTCTTTGGACATGATCCAAAATATGATACGAATGTAACATTTTATAAGCATCAAGATTGAATAAGTATTTTGATAGAAATATCAAATAGTTTGATTTTCAATCAAAGTGCAGAGGAAGCGTGTGTTCATAAGAAAGAACATTAAGAGGTACATTGATATTTCTAAACTATATGTAAACAACAGGTTGTTGATTTTAACAATAAGCTTATATTAAAATCAACTTTAGTTGTTTTAATACTCAATTTTGGATTGTAAATGATGTATTTTATGGCGAGTATAAAAGATATAGGGATTGTCCCAAAACGATATACAAGAGCACCCTATTAAAAGGAGAACATGTAAGTTGGATTCCTTATGCATTAGCAATAGGAATTATCATACATGTTATATTGTACATGATATTGTGTTTTATTTATGTATTTGACACATGGAACAAATATAAAATCCAAATTGATATCACTAAGTGGTTGTTTGAGGTATTTTCGTGTATTTATGAAATACTAGAAAATTGTTTGCAGAAAACACGAACTCGTTATGATGGAATGTTTGGACACAAACTTTTATAAGTGATATTTAGTAACATGTCAATGATAAAATTCAAGTCAAAATCTTTAATTTGAAAATGTTTCAAAATAAAAGTGAATGTGGTCGATTCAATGAAATGTTGAGAACATTAACTTGAATAACGCTACAATAAACTAATGTATATAGATATAAATGCACAAATATATAATTGAGCCAAAGGTGATTCCAAATGTTGATGATCTAATAATATTTTTATAAGATAACAATGTCGTGAAATTGGACATGATAGAACTTAAAGCTCACTAGAAGTCGAAAGACATACTTTGAATCGTTCCACATGATAAAGGCAGTTTATTAGTATCAGAGAGAGTTAATCGACAAAGTAGATAATTAAATCATAATAGCATACCCATTCACTAAGGGACTGACCTAATTGGTTTTGAGAAAACTGATTGGAGAAGTTGGAATTAGATTCCATAATTAACCCCAAGTGCAAGTAGGAGATTGATAAAGTTAGGAGTATGCCCTAGTGGCAATTATGTAATTTGGTACATATATCTAACGCGTTGACCATCTTGTTCGAAATAAAAGGTATTTTCTTCCTATTATATACTTGAAATAGTGTGATTATATTAATTAATTAACTTAATTAAAAGTATATTTAAGAGAAAAATCCATAAATGGTATATTTTGTGATGGTAGTTACAAAGTGTTGTAACTGTGAGTAATTTATCACAACGAAACAAATATACTATTTTAAATATTCCTAGTCAAGATGCATCGAGATCGGATATCAATGTATCCACTGAGACTGGAGTACGTAACGCTCTCATAATGTTAGGTAGTGTAATACTTATGACTGCTGGGGGCACCTAGGGGTTACGTACTAATAGTTATTGGATAACTATGGAACAACTCACTCGATAGTTTTTTTGTTGGTTAATATAACTAAGGTCAAATAAAAAATATCGATGTGACAGATTTACACAGTTCTGTCGACTTAAGAATACTGTGGATCTTCATTATGAAAGCTCTGCTTTGATTATAGCCAAATCATGACATGACGTCTATCGAGTGACTATAGTTGGGTCGAGTGAAAGTAATGGAAGTGAAGCACTATTCAAGAGAGGATTCGTCTCCTCAGTTATACGCGGTTAGTATCACCGTCAACTCAAGTCAACTCAAAGTCAAAGTCTCTGACCAGAGCATTTCGGTTAATAATAATTGTTATTATTGAACCAAGGACTTTGGATTTGGACTATAAAGTTGAATGTGGATGAGGTTGGAATTTTGACTGTTACCAAATTCCATAAGTCCAAAGTGATATAGTTTTGACGAAGAGAATTGATGTAAACAAATGTCACAACCGGGTAAAGCTTATTAAACTAAAATTGGATTTTACCAAAAATGAATAGGCGATAAATTTAGCCATAATGTCACGCCACCTGCTAGGTGACGTGTGAACGTTAACATTAGAATAGTTCGATGTTAATAGCTGACCAAATTTACACCCAAGAGTTACACAGCCGAAATGATGAATTCCCTTAAGACCGAACATTAATTAGTTTATAATTGTTATAAATTAATTAAATTCATTAATATATGAAATATCTATTATAAAATTTGAATATGATTTTAGAAATAAATAAATATTTAAAACAGTTATAAATATATCCATCGATATACAATATCGACAAGCGATTAAATTATATTTAATTGCATAGTATTTTGGCTTGGGCTTAGATGAGTTTGAAGCCCATCATTAGGTTTGCAAAATTTCGATTTTCGGAAGGTCTAGGGGTGGGTAAAACATAAGGAATCGGCTTGGTGATAATGGATTGAGATCAAGTGAGAATGGGTAAAAATGTTTTCCTCGTTTCTCTGTAATACAACCCTATAACATATATATATATATATATATATATATATATATATAATGACTAACCTTTTTTTTGGCCTTGACCTTCTACATTGCTAGGTAAAACATGGCTCTCAATCCACCCCAAAATTCTCAAATATATTTCAAATTAAAATAATACTATTCGATAGTTAGAGGTCGGTGATGCCGGACTTGCAATTTGACGAATCAAGAAAAGTAAAAGGAAAGGAAGTCATTGCTTCAACGTGGATTCAAAGGCATCATTAAATTGGTAATTTTAATTCATGTTACAGTAATTAAATTATATTGATGATCCTGTAATGAGAAATTTTATATCTGTTTAAATATATTGCTACTATATGTTTAGTTAGGTGAGATTATGTAAGTAGATGTAGTTGTGACAAATCAGTCTAGTTATGTGCATAATTTGTTTATTATGCTATTTGATTTAGATATAGACAAATGTTGTTTACCATGCAAAATCAATTTTTGTCATTAATAATTGTTTTATATATATTTATTAAAAAATTAATATATATATATATATATGTATGTATGTATGTATTAGTGTTTATTTCTCTCTCATAATAGCGTATATGCATATATAAGACATATATATATGATTTAAGAAATTTAGTACAGTTATTTATATATAATATGAATTTACAAATTCAAAAATTAATTATCATACATATAATTAATTATCATACATATATTCATATTTTTAAATTAACATTTATTGAATTTTGAATTTTTTATTATATGTAAAATTATTATTAATTAAAAATTCAATTATATTTTTTTAAATATTATATCATTCCAGAAATGTATAGAAAAAATTTAGGATTTTTTCAATAAAGTTTATTAATTTTGATAATTAATATTATTTCGAGAAAACTATTTATGATTTATTAGAAATAATAATTTAATAGAAATTCTTTAAAAAATTTCATAACTTTTCATTCATGATCCTAGAATTTTTAAAATTTTCAAATTTGAATTTTTAATAATATATTATTTTATATTAAATAATTATTGTCGGATTAGTGTATTTATTTTTAAATATTTCAACTTTGAAAAATCTCCAGATTTTTTCTAAGCTCTATTTTATGATCCTAGATATTTTAAAATTGTAAAATTTGAATTTTCATCAATAGATTATTTTATATTAATTATTTATGGATGAAAATATTATTTTATTCTTAATATATACAAATTAAAATACTAAAATTATTCTGTTTGCAAAACTAAGTTAATTTTGTATTATAAATAATTTTTAATAATTTTTCTCTCTCTCTTTATATATATATATATATATATATATATATATATATTTATCTATGTATAAATGTTTTATGTTAATATATTATATACAATATATTTATACATGTGTGTGTGTGTTTATAATTCGTAATAAAATGGTGAACAAAGACAATGAAGCGGGAACGGTTATTGAATCTCCTCCTCCCCCAAAACTACTAGATCAACCCAACCTTCTAGTGTCTGTGGTTGCACTTCTCGTCCAGATCTGTTTGATGCGATTCCCCTTGTACAAATGTACCGCTGCAGCAGTCAGAGACTTCCAGATTGGAAAACGTTTCTTCATCTACTCGGTCAACATGGCATTAAACCTGGGCATATATGATGAAAGATTTTGCAGCAAAGAAGGATGCAGACATTATAGAACTTACGTTTTATCCTCCTTCTGATGGTGATGCGGTTACAAGTACTATCCCACAATCAGTGATCATGACAGCAGTTGATAAGTGGAGTAATACGTTAGTAGTGTATATACTGGGACGGCGCCCCATGTATGCTAACTTCAAAAATTTCATAGATAAAACCTAGAATCCACACGGTACATACGATTTATATTACAGGCGGAATGGATATATATTCATCAAATTTAACGATTCGAAGGACTGCGCTAAAATAATCAGATAAGGACCATATACTATTAGTTCCGGAATTTTAATTATTAAGAAATGGAAACCTAGTATTGATATTAACAAAGATTCTTTTTCTACGATTCCAATTTGAGTTTGTTTTATTGATTTAAAACTGGAATACTGGACCAACGAGGGTATTAGTCGAATTGCAAGTGTCATTGGACGTCCATTACGTATGGATTCCATTCGAGAACAGGCTGAGTTCTTCGTGCGTACTTATAGAGGTCGATATTCAGTTTTCATACCCACCCACAATACAGCCATGACTATATAATGGCAACTGACTATGTTCGGGTTGAGCATGAACATAAAATTGAGCCCTGCTCAGTTTGTCACGCTTGTAGTCATTCAGAAAACTTTTGTACCAACACCATCAGACAGGAATGGAGGCCTAAACAACATGCGACGTCTACTGACACTGCCTCAAATGTTAACATAACTGATGCTGACTACTGTACAAATAAAGTTACAAAGTCTAACAATAGTACAAAATTTGATTTGAAATCAAATGTCCCTACAAATTCAGTTTTATTATAGAATCAATTTACTTTATTGTCTGAAATTCCTGAAGAACCATGCCAGACAGATAGTTCTGAGCCTGCAACCTTTTGTCTGCCATCTTCACGCCATGATTCAAACCCTGCACAAGAAACCGAAGGAAGCACAGTTATAGTTTTAGAGAATAAAGATGATGCTGAAGTTATTTATGCTAATTTAGAAGAACTTTTTCATAGTGTAGCTTCTCATATACAAGAGACTAGCAATAAAGATAATATAGAGAGTAGTGTCTTCCCCATGGTATCGAAGAACCCCATGTGTATGAAGAAGCGAGAGATCTCCGCAAATCCCAAATCCCAAAAAATTTCTCCGCCTAAAAGATCAACATGGAGCTCTTCGACGGGTAAATGAATATTATGCCTTGGAACATTAGAGGCATGAATACTGGCAGCAAAATTAGTCAAGTGTTCATGCTTCTTAAGTCTCACAAGCTTAGTATTCTAAGCTTAGCCGAGACTAAACTATCTACAAGTAGTGTTGACAATTTGAAAATGAAGCTGCAAGAGTGGAATGTTATTCACAACAACGACACAGGCAGCAAAGGCCGAATTTTAGTGTTGCTTCATAAATTAGTTTGGGAATATGTAAGCAATTCACAACAACACATTACCGTACTGTTAACTAATAAAAGAGGATTACAACATCATTGCACATGTGTCTATGCTAGTACTTCCTTTCATGAACGACAAAAATTATGGGATTCGCTTCGACTAGATGCCTCATTTATAAGCTCTCTGTGGTTAGCAATGGGGGATTATAATAATGCTCTCAAAACAAAGGACAAAAAGGGAGGTTTGCCAATCCCTTTCTCCTATATGAATTCATATAATAAAATTCTATTCACTTGTGGCTTGTTGAATCTCATTTATAGGGTTTTAAATATACTTGGCGATGGCGGGGAATTGCGACAAACATAGACAAAGTTTTAATTAATTATGAATTTATGTCTATGTTCGTGCAACTGTCCACTATCATGCTGCCTTCTTCAATTTGTGACCATACTCCTTTTGTTATAAGTTTTGACTCCCAACACCAATGTCGGAAACAAGCCCCTTTTAGATATGTCAACAGTTGGTGCTATGAGCAGGGTGACGATCACTATATTGCAATGGGTTGGTCTGCCAACACATGGTGCATGTGTTCAGACAAATTTATTCGTAAATTAAAGGCTGAAGGCAGAATTAAAAAGTGAAATAGGTTGAGAGCTTACGAAAAACCTATTACTCATTTGCAGTCTGAATTTGATACACTATTCTACCAACTTGATCAAGATTCAGAGAACACTACTCTGTATGACTCTATGTATTGCATGGGTCAGAGCTTAAATGAAAAGATCCAAAAGCATAACGAATTTTTGCGGCAACAAAGTAATGTATTATAATTGCAACATGGGGACAACAAAACCAAAAAAATTATGCTGAAATGTCAATGCGGAGACACAGAAATAAAATACATGCACTGCTTGATTATCGAGGGAACTATATCTACGACTGCAACGGTATTAAGGAGACAGCCATAGACTACTATCAGCAATTATTCAATGGCAAATTAAACATAGAATTTCCTCATATAGATACAAGTATGAAAATCAATTCAGCAAGGCATCGGTACTTATCTGGTTCAGTAACACTTGCTGAAATTAGGGAGGTTTTATTCTCAATCAACGATGCTAAGAGTCCTGACCTAGATGGCTTCTCAGCCAAGTTCTACAAACATCATTGGGATGACCTGCACACAGATTTATATGAGGCTGTATCAAATTTCTTTCTTACAAAAAAGCTACCATCGAGGATTAGCCACAATTTCATTACTCAAATTCCCAAAGAAGATAAGCCACGGTTCATATTAGATTACAGACCTATTTCTTGCGCTAATGTTTTATATAAAATTATATCTAAAGTCATATGCAATAGAATTAAATGGTTCCTCATGTTGTTAATTGCAAAAAATCAGTCTTCGTTCATACAAGGTAGAAGCATTGGGGAGAATGTTCTACTTACACACGAACAAGTTCGGGATTTTGCTAAAAGGGGTAAATCTAAGATGTGTATCAAGATTGACTTACAAAAGGCATATGATACGGTTAATTGTGAAATTGTATGTCGTATGCTCTTTTGTTTTGGGTTCTCCTTATCCATTATATAGTTAATCCGTGAATGTATTACTACTCCTACTTTTTCGGTTATGGTTGATGGTAGGCCTGAAGTGTTCATCACATCGAATAGGGATTTATGGTAAGGGGACTCCTTATCTCCTTATTTATTTTGTATTCCAATGGAATTTTTTACACTGCTCATGGATGAAGGTGTTTATGACAAGAAACTAGAGACTATAAACAAGTTTCAACCTAAAGTATCCCATTTATTATATGCCGACGATGTCATGATTTTTCTAGCAGCTACTACTGAGAATGTTGCCTACATGAATCATGTTTTTTCTAGAATGGGAACAGTTGGTTTACGAATTAACCAGACTAAATCATAACTATTTTTTAGTAAAGGAGCTATGCGAAAATCAGAAATTACAAGCATTTTAAACATAGTAGAAAAGGAGTTACCTGTTAAATATCTCGGGGTTCCACTCTCATCAGATTACATCCATGTGGGTCACTGTCTTCCCCTACTGCAGAGAATCATTTCTAGATTAGAAGAGTGGGATACTAATTTATTAATATTTGCAGGCCATGTAGAGCTGATTCAAGTACAATTACAGTAATAGTTGTGTACTGGATACTCATCTACCAATTACTTGCTTCAGTATTAAAGAAAATTAGTCATCTTTGTGCTGACATTTTTTAGAAAGGCAAGTTGCATAAAATATCCTGGGATAATTTATGCAGGCCGAAAACAGAAGATAGAGTAGGGTTACAAAAATTCACAGATCTAAACAAAACAGCCTGAAATAAATTACTGTGGAAGTTAATAACATCTAACTGTTTATGGGCAAGATGGATGAGTACTAAGTACTTAACTGCATACGACTTTTGGGTGCTCCCTGTAAATAACAATTTTTCTGGAACCATGAAATCTATTCTTCGACAAAGGGACTTAGCAGCTAATATAATGTCACGCATTATAGTCAACGGGGAGCATATGGACTTATGGTATGATCCATGGATCAACCATAAGTCCCTTGTCGACTTAATTGGTTGGAATAGGGTCTACATGTCCAATAATGCTGACAGCAAGGTTAGCAATATATTCAAGGATGGGCGACTGCAACCGCATCTATTATCAGAGACAAGGGAGGTAGCGTCTCATATTATGCAAGTTAAAACATCTATGAACTAGCTACAAACTACTGGACCATAGTCAACCACAAAAAATTCATTTTTTCCGAAGGTTTGGAATGAGATTCGAATTCATGCGTAGCTAGATGATGTATACAGGCTAATATGATATAATAAAATAGCAAGAAAGTTCTGCTATACCACATACATGGCCTATATACATTACCTTCCTACAGCCGATTGATTTAACACTTAGGGTAGGAATGCCAATTCACAATGTGATTTGTGCAGAGAGCATATTGAAAATCATCTACATCTTTTTATCGATTGTGAATATAGTACTTACCTGTGGAAGGCACTGCTTCTTAAATTGGATCTGCAGCCTATAGTAGAAAACTCATTGCAGCAGCAACTCTCGAAATTGCGACACAGCTTTATGAATAACTCTAGGCTCCAACAGTTGGCATATGTGGTGGCAGCCACAAATGCACATCATATTTGGTTAGAACGATCTAGGCGGCGATTCGAAGGTAAGCGCTGCTCAAAGGAACAACGTTGTAAATCGCTTGAAATAGACATTCACCTTCAATTAAGGAAAAAGTTAAGCTATCGACAATTATCTACGGCAGAGAAGTATTTATTCTTGCAATGGGGTACTGAGCTGGACTACGGTTGATGTTGCGGCTATGTTGAAGAGGTAAATTGTGTTTTCGTGATTGGCCAGGTAGGGTGGTTTAAGGAAGTGGAGGTGTCTTATGCTCAATTGGGTCGGCATGTTTTTTCATTAGTTTTTTTGTTTTGGTTTTACTTGTTATCTTTTTATATTTTGTTTGCTTTCTATTGTACTCGAGTTATTCATAGAGGATGTCATGCTCTTTTTTCTTGCCACAATGGTAATGTTTATTAAGGAGGCGAATCCTACTATTATATGGTTCTTATTTATTATTAATAATAGAATCTTTTTCCTACAATACACACACACACACACACATGCACATATTTGGACAACATGCATGAAATACAAAATGAGCTAATATGTCTGTTGCGATGTAAATCCCAACATCCACTTATAGGCATATTATACCTTTCACGAATTATAATGTTACACAAGCACTCACGCATATATGTATATGATGCATTTATATATAAACTAAATCAAATAAATTTAATTTCATATCTCGATATATTTGAAGTTAAATTAAATAAATGATTTTATTAAAATGAAATTTAGAAATGTTCTAATTCAATTAGACTTCATAAGGCCAATAAAGATCCAATAGGGTAAATTTTTTGAAATTCACCCATAACTTCCACTGCGGCCTGATCCAGTTCCAACATGATGGACCTTCGAATTTAGTACGCTATTATAGTAATGGTGGAAATAGTAAGAGCATGCCATATAGCACTTATTAATTGCATCATAGTATGAAAATTGTTTTCGTAAAACTTACCATATATTATTCATGGAATAATGATTTTTTTCAGTACCGACTGATCAAAAAAATAGACATAGCTTTATTTCAATATGAATATTATGAATATTCTTTGTGAAATAAAACTATAACGTGATAAAAAAATTTAGAACAAAGCGATGCATTGGAAAATACAAAAGTATCTAATATTATATATAGTTGTTTTGAAATTATAGACTAAGGCGT
Source organism: Allium cepa (assembly GCA_030765085.1). Classification (NCBI taxonomy): domain Eukaryota; kingdom Viridiplantae; phylum Streptophyta; class Magnoliopsida; order Asparagales; family Amaryllidaceae; genus Allium; species Allium cepa. The sequence goes on from CM060944.1 coordinate 456,741,539, forward strand.
ATTTTTGAGAGATAATTTTATTGTATGATTTTAAATCATATGATACTTGTTAATTATATCTCAAACAATAATAGGCTATGTGCCCATTTAGTGGAAGTATCATAAGAGTTGATGAACTCTTCGGATTGATACATATAGATGTATGCAATCATAATTCTATAAATACCAAAGTGGTTCGACGTACTTTGTCATATTCACCGATGAGTTATCGACATGTATGTTTGATACACATGTAGTATGTCTGTGGTAAACTTATAGTATATAAATTAGAAGTAAATAAAATAACATGCAATAGAAATGATTTGATTTGATTGAATGAGTGAGTATATTGGAAAATGTTTCGAACATACCTAAAATAAATAAAGATTCAATCTCAAAATTACTCCTCCATGTGATACATAATGATGCATCGATATGTAGTAATCGAACTTTGTTTGAGAATGCACGACTAATTGTGAGTGAAGTTGAGTTAGTTTGTTTCTATAAGGTAATGTACTTAAAGATGGTACTCAATGTTAATATTATTAATATTATTTCATCTAAATAATAGTTTACAAAGTTTTACAAGATAAGGGTTTATAAGAAACTCCAACATATCCTAGGCCAAGAAGTTGGCAGGTTGTGCGAGTCGAAAGATTACACGTAATAATTTTCCATGAGGGATCTTGTACAAATCTCCCCAAAAGGACTTTGAAAAGACTATCATTGGATGACATATTTATATTTCGAACATAATTTTTGTAAACTAAAACGAAATCAGTTTTATAAACAAAGAAATTCATAAAATGTTCATGAATATCTATTCTATTGCATTGAGAAACAATTGTTGTTTCAAGATATACCAACTTCATTGTGAAGAAATTTCTTTGAGGAATTATTTGTAGTAAAATGAAATTGGATACGATCCATAGATAGAACTGATTATATAAGATGAAATGAAATTAGCTAACCTAAACGAACACATGGCATTAGAATGTCTAATAAGTATCCTCGCAAGTCGAAGAGAAACTAGGAGTTTCTTATTAATATTGAAAATATGAAATCCTAGATTTTTTAATTAAATCATTAGGAGTGTTGACTTTCTGTGGTATGATGCACAAATCCAAAAGAATTCCAAGTACACTATCAAAATATAGATTTTGGTGGTCGTAACTGAAGGAATATGATCCATCGACCACGACTATGTCTTTATGAGCAAGACTAATGCAGTTGGAATTAAATGAGAAATGCTGATAAGAGTAATATCGTAAATTTCAATTGTTAAAATTAGCGTAATAGATTCGATATTCAACATGTTCAAGTCAATTCAGATTTACTCACAAAACTATCACTTAATAAGTCCTAGTGTTTTGGTACATATGTATTGAAACAAAAAATTCTAAATAACGATTTAGAGTAAGCTATTTACACATATTAACCCAAAACGTTTCAAAGTTAGTGGGAGCGATATTGAGTTGGTGAGTCTTTGGATATGATCCAAGAAATTATACGAAAGTATCATTTTATAAGCATCAAGATTGAATAAGTATTCTGATAGAAATATCGAATAATTTGTTTTTCAATCAAAGTGCAGATGAAACGTGTGTTCATATGAACATTAAAAGGTATATTGATATTTCTAAACAATAAGTAAACAACACGTTGTTGATTTTAACGATGTACTTGTGTTAAAATCAGCCTTAGTTGTTTTAATACTCAATATTGGATTGATAAATGATGTCTTTTATAGTAAGTACAAAAGATGTCGGAGATGTCCCAAATGACATGCAAGGACAATTTATTTAAACGTTTAATATGGAACATGTAAGATTGATTCATTTATATTTGATACATGAAGAAAATATCAAATCCAAATTGATATCATTAAATGGTAGTTTGAAGTGTTCTCGTGTATTTATGAAATACTAGAGAATTGTTTACAGGAAAAAAATTTCCTTATGAAGGAGTGTTCGAACTTAAACTTCATAAGTCATATTGAGTGTAGTATGTCAATAATAAATTCAAGTTAAGAATCTTTAAGTTAGAAATGTCCAAATAAAAGGCTGTGGCTTATTCGATGATAAAAGGCTACGTACATCGCCTTGAGTATTGCCGCAATAAAAATAATGTATATAAAATTGTAAGTGCACAAATTTACAATCGAGCCGATTCCAAATGTTGAGGATCACATAACATTGTTATATGATAACAATGTAGCGATATGGTTCGTAATAGAACTTAGAGCTCACTAGAGGTTGAGTGACATACTACAAATTATTCCATGTGATAAAGCAGTTTATCACCATTAAAAAGAGTTGATTGATCAAGAAAATAATTGAAACATAATAGCATACCCGTTCAAAAAGAGAATGACCCAACTGGTTTTGAGAAACCGATTGGAGAAGTTGGAATAAGATTCCATAATTGACCGCAAGTGCAAGTCGAAGATTGATTGAGTCAGAGGTATGCCCTATGGGGAATTATGTATTTTTTTACATATATCTAACTCGTTGAACAATCTTGTTCACTATAAAGGTGTTTCTTTCTATTATATACTTGATATAATGTGGTTATATTAATTAATTAATTTAATTAAAAGTATATTTAATAGAAAATCTTTAAATGGTATATTTTGTGTTAGTAGTTACAAAGTGTTGTAACTGTGAGTAGTTTATCATAATAAAATAAATATACCATTTTAAATGTTCATACCCAAGATGCATCGAGACTGAATATCGATGTATCTGTTGAGACTAGCGTATGTAACGATTTTCAAATGTTGGGCAGTGTATTACTCATGACTGCTGGGGGTGCCAAGAGGTTACGTACTAATAGTTATTGGATAACTATGGAACGACCCACTCGATAGTTTTCTATTGGTTAATATAACTAATGCCAAACGAAAAATATCGACTGGACTGATTTACACAGTTGTCTCAACTTGAGAATACTGTGGATCTTCAATATGAAATCCCCGCTTTGATTATAGTCAAATCATGGCATGACGTTCCATCGAATCACTATAGTTGGGTCGAGTGGAAGTATTGGAAGTGGAGTACTATTTAAGTGAGGATTCGTCTCCTTAGTTATATGGGGTTAGTATCATGGTCAACTCAAGTCAACTCAAAGTCAAAGTCTCTGGCCAAAGCATTTTGATTATAATAATTGTTCTTATTGAACTAAGGAATTTGTGTTTGGATTATAAAGTTGAAATGTGGACGATATTTGAATTTTGACCCTTATCAAATTCCATAAGTCCTATTATGATATAGTTTTAACGAAGAGAATTGGTGTACATAATTGTCACTATCAGGTCCCACTTATAATAAGTAAAATTTGATTTTACTGAAAAGACCTGTAATCGATGAATTCAGCCAAACTGTCATACCACTTGCTAAATGACGTGTGAACATTAATATTTGAATTGATCAATATTAATCGCTGACTGAATTCACACCTCTGAGTCGCACAACCACATTTGTGATTTCTTTGAAAACCACACAATTTAATTAGTTTGTAAAATGTTGCAAACTGAATAAATTAATTAATATTTGTTAAATATAATTATTGTTAACTTATTTGATGTTTTTGAATGGGTTGGTAGTTATTTTAATGCATATATAAAAGTTATATTTGCATATATCGATATGTGATATCGGTATAATTTTAAACATTAAAATAATTACCTAAAAATTGTTTTCTTTTATTTGGAAAATTTGCATATTTGGAATGTTCTTGGACCAGCCATATAATGTAAGAGGAGGAAATCAATTAATGAGATTAATTGAAAATTAAAAAGAGGAAATAAAGGAGGAAGTTTTAATAGGAGAATAGGAAAAGGTTCATTTCATTCTATTAAAAACAAAACCTCCTCATTTTTGAAAGTACAGAGAACAGAACGCGACTTTCATTTTTGTTCACTTTTCTTCCTCTTCGCTATCATTCATTCATGGCTGAAACTTCATCCAAAAAAAGCCATCAAAACAGATTCAAATCAACATCAAACTAAATTAAAAAGGTGGTTCATTCTTCTCTTGCAAAGCGGGATGGTGATTTGCTTGAAATATGAAGAGAAGCCACAAATCAAGGTGTGATGAAGGACTAAGTCTATCGGATCTAGAGAATGATCAATCAGATATAGGTATTGTTCTATCATTCAAGATGTTTCTACATGCTTTATTCTAAGGTAATTATATGTGTCTATAGTTCTATATTCACATATCTTATAGTTTATTCATATCCCCTTAATCTCTATCTTTCCCTTCTATTCATACTTGTAAATTTGAATCTTGATTCGAATATCTCCAATCCTTGCTTAAAACGACTGTTCTATCATGTTAAAATATATAATGTTTTCTTTTGTTCACCGCTATTTTGTTATGAATTATAACATCTGTAACATCCAGGTATTTTCAACCATTCGTATCCACACATGCCGGACTTGAATTGATCAAAATACCAGATTGTTAATTTAAATTTGGCAAAACTCAGCATATACAGTAAATAAATAAATCATAGAATCACAAACATAGAGTAATATAACAATAAGTAGCAGAAATAAAAGAATAGTAGTTCATGAAGCTACTATATATATAAATAGAGTTGAAACAAGATACAACAGAAATCTCGAATACATAGAAGTCTCATTAAAATAATCAAATACAAATTTGAATACATCATTGGAGTCAACTGAATAACCGAGAGCTGAGTAGATAGATGGATCTCCAAGCGAAGCTCCAATTCCAAAGGTGAGTCTCAAATATTGTATCACTTAGTCTAACTCGAGCGTAAAGCAAAACACAAAACACTCGAGTCAGGATTAACATTCTTATATCAATAAATCCAACTCAAGTGAAATAACAACTGAAATACAAGTAACTCAAAGGATGTTTGGGATAACCATCCTCTAAGGATCCATGAAACTATGTACTATATAGTAATATACACTATTATAATAATGTCTATAATTAAGCAAACTATTAAAATAGCATTCAGGAGTTACCCATTTCCCCATTAACACATTTTATAGTGCCATAGTCTATACAATACCGTAATACCCTGTAACTGGAGCTATCAGAGGGCACTCCATAAGTACGACAAAAAACAAACTCGTAGTGGTCTTGATATGGTAGGTGACACGGCACAACCAGGCAATGCCAGGGTAGATATACCAATTACACTTCTGGGCTGGTGGTAACGCAGAGCCGCAGCAATCGCCCACCTCGAGCCACACTCCCGAATCAATGGTGTGCACCAAATCAATCACAAAGTAATAGAATGACATATGATGGAGTGTGTCCGATCGGAAGAGCTACCTCAGTTGGCCCGTCAATTGCTCTGGTTTTAGCCACCTTATGCCAACTCAAGGGAGCCGGGTCCATGTATATACCTCAAATAGAACATCGCCACCATCCTACTTCTTTCTAGAATCTCCACCATGCACACGGTTGTTAAAATGGTTTTCGGTATTGGCAAAGAGTATGATAATATCCAATCCCAGTATCTTTAACAACCAATCGTTATTATGACACTGCGGTCATTTTAAAATAATTTATACTTCAAAATGAAAATATCATTGCCGTTTCAAAACCATATCAATACGATATAATTTCCATTTCAAAACCAAATACCATCTCGTTTCCATTTCAAAACCAAATATGATATCATTTCCATTTCAAATATATCCATTTCAAAAAATCATAGCACTTTAAAGTTATAACACTTTCGAAATTATAAAGCTTCTAAACCATAACACTTTAGAAATTCTAACTTAGAAATCATAATACTTTGGAAATCATGACACTTTGGAAATCATAATTTGGAAATCATAATACTTTAGAAATCATAATTTAGAAATCATAATAATTTGGAAGTCATAATACATTGGAAAACCACAACACTTCCCACTTAAACAGTTTAGACATTAAAACAGTGTATAAAATAAAATAGTTTATATAAAGTAGTTATAGGTTAAAATAGTTTATAATAAAATAGTTAGTATATTAAAATAGGGGGCATTTCACTAGAAGGACAAACTTTGTAGTCCAATTAGTTTCTAAGACACACATGCACAGAAATTAATTTCAAGGCCAAAGTCAGCAGAATAATTACTTCTAAGGAAAAAGTTGGCAATCCAATTACTTTCAAGGACATAATTTCATTGGTTTTTAGGCCTTAGAAATTAATTATTTTGTATTTTGTCCTTAAAAGTAATTATTTCAGTCGTGTCCTAGAAACTAATTGCACTTGCTAAAGAGGCCCTTGTGGCTAATTTCCACTTAAAATAGTTTATATTAAAAATAGTTTATATTAAAATGATTTATATCAAAATAGTTTATATGAAAATAATTTATAAAGTAAAATATATAAATAGTTTTAAATATAATTTAAAAGTACTTTATATGATAAAATAGCTTCCTCAAATTTCACAAAATCGATTCGAAATCAACTCGAATTCCAAATCAACTCGAATTCCAAAATTCAAATTTAATTCAATCTCAGTTCATAAATTTCAATTCAGTTTCTAAATAAACCATTTCAAACTATATCAATTTTCAAATACATATTTGAACCACAAAATAAACCATTTCAATTTTAATATATTTCAAAGCATTAAATATTCAACATTTCAAAAATAAATTTGATAATTTCATATATATATATATATATATATCAAATTCACTTTACTATTATTTATTTTGAAATATTTACTTAATCATTTAAATAACATTTAAATAAAACTTCAAATTTCAAATTTAAATAAAACTAAATATACCATTTCAATTCATGTAAATTTGAAATATTCTTCTAAATCACTTTTAACAAAATCAAGTTATAAAATTATATCTTTAAAATACCAAATTTAATAAATTTGAAATCAAACTTATTTGAGTATAATACTTAAATAAATTCAATTTCAAACCAATTTCTATTTCTCTTTCCAACTTGAATTTTATTAAATATAAACTCTATATTTGAAAATATAAATTTTAAATAATTACTCAAACATATTATATATTAATTAAATCAACTTTATTAAATCAACTTTAATAAATCAAATATTATTATTAAACTTATTTTATATATAATTTTAAAATAGTAAAATTGTAAGTAAAATCTTAAAAATTTATAATTCCAAAACTAACTTATAATTTAAAAAATTTCAAAACATATAATTTTAAAAATCAAAATTTTAAACCTTTACAAAAATAACACATATATATATATATCCTAAAATCAATATTTGTTAAAATCAAAATATTCATTTCAAAACCTTAGAAATCATTTCAATATATATATATATATATATATATATATATATTGACTAATGGTGTTTGTATATAATTTTCCATCCAATGGTCAAGTGATACGGATATTTATCATTTCAATCCGCAATTTAAATATATATATGGGTATATATCATTTCAACCCGCAATCCCAAATTCAATTCAATGAAAATCGCTTAGGCTTATCATTTCGACCCATAACGATTTTCTTCTATTCTATAGATCGTTCAGGTATGTATCATTTCAACCCATTGGGAATTCTATACTAACAGGAAACTTGCAGAGTGATAACATATATGATAATAATATAAAAGGCATATATCATCAATATAAATAACAGATAATGGTGTCAGATGTCATAGGTGAACAGATAGCATATATATAGCATTGTAAATAACTAACAGTAGCATATTTCAATTGTCGTTTCAATTGAAATCAAATTTAATAGATATAAGAACGTTAATCATGAGTGATTGCTCACCTTTCGAGGTTAGAGAGAAGCACGAGAATGAGATGAGTCATGAATCCAAGCACGAATTTCAAAGCAAAGATAGATGGATACAGTTTCGATGGACAAGCTGATAGATAATGAATCGATGAAACAATTAGAATCTGTAACGACCCGGAAATTCCGAACCCGAAAATTCCAGATTGTTAGGAAAATAAGAAAAGAGAAAGAAGAAGAAACAGAATCAAGTCACAGAAACCTTACATTCACAGCGGAGAAAATATAATATCAAATAAAATAACAGTTTTACAAAGAAGAACTGTGTTAGTACATTTACAATTTTATACATAAGAGTTACAACATTTACACAATATTGGACAGTTTTAAACAACATGTCCTAGATATACAACTATATAACACAGTGGCAACACTCCATATGTTCCTGCCATCTAGCTTGCATCCTGAGCTCCAGAACGTCCTTACCTGAAAATCTGTAATACTCGGTCTTACCCGAGCATTACATCAAAGTAATACCCGGGTCAGGCTGGAAACCAGCGTGAGTAAACCCATCTAATACGGAACACAAAAGCATACAACTTATATAAACCCGGGATAACTTGTATAAATTTACAACCTCACAAGTCGTTATAGACATCACTTACATCACACATCAATTTCTAAGTACTAAACTTAGATTAAATGGTCCAAATTACTTAAATCATTCCATACCAGCCTATTGCTTTCACATATCAATCTATCGAGAATCGATGTGGTTTCGGGTATTTACTAATACCCGACTCCGGTCTCTTCGAATCCAATGTCATCTTAACCCAAGTTATTAAATTCAAATACAGGATGTTACTTTTACACGGCAATAACACAGATAAACATCACCCATTTATCATTGATATAACCAATATCATATCAATAGTATGTCACAACATATCATCCAATAGATATCGTTCAAAAGATATTATTCAATTTAGACATTCAACAAATAATCATCCATAAGCAAGCACTGTCAATTCATATCATAATTAATCATCTAATCCTGCTTAATCAACCATTAATTAATTACAATCATTTAATTAATTCATCACTCCTCGACTACCTTATAAATCAATCAATTAATTTCTAATCACAGATTAATTATCCTTTAATTATCAATTAATAAACCTCAATTATTAATTAACCTCCTTTAATACAAAGTAATCAATCCTTAATTACTTTATGATCAATTAATTATCCTCTAATTAACTGATTAATCAACCATCAAGTATTGATTAATAACCTTAATTATTAATCAATATCTCTTAATACAAATTAATTAATCCATAATTATTCTTATAATAAATCAATTAATCATTAATTAACGAATCAATTATATCTTAATTATTAATTAATAAACTTAGTTATTAATTAACAATCTTAATTACAAATTAAATAATCCTTAATCACAAGTTTGATTAAACAGTTAATCAACCCTCAATTAATATTGATTAATCCTTACTTTACTTTGATTAATTCTTAATCACCTTTGATTAATCCTTAATCAATTAATCTTTAATTATAGATTAATCATCCTTTAATTACCTTATAATCAATTATTCATACTTACTTAATTAATTAATCTAAATCGGTTAATTAACCTTAATAACTTACCTTGATTAATTAACCTTAATTAGTTACCCTTTAACTAATCACATAAATTATTTGTCCTTAATTATCAATTAACTAAACTTTAATTTCCCAAAACCTTAATTACCAAAAAAACAAACAATTATCTTAATTTAATTACTTAATCAACGCTTAACTCTGATTTAAACCAAACGTTGAAATTGATTTATATGAAATCACTTGAATCTTAGGGTTCAGTGCGTCTACCCTTAATTATCTATTTAGTCACATTCTTAATTAATTTAAAGATAAATCCTTTATCTTCATTAATTAACTATTAAACTTCCATTAGAGGAAAAAAATAAAAATTTGGAGTCAATTACATAATTAAAATAAATAATTTACTTAATAACCTTTAAAAAACTTTAAAGTTGCCTAAACATTGCTCTTAATGAAACTACATATTTTCCTTTGTTGCTAAACCTAACCACCTTTATCTTTTCTTAGCTTAGAACCAGTATAGGGTTTACTTTGTAAAGATTTGAATAACTCAAGCATGGGACCAAACTTCACGCACCAAACCCGAGCAAAACACGAACTTCACTTCTTCGAGACAGTCCTCAATTTACTCGAACCTGCTATCGAGCAAAACCCCATTCTTCCCTAAAGCCTTAACACCCAGACTCCTCTGACATCTCGTGCACGCACACATGGCGTCGACGATCCTTCGACCATCGCTGATCTCATCTCCTGATCACCGACCACCTCTTCGAGCTTCCCGACCGATCGAAAGTCCCTAGCCGATGCTCGAACCCAAAATCGAATTTCGACATCACCTGAAAAGAGAATCCCCTATCTACAATCATCACGAACCACCATTACCAACCACTAGGACCTACGCACTTACGTCAGAAACTTCGCTCAACACTCCAATACCTTTCCCCCTTCCTCCGGCTTCACTCGTTGCAAACACGACGCCGCGATCACCCAGAAATCAACCATGGCCCAAACACAGCCTAAACCCTAAAATCACTTCGTCCAGAGGATCCATCGATTAGAAAAATCCAATGCTAATTTTCCTGAGATCTCTATCACTCAGGCCTCCCTCCACATCAATCACAATGTACGACCAACCCTTGTTCGTTGTGAATTGACGAAAAACCCACTTTCCGATCATCCCCAATTTCACCTTCAAACATAACTTAAAAACTGCAAATCCCTCACCAAAAATCAACAAATTCAAAGATGAACTCAACCATATACTGGAAAGAGACAAATTTTTGGTTTAGTTTTTTTTATTTACTGTAAATTCATTTTTCCAGCAAGATAGAAAATCATTTCCTCTCGAATTTATTCTTTAAAAAACAAGATTTTATCATTTCAAACAACTTCTCTTTGGACATCATTCCTTAGAAATGATTATGTGAAGAGGATTTAGATTTTGAATGCAAATTTAGGGCTGTTTTAAATACACAGAGTCATGCACAATCATAATCAGCAAAATCAAATGATACACCCAGATAAAAACATTCATTTCTTCCATGTTGGATGTATTTGAGTCAATTCCAACATCACTTGCTACATGCACAAACTTAACAGATGATTTAACCTTAAATAGTTGAGTATTACTCACCTTATATAGAACAGAGCTTTGTTTCAGAAACAGGGAGCTTGAAAACTGGAAATCTTGAATTGCTGAGATAATTTAAGACTTAATTAACTTGCTCTTGATTCCAGGTTGAAGAATACAGGCATTTGATTTTGAAGATGGCTCAGATTCAAAATAGAAATGAAAATGCATGCAGGCTTTTGATTAATCTCAGCTTTGAAGAAGAAGCTCAGATTTTTGGTTTGAACTTGCTTTGTTTGCTTTTGAGTTTTTGAACTTGAAATTTTCTAGTTTGTTCAAATTTATTTCTCCTTAGATCTGATTTTCTTAGGCTTGTAGATTGAAAATGAAGAACAAAGAATGAGAGAAAGAGGGGATGGAATATTATATAGATTTAAAATTTATTTTTTTATAAATTTTCTCAAAATTAAAATTAAAATGACACTTGTGCAATTTAACACCATTTGTCAATACAATATAAATTTTCTTACACATGTTAACAATTGCTTCATAATTAAACACTTGTATTATTATTATTTCATTTACTTTAAAAGATTTTTAAAAACTTTTTAAATTAATTTTCCTAAATAAATGAATATGATTGTAAATTAATAAAGCCTTTTCTAAATTTATATATAAATTTTAATTTCAAATTTAACACAAATATATATAGATATGAATAATATCAAATTTATCTGTTAAAATTCTTGTCTCATGGATTACACTCATTAACTTATGTTTTTATACAATTTTTAAATTATATTTTCTAATTTTAAAGAAAATGTTTTACACCCAATATACATTAAATAAATCATCTATATATATTATTTTAAAATCCAAATTATTTTACTAAGGTATTCATTTAGATTTTTAATTCAAGTTTCTAATTCAGACTCAAATTCAGATTCAAATTTGAATTACAATCCATTTATTTATATAAATCAATACTAATTCAAATTTAAAATCACTCAAATAAGTAATTATATTTGGAGATTACCAAAATTTATCCAGTTATAAAAATCCAATTTTCTTTAAGATATTTATATTTCAAAATTTATTATAGATTCAAATTTATTTATACTCCCAGATATCAGAATTTTATCTGTTCAACAGAATTAATCAATTAATTATCCACTTATCAGATGTCCAAAAATCCAGGTTATCACATTCCATCCCCTTTGAATCTTTTCGTCCTCGAAAAGGCACAAAAGCAGAATTTATTAAATATTTTAAAACCAGTTAAAATATTCTTTAATCATTTTTCAAACACTTTTAAAATCTATATAATATTGCCAAAATAGTTTTTATAAAAAATACCTTTACAACTCATTGTCTTAATAGGTCCCTCCTTGTTCTCACAGAAATTCGGTCATACATTGATCAGGCGTAAGACTGAAAATCTAGAAGTACTTGGTAAAACTGTTTTCAACACCCAGTGAAAATACTTGGGAAAATATTTTATTGAAAATATAGAAAACAGTTTTTGAAAATAGAGGATATATCATTGGTGAGAATGCTCTGGAAATCATCACTCCCATCCATGGTCGCAGTTACATTCCAGGGTTACGTTACCATCGCAGCAAATGTCCATGTAACTATAGGCACTTTGCGCCCCTCGATTACGCCATAGAACCCACAACAGATCGCAGTTACATTTCAGGGTTACGTTGCCATCGCAGCAAAAGTCCATGTAAGTGTTGGCTCTCAGTGGCACACACGATTTTCGCTGTCAAAATGAAACTTCTCCACTCCTACATAGGTCGCAGTCTACCGATATAAAATCAAACGCAGACTATTGGCTCTCAACGGCACACACAACTTTCGCTATGTTACCATAGGTCGCAGTCTATCGATATAAAATCAAACGCAGACTGTTGGCTCTCAGCAGCACACACGACTTTCGCTATGTTACCATAGGTCGCAGTCTACCGATATAAAATCAAACGCAGTCTGTTGGCTCTCAGCGGCACACACGACTTTCGCTATGGTACACACTACTCATAATCCCCAGGAACTAGTTTTGTCCGGACTCCTCACAGGATCAACTTTACAACCCCTCCTTGGGGCTCAACGCAGCACCACCCGGTGGCACTCCTGAGAAGTTCATTTCAAGGGTGCGCCTTTTTCCCCAGAGCCATCATCAAAACACTTTATACTATACACATATAGTATCTTTCAAATCATACACCTAATATAATCTCATACAAGGCTCTTTTACACAAAATCGATTATCCCAAAATCGATAACTCTCAAACTAGGCTTTTCAAATTTCAATATTGATTTTACCCAAAAATCAAAAGCCTTTCCAAATCCAAAGGTTCCCAAAACCTTTTTTCCAAAATCCTCATAATGTAGCGACCCAACTTCCACACTCCAGGAAATCGCATCGCTAATAAGAAAGAAGAGGATAGAAAAGAGAAAGAAAGAGAAGAAGAAGAAACAACACATCAGAATCTAAACAGCGGAACGAATAAATTATATTAATAACATAAAATATTACATAGTTTACAATCACTATCAGAGTACACAGATATACAACACATATTAGGCAGTTATAAACACCTGTCTAGTATTTACAACATAATACAACTCAGAGACAATCACAGAACACACAGCGGAATACTAATATCTAACGCAGAAGCCTCCTACTCCATTGCTCCTCCAATATTCGTCAAAGCTAACCTAAATCCCTTGGTTACTCGTAAAAATTTGAGTACCCAAGAGTTTATGAAAAACAAAAATAAACTCCGGGTCAGACATGGGTCTGGTGTGAGTAACAGGTTAAAGTTGTTTAACTTTCAAAAACCTTTTGAAAAGAAAGGTATCACGTAAGACTTCCCACACATAAACATGGAAAAGTTTTTACCTTACGCTAACCAAAACATTTGATAGGAAATCCAGTGATATTATAATAGGGTCTAGGGTTTTCAAGTAAATATGAAATAGCCGAAATTGTTACATTCATTAAATTCTAGCTACTAGCCACAAAAGTGGGTAATACAATCAAAACCGTTGGCACTTATTGGATTCCATACAATGGCAGGGCTACTGGGGTACCGCCCTTTACAGTACGTGGCCTAGATCAACGTACCGAGGAGTACTCCCACTCCCCTGCAACACAAGGCCGGATCCATTCCTTACTGAATAGTTCCGAACAAGACAACCCCGCAGTTGGCGCGCGATTCCAACTGCCCACACAGCCGAATAAAAAGGGACCTCTAGACAGGGATCAATCTTGCTCTCCAGTGGGAGCTACCCACGAAGCCTTGCTGCACCTCCCCTGTTTTAGCCATTCCCGGTTGATGAGGCTTGAGGCTACGATTACCTTTAGAGGACACATTATCTTAGAATGCTCATCGTCCACCTGACGATGTGCTGACAGCATTCAATCCATACAAGTTTGTTCCGGGTTCGAACGGAACCGAAGGCATTATCTCGTTACACTCGTTTTGGAATCACCCTCAGAGTTAACGACGATAACCCTTGCACTCTAAACCACCATCTCGAATCTATAAGTACTATTTCGTCAAACTCATTACGGAATCACCCACAGAGTTATACTGACGTATAGCCCTTACACATCGAGTCTTCACTCTTCACATAAGATTCACGACCTATCGTTAATTTGGATCGATGTGGTTTTCGGATATCTAAATATGGATACCCGATCCCGGTCTCATCGAAATCCAAAGCGTGTCTTTTAGGTCCAAGTTGTTTTAATGTTTTAAACAGTTCAATCTAATTATCTATATACACACAGATAGATAACTCATAGATTCACAACAGATAATTATCATTATCATAAACACAGATAATCCACATTTATCACTATTAAAGATAACCCATATCACCATCACAATGCAACCAATACATCCATATCACTTAACATTATTAATCTCATAGCTGAGATTCAAAACCATTCAAAGCAACCAATAACAACCATTCATAAGCAGTGACCTATAATCATACTATCTATAATTAATTTAAAATGAATTAAATTAATTATATCATATCTAATTAATTTAAAATGAATTAAATTAATTACTTACACAATATAAATCTTGCTTATATTATCATTAATTAATTACAAATTAATTAATTGATTAACCTCTAATTTATCATCTTAATTAATCAATCCTGATTAATTACACTTTAATTAATTTCACAAAATTAATTACCCTAAACCAAATACAGTAATTAACCCTTAATTACTTCATTAATTAATTAACTATAATTAATTACATTTAATCTTAATTAATTACAATTAATTAATTATACTTAATTACTTATTATTGATTAATTAATATAAATTAATCAATCTTAATTACATCATTAATTATATTAATTAATGATTCTTAATTGTATTTAATTAATTACTCCATTAAATTAATTACTTCCAGTAATTAATCTCACTCAATCCATAATTATCAATCACCTTTGATTAATCTCAATCTGTAATTAACTACTTTAATTACTTCATTCAACTAACCTTTATTTAATCCTTTGATTAATTATACAAAATAATTCAATCTAAATTATTTTCAAAATCCAAACCTCATTCATTAATTACATCCAGTAAATATCTTTAATTACTTCACTAAGTAATTTTAGTTCATTAATTACATCAAGTAATTATTACCAAATCCAATGTTCAAAATTAATTAAACTAAACTAATTAATTTAAACATATCTCAATAACTCCATTAATTACATTAATTACTTCTATTAAGTAATAAACTTAGATAAACTTCACAATTGATTTAATTAATTAATCAAATTAATTATTTAAAATTAATCATATTAATTAATTGTTAAATAATCCTTAGTTAATGACCTTCATTAACTATTAATCAAACTTTAATTACTTCTCTTGAGTAATTAACTTCATTAATCATTATTAATTTATTTAAAATTAATCTTCAATACCCAATTAATTAATCTTTAATTATTAAGTTAATTAAGTGTTATCTGTAACTTAATTAGTCATAATTACTTGATTAATTAATTTCTAACTATTAATTAAATCAAATTAATGATCCTTAATTATGGATTAATTACCCTTAATTAATTAATTAACTTAAACTTTAAATTAATAATTTAAAACTCTTAATTATTTTAATTAAATAAACTACTCATTTAATTACCTTAATAATTAAATGAAAATTTAAAATCATTAATTAATTCTAAATTTATTTTAATATAAAACCTTCCTTAACAATAGTTAAGTTATCATATTATAGCAAATATTCTTCTCAAATACATTTTATTTTCCATTTTAAGTTCATGTTTAAAAATGAAATTAAATTATCTTTAACCAAATTAAAACTTAGAATTCCACATGATAAAGAATACTTATATAAAAGAAATTTTAAAGATTTAAATTAAATTCCATTTTAATCTCTCAACATTGAAAATATACTTTATCTTTTAACTTATTTACAATATTTAAATTTATAAACTTTATTTCCAAAATTTAAGATTCAGATAAATTTTGAACTCAAATTTAAAATTCTGATTTAACTTAATTAAATCCTCTTTTACATCCAAACTCCATTTAAATTCAAATTCTTTACTTTCACTTCAAACTTCTTAAAACTTAATATTTTTCAATCAATTTGAATTTAAAAACTCATTTTTTTTTCAAGCTAGATTCAAATTTAACTTAAATCTATTTTTAAACTTAGATTTACTTAATTTCAGATTGCAAACTAAATTTAAATCTCATTTAAAACTTCACTTTATTTAAATTCAGGTTTTTAAATCTTATTTTAAAAATTAAACAGAGTTACATGTTTTTGAATAAAAACCTGTAACAACTGCCTTACCCGAGCCAACTCGAATTCTACTTTGAGTCAACCAGCCATCAACTTCGAGCAACCCACCAGCTTTCTTCGAGTCAATCATCATACTCGAATACAAGACAGTACCCAGCTATCTCACCCCAACACAGTGCTCCGTGCACCTGCACCAGCACGACCATTAACTCCGACCATCAACGTTGATTCACCCAGGTCGGCTATCACCTTCCAAGCAAAATCCAAACACCAGATCAATTCTACCATCACGAGATCGAGTTTGAGCATTTAACTCAAACCTGGAAACACCAGAAACAAAACCAACTCCAAACCTGACAAACCCTTTCCCACAGTGCTCCGACCATCAGAGTCCTTCCACCTTCGGTTACGAGTTCATCTCCCAACCTACTATCATTTCCCAGAAACCCAACCGACTCGATCCTCCCAACAGACCGTACTGACCCACACAAGATGCCTAGTTAAAACTAGGGCTACAGGAGTTAATCCACCACTACCTCTTCCATAGTGATTCACCTACACTTCCACCATTTTTTTCCTACTCACCGATCACCCTTCCATCTCCAAGCAGAAAGCTCGACCTCCAAAATCAACAGATCACCAGAAATCATGAATTTCCCCTTTTCTGTTCATATAAGAACTTCACCTAAATCTTACTACTAAAATTCTTGATTTTAGTATTAAAAATCTAGTTTTTAATTAGGTAATCATTTTGTAATCCTGGAACAATGATTTAAAAATTTTGAATTTTGACTTAGATTAAATTTGCTCTGTTTTTCTTAAATTTTCAGAGAAACGCAAAGTCATTTTCACTTGAATAAATTTTTAAACCTTAATTTTTAATACAACAACATAATTTGTTTGAATCTTAAATACTAATATTGAATACATCATATGATAAT
Organism: Allium cepa; assembly: GCA_030765085.1. Lineage (NCBI taxonomy): Eukaryota > Viridiplantae > Streptophyta > Magnoliopsida > Asparagales > Amaryllidaceae > Allium > Allium cepa. The sequence continues at coordinate 456,759,193 of CM060944.1, forward strand.
GGGTTTTGAACAATTTCTAAACCTGAAACTAAGAACAGTAGTACATAAACCACAGCATGTATAAGTTTTTCTCTATACATATGTTCACAGTACTGATATATATCCATATCATTCATACTTAACATATAAATCAACATGCAATAGATTAAAAATACTTAAGCTCATTTAAAAATGATGTTACTCACCAAAATAAGGAAGAAGACAGAGCCCCATATTAAAAGCTTTTAAAACTGGAAATATGCAGTCCCCTTTTTTTCTTTCAAAACTTGAATTGTTCCTTACTTAAAACTGTATGCATGCTGCAAATTGCTTTGTAACTGACTTGCTTTAGTTGAAAAGATGCTGGCTTGATGATTTCCAGATTTTGAAATGCAGGAATATTTGCTTTCAACTGAAATGCAGGGTTTCTTGCTTTATCTCCTAATTGACATGCATGCTATAGTTTGAAAAAGTGCAGACATTTGTTCAACCCAGGTTGAAGAATGTAGGTCTCAGATTTCTAATAAGGTGACAGGTTTGAAAATGCAGATTTTCAATTTGAAGATGTGCAGGTGGATTTTGATTTGCATGCTACAGATTTGGAAGGATTATAGGAATTTGATTTCATGAATTTGGTTTACAGGAGGGATTACTGATTTGGGATGAAGAAATGATTACAGATTTTAGTTTTTGAGGTAATTTGTTTTAATTCTTCTTGGTTTTGAATAAGGGAATAGAAAAGAAATGGAGTTAAGGAAATGAAGGTTTTATATAAATGAACATGTGGTTTATTAAAATAAAGAAAATTAAAGGGTTTTTAAAATGACACTTGTCATTAATTTTAACATTTGTCAAGTAAGTATGTTAATAAATTAACACATGTTCTTTTAATTTGAAAAATGCTTACACTTGTCATTAAATATTAATTAGTTAAAATTATGTTAATTGGTTATTTAGTTAGATGTTAATATAAGATGAATATAAATCCATGTTTTATTAATTAGTTAATATCTACCTATTTATATGTAGATAATATTAAAATGAATAAATTCAATTTTATTTATAAGACAAAGTTTATACAAATTTTCCAAAATCAAAACAAATAAGAAATATTTATATTTTAAATTTTAAAAACTTTGAATTCATGATCAAATTGAATTTTTGAAATCCAGTTTATTTACAAATACAACTACAAAGTTGAATTTTGAAAAACAATGATTTTTGTTTAAGAATTTATTCACTAAAACAAAGTATTATTATATTTTTAGAAATAACCATATTTAATATAAATAACTTATAAAAAGAAATTGTCTTCTTATTAATAAATTATTTATTTTATCACATTATATTTGAAAGAAACTCAAAATAATCTCATTGTTATTTATTTAAATTTTAAACTTAAGTTACACATATTTTAAATCATTTAATATTTATCTTTGGTATTTAAAACCATATTTTATTTATTAAATAGTTTTTTTTTGAAAAATTTAACTTTTAAATAAAATCATAATTTCCAATTTTACTAAAGATATAAATTTTATAGAAAACATGATTTATTTATTAACCAGATTAAAACAATACTTATTTACAATATATACAATATTCTATATATATATTATAAATAAACAATTTATTGGATTTAAAATAAAATCTATCAATTAACTATTTATTTTATTGAATTATTAAATTAACTCAAATCTTATTACAAATATTATCAAATCAATTTAATTTTTATTACAGATTATTAAATTGATATTGCTTTAAAATTCCGGGTCATCACATTCCTCCCCCCTTAAAAGAATTTCGTCCCCGAAATTTAAAACAAAGGTAATTTAATAATCTATTTAAAGATTTAATTTTAAAACACAAGCATATACCAATGATATGCTAACAACTATAGCAATCAATTCACCCAAATCAAACAAATCCAATTATCCAGAAAAATTCTGGATAAAACTTCCACGAGTTTCCCTGGTATATAAAAATATCGGGATACTCGCTCTAAAAATTCCAAACAATCAATACTATTAAACTATAGAGCTCCTATTCATCAATATCTACAGAACTAGACAGCATATCAGACTTCAGACGAGTCTGATTCAACACCCAAACTCCATAACTGTTGGTTCTAAAACTAGAGATTGACCATACACGTACTCCCTCAGAGATACGTGAAACTCATCGAATTTCAGTTATCCAAACTGACAATTCAATTCTGAAAACCAATCACCGATCCAATCAAACACAGAGAAGAGATCCAAACATCACTGAGCTAGCTTTCCAGATTTACTCAAAACTTATAGCTCCTTAATCAGAGAAAACCCCAACCATAACGAAGTCTCCGACTTCGAATTCCAAATTTCTCCGTCCCTTATCCACAAAAGTTTCAGACAAATCCTAGGCTGCCAACATCCAAACTGATCAGCTCAACCCTTGCTGATTCCTCCAGAAACAATCAGAACTAAAAACAATCCAACACAATGATCTCCTCAAGATCAATCCAAAACCAAAACACAATTCTACTCCATAAACAGCAGAAAACAACAAACTTCTTCTGATCCGGAAAAGACAAATCAGGAACACTTCCAAACTGCTTCCGCTGCACCACTCTGGTCCGAAGTAGATAAGAAAATACTGACGAAGAATACAAACACCAACTGGACATCACCTCCGGAAATATGGTTCTACAGATCCATAAAGAAAACTCAGAAATTCCTCCGAAACTGAGTTACTTCATCAAACTCTATCTTTAGGAATCATCCTCCAATAAAATAGAATCACTGGTTCCACTCCTGGAATTCTAGTCGATAAGAAAACTCAATCGCCAGATGCTGACAAACCTTTGTCTTTTCCAGAAAACCTCCAGAAAATCTCCAACCATCTAAAAGAACATTCAAACAATCGCAAGTCACTTTTGCGATCAACCCAGATAAATTTCCAAAGAAAACTGTTCTCTCTTTACCAAACAGAACAGCTTGCACTGGTCTAGTCAATCCATTGAAGAAACGAATTCACTTACTAGTTTCTGAACTCCATCTTTAGAGAAACTACTTATCTAAGACCTCCCTGTCGGCTCACAGAACATTCCAGCTGCACTGCTGACACCAATGCCAAACTTCTTAATCCAAAGTTCTTCAAGGAACTCGGACTTCAAAGCAAACAGAAACATCACAACATCCTGCTGACTCCAGCCACAACTTCGGGACAGTCACACTTCCCAAACTTGTTCCAAAGAAATATCTTCGGACACATCCATAGTCACTGCATCTCATCACGCAGTTACAACTTCCTGAGGTATCAAAATACCATCACTTGCTCCAGCCCAAATGACAGATCCAAACTCTACTAACCAAACTTTGTACTTCAAAGATGACTCCGAACCTTAACAGGTTTCCTTCAGAGATCGATGAAATACTTCAACACAACAAAACTTACTCAAGACGGTATTAGGTCTACAGTCTCGATAGATACACTTCCAACCTCAAACATCAGACTCTAATCAATGGTAGTAATCGTGTTACAAACACTACTACCTTATCTACCTTTATAACGTATATTGGAAAACCTGAATAGGTAACCCAACATATAGATAGAAATGGATAAATATATATAAATATATATAAAATTACAAATACGCTCTCCCAAGATAGACACCACTCCAGAGCCTAGGTATTCACTCAACCCAATGCTCTGATACCACTGTAACGACCCAACTTCCACACTCCAGGAAGTGGCATTGCTAATAAGAAAGAAGAGGATAGAAAAGAGAAGGAAAGAGAAGAAGAAGAAACAACACATCAGAATCTAAACAGCGGAACGAATAAATTATATTAATAACATAAAATATTACATAGTTTACAATCACTATCAGAGTACACAGATATACAACACATACTAGACAGTTATAAACACCTGTCTAGTATTTACAACATAATACAACTCAGAGACAATCACAGAACACACAGCGGAATACTAATATCTAACGCAGAAGCCTCCTACTCCATTGCTCCTCCAATATTCGTCAAAGCTAACCTGAATCCCTTGGCTACTCGTAAAAATTTGAGTACCCAAGAGTTTATGAAAAACAAAAATAAACTCCGGGTCAGACATGGGTCTAGTGTGAGTAACAGGTTAAAGTTGTTTAACTTTCAAAAACCTTTTGAAAAGAAAGGTATCACGTAAGACTTCCCACACATAAAAATGGAAAAGTTTTTACCTTACGCTAACCAAAACATTTGATAGGAAATCCAGTGATATTATAATAGGGTCTAGGGTTTTCAAGTAAATATGAAATAGCCGAAATTGTTACATTCATTAAATTCCAGCTACTAGCCACAAAAGTGGGTAATACAATTAAAACCGTTGGCACTTATTGGATTTTGGATTCCATACAATGGCAGGGCTACTGGGGTACCGCCCGTCACAGTACGTGGCCTAGATCAACGTACCGAGGAGTACTCCCACTCCCCTGCAACACAAGGCCGGACCCATTCCTTACTGAACAGTTCCGAACAAGACAACCCCGCAGTTGGTGCGCGATTCCAACTGCCCACACAAGGCCTAGATCAACGTACCGAGGAGTACCAACCCTTGTTCGTTGTGAATTGACGAAAAACCCACTTTCCGATCATCCCCAATTTCACCTTCAAACATAACATAAAAACTGCAAATCCCTCACCAAAAATCAACAAATTCGCAGATGAACTCAACCACAAACTGGAAAGAGACAACTTTCAGGTTTATTTTTTTTATTTACTGTAAATTCATTTTTCCAGTAAGATACACAATCATTTCCTCTCGAATTTATTCTTTAAAAACAAGATTTTATCATTTCAAACAACTTCTCTTTAGACATCATTCCTTAGAAATGATTGTGTGAAGAGGATTTAGATTTTGAATGCAAATTTGGGTCTGTTTTAAATACACAGAGTCATGCTCAATCATAATCAACAAAATCAAATGATACACCCAGATAAAAACATTCATTTCTTCCATGTTGGATGTATTTGAGTCAATTCCAACATCACTTGCTACATGCACAAACTTAACAGATGATTTAACCTTAAATAGTTGAGTATTACTCACCTTATATAGAACAGAGCTTTGTTTTAGAAACAGGGAGCTTGAAAACTGGAAATCTTGAATTGCTGAGATAATTTAAGACTTAATTAACTTGCTCTTGATTCCAGGTTGAAGAATACAGGCATTTGATTTTGAAGATGGCTCAGATTCAAAACAGAAATGAAAATGCATGCAGGCTTTTGATTAATCTCAGTTTTGAAGAAGAAGCTCAGATTTTTGGTTTGAACTTGCTTTGTTTGCTTTTGAGTTTTTGAACTTGAAATTTTCTAGTTTGTTCAAATTTATTTCTCCTTAGATCTGATTTTATTAGGCTTGTAGATTGAAAATGAAGAACAAAGAATGAGAGAAAGAGGGGATGGAATATTATATAGATTAAAAATTTATTTTTTTATAAATTTTCTCAAAAATAAAATTAAAATGACACTTGTGCAATTTAACACCATTTGTCAATACAATATAAATTTTCTTACACATGTTAACAATTGCTTCATAATTAAACACTTGTATTATTATTATTATTATTATTTCATTTATTTTAAAAGATTTTTAAAAACTTTTTAAATTAATTTACCTTAATAAATGAATATGATTATAAATTAATAAAGCCTTTTCTAAATTTATATATAAATTTTAAATTCAAATTTAACACAAATATATATATATATATATGAATAATATCAAATTTATCTGTTAAAATTCTTGTCTCATGGATTACAATCATTAACTTATGTTTTTATACAATTTTTAAATTATATTTTCTAATTTTAAAGAAAATGTTTTACACCCAATATACATTAAATAAATTACCTATATATATTATTTTAAAATCCAAATTATTTTACTAAGGTATTCATTTATAGTTTAAATTCAAGTTTCTAATTCGGACTCAAATTCAGATTCAAATTTGAATTACAATCCATTTATTTATATAAATCAATACTAATTCAAATTTAAAATCACTCAAAATACATATTAAACTAATACAGATTCAATATATAAATTTTAAGTAATTATATTAGGAGATTACCAATATTTATCCAGTTATAAAAATCCAATTTTCTTTAAGATATTTATATTTCAAAATTTATTATAGATTCAAATTTATTTATACTCCCAGATATCCGAATTTTATCTGTTCAATAGAATAAATCAGTTAATCAGATGTCCACAAATCCAGGTTATCACAGAATTAGCTTGGTAGAAATAGAAAATATGTATGTGTGTGTATATATATTATTACCATTTTCAAATCAATATTAAATACCAATACATAAAATATACATTTAAAAATAAATTCTCTATATATAAAATTTCAAATTAGTATCAATTTTAAACATCTAAAATAACCTCTATAAATATACGAAACTAGAGTCAAGTATGCATAGCTAGTGTATAAACTTTCACACCTATTATATCCAAATTAATATTTATATAAAAAAATCAATACGACTTACTTTATTAATATCTACACTTAAACAAATCATATAAAACTTGTATAAACTTAAATATACAACTAACATATTATAGCTTACATAAACGAATGTAACATATATATATAGCTTGGATTGAAAAGGAAATAAAATTTTACTTCTGTTAACTAGTACATCTTTTAACAGCAAGCTATATATACAGGCTGTCATATATGCTTTTGATTAGAATAGGAGTCAGACAAAGTACAGATCAAATCAAAACATATATATTATATGCAAAATTTCTCTGAATCAATTTTAAAGCATATGAACTTACATAAACTTTTATAACTTTATATACTAAAAAAACAAAACTCATGTACTAATATATATAGACACACACACACACACACAAACAAAGTATGTAAAATTAAATAAATATATATACACACACATACACTTTATAACATATAACTATATTTTTAAAACTAACTAATATATATATATATATATATATATATTAACATATATGCAATATATAAATTTTTACAAGTTTTAAAGAAAACAGTATAGAAACCAAAATTATAATATACAAACTTCTTCATAAAACAACAGCCAAAACATATGCAATCTAACTGCATAAATATAGATAAACTAATATATATAGATATATATATATAGACTTAGCTTTATAAAATTTGAAAATCAATATATATATATATATATATATATATATATATATATATATATAACAACCGAAGCTTATAGGTATACCACTAACAGAGTTTACAACTTATATACAAGCTACATATAAATATATATGTATATAGAATAGGATGCGAAGATGAGAACAATAAACTAATGCTCACTTGGATCAGCTTGCTACTCGGAGCTATGGAGGGCGGAGAACAGAGCGGGCTCTGGGTGTGTAGGAGGGAGGGGAGCTCGGTCAGGGTGGGTGACCGAAGTGGAAACTTGCAGTTGTGACGGTAGAATTGGAATCGATTGGTCTAGCTACAGTATCCAGCAAGGATATGATAATAGTGAATGTTTTGAAGCACAGACTGGAAGAGGAGAATGAGGAGTGTTGAAGAGGCAGCCTAAGCGAGTCAGAGAGGCATCTACGATTTCTATATCTAGATCGGAGCTATCCAAAATTTATGTTTTGCTTTCTTCTCCTTGGGCATATGGAAAGATGAGGCGACGTGGAGGGATTAAGCGAAAGGACAATGGTCAAGAGTAGGGTTGGAGGCAAAGGAGGGAATATGTATCACTTTATTTTAACGTTATCTTTTTTATATGCAGAAGGAAAAAAATGGAGAGAAGTGAAACTAATTGATATTGAAATCAATGGAAAAACCAAAACTCATGTCTGTTGAAAACTGAATATCAACATCTAATGGTTAATAGACGGTGGAATATGAAAGGTAAGGGTAGCTAAAAGGTCGAATGCGAAACCGATACGAAATCATTTTACTAATTTCGTAGCATACCAGACTTCAAAACACAGAATTGAATATACCATAGGGATTAGCACGATGAGATGATCAGAACGGTATACAGATATCAATGGTATGATCATCCTATCAAAAGTCGATAATTAGTACCGGAAATACTACTAAAATGCCATAAATAAGATAAACGGAGCAATAGCAGTCAAAATTTGAAGAAACGAAATATGACGTCTCACTCAGAAGATGATTTACAAATTTATTGTATAAAAATATTCAGGTTTGAAAAACATTTTTTTATCATCTATATTAACTGATTTGAATTGAAATAGAATTACACAATGAAAATAAACTTCCATATTATCTGATGAAAATTTACCAATTATGTTTAAATAGACGTATTCTAAATAATAAATTTATATCTCAAAATTTTATTATCTAAAATTTCACAAAATTTCAATTAAATAAATAAAACCACTAAAATTTTCAAGTCGTTCACTCTCCCCCACTCAAAATATTTCATCCCCGAAAAGGAAAGAAGTAGGAGAATAGAAACAACCAGAATTAAAATAGATTGCAATACAAATAAAACAATTGATTTAAAACCATATAAATTTTAGTTTAAATTAATTAATATTCAATATTTGACTTTAAATTCATGGTATTTCATTAAGTTGATTAAATTTCAATTTATAAATTTCTTCAAACAAAATTTATTTGTCTATCTTATTTATTAATTCAATTAATTTATTATTATATTTATCTCTATTAACATTTCTATAAATATAAAATTAAGTGTTTAAACAATTATTATAGTGGAAATTAGCCACAAGAGTCTCTTTAGCAAGTGCAATTAGTTTTTAGGACACAAACTGAAATAATTACTTTTAAGGACAAAATGCAAAATAATTTGTTTCTAAGGCCTAAAAACCTATGAAATTATGTCCTTGAAAATAATTGGACTGCTAACTTTGTCCTTAAAAGTAATTATTCTGCCGACTTTGGCCTTGAACTTAATTTCTGTGGATGTGTGTCCTAGAAACTAATTGGACTGCAAAGTTTATCCTTTTGGTGAAATGCCCCTTTACTATAACCACTCAAGTTTATTTATAAATTCCTTTGACATCAATTTACATTGTAAATTATTCAATTACATATTCAACTTCTGAATGATTTAGATAAGTTATATTGGAATGTAATTGAGTATTATACAAGTAAAAATTTTTCCCAATTCAATTATTCAAGTTTAAATATTTATTCAAAATTTGGCTTTATTTTACAATTGAAATCATCCTTTAGCAAAAAATTTAAGAATTTAAAATTTCGATTCACTTCAAACCATTTAGAAATAAATATATATATATACTGTATATATCAAATCAAATCTAAAATCATATACCTATATATATATATATTATATATCAAGTCATATTTAAGAAATTCAAATCAATTCCATTTTTCAAAACACAGTGTAGTTGAGCTACTAACGGTTTCTCCACTCCGAAACTCGAAAATGAATGTTAATGATGCTGCAGTCATTACCGAAATTATTTTCCAGTGATAAAAGAGGAGAGCACTAATTTAAACATTTAAAAATTCTTTGGAAACGATTTATATTCGAAAATATTTTAAATAATACCTTTTAAAACTTTAAACCAAAGTTGAAATCATCAAAAATTAAATTCTCAAATTCTTAATTTAAATTCATTTAAATTTTAAATCAATTTCTATATCATGTTTACACTTTCATTTATTTATTATGTGACAAAAGTCAATGGTTTACAAACAATAATGAAAATCAAATATTATCATTTACGACAACCAATTTATTTAACTTTTAATTCCAGAAAATTTATACTTATATATATAATATAATCATACATAATTTATTTTATTTACTAAATTTTAAAACAATATTGTGTCAGTTTGCTTTGTTCAAGTGTTTTGGAAATTCTATCGATAGCGTTGATCAGATGAATCGATCGAAAATCAAAATCAACATTAACAACTCAACCAACACGGCATATAAAACAATATAATATTAATAACAAGTACACTCCCTCTCTCGATGATACACGAATGGATTCAAACCGTGACTTCAAGAATAATATCGATGTAGAATTCTGAGGCAATTGCATCTGATCACAAGAGATAGAATTTGGGCATAGCAAGAGATAGCAGCATCGTAAACCGAGGATACCGTAATCTCCGGTGGATCAATGCTCGTTGTAAAGGAGTTTCACGCCTTTACAAATCATACAGTGGAGCTATAGGATGCTCCAGAATCAATGAAATACGAATAGGAAGAGACAAGAATGAATTTAATAACGAATGGAAGAGTTCAAAACTCAAAGAAAACCAAGTCAAAGCGGAAGGAATTCAAGCTCGAACAAAAGTGATTCCGTAATTAAATCTACTACTATGCTGAGTTTTGCCTAAAACTAAAGCTCTGATACCAACCGTAACATCCCAGCATTTTCAACCATTCGCATCCACACATATCGGACTTTAATTGCTCAAAATACCAGATTGTTAATTTAAATTTGGCAAAACTCAGCATATCCAGTAAATAAATAAATCATAGAATCACAAACACAGAGTAATATAATAATAAGCAGCGGAAATAAAAGAATAGTAGTTCATGAAGCTACTATATATATAAACAGAGTTGAAAAAAGATACAGCAGAAGTCTCGAATACATAGAAGTCCCAATAAAATAATCAAATACAAATCTGAATACATCACTGGAGTCAACTGAATAACTGAGAGCTGAATAGATAGATGGATCTCCAAGCGAAGCTCCAATTCCAAAGGTGAGTCTCAAATGTTGTATCACTCAGTCTGACCCGAGCGTAAACCAAAACACAAAACACTCGAGTCAGGATTAACATTCTTATATCAATAAATCCAACTCAAGTGAAATAACAACTGAAATACAAGTAACTCAAAGGATTTTTGGGATAACCATCCTCTAAGGATCCATGAAACTATGTAGTATATAGTAATATACGCTATTATAATAATGTCTATAGTTAAGCAAACTATTAAAATAGTGTTAAGGCATTACCCATTTCCCCATTAACACATTTTATAGTGCCATAGTCTATACAATACCGTAATACCCTGTAAACCGGAGCTATCAGAGGGCACTCCATAAGTACGACACAAAACAAACTCGTAGTGGTCTTGATATGGTAGGTGACACGGCACAACCATGCAATGCCAGGGTAGATTGTAACATCCCAAAATTTATCAAAACAAACAAAATATGTGATAATTTATATGAGAATAAAATTTCAATTTCTTTTGAGTTTAAAATTTTGAAATAATAAATGTTTAAAAAAAAATCATTTGCATTTAAATTTAAGTATATATTGCATATACGAGTAGACTTGAATGTATATATTGAATTTGAATTTAAATTGTACAAGTATATGTATGAGTATATAAATAGACATAAATGGATTTTTATTCAAGTTTGAATTTAAATTTGAATTGAAATTTAAAATAAATGTTTTAGAAAAATAATTGGCACTCGAAATCATAAATGTGTAATTTATATAATGTAAAAGATTGGTTAAAACATTTCTTCTTTTAACATTGTATATATACAAATGAATAAGGGGTATAATTATTAATAAAGTGAATTTGATATAAAATTTACTTAAAAATTCTTTTGTCTTTGTGAAAAATACAAGTGTTAAACATGCATGAGGGAGATGGTGTGAAAATAAACAAGTGTAGAGATCTCATGATTGATTTTAACAAATGGCATTCAATTTAGTTGATTGAAAAAAATAATAAAACTTAAATTCATAAAAACTTTTCAGCTTCTCCATTTCAATTATTTAGCCTCTCAAATTTTTGAAAGAAGTGTAAAGAAATCTTGAACATTACAAACTTCAACACCAAAGAAAATAAAGAAATCTGAAACTGCATCATCATTTTCTTGGATTCAAAATTTAAAATCCGAGGATCTTCTCAAACATCAAGTAGTAGTTTTAAATTCCATATCTCTGGTAAGTTTTAAACTTCATAGTTAAGTGAATTTGTAATTTCAAAATCAAGTTTTAACATCAAATTTCAAACTGCAACTCAGTGAAATCAATGCTCCAGTTTTGGCCAGGAACCAGAGCTAGATTCTTCTGAAGTAAATTTAAGGTAAGTAAAATTCTTTTAAAACTTGAATTTGGATTTGTTAATCAATAATAAAGCAAGAATGTAAGCAAGTTGTATTAGTCAGTTGCAGAAAGAAAAAAATCAAGTTCAAAGACTAAATAAATTTCTAGATTTCAAGCTGCAAACCATATTCTCTGTTGCATTAAATTCAAACTGTAAGTAAGCTTGGATCTTTGTTTGTTATTGATGAAGTAAGTAAACAAATACAACAGAGATTAAGCAAAGATTTGTATTAACAAGTTGCAGATTTAACTTCAAGACCAAAGTAGGAAAAAATATCCAGGCTTCCATCTTTATTTTAAAAACAGTCAGGAGCTTTCTGTTCAAAACTGTGTCGGGTGAGTAAACTTCTGGTAATCCAATTACTTGTTGTATGCATGCCTGAATGATGTTGAAAACTTTTTCATGTGAACAAAATGAGTGTGCATGTGTATATTTGCTTGGGCATGTTCTTCCATCCCTGTTGTACTTAGTCTCAGGTTTACAGAGTAAACCTATGCCAAATTCTAAACCTCCCTCCCATTGTTTTCTTCTGGAATTGAATTGTAAACAAAACAATGTGTTTGTTTTGAACATGCATTATGTTTTAATAATAAATTAGAGCAAGGCAATATAGTTTTTTTTGGAAAATGTGAAAACACAGCCAAAGATCCAAATTATGTGAAAATTCAAATATCATTAATTTTAATTTCAGGAATACGATTTGAATCGTCATTGAAAATAACGATTTTTGAAAGTTAAATCTAAATTTTTAATGAAGTTTTGACTGAGAAATTGTAGTTGATCAGAAAATTGAAATTTTGTAAAATTCTGATGAACTATGTGTTTGTGGGCCTTGAGATCATCGTCGTAGCTAGCTTGAGGGTTTGAAATCCTCAGAAAAATATAGGTTGAATTTATAAATCATTATATTGTTGGTTTGAGATCGAATTAGGGTTGAAAACCCAGATATACTCGTAGTCGAAAATAGTCGTGCTACATCACCGTTGGGTGATCGGACTTTCTGACACTAGTGCCAATCGAGGCGTCGAACATTGGCGAAGCTTCGGTCGAGTTTTTGTGGCCTCTGATGGCTAGAGGAGGAGGGACGAGGCAATTTCTTGATGATGGTTTTTTATGAAGTATGGGTCGTGAGGCTCGATTTCGATCGTGGCGATGGTTCGCGCTTTGGGGTGGCTCAATGGGTCGAGGAGTTAGTCGTCGACCTGACGACGGTCATAGCTTCGACCAGTGACAACCGAAAAAGTGTGTAGCGTGCACATGTTTTCGTTTGTATCAGTGGTTTGTTTTTGGATGGGATGATGCTTGACTCGAAGTGCTACTCGGGGTTTAGGGGAGATGACTCGAAGATAGGGTCGTGTCGTTTAAACTTAAACAAAATTTTAGTTGGGAAAAAGTTATACTCGGGACAATCTGGGGAAAACTCGAAGCAAGGAGCATTTTCGCTCGGGGATGACTCGAGATAGCCTCGGGGTAGTCGTTAAAAACAACAAATTCCTGTTTTAAATTTTTTGAAAACACAAGTTTAAATGATTTTCTGAATTCATTCTTTATAAAATGATGATAGATTGTTAATGGAGTGTGAAGTTAATGGCATTGAAATAATTATTTGAAATTAATTAAGTTCAAAGATGTTTTAAACTTATCTTTTTAAAGTAAAGTTTGTTTTAAATTTAACTTAATTAAATAATTAATAAGTTAATCAAATATTCAAGTTGTTAACTTAAATTTTTTTTTATTTATAATGACTAAATAATGATTAAACAATTAATGATTTGTAATTACTTTGTAATTAATAATTAATTAATTAATAAAGGTAATTAAAATTTAATTAATTAACAATTAAGAATTAATAAATTTAGATAATTAATTAAAGAATAATTAATTAATAAAGTTGATTAAGATTCAATTAATTCATAGTTAAGAATAATTAATCATTGATTTAAAATAATTAATAGAAATAATTATGTGGTTAACTCACTGAAATAACATTCAGCTTAATTGAAGATGATTGACTATTACCAAATGTTGTGTACTGGATCGATATTTCTGTTGTGATTGTGATACTGTGTGATGTGAATTGCTTTGTGCCGAATAGTGATTCATGATTTATTTCTGTATGTATATGAGAACCCTTTTGCCCGTAAAATGGCATTTAAACTTCGATGCGATAGGGAGTTGGATTTCAGTTAGTTATCCGAAACCCACATCGAACCCTGAATGTGAATCTTTGTGATTAATCCATCCACATGTTTTAACGTTGAGGGCTTACTATTTGGATTAGCCGGGAGAGGACCTTTGTGTCATATAACCCATTCCGGATAATGATACGACGAAATTAATAGCATTTGAAGACGGTGGTGAAGACCGGGTGTCTTCGAAAACGATAGGATAACCTATCGAATGTCTCTGCATTGAGTTTCTCTAGTATAGAGATCTCCATATATGATGGGAAGTCCGATCGGGATTGTGGATACCCGGATTTGCATGGGCTTCTTCCTTTACTGGACGAAGTGCCTTCGGTTCTGTTCGAACTCGGAACAGACTTGTATGGTTGTATGTCTGACGCTACATTTCAGATATAAAGAAGATTTCTTTCAAATACATATCTGTCGGTGGCGGAGAATTTATTCTCTTAGCTTAACATCTGTCTCTGAGACGTACGAGCTCCGAGGTTATGTAGTTGAAGGTTATCAGTGATATACTCCCAATTTGGTAGTGTGGGATGCTAAGTGTTGCTGTGTGTTGATGATCATTTGTGATCAAAGCATGGCTTTCATGTAAAGCGTAGCTTTATGGACGAGACCTCACACCCCCAAAATGGTAGAAACAAGAAAGGTGCGGCAAGGTTACGAGGGTCGCACCCTTTAGGGTATGTCATTCCCTTCTAGAAAAAGTTGGTATCATGGTATGGATCCCAGATACTTAACCTATGTGATTGCTGCAATCTCATTCACTGTGTGGTTGTTGCTTTGTGATTGAGGGTCCTCGGATAAAGGTTGCAAATAACCGGGGGGTGGCATACTCGAGTAGTAGTTACCTAGTTACAGAGGTAACTCGGCCTTGTGTTGGCAGAGAGCCGGGTAGGTTCTCGGGACGTCCCTCCAGAGGCGTATCCATGTGGCATAGGAAGTTCCTTAGCCTGACCATTTGTTGGAAATCCAATTCCCAATACGAACCCAGTACGGTTTTATTTGTAGAACCTGCAATTTAACACGACAGATATAGAAGGCATAGTATAATGGTACCTATGCTGGCTAAGATTAATATTATATTTTCGGAATGTTTCCACACTATGCACTAGTAATAATATCAAAGAGTTTTCTCGTATTAAGCATATTTGACTATCATAAGGAGAAATCTCCCCCAAGTGTGCGATTGCATTGTGTGTGTGCCGGGAGGCCTTATGGTAGTTTCATTTTCCAAAAGCATGAACGGTTTTCGTTTAAAATCTGTCTGTATTCAAAGCAATTGATTTTTTTACTCATACCTATCCCATGACTGACCCGGAGTTTATTGTTTCCTTTCTAAACTCTGGGTGCCCATAATTTCCACACGGGCTGCCTAGTAGCAGGTTTTTCGTGTTTTGGTGCTAGCTGTATTTTGAAGTCTTTTTGTTTGGAGGCTATCAGTTTTTGGAGGCTTTTGTCTTGGAGATATTTCGAAAGCTTTAGGATCTCAAGGTGCTTAGTTTTGGAATTTCGCTATCACTTTATTTCCTTGAAGAGTTTTTGGCATATGATCACTTGTTGTTCTATTGTGAAGTTCTATTTTGAAGTTGTGTTATATGTATAAAAATACTCTGATGTTGATGATGATTTTGTAATCGATATTATGATGATGTTGTATTTGTGATGTAATGCATGATATTCATTTTGTTTCTACTGTTTTATATTCATCTAATGTTGTTATAAGCTCCATCAGACTGGAATTCGATGTTTGAATCTTCGACAGTCGAATAAAAGTGAGGTATTTGATATCAATTTTTGAACATTGGATTTCGGGTCGTGACATGTGGTATCAGAGATAAAGGTTGAGTAAGAACTTTAGCTACGAAGTATAATACATTAGGTGGTTCATTAGAGATAGGATGAATTATACCCTAGAATGAGTATAACCGAGACCGAAACCTTAAATTTTCTTAGTCTATTTTTTTAACTGCTGATATTCCTTAAGATATCTCGTCCGAATATCTAAATCAATCTTCTTACTAATTACAGATAGTAAGAATGAGTGGACAAAGAGGAAGAGCTGGGGGGCTAGGAAATGCCACAACACCTAGTCAAGTTCCCCCAATAGGAGAAGCAGCTTTATCTACTCAGCATCAGCCGAATCTGGTTGATTTATATAAGAGTTTCTCAAGGCTTGGTGGTAAGCCGTTCACCGGCAAGGAGTCGATTGTTGAGGCCCAAGCATGGATCAGATCATGTGAAAGAATCTTTAAAGGGATAAAGCTGCAAGACGATCAGATGCGACTCGTAGCTTCTTGGCAACTTCAAGAAGAAGCCTTAGCATGGTGGGAGACAGTCACTGTAGATGAGCCAGAAGACGAGTTTACTTGGGAGAGATTTAAAGAAATATTTGAGAAGCGCTATATGCCATCAGCAGGGATTTCTCGAATGTACCAGGAATGCATGGACTTAAAGCAAGGGAGTTTGTCATTCGAGGGGTATCTAAACAAATTCAATGAATTGTCTCGTTTCGGTCCAGAATTGGTGAATACACATTTAAAGAAAAATGAAAGATTCATTCGTGGGATGAATAAGAAGTTCCACAAAAGGATGACTGGCCACGTCAAAGAATCCTTTTCAGATTTGATTGATATGGGTTACAGATATGCTACATTTGATATGCAAGAATCCCCGGCGGAGAAAGTAAATTCGAGCAATCAAAATTGGAAGAAGAGGAAATTTGGAGGCAAGAAACCATGGCGGGGTAAGGAGAAAAAGAAGAGAAATTAGGGAAGCTCGACAGGGAATGTTACTTGCTTCAATTGTCTAGAAAAAGGCCACTACTCAAATAGCTGCAAGAAGCCAAAGAGAGATCAATCCGTACAAGCGAAGCCCAGGAAATGTTATTATTGTCAGAAATTGGGACACAAAGTTAAAGACTGCCCAACCATGAAGCAAGCTCAGACAGTCAGGGTGTACACAGTCAAAGACAAACCTACACCTTCCAAAGTAGAAAAGGGGAAAGGTGTTTTGGAAGGTAACCTCACTATTTATGATAGCATTGTTAGAGTTCTGTTTGACACGGGCGCTACACATAGTTTTATCTCTCAGCAAGCTACAAATGAATTAAATCTTGAACCTGATTTTGTTGATGAGCCTATATGCGTAAAGAATCCAGTTGGAGGCCCCACGAACCTTTGTCTTTGATGTAGAGATGTTCCTATCTCATATTCTTGTTACCAATTCCCTATCAGTCTCTTTGTCCTTGATTTTAATGAGTTCGAAGTCTTACTCGGAATGGATTGACTAACAAAATATGAAGCCAAATTAGATTGTAATAATCAATTGATTTCGATTAAAACCAAATTTGGAGATTCCATTGAGATTTCTTGTGAGGACCCTAGTCCTAAAAGAGAAGGGTTGATGTATAACTTGGGTTATCCCGAACCTAGTCTGGAGTCTATACCGATTGTTAGAGATTTTCCAGATGTGTTCGAAGAAGTGAAATTCTTACCTCCACATCAAGAAATAGAATTCAGAATTGACCTAGTACCCAATGCTAATCCTGTCGTTCACGCAAGTCGCATGATGGCACCCAGGGAAAGGGTTGAATTAGTCAAGCAAACCAATGATTTACTAGATAAAGGGTTAATTCGTCCTATTGTTTCTGAATGGGGTTCGACCGTCGTGTTTGTTGCTAAATTGGACGGATCTTTGAGATTGTGTATGGAATACCGCGATCTCAATAAGCTGACTCTCAAGAATAAATTTCCTCTACCTAGAATTGATGATCTTTTTGATCAATTGCACGGCGCTCGTTTCTTTTCAAAGATGGATCTAGCCCAGGGGTTCCATCAACTACGAATCGTCGAAGATTGTGTTCATTTGACCGCTTTCAGGGGTCCAAATATGTTCTACGAATGGTTAGTCATGCCTTTCGGGCTAACCAATGCTATAACATATTTCGTGGATCTTATGACCTGTGTGTTCTGAGAAGTATTGAATAAATTTGTGCTCGTGTTTATTGGCGATATTTTGGTCTATTCCAAGACCGAAGAGGAGCATGTAGAGCATCTTAGAATCGTTTTGGAGATATTAAGGAGAAACATTCTACTCGCCAAATTTTCCAAATTCCATTTTTGGGTCAGAGAAGTTAAATTTCTCGGCCATATTGTTAATGAAGAAGGGATTTCTGTTGATCCTAGCAAAATTTCCGCTATTCTTGATTGGAGGAAACCCACTACACTGTAGGATCGATTTCACCCTAGAGGGGGGGAGGTGAAATCGGTAATACTGATAATTATAAAATTAATTGCGGAAGCTTGTAAAATTATTTCAACACAGATAAATCAGAAATATAGTAGCACAGATAATAGCAGAATAATAAATGCAGAAATAGAACGACACAGAATTTATCCAGCTTTGGCAAAACCCTGCCTACGTGCTGCCCCCAAGGTTTCTACTAGAAATTAAGTAGTCACACGCTTACACACGTAAACTCGCGACACTCGCTACTGACTAACCTAACTCTACGCTCAAAACCCTACCACAACTCAGCTACTGAGTTGCGAATTCTCAAACTACGCCACGTAGTTTGTGCCCCAGTCACCCGACTAGTGATTACAATGGTTTAAAAAGAGAAATACAATTTAAAAAAATTAAAAATAAAACAACGCTAATTTTAAAAAAAAAACACTTATTAAACTTAAAACAAAAAGGTCGGCCTCCTTTTTCCCTTTTTATTTTATTTGGCCCGTTCCCTTTTTGTTGAGATAATGGCAGCGCTCGTTCCTCTTTCTTAAGAAATTAGGGTTTTTGGAAATTCAAAGATGCTGACTTCAAATGCTCGATTGAATTCGATTTCCTTACTCTATTGGTTGATCATCTCTTGAGATGCTTTCGGCCGCTTGATTGAGTTCATTTTTGCTTTGATACGGGTATGTGATTTTTCGCTTTCGCTTTCTGGTTTCAATGCTTGAATTCGATGATTGATGCTTGCCGATGATGTTACCTATTTATATGTGATTCGAGACCCTTGAATTTTGTTCGTATTCATTTACTTGAATTCGTCACTTGATTTTTCTCGGCCATTCGATTTTGTTTTAAATCTATTGATAAATTCTAACTTCTCATATCGAATAATTCCATTTACTTTATTAACACGGTTTTGATTTCAAACCATTCGACCTTTCCTTGATCGTTACGGTAGTGACTTTCCTATTTTACCTTGGCTTTGATTTTTCACTTTATTCATTTACTTTGCTATCACGGCATTGTTTTGATTCCGTGCCCACAACGGCTTGATTTGCATTTTACTTCAGTCATCTTACTTCGGTCATCTGGTTTTGTGTATGCGACTCCATGACTTGCCACTACCATTGCATTGACATTGAACTGGAGTTTCATTGTGACTTCACTTGATTTTAACTGTGCCTTGTCTGGTTCATCGTTTCATTTGGTATGCTGTTGTTCTTTGTAGTTGCACTCTGGTTGTCATGCATATGCAGCAATGTTGTATTTCCTTATAGTCTTCATTGCACTGATATTGCTGCTGTACTATGCATTAGCCTTGCTTGTGCATTTTGATGTTGTTGAGCCACTGAGTCATGTATTCTTCACTTTTGTCTATGATATCACTCCTGGCCTTGGTTATATTGAATTAGTCGACACTTTTGAGGCTACACTTGTACCATGGACTTGTTCCTTCGACTGTTTCTAAACTGCGTCTGCACTGTGCACTGCTTTGACTCATGGTCTGGTTGCTTTATGTTGTTAGTGTACTTGTATTTCATGGTTGTTGTTGTTGCTGATATGTTGGTTCGGTCTGCAGTCTGTTTCATTGAGTTTGAACATCCATTGTAGCTTGTTGGTTTCTCCTGCCTTGGCTTTGGTTAGTGTTGTGTCTGGTTCATATTGCATTGCATCATGTTCTATTGGTTCATGTATGCATACTTAAGGTTGTACTTGTTAACTACTTCTTCTCTGTCTTGTTCAACTTGATGTTGCTTTGTGCTTTAGATTGCCTGACCATTGTATTTCATTCGTACTGTTGCTCCATTGTTTTGTCTGGTATTTGATTTTAAAGTTTCTGATTAAACTTGGTTCATGCCATGGTTCTTCTGATGCATTTCCTTCTGGCTAGCACTTGAGTCTGTTGTGTATATGAGCAGTTTTACTTGTTTTGTGCAGTTGCTTATTGGAGCTGCTGTGTGATTCAATGATATGCTTGAAACTGATCTTTGTTGTCTTCACTGTCGCTGTTGCATTCATGTGTACATTAGTTTGATCATTCGGTTTTGTACTGTCTGCACTTGATTTATTCGAGCAAGTTCACATTGTACTGGTTTATTGTTTTCATACTTCATGCTATCCGGACTTGAGAGCTGGTTTTTATATGACACTTTATTTCTTTGTAGTCTCTGGTCATTATAGTTATTGAGATGTTCAGTTTGCATAATGCTTGTTGCCTGGTCATTATTGTATGTTGTCACTGCCTGTTTCAGTTTGCATATGGTTTTGTACATTTGGACTTTTGGTCGAGGCTTGTTTTAGTTGTCTTGACCGTTTTCATGAACTTGCACCTGTGTTGAATCCAGCTTGCAGCTCGGGTTTGACCTTGTGCTCGTGTTGTGACTTTATTTTATTGCACTTGAGTTGAACCTGGCGTTTTGGGTTTGACCAGTGCTCACCTGTCCCTGTAAATTTATCAAGTGTATATATCGGTGTGCACGGCCTTGTGGCATGTACAGTGATATATTGTGCATGTCACAAGCTGTTCGTGTATGATGATTCAAATTTAAATGATGACGAACAACCCAAATAAACGAGGCATTTCACATTTATTTTATACTGCAAAAATATTTCCTTTTCAATTTTACTGCGTCAATATTTATTTTTGTAGATTTCTCACATGCTGGATTCACATTGGAATAAAGTTGAAGATAAGTACGAGTGTGAGTGATATGTAGTGAGGTCAACTGTAAATGTGAAATTTTGATGTAATCAAAGTTGTACTGTAATTGAATATATATATAGTGAGTTGTACTATAATTGAATATGTATAGTGAGAGCTTGAACTTTGTACTATTCAAAAATTGTAATAAATATTTGTTTGAATAAAATTTCTGTTTGAATTCAAATTCTGTGTAATATTTGTTTAAATAAAATTTCTGTTTGAATTCAAATTCTGTGTTATTTATTTTTATTCGGCAAATATTTATTAATCTATGAAAAATAAAATAGTACATTAACAAATACATTGAAATGAATATATATATATATATATATATATATATGTTTATTATCATCGAACAAAAATCATATAATCGTATAATCAACAATCTCCCCATTTTGATGATAACAAACATATGTTTAAGATTTTGAATATGTTAAATGTATTTGATCATAGATATACTCTAATTGCTCCCCCTATTTAAATGATTCATCTCTACACAAAGCTCACCCTACATTTACGCATACAAATAAAAATATGCAAATAAGCCTAGACGCAAATTTAAAGTATTTGACCTTTACTTGATTTTATTTGACAAAATCTTAACTTTTCTCTCCCCCTTTTGTTATCAGCAAAAGAGTAATAATGTAGAGAAAATAGAGATAAATTAATCGATATTAATCCAACATTAAAAATCAATTAAGTATAAATATTAAATTTAAATAAAAAATCAAACAAAAATCATAACTACCCTTGTTAGGCGCATATTCCACTTTTAGAAATAATGGGAATGATGTCATTATATAAAACCATACAATTGTGTCTATTTGTGGTACATTTATATCAGGAATTTGAATATCTACTAATCATGCATAACCGTTAGGACTTTAAATGAGATTAGTAGTATTCCAGTTTAATTTTAAAAAAGAATTCAAGTATCTTCTAACCACGCATAACCATGAGGACTTTTAAATGGGATTAGAATCAACTTGTTTATTTAATAAATCAATTTTGATATGCGTTCCATACATGCATAACCGTAAGGATTTTAAATGAGCATGGAAGCACTAACAAATTCCAAGTAATTCACCCATGCATAACCGTAGGGACTTTTAAATGAGAGTGAATACTTTGGATTTTATTTTTATTTTTTTATTTTATATAAAAATGAAAAACGAATGATTCCTGGTTAAAGTACCACATAACGACAAACTATATTGAATTTGGATGAGCGATGGTCGATAGAAATATGATAGAAATAGAAATGGTCATGGAATCTTTACCCAACAAGAGTTTTTATAATTCTTGTTTAAATTTTTAAAGAGATTTGCTAATTATATCGTCTCGATTCATAATATATGATTAACATCAACACTCATCACTTTTTCAATCACTATTTATCTTTTTGATAATTATTAAGGAGTCAGACTAGCTAAAATTGTCATTTAAAATCAAATTCAAAAATAATTATAAAATCAAATTTTGAAAATATGGTCAAAAATGATTTTCTCGAAGGGGTTATATAAGAAAAAATTTCTGCTATTTGAAAATTATTTGAATTTAAAAATATGCAGATATTTTCTTAAAAAAACGATGCAGTTACTAAAAATCACGTTCAACTAGTAAGTTTTCTATCAACTATATTACCAGTGTGATCTGCATCTGAATTTCTCTTTCACTCCAAATTATCACTAATTGAATTTGATAGACCAGACCATGAAGTGTGCACCAAAAAATTTCAAACTCAATTTTAACAGCATTTTAGATGACATTCTCTTGAATTTGAATTGAAGCCGTGTAAATAATCAAAAACCGTGAATATAGAGTTAGCCGTATTATAACCAAATGTATTATCATGCAACAAAACACTATTATTAATCCAAACTAATATAGATGAAGTAATTCAAAGAATCTAGAGATTTTTATAGTGTTTTTGGCATAAGAATATAATTGGCCAACAATTTTCTATAAGTCAGAATCAAAATCAACATCTTTTCATCATCTCAATATTGGCTGATTTTACTTAGATTACGGTGCAGATTATCACATTTAATATATCGTTCAAATAGATATACCATTACCTGTTTTACCTTTACGATATTTTTTGTTGTTGTCCATTGTGATTCTGTCACCTTTATACTAGGCTAATGAACTTTTCTTTGTCGTCCGTTGTGTTTCTGGAATAGCCAAAATCCAGAGAACACTGTTGTTGTTCCTTAGCCTGCCACCACACCTACACGATGAAAGATTTTTGTGACCTATTTGTTTTTATAGGTCCATGATTGTTACTGGCAGAATATTTTGAAAGATAATTTTGTGTAGACCCAAAACTATTTATATATGTTCCTTTCGGCATCCAGATTTGTTTAATTTTGAGAGATTCTATATTTGTGCCTTTTGGAACCCAAATTGGTATAGTTTTCATGTGTTTGGGTTTATACCAACAACTATTTTTAGTGTGTCCAAATTCTCTACAAATTGTGCACATTGAATTGACTTGATTTACATTCATTTCTAGCTTTTTTAGTTTGATTATATCCAAGTCCTTATCTAACTACATTAACAGTTTATTATCCTAATAGCATATTCAATGATTTTTCACTTTTTGAAAATTTATCTAAAGTCGTCGACAGTTGTTGGACTTGTGTTTTGAGGGATTCATTTTCGTTTAACAATTGTGTGCACTTTTTAATAGAATTTTCTCTCCTAGTATTTTCACTCTCTTTCAAAATTAGAATTTCATTTTCAAGTGATTTTATATTCATTTCTGATTTTTTAATTTCCTCTTCGAATGTTGGACACTTATCACACTTAGGGATCCTACTTTGATATGTTTTAACTAATTGGTCAAGTTGTTTATTTAAATCTATCAAAGTATCTTTTTATGATTCAAGTTTGGCATACTTCTCCCTAAGTCGTTCAAAACAGCCATTCACTTCGTGGAAATATGTAAGTAATTCTGAATGAGAAAGTTTTGATACCTCACTTGGCTCGTCATCATCACTATCAGTTATTTCACCATAAAGACACATGTTTGCTTTCTCACTCTCACTGTTAGTACTTTGATTATCTTCATCACTTGTATTCCATGTGGCTGCAAAACTTCTCCTTTTTGATTTCTTTTCAAAGTCGCGTTGATTTTGAGGACAATTGGGCTTGATGTGTCCGGGTTGATGGCACTTATGACAGATGATTTTTTGCTATTCTGTGTTATCTAAAACTTTGATTATTCTGCCTTTTATTTTTGATTTAGAGCTGGATTTCCGTATCTGCGGTTCCACCTTTTTAATTTCTTTATTACCATTTCCAACTCTGCTGCTCCATCATCATCGTCATCAGCATCACTTTCAGTTGTTCCTTTGAGAGCTATTGATTTCTTTCGAGTATCTCCTCCTTCACGCTCTTCCTTGAATTTCATTTCTAGCTCATAAGTGGTAAGATTTCCTATGAGTTCTTCGACTTTCATTTGTTTCAAATCTTTTGATTCTTGAATGGCAGTCACTTTGGCTTCAAAACTTCGTGGAAGGACTCTGAGGATTTCGGACTATCTCCAACTCTGTGTATGATTTTCCAAGAGCTTTTGATTTGTAAACGATATTGGAAAGTCATCTATGCATCTCTTTGACATTTTCTTCCTTTGCCATTGTGAAATTCTCGTATTCGCTGTTTAGCATGGCAAGGCGAGATTCTTTGACTTGAGATGTTCCTTCGTGAGTCACTTCTAGTGTGTGCCATATTTCCTGCGCAGTTAGACAATGTGAGACACGATTAAATTCAAATTGATCCAATGAACAGATAATAGAATTCATAGCTCTAACATTAGCAATTTGTAATTTATTTTCTAGCTTTGTCCATTGATCCATCGGTTTATCTATTTCTTGATTATCTACAATTATAGTTGGTGCTCTATGACTTGTCTCAACAATGTTCCAAGCGTCAATGGTTTTCAGAAAAATTTTCATTCTATTTTTCCAGTAGGCGCATTCACCATTGAACATTGGTGGTCTAACTATGGACTGACCCTCAGCAAAAGCATTACTAAAAGAAGCCATTTTAAAAATTCAACTTTTTAAAACAAAAAATGATTTTTGAAAAAAATTCAATTTTTAAAACCAAAAACCGACTTCTATTCCTAGCTCTGATACCACTTGTAGGATCGATTTCACCCTAGAGAGGGGATGAATAGGGTGATACGGATAATTATAAAATTAATTGCGGAAGCTTGTAAAATTATTTCAACATAGATAAATCAGAAATATAGCAACACAGATAATAGCAGAATAATAAATGCAGAAATAGAACGACACAGAATTTACCCAGCTTCGGCAAAACCATGGCAACATGCTGCCTCCAAGATTTCTACTAGGAATTAAGTAGTCACACGCTTACACACGTAAACTCGCGACACCCGCTACTGACTAACTAACTCTACGCTCAAAACCCTACCACAACTCAGCTACTGAGTTGCGAATTCTCAAACTACGCCACGTAGTTTGTGCCCTAGTCACACGACTAGTGATTACAACGGTTTAAAAAGATAAATACAAATTTAAAACAATTAAAAATAAAACAACCCTAATTTTTAAAACAAAAACCCTTATTAAACTTTAAAAAAAAAAGGTCGGCCTCCTTTTTCCCTTTTTATATAATTGGCCCGTTCCCTTTTTATTTTACTTGGCCCGTTCCCTTTTTGTTGAGATAATGGCACTGCTCGTTCCTCTTTCTTCAGAAATTAGGGTTTTCGAAAATTCGAAGATGCCGACTTCGAATGCTCGATTGAATTCGATTTCCTTGCTCTGTTGGTTGATCGTCTCTTGAGATGCTTTCGGCCGCTTGATTGAGGTCGTCTTTGCTTTGATACGGGTATGTGATTTTTCGCTTTTGCTTTCTGGTTTCAATGCTTAAACTCGATGATCGATACTTGCCGATGATGTTACCTATTTATATGTGATTCGAGACCCTTGAATTTTGTTCGTATTCATTTACTTGAATTCGTCACTTGATTTTTCTCGGCCATTCGATTTTGTTTTAATGCTATTGATAAATTCTGACTTCTTATATCGAATAATTCCATTTACTTTATTAACATGGTTTTGATATCAAACCATTCAATCTTTCCTTGATCGTTACGGTAGTGACTTTCCTATTTTACTTTGGCTTTGATTTTTCACTTTATTTGTTTACTTTGCTATCACGGCACTGTTTTGATTCCGTGCCCACAACGGCTTGATTTGCATTTTACTTCGGTCATCTGATTTTGTGTATGCGACTCCATGACTTGCCACTACCATTGCGTTGACATTGAACTGGAGTTTCATTGTAACTTCACTTGATTTGAACTATGCCTTGTCTGGTTCATCGTTTCATTTGGTATGCTGTTGTTCTTTGTAGTTGCACTCTGGTTATCATGTATATGCAGCAATGTTGTATTTCCTTATAGTCTTCATTGCACTGATATTGCTGCTGTACTATGCATTAGCCTTGCTTGTGCATTTTGATGCTGTTGAGCCACTAAGTCATGCATTCTTCACTTTTGTCTATGATATCACCCCTGGCCTTGGTTATATTGATTTAGTCGACACTTTTGAGGCTGCACTTGTACCATGGACTTGTTCCTTCGATTGTTTCTAAATTGCGTATGCACTGCTTTGACTTGTGGTCTGGTTGCTTTATATTGTTAGTGTACTTGTATTTCATGGTTGTTGTTGTTGTTGCTGATATGTTGGTTCGGTCTACAGTCTGTTTCATTGAGTTTGAACATCCATTGTAGCTTGTTGGTTTCTCCTGCCTTGGCTCTGGTTAGTGTTGTGTCTGGTTCATATTGCATTGCATCATGTTCTATTGGTTCATGTATGCATACTGAAGTTTGTACTTGTTAACTACTGCTTCTCTGTCTTGTTCAACTTGATGTTGCTTTGTGCTTTAGATTGCCTGACCATTGTATTTCATTCATACTGTTGCTCCATTGTTTTTTTTGGTATTTGATTTTAAAGTTTCTGATTAAACTTGGTTCATGCCATGGTTCTTCTGATGCATTTCCTTCTGGCTAGCACTTGAGTCTGTTGTGTATATGAGCAGTTTTACTTGTTTTGTGCAGTTGCTCATTGGAGCTGCTGTATGATTCAATGATATGCTTGAAACTGATCTTTGTTGTCTTCACTGTCGCTGTTGCATTCATGTGTACATTAGTCTGATCATTTGGTTTTGTACTGTCTGCACTTGATTTATTCGAGCAAGTTCACATTGTACTGGTTTATTATTTCCATATTTCGTGCCATCCGGACTTGAGAGTTGGTTTGTATATGACACTTTATTTCTTTGTAGTCTCTGGTCATTGTAGTTATTGAGATGTTCAGTTTTCATAATGCTTGTTTCCTAGTCATTATTGTATGTTGTCACTGCCTGTTTCAGTTTGCATACGGTTTTGTACATTTAGACTTTTGGTCGAGGCTTGTTTTAGTTGTCTTGACCGTTTTCATGAACTTGCACTTGTGTTGAATCCAACTTGCAACTCGGGTTTGACCTTGTGCTCGTGTTGTGACTTTATTTTATTGCACTTGAGTTGAACCCGGCGTTTTGGGTTTGACCTTTGCTCATCTGTCCCTGTAAATTTATCAAGTGTGTATGTCGGTGTGCACGGCCTTGTGGCATGTACAGTGATATACTGTGCATGTTATAAGCTATTCGTGTATGATGAATTCAAATTTAAATGATGACGAACAACCCAAATAACTGAGGCATATTCACGTTTTATTTTATACTGCAAAAATACTTCCTTTTCAATTTTACTGCGTCAATATTTATTTTTGCAGATTTCTCACATGCTGGATTCACATTGGAATAAAGTTGAAGATAAGTACGAGTGTGAGTGATATGTAGTGAGGTCAACTGTAAATGTGAAATTGTGATGTAATCAAAGTTGTACTATAATTGAATATATATAGTGAGTTGTACAGTAATTAAATATATATAATGAGAGCTTGAACTTTGTACTATTCAAAAATTGTAATAAATATTTGTTTGAATAAAATTTCTGTTTAAATTCAAATTCTGTGTAATATTTGTTTAAATAAAATTTCTGTTTGAATTCAAATTCTCTGTTATTTATTTTTATTCGGCAAATATTTATTAATCTATGAAAAATAAAATAGTACATTAACAAATACATTTAAATGAATATACATATATATATATATATATGTTTATTATGATCAAACAAAAATCATATAATCGCATAATCAACATACACAAAAAGAAGTTCGAAGCTTTTTGGGTTTAGCGGGTTATTATCGAAAGTTTGTTCTGGACTTTTCTAAGATAGCTAGTCCGTTGACTAAGCTAACAATGAAGAATGCAAGATTCAATTGGACTCTGAAATGTGATGAAGCTTTTCAGGAGTTG
Source organism: Allium cepa (assembly GCA_030765085.1). Classification (NCBI taxonomy): domain Eukaryota; kingdom Viridiplantae; phylum Streptophyta; class Magnoliopsida; order Asparagales; family Amaryllidaceae; genus Allium; species Allium cepa. The sequence continues at coordinate 456,787,818 of CM060944.1, forward strand.
AAGAAGAGATTAACCACCGCTCATGTTCTCACTATTATTAATGGGAACCAAGGTTTATTTGTTTATACCGATGCTTGCGGTGATGGTTTGGGTGCGGTATGAATGCAGAATGGGAAGGTAGTTGCCTACGCGAGTAGACAATTACGTCCACATGAAAGAAACTACCCAACCCATGATTTGGAGCTTTTAGCTGTTATCTTCGTTTTGAAAATATGGCGACATTATCTTCTGGGTAAGAATCTTTTTTAGCTTTCTTAACAACTTATGAATTTAATTTAACTTAACAAATATACTTATTGAACTCTCTTTATTTTAGGTGAAAAATTTGAATCATTCATCGACCACAAATTTTTGAAATATCTCTTCACCTAGAAAGATTTAAATCTGCAACAACAACGTTGGTTGGAATTTCTGGCTTCTTATGACCTAGACATTCTATATACGCCTAGAAAGGCCAATGTAGTTGTCGACGCCTTGAGTAGAAAGCATGCTATTCTTGCTCACCTTGTCATTGCTCCTACTCTTCTTGAGAAAATCGCCAACAAGAAAAAAAAGGACAAGTTTCTTCAGGAAATATATGGGAGGATTCGTCGAGGTGAGGATTCTAGTTTTGGAATCGATAATAATGGGATTATAAGATTAAAAGGCAGAATATGTGTTCCAGACATCCCGGATCTAAAACGTGAGGTTTTGGACGAGTGTCACAAGTATAAACTTTGCATCCATCCAGGGGTCAATAAAATGTATCGTGATATCAAAAGAACTTTCTGGTGGAAGACGATGAAAAAGGACATATCTATATATGTGAGTCGCTGTGCTAATTGCCAACAAATTAAAAGCGATCAGAAGAAAATGGCGGGTTTACTACAGCCTTTAGAGGTACCCAAGTGGAAATGGGACCAAGTATCGATGGTATTCATCGACGGGTTGCCTCGTACTCGGAAAGGAAATGAAGCTATTTGGGTCATTGTGGACCGTTTGACTAAGGCAGCCCACTTCTTGCCAGTGAAATCTACCCACACGGCAGCAAGTTTAGCCGAGTTATATGTGAAATAAATTGTCCGTCTCCACGGTATTCCTAGCAGCATAGTGAGTGATCGTGATCCGATCTTCACTAGTAGATTTTGGAAGGCGTTTCAAGATGCAATGGGAACAAAACTGAATTTCAGCACAGCTTGTCACCCACAGTATGATGGGCAGACTGAGAGGACTAACCGAAACTTAGAAGACCTATTGCGTGCTTGTATACTTGACTTTGGTGGTTCTTGGGAGGACCATTTACATCTGGTCGAATTCTCATATAACAATAGCTATCATGCCAGTATCGAGATGGCTCCTTTTGAAGCTTTATATGGTCATCCGTGTCGATCACCTGCATGCTGGACCGAGGCAGGTGATAGACTCATCCTTCGACCGGATATGATTGAGGAAGCCATAGAGAAAGTTGATTTTATATGGAAGAAATTGAGGAAGGCTCAAAGTCGTCAAAAGAGTTATTATGATCGTAGAATAAGGGATTTGGAATTCAAGATCGAAGACTCTGTCTTTCTCAATGTGAGGTGTATTAAGGTTTGGGAAGACTGGTAAGCTGGCACAACGGTATATTGGTCCTTTTCCTATTCTAGAGAGGATCGATTCTTTAGCCTATCGTGTGCAACTGCCTAGCTGGTTATCTGGCGTGCATGATGTGTTCCACATTTCTAACCTTTGAAGTATGTGCACGATCCAGATAGTATTATTGAAGAAGCTGCTCAACAAGATCTCGAAATCACTCCCAATTTAACAGTTAAAAGAGAATCGATAAAGATTGTGGATCGTGATGAAAAGCAACTGAGAAACAAAATTGTGAAACTAGTTAAAGTTCAGTGGAGTGGCGATCCGAAGGACTGCACTTGGAAAACTGAAGATAATATGAAGAAATCATATCCCAATTGCAGAGTGGATATCTCGGCTTAAACTGGTAAGCCATTCCTTTACTCTTTCTGAATTCGTATATTCTCTGTTTGTTTTCTCTCTCTTTCAAATTCCGAGGACGAAATTTTCTTAAGGGGGGATATCTGTAACATCCCAAAATTTATCAATTTAAATTGGTAATTTATTTAAACTTTTGGAATTCAATTTGAAAATAATTTGAAAAGTTTCAAAACAAATAAAATAAGTGATAATTTATATGCGAATAAAATTCCAATTTCTTTTGAGCTTAAAATTTTGAAATAATAAATGTTTTAAAAAAAATCATTTGCATTTAAATTTATGTATATATTGCATATATGAGTAGACTTGAAATGTATATATTGAATTTGAATTTAAATTGTACAAGTGTATGTATGAGTATATAAATAGACATAAATGGATTCTTATTCAAGTTTGAATTGAAATTTGAATTGAAATTTAAAATAAATGTTTTAGAAAAATAATTGGCATTTGAAATCATAAATGTGTAATTTATATAATGTAAAAGATTGGTTAAAACATTTCTTCTTTTAACATTGTATATATACAAATGAATAAGGGGTATAATTATTAATAAAGTGAATTTGATATAAAATTTACTTAAAAATTCTTTTGTCTTTGTGAAAAATACAAGTGTTAAACATGCATGAGGGAGATGCTGTGAAAATAAACAAGTGTAGAGATCTCATGATTGATTTTAACAAGTGGCATTCAATTTAGTTGATTGAAAAAAAAACTTAAATTCATAAAAAAAATTCAGCTTCTCTTTTTCAATTATTTAGCCTCTCAAATTTCAGAAAGAAGAGTAAAGAAATCTTAAACATTACAAACTTCAACACCAAAGAAAATAAAGAAATCTGAAACTGCATCGTCACTTTCTTGGATTCAAAATTTAAAATCTGAGGATATTCTCAAACATCAAGTAGTAGTTTTAAATTCCATATCTCTGGTAAGTTTTAAACTTCATAGTTAAGTGAATTTGTAATTTCAAAATCTAGTTTTAACATCAAATTTCAAACTGCAGCTCGGCGAAATCAATGCTCCAGTTTTGGCCAGGAACCAGAGCTAGATTCTTTTGAAGTAAATTTAAGGCAAGTAAAATTCTTTTAAAATTTGAATTTGAATTTGTTAATCAATAATAGAGCAAAAGTTTAAGCAAGTTGTATTAATCAGTTGCAGAAAGAAAAAAATCAAGTTCAAAGACTAAATAAATTTCTGGATTTCAAGCTGCAAACCATATTCTCTATTGCATTAAATTCAAATTGTAAGTAAGCTTAGATCTTTGTTTATTATCGATGAAGTAAGTAAACAAATACAATAGAGATTAAGCAAAGATTTGTATTAACAAGTTGCAAATTTAACTTCAAGATCAAAGTAGAAAAAATATCCAGGCTTCCATCTTTATTTTAAAAACAGCCAGGAGCTTTCTGTTCAAAACTGTGTCAGGTGAGTAAACTTCTGATAATCTAGTTACTTGTTGTTGTATGCATGCTTGAATGATGTTGAAAACTTTTGCATGTGAACAAAATGAGTGTGCATGTGTATATTTTCTTGGGCTTGTTATTCCATCCCTGTTTTTCTTAGTCTCAGGTTTACAGAGTAAACCTATGCCAAATTCTAAACCTCCCTCTTTCTATTTTCTTCTGGAATTGAATTGTAAACAAAACAAAGTGTTTGTTTTAAACATGCATTATGTTTTAAACATGCATTATGTTTTAATAATAAATCAGAGCAAGGCAACATAGTTTTTTTCTCTGGAAAATGTGAAAACACAGCCAAAGATCCAAATTATGTGAAAATTCAAATATCATTAATTTTAGTTTCAGGAATACGATTTGAATCGTCATTGAAAATAATGATTTTTGAAAGTTAAATCTAAATTTTTAATGCAGTTTTGACTGAGAAATTGTAGTTGATCAGAAAATTGAAATTTTGTAAAATTCTGATGAACTATGTGTTTTTGGGCCTTGAGATCATCATCTCGGCTAGCTTGAGGGTTTGAAATCCTTATAAAAATATATATTGAATTTATAAATCATTATATTGTTGGTTCGAAATCGAACTAGGGTTGAAAATCCAGATATACTCGTAGTCCAAAATGGTCGTGCTGCATCGCCGTTGGGTGATCAGACATTCTGCCACCAGTGCCAATCGAGGCGTCGAACGTTGGCGAAGCTTCGGTCGAGTTTTTCTGGACTCTGATGGCCAGAGGAGGAGGGACGAGGCAATTTCCTGATGATGGTTTTTGATGAAGTATGTGTCGTGAGGCTCGATTTTGATCGTGGCGATGGTTCGCGCTTCGAGGTGGCTCGATGGGTCGAGGAGTTAGTCGTCGACCTGATGACGGTCGTAGCTTCGGCCAATGACGACCGGAATGGTGTGCAGCGTGCACACGTTTTTGTTTATATCAGTGGTTTGTTATTTGATGGGATGCTGCTTGACTCGAAGTGCTACTCGGGGTTTAGGGGAGATGACTCGAAGATAGGTTCGTGTCGTTTGGCTTCGCATCGGGTCGTTTAAACTTAAACAAAATTTTAGTTGGGAAAAAATTATACTCGGGACAATCTAGGGAAAACTCGAAGCAAGGAGCATTTTCGCTCGGGGATGACTCGAGACAGCCTCCGGGTGGTCGTTGAGAACAGCAAATTCCAGTTTTAAATTTTGTGAAAACATAAGTTTAAATGATTTTCTGAATTCATTCTTTATAAAATGATGATAGTTTGTTAAGTGGAGTGTGAAGTTAATGGTATTGAAATAATTATTTGAAATTAATTAAGTTCAGAGATGTTTTAAACTTATCTTTTTAAAGTAAAGTTTGTTTTAAATTTAACTTAATTAAATAATTAAGAAGTTAATCAAATATTCAAGTAGTTAACTTAAAAAGAAATTTATTTATAATGACTAAATAATGATTAAACAATTAATGATTTGTAATTACTTTGCAATTAATAAATAAATAATTAAAGAATAATTAATTAATAGAGGTAATTAAAATTTGATTAATTAACAATTAAGAATTAATAAATTAAGATAATTAATTAAAGAATGATTAATTAATAAAGTTAATTAAGATTTAATTAATTCATAGTTAAGAATAATTAATCTTTGATTTAAAATAATTAATAAAAATAAGTATGTGGTTAACTCACTGAAATCACATTCATCTTAATTGAAGATGATTGGCTATTACCAAATGTTGTGTACTATATTGATATTTCTGTTGTGATTGTGATACTGTGTGATGTGAATTGCTTTGTGATGAACTGTGATTCATGATTTGTTTCTGTATGTATGTGAGAACCCTTTTGCCCGTAAAATGACATTTAAACTTCGATGAGATAGGGAGTCGGATTTTAGTTAATTATCCGAAACCCACATCGAACCCTGAATGTGGATCTTTGTGATTGATCCATCCATGTGTTTTAAAGTTGAACGCTCACTATTCGGATTAGCCGGGAGAGTACCTATGTGTCATATAACCCATTCCGAATAGTGATACGATGAAATTAATAGCATTTGAAGACGGTGGTGAAAACCGGGTGTCTTCAAAAACGATAGGATAACCTATCGAATGTCTCTACACTGAGTTGCTCCGTTATTGAGATCTCCACATGTGATGAGAAGTCCGGTCGGGATTGTGGATACCCGGATTTGCAAGGCCTTCTTCCTTTATTGGACGAAGTGCCTTCGGTTTTGTTTGAACCCGGAACAGACTTGTATGCTTGTATGTCTGACACTACACTTTGATATATAAAACAGATTTCTTTCAAATAGATATATGTTGGTGGCAGATAATTTATTCTCTTAGCTTAACACTATTCTCTGAGACGTACGAGCTCAAAGGTTCTGTAGTTGAAGGTTATCAGTGGTATACTTCCAATTTGGTAGTGCGGCATGCTAAGTGCTGCTGTGTGTTGATGATCATTTGTCGATCATTTGTGATCAAAGCATGACTTTTGTGTAAAGCGTAGCTTTGTGGACGTGACCTTATCGGACCTCACACCCCAGAAATGGTCGAAATAGGAAAAACGCGGCAAGGTTATGAGGGTCGCACCCTTTAGGGTATGTCATTCCCTTCTGGAAAAAGGTGGTATCATGGTATGGAGCCCAGATACTTAACCTATGTGGTTTCTGCAATCTCATTTAGCGTGTGGTTGTTGCTTTGTGATTGAGGGCCCTCGGATAAAGATCGCAAACGACCGAGGGGTGGCATACTCGAGTGGTAGTTACCTAGTTATAGAGGTAACCCGGCCTTGTGTTGGTAGAGAGTCGGGTAAGTTCTCGGGACGTCCCTCCAGAGGCGTACCCATGTGGCATAGGAAGTTCCTTAGCCTGACCATTTGTTGGAAATCCAATTCCCAATACGAACCCAGTACGGTTTTAGTTGTAGAACCTGCCATTTAACATGGCAGCTATAGTAGGCATAGTATAATGGTACCTATCCTGGCTAAGATTAATATTATATTTTCAAAATGTTTTCACACTATGCACTAGTAATAATATCAAAGAGTTTTCTCGTATTAAGCATATTTGACTATCATAAGGAGAAATCTCCCCTAAGTGTGCGATTGCATTGTGTGTGTGCCGGGAGGCCTTATGGTAGTTTCATTTTCCAAAAGCATGAACGATTTTCTTTTAAAATCTGTTTGCATTCAAAGCAACTGTTTTTTGTTTACTCATACCCGTCCCATGACTGACCCGGAGTTTGTTGTTTCCTTTTTAAACTCTGGTTGCCCATAATTTCCACACGGGCAGCCTAGTAGCAGGTTTTCCGTGTTTTGGTGCTAGCTGTATTTTGAAGTCTTTTGGTTTGGAGGCATCGGTTTTTGGAGGCTTTTGTCTTGGAGATATTTTGAAAGCTTTTGGATCTCAAGGTGCTTAGTTTTGGAAGTTCGCTATCACTTTATTTCCTTGAAGACTTTTTGGCATATGATCACTTGTTGTTCTATTGTGAAGTTCTATTTTGAAGTTGTGTTATATGTATAAAAATAATCTGATGTTGATGACGATGTTGTAATGGATATTATGATGATGTTGTATCTGTGATGTAATGCATGATATTCATTTTGTCTCCGCTTTTTTATATTCATCTAATGTTGTTATAAGCTCCAACCGACTGAAGTTCGATGTTTGAATCTTCGACAGTTGAATACAAGTGAGGTATTTGATGTCAATTTTCGAACATTGGATTTCAGGTCGTGACATAGATATACCAATTACACTTCTGGGCTGGTGGTAACGCAGAGCCACAACAATCGCCCACCTCGTGCCACACTCCCGAATCAAAGGTGCGCACCAAATCAATCACAAAGTAATAGAATGGCATACAATGGAGTGTGTCCGATCGGAGGAGCTACCTCACTTGGCCCGTCAATTGCTCCGGTTTTAGCCACCTTATGCCAACTAACGGGAGTCGGGTCCATGTGTATACCTCAAATAGAACGTCACCACCATCATACTTCATTCTAGAATCTCCACAATGTACACGGTTGTTAAAGTGGTTTTCGGTATTGGCAGAGAGTAAGATAATATCCAATCCCGGTCTCTTTAACAACCATCGTTATTATAACACCGCGGTCATTTCAAAATAATTTATACTTCAAAACCAAAATATCACTGCCATTTCAAAACCATATCAATACGATATCATTTCCATTTCAAAACCAAGTATGATCTCATTTCCATTTCAAAACCAAATATGTTATCATTTCCATTTCAAATATATCCATTTCCAAAAATCATAGCACTTTAAAGTTATAACAGTTTCGAAATTATAAAGCTTCTAAACCATAACACTTTAGAAATCATAATACTTTGGAAATCATGACATTTGGAAATCATAATTTAGAAATCATAATACTTAGGAAATCATAACATTTTGAAAATCATAATTTAGAAATCATAATACTTTCGAAGTCATAATACTTTAGAAATCATAATTTAGAAATCATAATACTTTGGAAGTCATAATACGTTGGAAAACCACAACACTTCCCACTTAAACGATTTAGACATTGAAATAGTGTATAAAATAAAATAGTTTAATAGTTTATATAAAGTAGTTATAGGTTAAAATAGTTTATAATAAAATAGTTAGTATATTAAAATAGTTTATATTAAAAATAGTTTATGTTAAAATGGTTTATATTAAAATAGTTTATATGAAAATAATTTATAAAGTAAAGTATATGAATAGTTTTAAATATAATGTAAAAGTACTTTATATAATAAAATAGCTTCCTCATATTTCACAAAATCGATTCCAAATCAACTCGAATTCCAAAATTAAAATTTAATTCAATCTCAGTTCATAAATTTCAATTCTCTTTCTATATAAACCATTTCAAATTATAACAATTTCAAATACAGATTTGAACCACAAAATAAACCATTTCAATTTTAATATATTTCAAAGCATTAAATATTCAACATTTCAAAAATAAATTTGACAATTTCATATATATATATATATGTATATCAAATTCACTTTACTATTATTTATTTTGAAATATTTACTTAATCATTTAAATAACATTTAAATAAAACTTCAAATTTCAAATTTAAATAAAACTAAATATACCATTCCAATTCATGTAAATCTGATATATTCATTTAAATCACTTTTTATCAAAATCAAGTTATAAAATTATATCTTTAAAATCCCAAATTTAATAAATTTAAAATCAAACTTATTTGAGTATAATCCTTAAATAAATTCAATTTCAAACCAATTTCTATTTCTCTTTCCAACCCGAATTTTATTAAAATCGTTATAGACTCTATATTTGAAAGTATAAATTTTAAATAATTACTTAAACATATTATATATTAATTAAATCAACTTTATTAAATTAACTTTAATAAATCAAATCTTATTATTAAACTTATTTTATATATAATTTTAAAATAGTAAAATTGTAAGTAAAATATTAAAAATTTATAATTCCAAAACTAACTTATAATTCAAAAAATTTCAAAACATATAATTTTGAAAATAAATTTTTTAAACCTTTATCAAAATAACATTTATATATATATAATTGAAGCTATCAGAGGGCACTTCATAGGTACGACACAAAACAAACTCGTAGTGGCCATATGGTAGGTGACACGACACAATTAGGCAATGCCAGGGTAGATATACCAATTACACTTCCAGGCTGGTGGTAAGCAGAGCCGCAACAATCGCCCACCTCGAGTAACACTTTCGAATCAAAGGTGCGCAACAAATCAATCACAAAGTAATAGAATGGCATACGATGGAGTGTTTCCGATCGGAGGAGCTACCTCACTTGGCCCATCAGTTGCTCCTGTTTTAGCCACCTTATGCCAAATCAGGGGAGTCAGGTCCATTTATATACCTCAAACAGACAGTCTCCACCATTCTACTTCATTCTGGAATCTCCACCACGTGCATGGTTGTTAAAGTGGTTATTGGTATTGGCAGAGGGTATGATAATATCCGATCTCTGTCTCTTTAACAACCAATCGTTATTATAACACCGTGGTCATTTCAAAATAGTTTATACTTCAAAACCAAAATATCACTGCCATTTCAAAACCATATCAATATGATATCATTTCCTTTTCAAAACCAAATACGATTTCATTTCCATTTAAAAACCAAATAAGATATCATTTCCATTTCAAATATATCCATTTCCAAAAAGCATAGCACTTCAAAGTTATAACACTTTCGAAATTATAAAGCTTCTAAAACCATAACACTTTAGAAATCATAACTTAGAAATCATAATACTTTGGAAATCATGACACTTTGGAAATCCTAATTTAGAAATCATAATACTTTGGAAGTCATAACACTTTAGAAATCATAATATTTTGGAAGTCATAACACTTTGAAAATCAAAATTTAGAAATCATAATATTTTGGGAGTCATAATACTTTGGAAAACCACAACACTTCCCACTTAACCAGTTTAGATAGTGAAATAGTGTATAAAATAAACTAGTTTATATAAAGTAGTTATACGTTAAAATAGTTTATAATAAAATAGTTAGTATATTAAAATAGTTTATATTAAAAATAGTTTATATTAAAACGATTTATATTAAAATAGTTTATATGAAAATAATTTATAATGTAAAATATATAAATAGTTTTAAATATAATTTAAAAGTACTTTATATAATAAAATAGCTTCCTTTGATTTCACAAAATCGATTCCAAACCAACTCGAATGCCAAAATTCAAATTTAATTCAATCTCAGTTCATAAAAGTTAATTAAATTCAGTTTCTAAATAAACCATTTCAAATTATATGAATTTCAAATACAGATTTGAACCATAAAACAAACCACTTCAATTTCAATATATTTCAAAGCTTTAAATATTCAACATTTCAAAAATAAATTTGACGATTTCATATATATATATATATATATATCAAATTCACTTTACTATTATTTATTTTGAAATATTTACTTAATCATTCAAATAACATTCAAATAAACTTCAAATTTCAAATTCAAATAAAACTAAATATACCATTTCCATTTATGTAAATTTGAAATATTCATTTAAATCACTTATAATCAAAATCAAGTTATAAAATCATATCTATAAAATCCCAAATTTAATAGATTTTAAATCAAACTTATTTGAGTATAATCCTTAAATAAATTCAATTTCAAACCAATTTCTATTTCTCTTTCTAACCTAATTTTTATTAAAATCATTATAAACTCTATATTTGAAAATTTAAATTTTAAATAATCACTTAAACATATCATATATTAATTAAATCAACTTTAATAAATCAAATCTTATTATTAAACTTATTATATATATTATATATTTATATTTTAAATTGTAAATTAGCCACAAGGGCCTCTTTAGCAAGTGCATATAGTTTCTAGGACACACAACTGAAATAATTACTTTTAAGGACAAAATGCAATATAATTAGTTTTTAATGCCTGCAAACCTATGAAATTATGTCCTTGAAAGTAATTGGTCTGCTAATTTTGTCCTTAAAAGTAATTATTCTGCTGACTTTGGCCTTGAAATTAATTTCTATGGATGTGTGTCCTAGAAACTAAATGGACTGAAAAGTTTGCCCTTCTAGTGAAATGCCCCTATTTTAAAATAATAAAATTGTACGTATAATCTTAAAAATTTATAATTCCAAAACCAACTTATAATTTTAAAAATTTTAAAACATATAATTTTAAAAATCAAAATTTTGAATCTTTATAAAATTAACGTATATATATACGTAAATTTATATTTATATATCGTAGAATCAATATTTATTAAAACCCAATATTCATTTCAAAACCTTGGAAATCATTTCAAAATATATATATTTTGACCAATGGTGTCTGTATATAATTTTCTATCTTATGGTCAAGTGATACAGATATTTATCATTTCAATCCACAATTTAAATATATACGGGTATATATCATTTCAACCCGCAATCCTAAATTCAATTCAATGAAAATTGCTTGGGTTTATCATTTCAACCCATATTGATTTTCTCCTATTCTAAAGATCGTTCGTTTATGTATTATTTCAACCCCTAGGGAATTCTACACTAACAGGGAAATTGCAGAGTGATAACATATATGATAATAATATAATATGCATATATCATCAATATAAATAGCAGATAATGGTGTCAGATGTCACAAGTGAACAGATAGCATATATATAGTAATGTAAATAACTAACAACAGCATATTTCAATTATCGTTTCAATTGAAATCAATTTTAATAGATATAAGAACGTTAATCGTGAGTGATTGCTCACCTTTCGAGGTTAGAGAGAAGCACGAGAATGAGATGTGTTACGAACCCAAGCACGAATTTCAAAGCAAAGCTAGATGGATATGGATTCGACGGACAAGCTAATAGATAAGGAATGATGAAACAATTAGGATCCGTTTGATAGAAACAGCATACACACACACATTATTATCAGTTTCAAATCAATATTAAATCCCAATACATAAAATACACATTTAAAAATAAATTCTCTGTATATAAAATTTCAAATTAGTATCAATTTTAAACATCTAAAATAACCTCTATAAGTATATGAAACTAGACTCAAGTATACATAACTAGTGTATAAACTTTCACACCCATTATATTCAATCAATATTTACATAAAAAAACAATACAACTTACTTTATTAATATCTACACGTAAACAAATGATATAAAACTTGTATAAACATAAATATACAACTAACATATTATGGCTTACATAAACGAATATAACATATATATAGCTTGGATTGAAAAGCAAATAAAATTTTAATCCTGTCAACAAGTACATCTTTCAACTGCAAGCTATATATATACAGGCTGTCATATATGCTTTGGATTAGAATAGGAGTCAGACAAAGTATAGATCAAATAAAAACATATATACTATATGCAAAATTTCTCTAAGTCAATTTTAAAGCATATGAACTTATATAAACTTTTATAACTTTATATACTAAAAAAACAAAACACATGTATTAATATATATATATATATATATATATATAAACAGAATATGTAAAATTCAATATATATATATATGCTTTATAACATATAACTATATTTTTAAAACTAACTGATATATATATATATATATTAACATATATGCGATGTAATTTTTTTTAATAGTTTTAAAGAAAACAATATAGAGACCAAAATTATAATATACAAACTTCTTTATAAAACAACAACCATAACATATGCAATCTAGCTGTATGAATATAGATAAACTAATATATATAAACTTAGCTTTATAAATTTTGGAAATCAATATATATATATATATATATATATATATATATATATATATATATTGTAACGACCCAAAATTTCGTCCTCCAAAATTCGACATTAATACGTTCACGGTAGAAGTGCCGAGCAATCGGACATCGGAAATTTCAGATTGTTAGAGAAAAGAAGAAGAAGGTAGAAGAAGAACAGAAAACAACATCTCACATTCGTAGTGGATTAAATATAATATTAAATAATAACATTTATACAAAGAAAGCTGTAATTGTCAATTTTATAACAATACATCAGAGTACAATCATTTATACATAAATTGGACAGTTGTACAACTTATCCCAGACTACTATCAATACAACTCTATTACACAGCGAAATATACTCCATACGTTCCTGCCATCCATCTCGCCTCCTAAGCTCCAGAACATCCTAACCTGAAAAACTATAATACTCGGTCTGTCCCGAGCATTACATCAAAGTAACACCCGGGTCAGGCTAGAAACCAGCTTGAGTAAACCCATATAACATGAAATACTAAGGTATAAAATTTATTTAAAATCCTAGGGTAACTCGTTCATTACTACGAGTTTTTAACTTGTTATACTTATTTCATAAGTATATATCCAAGTACCATTACTAGGTTTAAATGCCATGATACTTGATTTATTTTATTCCAGCCCGATTGATTCTAAAACCAAATTCAAATCCATAAAGAACTTTTGTAGATTACTCATCGAAGTGGTTTCGGGTATTTGCTGATACTCGACCCCAGTCTCTTCGAATCAAATGTCATATTTAATCCAAGTTGTTTAAGTAAATACAATCCAATTTAAATACAGGATGACACATTTACATAGCAATTCATCACCATTAAAATCTCATATGGTCACAGTTCAATCTAACATATCATATCACAGAACATCACCATCAGAGATATTAAACAAATTCAAGGCATTCAATATAACCCAATCATCCATAAGCAAGATTAATTAATCATCTGATTATAATTAATTTTATTAACTCAAAATCACCTATGAATTAATCACCCAACCCTACTTAATTAACATTAATTAATTATAAACCCTTAATTAATTTATCATCCTTAATTTATTAATCATCCCATATTTAATCACATAAATAAATGAATTAACTTTAAGTTAATTACATAATTAATTAACCCTTAATTAATAACATTCAGTAATTATCTTTCAATCATTAATTAAATAACCTTTAATAAATCAATTAATTAACCTCTAATTACACACACTAAGTAATTAATCCTTAATTAAATAATTAACTATTCTTAAGTAATTATTCTTTAATTACTTTCCTTAATTAATTAATATATTAATTAATCTTTTAATTATCCATCTAAATTAATTAAAGATAAACCTCTTTATCTTAATTACTTACTTAATTATATTATTTAAATCTTATTAAACTAAATACTTTAAATCACTTATCTTGATTAATTAACTAATATTTAATTATTCCAAAACAAACCAATTTAAATTCAAATCGTTGTTTGAAATCTTATTTTAATAAATTGCTTTTGAAACTTGGTTTACAATCCTTTGAAACACATACAATTCAATTTACTTTAGACCTGATCATGCATCCTTTAAAATTTAAACTTGATTAAAGATTGCTTTATAAACCTGGCACATTTTCTTTAAATTTTAAACTTGGTCAACTAACAATAAACAACTCGAGCACATACTTATTTTTCCCGAGCCCAACCTTAAATTTCTCGAATCACTCGCGCTCAACTCCCAACTTCGAGGCAATACCCCATCATTCTCAAGCCAGACCCAAGAAAAACATCGTCTTCCCCAACACCACACATCACTCAGATTACAAAGTGCACAGGTGCATGTGCACACGACGTGGGAACAATGCCGACCAACTTCAACGACATCCTCGAGTCGCCACTGATTTTCCTGACCCTCCTAGCTACCCAGAACTCCAACCAAACATCTAAATCGAATTCGAGATCATGGAGCACCACTTGGAACATAGCCCAACAACCAAAACCACTCGCAATGCCTAGCTCCGGTCATCAAAAGTCACGTGCACGCACCGATAGCTACGCCAGACCTTCCTCTCCCTTTTCCCCCACCTCCAAGCCCACTCGAAACCATCGCAGCATCGCACAACCTTTGAAATCGACGACGACCTGAACTATACCTTAAACCCTAAATTGACGCCAAACGTCCACTATGATGGCGTGAAAATCCAAAGACAAAATTTCCCAAGTGCTACGTCCCCCAAGCTTGCTTCAGCAACAACCTCGACCACCCTGACCTCGTCGATCATCAGAAATCGATCAAAACCCAATCCACGTTCAACTCGTAATCTCTCTCAGTTTAAAAGCTTAAAAATCATGATTCCATTTTTAAAAATCATCGATTTCAAAAAAAAAAAAAACCAGATGATATAATTGAAACTTGAATTCATGTAATTCGAAATTTTGATATGATTTGTGTTTACTGTAATTATTCTTTCAGTTAAAACTACCTACATATTTAACCCAAAAATATTTTTAAAAATTAGATCTTGATATAACAAACAGATTTTGTTTATACATGAGAGTCTAAAGAAAATCAAAGGAAGAAATATTAGATTTTGATCAAGTTTTTAAGCCTATACAACAAGAACAAAACCAACATCCTGTATACAGACATGCACACCAATATAATCATATATACACACATAATTTATATTAAACAATCATGCAAACACTTATCACACTTATCACACTTTACTTCAAATATTTATTGCACGCATCTAGATTTAAAACAGATAAAATTGTTTACTCACCTTATATCCTAGAACAGAGAACACTGGATAGTGTTTTGAAATCTAGAAAAATGCTTTTGATTTTTGAACTGGAACTAGAAGCTTTTGATCTTGTAAACTACTACTTGGATTTGAAGACCGAGACTAGATAAAACTGAATGGAACTTGCATACTTTTGATTTTGCAACTAAACTTGAATTTACTGCTTCAGGTCTTGAGCTCATTGTTTGCCTTTGATTTCAGCACTTTGATTTTGATTTAAGCTTCAGGTTGAAGTAGTTGTGTGATTTAGTTTGTATAAAATTTTCTTTTATTTCTAGATTGAGTTTTTAGTTGCTAGGTTTAAGTTTTGAATCAACTAAGAAAATGAGAAGAGGAGAAGTATGGATATATATAGCCTTGTTCTCATTTTTAAAAAAAATATATAAAGAAACTAAAAAACACTTGTATTTTCATGTCACAATTAGGCTACACTTGTTTAATTCCTCATTATATCGTTTACACTTGTTAAATACATGTGTTATTAATTTTACACACGTCCTATTTAATTTATTTAATATGTTTCAAAAAAACTTTCTATTATGTTTTAAATTAATTCATTTTCTATTTACTTTAACTATATATATAACATGTATAAATTTAAAAGAAAGTATTTAAACTTTTTATCAAATCCTTTTCAACTAAGACTATTATATCTAATATTAATAAATATTTATATATAGAGTTTTGGAAAAGATAAATTTTGCCAATTTAAATAATTATATCAGGAGATTATCAAATTAATATTTATCTAGATATATATATATATATATATATAAATATATTTATATTATCAGAATTATTTATTCAACTTATAAATCAGTGTTCCAATAGTTAAAATCAGTAAATTATCCAATTAACAAATGTTCAAAAATCCGAGTTATCATATATATATATATATATATATATACATACACATATATATAACAACCGAAGCTTATAGGTATACCACTAAAAGAGTTTACAAGTTATGTGAAAGCTACATATAAATATATACGTATATAGAATATGATGCAAAGATGAGAAGAACAAACTAATGCTCACTTGGATCGGTTGGCTACTCGAAGCTATGGAGGGCGGAGAACAGGGAGGACTCTGTCTGTGGAGGAGGGAAGCTCGGTCATGGTGGGTGATCGAAGGGGAAACTTGCAGTTGCGAAGGCAGAGTTGGAATCAATGGTCGAGCTACAGTTCCAGCAAGGATATGATAATGGCGAATGTTTTGAAGCTCAGACTAGAAGAGGAGAACAAGGAGTCTTGAAGAGGTAGCCTAAGCGAGTCAGAGAGGCATCTGCGATTTCCAGATGGATCTAAGCTATCTAAAATTTATGTTTTGCTTTCTTCTTCTTGGACATATAGAGAAACGAGGCGAAGTGAAGGGATTAAGCGAAAGGACAATGGTCAGGAGTAGAGTTGGGGCAGAGGAGGGAATATGTATCACTTTATTTTAACATTATCTTTTTATTATATGCAGAACAGAAAAAATTGAGAGAAGTGAAACCGATTGATATTGAAATCAATGGAAAAACCAAAAGTCATGTTTGTTGAAAACTGAATGTCAACAGCTAATGGTTAATAGACGGTGGAATATAAAAGGTAAGGGAAGCTAAAAGGTCGAATGTGAAACCGACACGAAATCATTTTACTGATTTCGCAGCGTACCGGACTTCAGAACACAGAATTGAATATACCGTAGAGATCAGCACGACGAGATTATCAGAACGGTATACAGATATCAGCGGTACGATCATCCTATCAAAAGTTGATAATCGGTACCAGAAATGCGGCTAAAATGCCATAAATAAGATAAACGGACCAATAGTAGTCAAAATTTGGAGAAACGAAATATGACGTCTCACTCAGAAGATGATTTACAAATTTATTATATAAAAATATTCAAGTTTGAAAAACATTTTATTATCATCAAATATTAACTGATTTGAATTGAAATAGAATTACACAATAAAAATAAACTTCCATATTATCTGACGAAAATTTACCATTTATTATGTTTAAGTAGATGTATTCCAAATACTAAACTTATATTTTAAAATTTTATTATTTAAGATTTCACAAAATTTCAATTAATTAAATAAATAAAATCACTAAAATTTACGGGTCGTTACAACATCTCATTTTCTGTCTCATGTATGATTGTTTGGTTAATCAACTTAACCTAGACCTAGACCTTCTTAATTTTATTTTCTATATTCCATATGAATTTTTACAAGTTTGTTTAATCCAGATCATGATCTTCTTACCTCAAATGTATATATGCCTAAGTCGTTTGATTTTGTTTAAAAAAACATAATTGAACTTTAATTTTTTTTCATAATTCAGTTTTTCATGTCAAAAGGTTTGCACTTGAATATTTAGATATTGATTGCTATGTAATTAAAACTTGGTAATAATCGCATTAATTAATTTTTGTCATCCAATTAATATGATGTTTTTGTCATCATGTTTCAAATCATTCTAATATAAACTCTTCCTTTTAAAAGAAAAAGGAAAACATTAAATCAATGATATATTCCATGGTTTGCAATTCCATCTAATTAAAAAATTATATCTTTGCCTAAAAAGGAAGGATTCTTTTCACAACTGTTTAAATCATTTTCATTACACTGCAACAAAAATACCCTATTACAACGCTTTACAATGGGCATTTGCTGCCCTTTGTAATAGAAGACTATTACAGTGGTCCACTCAGGACCGTTGTAATAAATTCCCTATACAACGCCCTTTTTAATGGGCAATGAATGCCTGTTGTAATAGAATGATATTATCATGGTCCTTTCATGGCTGTTGTAATAGATGCCAATTTTACAACGTACACAAATTGCTCGTTGTAATAGATGCAAATTTTACAACAGTCACAAAATGCCCGTTGTAAGAGGTGCCAATTTTACAACGCTCATAACGCCCGTTGTAATAGGTGCCAATTTTACAACGGGCTAAAATGTCCGTTGTAATAGGTGCCAATTTTACAATGGTGATAAAATGCTCGTTTTAACCGATGCTAATTTTACCATGATAATAAAATGCCCGTTATAATAAATTTCTGTTGCAACTTTCGACAATCAATAATTAATAATTATAAAGCTTTCATAAAGTTAATATTTAATATTTATTAATGTTTAATAATTAATCATTAATTATATTATATTAATCATATGTTACTAATTACTAATTATAATATTATATTACTAGTTACTAATCATTAATAATATTATATTATTTATTAGTACTTAATATTTAATAATTAGTCATTAATAATGTTATATTAAACTTTTTGTCTCCAACCATGTTTATTAATAGTATTGCAACAAAGTATACAATTTTCTTTTAGTCTCCAAATCAAACTTTTTGGCTCCAACCATGAAATTTTGTCTCTAATTTTTTTTATTTTCCATCCGTCCTAAATTTTAACTAATGTTCGTTTCAATCTCCGTTTCATTCTCCTTCTAACTCCTAATCCCCAATTGAAACTAAATCATCTGTGTTTCTCCTTTCAGCAATTTTCTTTTATTCTTCAAATGCAAATCCCTAATTAAAACTAAATTAAATATTTTTCTCAACTTCAAATCCCTAATTTTCTTTTATTCTTCACACTGAAATGAAATCAGATCTCAAAAAAAAACCTCTTTACTCTAGACTCGCTGCTCGTTGTTCGACTATTCGTTGTTTGACTGTTCGACGATGGTTGTTGTTTTGTTGAGGCTATTGGGTCGTGTTTGCGGATTCAGTTGCAGTTCGTATTCACGAGGTCGTGGTGGTGATTATGGAGTCGCGACGAATGGTGATTGTCGGAGTTGATCGCGGTTGCTGAACTGATCGAGAGATAAACCTCTGAAAAGCAAAGGAAGGAAATGAATGGTTGTTTGATTGATAATTTGCTTTCAAATGCTAGAGAAAATTTGGATTTGAGACTCGATATCGATTGCTTTGATGCTGATAGTTTGGTTACGATTACTCTAGAATATTTGGAAGCTGGGCTTAGATCACTCGTGCAACATTGATATGTTTTGTGAAGAACTTCAATACAAAATTTGATTCAGAAGTAATAAATTATATTTAAGTTCGAAGTAACTATAGTCTCTGATTTATAAGAATTATGTGTATGTCTTTTTTTGTACAATCGTTTCAATTATTTATTTGTTCATTTGATTATAGAATATTGTGAAAGGAACTAAAACATGATGATTTATTTTGTAAGAAGTTAATATTCTGAATGATGTTCGATTTCATGAAAATTTCTTAGTTAAAAAAATAAATAGCATTCATTTCGTTGCTGTATAGACCGTTTGTGGGATGTCATAAAATATAGAGATAGATAGCATTCTTGAGCAAGTTAACAAAGCAATAGATATTATTTAGATTTATTAACTACAGATGGAAAAAGAATGTCCAGCTTGAATATATATTTAAAGACATCATATTATACGGATAAGAACAATCTGTGGTTTTTAGGCTACGGGCCATTTTTCTAATGGCCTGAACATTCTTGACATTATCAGTTAAGTGTTGCTTTACAACTTGCGTCAAATTATTAGTGATTCTTTTGTCGTATTATGTATGAATGATTAGAAGTGCTTTTAACTGTGTTCAGCAAAGAAGTAGAAAAATGTAACAAATATTGATGTATCATCAATCATTTGCACCAAAATATCATGAAAAAATAATCCATTTATGGCTATCTTAGGAAATAAAAGCTAAGATCATTCAATGTTGTAGATGCTTAAATTAGTATTCATATAGGAAACAAAATTTTTAGTATTTTAGGCAAAACGTATGAAGCTAACAGCATTCATGTGTCAGGTGAACAAATTGAATCCGAACCTACATTACCTTACTTGAGCCCAGAGCTCACTGGAGATAGACTACTAGTTGGAGCTAATTTTGCTTCTGCTGGAATTGGAATTCTAAATGACACTGGAATACAATTTGTAAGTGTTTCTTTTGTTTAGTTCATAGGAATAGATGCTGAATTTTAACAGTTTACTTGCATACGTTTTCTAAGAGAAGTTGGAATTTGTGAACACGGGGAATTATATTTGTTTTCTATGTCTTTTAATAAGTACCCAACATATTGTTCTGTGAAACATACAGGCAAGATTTCTATTGGCGAAATTAAACCCCTCGGCTACATTTAATTCATTAGATAATTTAGCTCTAGGTTCAGATATTATTTTTATGGATAACGTCAGTCCTCAAGTATTATGTGAACATCTTTAGAGGTTAGCCGTCCAAACGTAAAGATGGGGGTAAACTAATTGACCCCTTGTTTTATTTTATATAGACTTCAGTTTAGAATTAGTGATCATCAATTTTACAAAAAAGAAAAGATATTTGAGTCTGTATTTTGCCTCTCTAGTCTCCGATCCCTTCATATTTTCGTGCATAGAGTCAATAAGTTAAGTATCAATGATTCTTCTTGCATATTGTATACATGAACATTATATTATACTCTTATAACCTTCTTTAGGTCTTCGAGTCGAAGTGATTTTTGCGTCATATGTATGTTCCTTGTTTGCAACATGCCTGAAGATAAGATATTATATGCATGTATAAGTCATATTTTACTCAACACATAGTTCAATAATTAAAAAGACTAGAGATGGAATATTTGAAAGTAATAATTAATGTGATGAAATTCATCATGACTTTGATTTTCGTGTTTGCGCATATTGTTATTGTGCTTCTGTTTACCCCTTTGTATTGTTAACCATGTTATTAAGTACCTTGTAAGAATGTAGAAAGAAATTTTGTTATAATGTGTTTTTGATGCCCGAAACGGTAGGAATCTTGCACAAAAAAATCGTTATGCTTTAGTACTGATGATTTAATTATGCTCAATTTATTGTTTTGTATCAGTGTTGTGGTATTGCAAATTGCCTTGTTAGCATAGTTGTTTAACGGCTTTTGTTCTTATGTTACATGCTGCAAAAATGCACCTCTATCTTTCATTCATTGTTCTTCCGTTAGAAGTGGAGTATCATTGGTGACCTATTGCAGTGCCATTCATAATGCAAATGAAGTGGATCGATAGTTGATGCAGTGCAGCAAATGAAGGGGGCAAGTACTGTACGACTTTGTTGAAAGTTTTATGAAATAAATTTGAAGTCACTGGTACAGTACTTTATTTGTTTTGTTTGTCTAGTTTTTATCCGTATTGTCATAATTTAGGGTCAAAAATGATTAAGTTCGACACATTCATTGCTCTCGGCCTCCTCTATGCACTTTAGTGTGAGTTTATGCTGGTTTGCTTTGTCACTGTGTGTTTTCTTTTCAGGATGCTGTGTTCATATGTGTAACATTGTATGTTCAGGAGTGTGTGTTGTTTATATTACGTGTCAGGCGTGTGTGTTATGCATTTGTACACCTCTTGTTTTATTATCATGAACATTGTTTTATTATCATGAGCACTTGGTTTTGGGGGTTAAATTAACAACAACAAAGCATGGTGAAAATAAAAAATATATCAAGCGAGACACAGTTCATATCTCAACTTCTAAGTCTAGTGTTACTAATCATCCTTACCAACTGGCCTATGTGTTGCCCTGTAAAAGGTTGTAAGTTTGTTTACTTTCTATTAAAAGAAAATTTTTAAGCCTTGTAAAAGGTGGGTCACTGCATGCACATTTCATGGCGGGATGAAGACAGGTTGAGTCACATTTTGGATGCTTAGTTTTTTCATGCTTTCCATTCTTTTTGTGTAGAGAATACATAGCTTCTGAATATGCATTGGGAGGAAATTTGGCAGGCAAGGCTGATGTCTATAGCTATGGAGTTGTTTCGTTAGAGATTGTTAATGGAATGAGCAATATAAGTTACAAATCCATGGACGAGCATATTTATCTTCTTGATCGGGTAACTTTGATCTTAAGATTTATTTTCTATGTTGCAAAAATCTCTCAGCATACTTATGGGTTGTTTTGGCAGTGGTCGAGGAAGAAGGCAGCGAACTCAAATGTGGCTGTGTTTGTTGCAGCATAATCAGTAATGTGGAGTTGTCAATTTCTGTGTTCACAAATATAATTCCATGTGTTTGCTTAGTACATGATATTCGTAGCGGACTGTTATGTGTTAATGTTTTATGTATTTGGCATGTAAACTTATCTAACTTTTTGGGGTGTTAGAATTCTATGACTCTATCTTTTAGCCTTTTCATATGCGATTTTAATTATTTTATGACAATATTTAGTATTAGTATGGATGTATTGCCTTGATGCTGCTGTAATTTTTTTTTAAATTTGCATTTATTTTGCAACGGGCAATGTGCGTTGTTATATGAGCTTCTTACAATGGTCACTGCATGTTGTGAAACGGGCTATGCAACTAGTTTGATTAGTCTATTGCAACGGGTTATGACCATTGTATTATAGTCTATTACAACGGTCATAACCCATTGTAGAAAGGTATACTGCAACGGTTTTTACAACGTGCTTTTCCTGTTGTAAAATGTGGTGGATCTATTACAACGAGGCCTATTACAACGGGCACATGTCCGTTGCGAAAACCATATCACAACGGGCATTGCCCCTTGTAAAAAGG
Source organism: Allium cepa (assembly GCA_030765085.1). Lineage (NCBI taxonomy): Eukaryota > Viridiplantae > Streptophyta > Magnoliopsida > Asparagales > Amaryllidaceae > Allium > Allium cepa. The sequence goes on from CM060944.1 coordinate 456,810,922, forward strand.
CTGTTTTGTTATAGTGTTAATCTTAGTATTTTTTGATTTACTGCTTGTACTTAAAAGGAAATCTATTTTATTTGAACCGTAATGCTAAATATTAATTGTATATGTACGTATATATTTTTACAATATGTGTGTGTATGTATATACTTATATATTAATAAATAATAAATAAAACCGTTCATGTTTAGGACGACAAAGGCATATATAGATGGGAAATGTGTCCATTGTGGTGTAAATCTCAACATTTAAGCAATGTTTGCATTAACTTTGTACACTTTTATATGTTGCACTTACACTATATACATAGACGCATGTGATGTGCTCATAATCATTTGCAATTAATCAAACAAAATTGAATTAATGCTTTCCTAATAAAACATTCAATTGAAATGTTAACATGTTTATTCAACATATTATCTGTCTAATCAGAGATAGAGAAATATGATGTTTATCTCTCTCCAATTAATATTGTTTGCTTTCTTAATTAATTGCATAACTATTAGAGAAGGAAACTGAAGGTTACTTTCTCATGTTTATTTTAATAAGTAACTACTACACACATGGGCGTATTTGATACACTCATTCATATAAATTTATATAATATTCAAAACCTTTCGAAATTTTTCTATGCCAAATTAAATAAAATATTGATTTTATTAAAAAGAAGATCTAGATAAGATCTAGATGCATTTAGACTTCATAGGCCCGTCAATGATCCAAAATGGTAATTTTTTTGAAATTTACCCATTTCTTCCACTATGAGCTGGCCTAGTTCCTTCAATAAGCTCGTCTAAACTCCTTCTCAGCTCCACCTTAAACTAAATTTATTCTAGTCTCATGCAAATCACCCACACTACTAGAAGAAACCAGTGGACTAATCTGTGATGTCTCATCAACTGCATCTACATCTCTCTCAACAGCGACAACTCTACCAATAGGCAGAAATATGAGAACATCTTCTAACTCCTTAGGCCTACCGGATTCATCTGATGTGTTAGGTAACTCCTTCTTAAGATTGAACATTTAAGACTCATCAAAAGCAACATGTCTTGAATGCAGAATCATTCTAGCAACATGGTTCCAAATGTGATACCCTTTGATACCATCTGTGTATTGCATAAATATGTCCTTGTACGCTTTAGCCTCCAACTTATCATCACCTGTATGGTGAACATATATAGGACAACTAAAAATACAAAAGTAACCAATATATACTGCTTTACCCTTCCACTTCTTCTTTGGAATCTTCCCATCTATGGCTGAGCACAGAATTCGATTTATAATATGCATTGCAGTCGATAAAGCTTCAGCCCAAAAACCTCTGGACAAGCTCGGCGACAATCTCAAGCAATGTGCCTTCTCAAGTAGAGTCTAATTCATCCTCTCAGTAACCCTATTGGATTGTGGATCTCCTGATGTAATGAAATGTCTCCAAATACCATGACGCTTACAAAAATTGAGGAACTCCTCAAAAATTAATTCACTACCGTTGTCAAATCTAAGCACCTTCAACTTACAACCAGATTGATTTTCAACTAGTGCTTTTCAAGCTTTAAACTTCTCAAAGCTTTCTAATCTGGCCTTCATCACATATACCCAAACTTTTTGAGAAAAGTCATCAATAAAGGAAATAAAATTCTTTGCTCCCCTAATGGAAGCAGTAAAAACTGGTCTCCAAACATCTACATGCACATAATCAAGCACTCTCTCTAATATTTGAAGTCCAACTCCAAAAGATACCTTCGTCTGCTTTTCCTGTACAAACTCTTGGCAAAATTCCAACTTGTCAAAACTTCCTCCTTTCGTCATCTTTCAACTGCAAAACAACTCTAAACCTTTCTCAGAAATATGACACAATCTTAGATGCCAAAGTGTAGTGGCATCCAAAGCATGAGAACTCTCCACTCTAATACAAGAATCTCTAAGAATTGTAGTTCCCTTCAGCAGACACAGATTTCGGAACACATCACCCTTCATCAAAATAAATGCACCTCTAGAAACCTTTAAAAATCCTTCTTCACGCTCATATCGCATTCCATGGATGCCAACCGCCCTAAAGAAATCAATGACTTCTGAAGATCCGAAACATAGCAGACATTTATTAAAGTTCGTATCACTCCGTCAAACATCCTAAACTGAAGCGTAACATCTTCAATGGATCTACAAGTAACATCATTTCCTATAAGGATTTCACTTGCCTTTTTTCCAACAAATGATCAGAAATAACCCTTCTTTGGCGTCATATGAATTGACGCCCTAGAATCAAGCACCTAATTGTCTGATACATCAGATACCACTACAGCGACACATCATCGAATACAGCTTTTTCCACCGCAATCAACGAAGATCCATCCTTAGCCTTCCACATCAACGGATACAGTCTTCTCGATTGCGATCGATGAAGATCCATCCTCAACCTTCTTCTTCAAATCTGGACAGTCTCTCTTCCAATGGTCTGGTTTCTTATAATGGTGACACTTTCCATCTCTAGACTTTCCTCTCCAACCAGTTCTGAGTTTCTTAGACTTGAAACACCCACTAGGATTCCAATTCTTCTTCTCCTCTCTTCCTCTTCAAACAAGTAGGCCCTAATTACTACTCCCTTCTCTTCTTTCATTTATCCCTTCCATCAGATCATTTAAGTTTTCAAATAGAAGATCCGACTTCACATCATCTACAGTCAAAGTATCTCTTCTATAAATTAGACTGTTAGCAAAACCTGTGTAACACTCTGGAAGGGAATACAAAAGAACCATCGCCCACTATGAAAAAAAATGAATTAGACGACAGATATGCTCCGTTGTCTAAATGAATATCTATTTGTCGTCGATTTCCATGCCGTCTCATTACACATCAGACCGCAGATATACCTCATCGTCTGGTATGCACAACACATCAAAAGGAAAAAACCATACATTGTCCGATGTTATAGTATCATTTTTGGAATTTTCTATTAGGCAACATATAAATATTGACTGACACGCATATTAATTACAATTATATTATATATTTGAAGAATGAAATATATGAATCGCAATTTTATTTAAACAAATATTTTATTTCAAACTAAATTCACATACAAAAAACTTTCACTGTACTTAAACTTTCAAATACTGTACAACTTTCACCATCACCCTCATATATACAAATTTTCACTACATTCTCAAATATAACTTTTTTTACTAGCACTCACTCACACTCAGTCGAGTTTATTTTTGATGTTAATCTTGATTTGCTTGCTCCGACTTGTGTGCAGCCATGTCCTATACCTGTTAAATAAAAACGCATTAAAATGGAAAAAGAAACAAATCTAAATTGCAAAAATAAAATTGAATTTAAATATTGACATTGCCTCAGTTTATGGATTTGTTTTCTCTTCATGGTTTAGACAAGGACAAACATATATATATATATATATATATATATATATAATATGCACAAACAATTTATGATATGCATAATTTATCACTATGAATATCACAAGGCCGGGCATCGATTAAATCTCATAGATTATTGCAAAGGTCAAGCCTGAAGGTTCAACATAGTGCAAATGTGCACAAGGTCAAGCCCAAGCCTCCTTAGGCTCAACTCAGATGCACAAGAAAATGCAACTTAAATCAGAAAACCAAACTAAAAGAAGCAACACGGTTCAAAATGGTAACAAGAACTGAAAAATGTCAGTTATTAGGCATGCACACATAATGTAAGTGATGCAAATGAACTGCAATCAAGTATCAATAGTATCAACTGCAATCAGCTCAAAACAGCTTGCCAAACCATAGAGCATCGAAAGTATATGTGAGCAACACATATATACACATGTACAAAATACAAAAGATGCTAATATTTCACACATACATATATACTACATATGTATGTGCGTATATACATTGAAGCAACAAGCAAGAAGACTGCATATAGCAGTAACAAGCACATTCAGGTACCAAAATAAAAATGGTTTAGAAAAACAAGTTCAACTGGGCAAGAATTCAAGATAGTGCACATAAATTAGCTCAGACAAAACAACAAGTGAAAAGGCACATAAAATGGTTCAGAAAAAACAAGTTCAACTCAAAATGGTTTAGAAAATCAAAATGGTTCAGAAAATGCACATTCAGGTACCAATGCACATAGGAGCAGCTCACTCATGGGTCAGCATACTCAAGGGTGTATACATGTATATATGTATACATAACTTCAATAATGGAATATATATATATATATGTACACATATGGTTCACAAATATACACATACATATGTTTACATGTAGTGCAGCGAACATAAGGAGACTGGAATATGGTGCAGCGAACACAAGTGCAGCGAATATGGTGTAGTAAACTCAGAATAAAACAACCAAGTGCATGCATGTACATGTGTATCAGATCTGCTCAGGTCAGTTTCAGTTTTAGGCAATAATGCATTGGAACAAGATGGATATATGTATAGTTCAAATAATAAAGTAATGCACTAGAATAGTTTCAAGCAACAAGCGCACATATAAGTATACGTGAGCAACAAATGCACATATAAGCATGTATATGTGAGCAACACACATATACACATATGTATATACATGTATGTCCAGTAGTTTAAATTGATTGCCACTATGAAGGGGGGTGGCAACCCCGCTAGTTGGGGTTGTGGGGGCAACGCCCTCGTTGATGGCATATGTGATGAATTTCTATGTGAGCATATGTGAGCAACAAAAGTGTAGTGACTAAGCTTCACACACATATGTAAACTGCAACAGGAATTGCCCAAATAGAACAAGTGCACACATATATACATATATATATATATATGTATGTGTGTATATACATAGAAGTTCTATGTGACGAATCGATATCGTAAAATGCATGAAATCTCAAAACAATTTAAGCATAGTGCACATGTATATACATACATTTTGAACCATAAGCACATATTCACACAACCAAGCATGCTGTAAACATATATGTATATACATGTATACATAACTAGTAATAAGAAAGAAGATACTTTAAGCCTCAACTAGTTCAACAACAACTAGCACTAATGCAACAGGCTAGCATCAACTAATTTAACAGTGATGATTTGATACAACGAACCATAAGCACACTACTTATACCACTTTAAGCATCAACTAGTTCAAAAACAACAAGCATAATGATATAACAGCAATGAAGCATCAAAAGAAATACAAACCAACAAAGTTATAAACCAACATAGATAAAAAATCATATATGTACAAACCAAAAGAGATAATACAAATTGATAGAGATAAAAACTCCAAAAAGCACACAAATTATTGCAAAGATCAAGTCAGAATCAAAACCCAGCAGTTCAAAAGAGATAAAACTCTAGGAAGAACACAAACTAGCAATTCAAATCATTAGTATATAATCGAAAATATAGGAAGTTGATTCCAATATATACCCATATGATCATTGGCAGAAAAAAATCAAGTCGAGTTCAAGCATAAAATTGAAAAGGGGCAAAACTGTACACATACCAAATCGACAGCAGTCTACGTATAAGCAACCGGAAGCAAATCCAAGAAATCGAAACAAAAACAAAGTAATCAAAAGCAAATCTAAGCAAACGAAAGAAAATCCAAGCAATCGAAAGCAAATCCCAGCAATCGAAAGCAAATCCAGGAAACCAAAAGCAAATCCAAGTAATCGAACGCGGCCATAAAATATAGGAGATCAATTCCTATATTAACCTAAATCATTACTGGCAAAAAGTGGAAGTCGAGAATGCTGTAAAAAATTTAAAATGGGAAATCATACTGAACAATCTACCTTTTTTTTTAGCTAGGGTCGGCAGCAGATGATGGGTAGGGTCGGCAACTGATGATGTGTAGGAGAAGGCAATGGCGAGGGCAGAGAGGAGGGAGACGATTTTTTGGGCCGCCATTTTTTTCTTTTAGGTACGAACGAAATAAGAGAGGGAAATAAATGAAAAACGCAGCTACGAATTATCAAGACAATTTTGAGAGAGGGAAACAAAATATTGATAAGGAGGAAAAACCAAATTTTTGATAATTTCAATCAGACAACAGATGAAATGTTATCTGAATGGCATCGATGAAATCTCAACAGAGCAAAGATTTCACGGGCTATGACATACAACAGATGGTTTTTCCATGTGTTGTGTGAAACGGTTGTAAATATTGGGATAACAGCAAATCTAGCTTATGTTATGCAATGGCTGTTGTCTGATTCACTTTGTAGCATAATGGAATTTTTTTTATCCACTTTCAAATCCACGGTCTTCATCTTCATTACAAGATCATCGAAGAAATTAAGAGTGTCTGCACTGAAGCACCCTCTGTCATCTTCATGATGAAAAGTCTTTGGCATAATCAAACAATTAACGAGTGATTTCTTTAGATAAAAATTCTCCAACCTCATCCAAATTCCTTTAACAGTGGTTTCCATGCTGATTTCTGAGATAACATTTTCTCCCATGGCTAGCTATAAGTAGGAAATCCTCATTCTTCCTTCTTCTTTTCCACATCAGAAATTTCAGTCGGTAACTCAGCATCAAAAACCACCCGATGAACCATATTTCATTTTAGAATAGCTTTCATCTTCCATTGCAACTTCTCAAAGTCTTTATCCTTGTTCCACCTTTCTATTACCAACTAAAACCTTGATGCAATATAGGAATCTCTGACATAAGGTCTTGTTAAAACAGGGGTACCCTTATCTTCTATTATACTTCCTTACACCTTCTATACCAACCTAAATGCCCTAGTACCATATTGTTAGGGTCTATCCTTTCAAGCTGTCATTACCCAACAAGTTAGAGGTACAAATAAATAGGATCAAATATAGAATGGAGAAACAATCAAATAAAATTATTATAATTTTTCACATTGAAATGGTAAAATTAACCAATTAATTACAAATGAAAGGGAAGCACACAATTTTTTTTAAAGTGGTTCCACTATCAATGTGATAGTGTACGTCTACTAAGGGGAGAAGAATTTAATTAATACTTAGAGAGAAGTGTAAATAAAACGTACAAATAATTTCCATTACATAGGCTCCTTTATGTACATGATTTGGAACATGGGATTGAACTTGCCCCGCGATGTAGGACCAAACAAAAAACATACAAACCTAATATTATATCAGCTTTTTCAACAATTTTTTCCAACTGTAGTTATAATCTTCTTCTTTCATAAAGTAAATATATAGTTATTTCTTTATTTCTTCCCTTTTGCCTTTTACTATATATTGCCATGCATTGTCAAATTCTAAAATGTAATCATTTTTTCCTTTTTTTCAAATATGAGTTTGCATTTTACCAATAGTTAACAAATATTTTTGATCATGTAGAGCAAATCTTTACTACAAGGTAAAGAGACTACATTATCCGATCCCCTTCCATAGAGAAATTCAAAAGTAAAGGAAGACGTCTAACAAAGCAGCTTCAGTCACTTAATGATGAAAAAGTCGATGCTTTTGATGACGTCCGAAAGCTTACTCTTACTCAGGATGAATCAGAGAATGCTAACAAACTAAATCACTTAATTCGTCATCCTCCCTATCCAGTTAGGGAAATACATGGGAAAAAAATGAAATATTATTAGAACCTTCCGTCCGTGAAGCAAAAGTGCCATAACCCGACGAACTCCAACATTTTCCACACTGTCTTGATGATGATAATTGAGATGCTTTTTTATTCTTGGAATGGTATGCTAAAATTTATTTACTTCTTATATATACACACATATATATACATACACACACACACATATATGTGTGTGTGTGTTGTTATTATACCTACCATTAGTTTTCATTCTTCTTGCAGATTGAACAATGTAATAAGGCTGTTGAACTATTTTCGGGAAGCGTGTCGCACTAGTTACCATATGTTAATAAAATATTTGTTCATTTACGTGCTTTAGTAGTTTTTCTATCTGCTGTCAAAATAAACTTTGGAATACAAGCTTGCCGTGTAATTCTCCGTGTCGATGTTTCAGTTCCTATATTTTTTTGTAACTTTTGTGTTTGTATATAAGGAATGCTGTGAAAACTTCCTTATGAGTATCGAGGCTACTGATACTTAACAACGATTTTCTCATTTACTATTCATGTGTGCAAATTTTAACAAACAAACAGTCACACGTAAATTATTCACTTCAACTGACTACTACATATATAAATTAGTACGTGTAACATAATTTAAATGTTAAATATACATATAAGAATGTACCAGCAAAAGGAATGTGTTGTTGCAAGTTTATATTCCATAGCTATGTACAGTACACAATGTCATACAAAGTTATGAGTTTTTTCTTTTGAAAACCCAGGAAAACCCGGTAGGTCGGTAAACTCCTGAGGAGGGTACAGTAAAGCCATCCGCTAATCCAAGCCTCCATACCCCCGGGTAAATTTATATAGGATAGGGAAGCGCTTGGTAGGAATCGAACTTGGGTCTTTTTACCAGAACCTAAGCCTCCTTTCCATTGCGACGCGCCCGCGGACTACAAAGTTATGAGTTATAACTAAGATAATAAAAAAATTACTATTATTCATCTTCACCACCCATACTATGTGCGGTCAAAAATGAATATCGATTTATATTGTTGACGAACACTTCTATGAAATCCTTCTTTGAATAGCACATGTTGAACAAGTAATTAATTTTTCATAAAATTTGCAACCTTATCTACTGGAATATCTCATACCACTGTATAAATGTGGGTAGGATTTACAATCTAATATATTGCATTCTGCAATAATGTTCTTCCACATATCACTTCTTAACACTGCTAAAAAAATATGTATGTTAATTACATTCTATAGTTCTTGAACTATTTTATTCCACCTGCCTCATTCATCGACAATGGATGAACAACAGAGAGAAAGACGACAACATACCTAACAACCTAGACTTATGCGGGCAAGAGAAACAACAATTAACAATAGAAGGATGCAAATGAATGAGCATAGAAATCAATTGCAAGTTATTGCTCAGCTTCCGGGTACAATATTTTATAAACATAGTTTTCAACTCCTAGTACGATTTATCTATATTTTTGTTTTCTCATTTGGATATATAGATACTACCTATGAACTTTCCTTAAATTGATCATCAAAGCTCTTTAGCTAATGTGTAGTATGCTTATGTTTTCATATTGGTGGCTCATTAGGTATTATGTAATATTTATGAATTATTTTACTTTAAAACTTACTAATACTGATGTGTTGCTTTAACATGTTATTTTTATACTGAATTTTTTGAAGGAGAAAGAAGCATTTAAAGAATCGCAAAATTTTACTTTCAAAATATTCTGATATAGAAACAATGGTTTATGGTAGCTTATTTCTATATAAATCAAACAAACTTTAATCATTCTAAAAAAGCTCTCATGTAAAACAATGATCGATTTTACAAACTTCTTAAACAATCCTATCTACAATCTTGATCAGATAGATGGGTCTTCTCATTCTTCTGCATCTCACTCTCCTCCTCCTCCACTGATTCCATTGCCGCCTGCACCACCACTGTTAGTGAAGAATGTTCCTGATATTGATGAGGAAGGTTTTTAAGTTGTACAAAACAGAATATCAAAACGGTCTGGTAAAGAATCTACAGTCAATTTGCAGCACACTGGAATAGGTTCACATCAATCAAACCTGAAACAAGGTTATATGTATCATTCTTAACAGTTATACAGAAATGAAAATCAAGATTCTTTCAATTCAAGAAACTCTGTATTGAATGGAAATTCTACAAGAAATACTATAATAAATGGAAATTCTACAAAAAATACTGCTAGATTTAACTAGCAAACTTCAAGCTCAGAAATTCAATTCAGAAATACAAAAACAATACATGAATCATTCATAATAATGAAAATTCTTCTCAACCCAACACTTACCCGATCAAACCTTCTTCATGGGCAGAAATGATCAAGAGAGGAGGATCAAATACTGATTTTGATCTGAAATATGCAAATCCTCTATCTATTAATGAGAAGAAGATAGTGGTGGTGAGCGCGGAGGCCAGTAGAAGGATAGAGAGTAAGTGGAATTTCTCAGTCTTTGCCTATGTATTTGGCAATAGAACCGCTAATCATCATTTCAAGGCGGTTATTGCTAAAACATGTAATCTCATTGGTAATTTCGACATTTTCACTCATACTAATGGACACTTTCTAATCAGATTCTCTAATGCTACCGACTGTGATAATGCAATCAATGGGGGTCCATATTTTATTATTAGAAAGCTTGTTACTATGAAAAAATGGAGCAGTAAAATTAATCTTGATAGAGATTTACTCTCTACTATGCCTATATGGATTAAACTGCCTGAACTAAATCTTAGAATATGGGACAGTGAGATTTTAAATTGCTAGAGTGGTTGGTATTCCTCTCAAATTAGATGATCACACCTCAAAAGAAACAAGACATTCTTTTGTAAGAATACTTGTAGATATTAAAGCAGATTCAAATCTTCCAAATGAAACTACCATTTTCTTGCATGATGGTGAAAACTTAGTTTAAAACATTGAATATGAATGGGTTCCTCCTAGATGCAAAACATGTGCTTGTTCTGGACATTCAATAGCAAATTGTGACTCTAAATTGGTTTAAAAAAATAAAGCATGCAAAAAAATCAAAAGTCATCGGCATTGCCCTATCTGTAGAAGGAGAAGCTACTACAGAAAAAGCATTAACTGATCTCAACAACAAAAAGAATCCACAATCTTTTAATGAGTCTTCTGGAAAAAAATTGAATATAGAAGATATATTTTCTACTCAGAAACTTCCCCTTGAAAAGAAATCTCAAGAAGGTATTAAAGATCTAATAATTGGAGGTAATGAAATTGAAATCATTTCTGAATCATCTAGAGAAGCAGAGGAAAACACTGAATTTCTGAAATCTTAAATGCAAAAGTCATGGATAATCAAGCAAATGAAGACCCAAATGATACAGAGGTTATGAATTTCAATGATGGTTCTTACATTAACAATATCTTACGTAAAGAAACATCTGAAAATCCCAATATCAGTCATCTTACTTCTCATCTCTCTCCACTTATCAAAAACTGAAATTCAGAATACAACATTCAAAAGGCTATCAGTTTATTTTCAAATACTTCTTTAAACTCAAGGAAAAAAAAGAAAAGATAAAAAAGGAAAAAAGAAATGGCAGAATGAAAAATATTAAAATGATAGTGGATAATGGAAGTACAGAGGAAGCAGAAGACATGAATTTAAAAAGAAACACATTATCAAAAATTCCAGATGGGAAGAACTGTTAAAAGCTCTAAGCAAAACTTTATACAGAAAGAAAAGGAAAAGAGTAGAGACTTTTGAAGAAGAGGGTAGTCATAGTGCATAATTGTTGCTGTGCCATGTATCCTTAGTGTATCCTTTTGTTGTTCTTTTTAACTTTTCTTTATTTTATTATGTCGATAATAACATGGAATGTTAGAGGTCTCAATTTTCTTGAAACAAAAAGATAATTTTATCATTTAAATATTTTTAACTTTTGAAAAGAATAAAATTCTACTTTAAAACATTTTAAACTAAATTAGAAATTGTTTAAGAAGAATTTAAAAACATTTATAAAATTAAGAAATCTATTTTTATATTGAAAAGAACATGTGTTAAGCATTCAAATTATAAAGAAGACACTTGTAAACATTTGTCAAACTTAAGTAACATGTGGAAATGTAATTTATTTTTTAAAATAATTAATATAGATAAGAAAACTTAGCAAATCATTTTAGTTCAAATCAATTTTCTTCAAATGAAACTGAAAATCAGATTTAAAACAAAATTTCAAAACCAATTCTGCAAAACAACTTCAATATAAAATCTGTAAACAAATTCAACCAAATCTGCAAACTGTTTTCCAAAAAAATCAAGTTACAACATCAATATGAAGATCAATTCAATTCTAAGTAAAACAAGAAATGGAGTTCAGCTGCATGATCAAATTCAACCTCAACAAGAAAATTGCAAACCCAGATTTTCAACTTGCAATCAACAGATTCAACATGCAGATTCAAATTGCAGTGCTAGGATAATGCATCTGAAATTGGTTGTCTGCTTCTTCTAAATTAGGTGAGTAAGCTTCTATTTTTAAAAACAGTTCTTACTTTTTAAAAATCAAAGCTAAACAAGTTTTTCAGAAAGAAATCAAAACTGCTGTAAAAAAAAGGTTTTGTCTTCTTTTAAGTGAGTAACCTCACATTTGGTATCAGAGCGCTAGGTTGAGCGAATACCTAGACTCTGGAGTGGTGTCCTTCTTGAGAGAGCGTATTTGTAATTTTGAATACATACATACATACATACATACATACATACATACATACATACATACATACATACATACATACATACATACATATATATATATTTCTATCTATTTGATTGGGTTACCTATTCAGGTTTTCCAATATAAGTTCTAGAGGTAGATAGGGTAGTGGTGTGTGTAACACAAGTACTAATGGTTGGAGTCCGAGAGTTTGAGGTTGGAAGTGAATCTGCTAGGGTAGTATTGGGCATCTTGAGTAGTTTTGCAGTTGGTGTGAAGGATTTCAACGATATCTGAAGGAAATCTTTTCAAAGTTCGGAGTTTATCTTTGGAATGACAAACTCCTTAAATTATAAAAATAAGTTTATAATTTGAATGCATGATTGAAATCATGAATTTTAAAACAAACATCATTTTTTTTATCAACTGTGGAGTTAGCATTTAGGGATTGAATATTAATCAAGGGTGATTAATAATTTTATTTTAAATTTAGATTAATCACTGAATGTAATTAATTTTAAATTAAGTAATTAATTTAAGTATAAATTAGAGATCATTAATTAATTAATATAATTAATGATGTAATTAAGGATTATTTAATTAAGAAATAATTAATTAAGTGATTAATTAATGTAATTAATTATATAATTAATAAATGAAGTAATTAAATGTTAATTACTAATGATTAAGGTTAATTAATTTGTGAAATTAATTAAAGAGTAATTACTTATTGTAATTAGAGAATGATTAGTCAAATGTGTTTAATCAAGTTGAATACTTAGTGAATAATTAATTAACTAATTAATGGATATATATAAGCAGGATTTATAGATGAGTAATTAATTTAATTTATTTTAAATTAATTAGAGATAGAAGTAATTTATTTAATTCATTTTAAATTAATTATAAATGATGGTTAATAAATCGTTGCTTATGGATGATATTGATATTTCTTTGAATGGTTGTGATCTCAGTAATGAGATGAGTAGTATCTATATGATATGGATGCTTAGTTGAAGTATGATAATATGGATTATCTGTTTGTGATGATTATCTATTTGTGATTATGATACGGATTATCTGTTTATGATGGAATGTGGTTATCTATTGTGACATGTGAATTACCTTTTTGTGTGTAATAGATAATGATGAATTGAATTAATTATTCAAACTAAATTCACTTGGACATTAAGATGGCGTTTGGATTTCGATGAGACCGGGATCGGATTTCCAAATTTGGAATTCCAAAAACCACATCGATCCAAATTAAACGTTCGGTCGTGAATCTCAAGTGAAGATGAAGATTCAGAGTGCAAGGGTTATCGTCGTTAACTTTGAGGGTGATTCCAAAATGAGTGTAACGAGATAATGCCTTCGGTTTCGTTCGAACCCGGAACGAACTTGTATGGATTGAATGCTTTCAGAACATCGTCAGGTGGACGATGAGCATTCTAAGATTGATATGTCCTATAAACGTAATCGTAGTCTCAAGCCTCATCAACCGGGAATGGCTAAAACAGGGGAGGTGCAGCAAGGCTAAGTGGGTCATGCCCAAGTAGGACGAGATTTACCCCTGTCTAGAGGTCCCTTTATATTTCGGTTGTGTGGCAGTTGGCGACGGCCAATCTGTGGGGTGGTCTTGTTCGGGACTGTTCAGTAAGGAATGGTCCCGGTCTTGTGTTGCAGGGGAGCAGGCGTACTCCTCGGTACGGTGATCTAGGTCACGTACTGTGACGCACGGTACCCCAGTAGCCCCGCCATTGATGGAAACCCATTCTTCCTACGAGACCCAACGGTTTTGATTGTATTACCCACTCTTGTGGCTAGTAGCTGGAATTTAATGAATGTAACAATTTTGGCTATTTCTTATTTATTTGAAAACCCTAGACACTATTATAATATCACTGGATTTCCTATCAAATGTTTTGGTTAGCGTAAGATAAAAACTTTTCCATGTTTATATGTGGGAAGTCTTCTGTGATACCTTTTGTTTTCGAAGGATTTTCTAAAGTTAAACAACTTTAAGCCCGTTTACTCACACCAGACCCATGTCTGATCTGAGTGTTTATTTTCTGTTTTATTAAACTCTTGGGTACTCATATTATGTATGAGTAGTCAAGCGTTTCAGGATTGCTTTGACGAGTTCTGGAGGAGATATGGAGCAGGAGGCTTCAGCGTGTAGATATATATAGTGGTTCCGCTGTATTTGAATTGTATCTGTTTTCTCTGATGTACTTGAATTATAATTGCTAGACGGATGTTTATAACTATCTAGTTTGTGTTGTATTAGTTGTATAACTCTGATGTATATGATACTATGTAATGTTTTATGTGATATAATATAATTTATTCGTTCCGCTGTGAGATTCTGATGTTGTCTGTTTCTTTCTTTTCTCTTTTCTATCCCTTTCTTTCTTCTTAATGATGCGTCTTTCTATGGAATGAAAGGCGGGTTGTTACAGAAGATTAGACTTGTCCAATCTTCTTAAGATAGAAAATCCTAGTATTGTTGGCTTGCTTGAATAAAAATTAGATAATTCTAAGATTTAGGATTATCATATTAAAAGATTAAAATAACTGAAATATTGTTAATATAATCAGATGGGGGGAATGGTAGAATCATGGTCATTCGAGATCCTAATATTTGGGATATCTTTCAACATTTTCTTAATTTTCAATTTATTCACTGTAAATGTATTAATAAAAGTGGTTTTCAACTTGAAATTACTTTTGTCTATGCATCAAACAGTGAGTATGAAAGGAAAATTCTTTTGGAAAATCTTGATCAAATTAATGCTAATATGAAATCCCCTTGGATTGTTATTGGTGTTTTTAATACTATTACGCATGCTCATGAAAAAAGGGGTGGGTTCCTTTTCCTTCTAAAAAATTAGATATTTTAAACAAGTTTTTTGCTCAAAACTAGTCTATATGAACCTACTATTTTTGGAAGCAAATTTACTTGGAAATCTGGAAAATTCAGAAACATTCACTGCAAATTAGATAGGATCTTACTTAATCTCAGATTTACAGATTTTTTTAAAGATTTTAAATGCTACACTTTACCTCAAGCTTCTTGTGACCACACCCTAATTTAAAATTTTCTCACTCAAAACTAATTTTTAAAGAAAAATTTC
This sequence comes from Allium cepa, assembly GCA_030765085.1. Lineage (NCBI taxonomy): Eukaryota > Viridiplantae > Streptophyta > Magnoliopsida > Asparagales > Amaryllidaceae > Allium > Allium cepa. The sequence goes on from CM060944.1 coordinate 456,826,324, forward strand.
CCTTTCAGATTTATTAATGGGTGGGTTTATAAAAACTATTATAAAGAAAACATCAAAACCGGTCTGTCTTCTAAGGTACAAGGCACTGCCTAGTAAAAACTAAAGAAATTTCTTCAAATTACAAAAGAAAACTTGAAAAACTGGAATAAAATCAGAAATAAAAATGAGGTTTCTTATTTAAGAGAGGAATGTGAGTTTAGGTAGAATGCTTTAGATAATGACTGCTCAGACACTGATAATGTCAACAAATTTTTTGAAGCCCAAAATAATTTAATCAAGTCCCTTCAAGTGCAGTCTATTAATTTGAGGCAAAAAGTCAAAGTAGATTGGCTTACCCATGGTGATGAGGCTAGTAAATTTTTTTATGCTAGAATGTCTAGCAGAAAATTTAGAAATGATATTGGTAAAATTATTGATGTCAAAGGTAATGTTATTAATGAAGAATCTTGCATTGAAAAAGAAGCTATTAGTTATTTTACTAATCTTTACAATACTAATAATTGCTCTATTATTTTTCCTATAATTGAATCTAAATTTATTCTAAATATCAATAGTCAAGATATTCTTCTTACCCTCATTTGTCTAAATGAAATTAAAAATATTATTTTTCATTATAATAATGATAAAAGTCCTGGTCCTGATGGCTTCGGTGCAAAATTTTATAAAACTCACTGAGATGATATAAAGTTTTTTTTATCTGATGCTATTTCTGAGTTTTTTAAAACTAGTAAGCTTTTAAAAAACCTTAACCATACTTTTATAACTATGGTTCCAAAAATTCAAATCTCAAATAGTCAAGAAGATTTCAAACCTATTGCTTGTTGTAACTTCATTTATAAAATCATTTCTAATATTTTGTGCAATAGAAATAAAATATTTTTAGAATACCTTATTTCTGAAAACCAAAGTGCTTTCGTGCCTGGCAGACTCATTGTTGAGAATACCCTTCTTGCACATGAGTTGAATAGAAACTTTAACGATAAAAATAAAAATCTCATGTGTGTCAAGAAAGATTTATATAAAGCCTTCGATAAGATCAATAGCCATTTTATTATTTATATGATGCCACAAATGGGTTTTGACAAAAAGTTTTGCTCTCTTATTCAAGAATGCATCAGTCATGTTTCATATTTTTATTTTGGTTAATGGTTCTCTTAAGGGGTTTATTCATAGCAATAGAGGTATTAGGCAAAGAGACCCACTTTCTCCTTATTTATTCACTATCGTTATGGAATATTTCTCGAGACCACTCAAATCGAAACCCCACTCAAATCGAAACCCCACAAGCACAGTGGAAAACGAGATCATGATAAGAAGTGTAAAAACAACCAATCAATAACTCAATTCTAATCTCAATCAATCCAAAAGCAATCACAATTCGAAACAAGCAATATAGAAATCAAAGCAATAACGAAAAATAAATCACACAGCGATTTATAGTGGTTCCACTAACGTTGTGTTAGTGTACATCCACTTTAAGAGAGAGCTTTTATTAATATTGATGAGAAGAGTACAAGAGATTGAATACAATGATCAAAATTTCTAATTAGATATTGATTTGTGGAGAAGAGAATTGAAGAAAATTAGGATTTGATAAACCCTAATTGGTGGAGGCTAATCTCTTGTAGTTGCTTGCACGCTTGCTCTAGATCTGGAACCTAAAGCTAACTTATATAGGAGAATAGAAACCCTAGGCAATGTTCCGAAATTGCCCATACAGATATCACAAATCTTCACGCCAAATCCACACGTGAAAAACAGACGGAAGTCGCCTCAGACGTCTGACCGAAAAATCAAACGTCTGACTTAAGTCATTGGAAAAGTTTTGCTTCTGCTCAAACGTCTGACCCATTTGGTCAGACGTTTGACTCAAAGCTCTGGATTCAATTCTGCACTGACTCAGACGTCTGACCCTTTTGGTCAGACGTTTGACCTTTGCCAATTTAACCCACTTCACCTTCTCCCTTATAACTTCCACCTTCGAATTCCAATTTGCGAACTGTTTTCTCCGTTATGAAGCTACTTCCGACCTCTATAATTCTCCATTTAGTATCGCCAAAATTTAACACTGCACCTCGACACTATATTTATTTCCAATTCCAATGGTACCATACCATCAGCGACAACAAATAGCACCAACTATCACTTCTTCTACCTTCAACCAAACATGAATGCTTTCCCAATGAGCTCCGACAAAGCCATCGCCCATTGCACTCCACCAACGAGCTCAGGCAAAGCACCCGCTCACTGATGAAATGTTGAAAACATCCAAATCCTAAGCTATCTCACCAAAGACTAGCACTTACCAAGAAGATAGAACCTCAATCTCTCACTGATACTCTTCCTCATCCACCATCAAGCTCCTCCCTTAACTGTGCCACCCCGTGGCACCTAGCACTTCTCCAAGCGAATCAAGTTTGAGCAATGCTCGAACTTCCCAACTGGTAATGCCTTAGTGAACATGTCTGCCGCGTCATCCTTTGTGTGCACTTTCCGAATATATGCTTGCTTATCTTCATCCATGGCTACTAGAAATGACCCTCTCCTCTCAATATGCTTAGTCCGTGAGCTAAACGTCAAATTATCTGCAAAGTGAATAGCACTCTGGCTATCACATCGAACATCAATACTATCATGCCCGAATCCCAAGTCACACAACAATCGCTTCAAATAGAGTGCCTCCTTTGTCGCTTCCACCATGGCTATCAACTCCGCCTCCGTAGTGGATAAACAACTACAGTCTACAATCTAGATCTCCGACTTATGGCTATACCCCCAAGTGTGAAGACATATTCGAAAGTTGATTTTCTTCGATCCCTATCACTGGCGTAGTCTGAATCACAATAACCAACCAACTTGCAAACCATCGCCTTACTACTGCAAAAAAACAAGACCATGATATGATGTGCCTCTAAGGTATCTCAATATAAGCTTCACAGCTTCCCAATACGATTTCCCCAGATTAGCCATGTATCGACTAAACATCCCGACGACATTTTCAATATTGGGCCTTGTACACACCATAGCTTACATTAAACTTCCAACCGCACTTGCATATGGCACTTTTGCCATATAAGCCTTGTCCTCCTCCAAGATAGGTGATCCTTTACTCGAAAGCTTCATATGCAAAGGTAAAGGTATATTTGACGCCTTTGCATTGTCCATGCTAAACCGGCAAAGCACTTTCTCAATGTACTCCTTTTGAGTTAGTTTCAACTCAAAATGCTTTCGATCCCTTATAATTTTCATGCCCAATATCCTTCTTACTTCTCCAAGATCCTTCATTTTGAACTCCGATTTCAACTCAACTTTAGATTGTTGATTTCATTCTTATCCTTAGAAGCAATGAGCATGTCATCCACATACAAGAGTAAATACAGCCAACAATCATTTTTCAACTTCTTGAAACAAACACAGGAATCTTTGACGCTTCTATCAAAACCATTTTCAAGCATAAAATGATCAAACCACTTGTACCATTGTCTAGATGAGTGCTTTAAACCATATAGTGATTTCTTCAACTTGCAAACCAAATTTGACATACCTTCTACAACAAAACATTCTGGTTGCTCCAATTAGATGTCTTCATCCAAGTCACCATGCAAGAAGGCGGTCTTCACATCAAGTTGCTCCAACTCCAAGTCGTGAATATCAACTATAACAAGTAATATTCGGATAGAAGTATGGCGCACAACCGGTACGAATATCTCATCATACTCCTTCCCCTTCCTTTGTGCAAACCCCTTAGCCACTAGCCTGGCTTTGTATCTTCCATCGTCCTTCACCTTATATATCCATTTGCACCTAATAGCACGGTTTCCATTAGGAAGTGGAACCAAATCCCAAGTTTGATTCTTCAAAAATGATTGCATCTCTTCCTCCATGGCACAAATCCATTTCGAACTATCACTCGACTTCATGACATCATCAAGGTCCATCTTATCATCTTGGACTACATGAAGAGCATAGTCCAAATTATCATAAAAGCTAAGTTAGTTTCAATCACCATATCATTAAGGTGGTCTTATGGTACGACGACCAACCCGAGTAGCAATACCATCACCCAAACTCCCTTCGGCTCCACCTTGAATCGAATCTTCTCTTGAATCGTGTACATCACCAACACTACTAGAGGAATCCTGTGGACTATGTGATGTAACATCAACCGCTACTTCCTCACAAGAATCTCCAAGTACTCTACTCTCTCTACTCCTTGGACAAAATATGGAAATAATTTCCTTCTCCTTTGATTCACCATGAACCAACTACGGAATATCTTATGAGCTCACATTGTCCTTGAACATGTTGAATCATCAAAAGTAACATGACGAGAATTCATTACCTTCTTCGTTTCCGGATTTCAAATCTGATAGCCTTTTACTCCGTCCGTATAGCCAAGAAAAATTCCCTCGAAAGTTCTAGGTTCAAGCTTATCATTTCCCGGATCATGCACATAAACAGGACTACCAAACACACGAAGATAACTCATGTCAATGCTCTTTCCCTTCCACACTTCCTCCGGAATTTTGTTACCAATAGCTGAGCACGGAACTTGATTAATAATATGCACTGTGGTTGACAAAGCTTCAGCCTAAAATCCCTTCGCCAAACCCGATGTAAATCTCAAGTAACGAGCTTTCTCAAGTAGAGTACGATTCATCCTCTCCACAACACCATTCGACTGTGGATCTCCAGGTGTAGTAAAATACCTCCGAATACCATGATGATTGCAAAACTCCAAAAATTCTTTGGAAACATACTCTCCTCTATTGCCAGATCTTAGAACCTTCAAAGACTTGCCACTCTCATTCTCAACAAGAGCCTTCCAGGCTTTGAACTTTGCAAATGCCTCCGACTTGGCCTTCATTACATACACCCAAAATTTCCGAGAAAAGTCATCTATAAAGGAAATATAATAGCGAGCTCCACCTAAAGAAGCTATAGGTGCCGGTCTCCAAACATCCGTGTGAACATACTCAAGAACCCTTCTCAAACCATGCTTTCCCTCACCGAATGAAACTTTAGTTTGCTTCCACATGACGCATTCTTCGCAAAACTCTAACTTGTTGAAACTTTCTCTATCATTCATCTCTCTCTTCTGAAGAACATCTAAACTCCTCTCCGAGACATGACCTAACCTCAAATGCCTCAACCTAGTTGCATCCAAGCCACGAGAACTATCAACTCCTATATAAGTTTCACCTTCTACATTCACTCCTTGAAGCAAATAAATACCATGAGTCCTTGCACCTTTCATCACCACAAGTGCCCCCTTCGAAACCTGCAAGCTATCCCTCTCAATAGTGATCTTAAAACCTAAAAAATCCAGCTGCCCCAAAGAGATAAGAGACTTCCTAAGTCCCGGAACATAGCGCACATTATTGAGAGTACGAACCACTCTGTCAAACATCCGAATTTACACGGAACCAATTCCTTTCGACTTACAAATATCAACATTTCCCATAACAATCGAATTTCCTTCTTTGTCGATGTAAGAAGAAAAACAATTCCTATTTGGCATCATATGATAAGACGCCTCGAATCGAGCACCCATTCGCTACCCGAAACATCCGATGCTATCGCCGACAAAGCATTTACATCTCCCTCACCAACTGCACTCTCCATGCTACTAATGAAGATGCTACTTCCTTCTTTGCCTTCTCCTTGTCCGGACACTCATTCTTCCAATGACCGGGCTTCCTACAAATATAGCACTTGCCTTTTCTTTCCTTCGACTTTCCTCTCCAACCAGGTTCCTTGATTTAGAACGCCTCTGGTTCTCCTTCTTTACATACCTCTCCTTCTTCACAAACAAATCATGACTAGTACTAGCACCACTACTTCCATCACCTAACTCCTTCATTCGATCCCGCAACTTCTCGCTAAGAAGACCCTTCTTGACATCATCAAGAGTCAATGTATCCTGGCTATAGATCAAACTATTTGAGAAACCTGTATAGCGATCTGTTAATGAACACAACAATATCATCACCATTTGCTTTTCCTTAATCAATCTTCAAATCTAATGCCTTCATCTTCATTAGAAAATCATCAAAAATGTTTAAGTGGGCCTTTAGCTAAGTACCTTCCTTCATCTTATAGGTGAACAACGTTCGCAATAAGATCAAACGGTTTGTCAGTTATTTCTTCACATACAGCTCCTCCAACTTGTCGCAAATACCCTTAGCGATTGTCTCACCACTAATTTCAGAGATAACATTCTCTCCCATAGCAAGTTGAAGTGTAGTGAATTCCCATTCTTCCATCTCCTCTCTCTCAACATCCGAGATGTCTGTTGGCAATAAATGTGTATCAAACACTACCTGATGCACCCGATTCCTCCTTAGAACCACTTTCATATTCCATTGCCATTTTAAAAAATTATTATCGCCATTCCATTTGTCTATTACCAACTGTGATTTTGAAGCTGCGTACGAGCCACGTATATAAAGAGCTACGCCACTTGGATTACCCATTGAGGAACTACTAGAGTTACTACTTGATTGAGGCATTTCTACAACCACCTACCAACATCAAAGCTCTGATACCAAATGTTAGGGCGGAATTCCAACTCGAGACCACTCAAATCGAAACCCCACAAGCACAACGGAAAACATGATCGTGATAAGAAGTGTAAAAAAACCAATCAATAACTCAATTCCAATCTCAACCAATCCAAAAGCAATCACAATCCGAAACAAGCAATATAGAAATCAAAGCACTAACGAAAAATAAATCGCGTGGCGATTTATAGTGGTTCCACTAACGTTGTGTTAGTGTACATCCACTTTAAGAGTGAGCTTTTGTTAATATTAATGAGAAGAGTACAAGAGATTGAATACAATGATCAAAATTTCTAAGTAGAAATTGATTTGTGGAGAAGAGAATTGAAGAAAATTAGGTTTTGATAAACCCTAATTGGTGGAGGCTAATCTCTTACAGTTGCTTGCACGCTTGCTCTAGATCAGGAACCTGAAGCTAGCTTATATAGGAGAATAGAAACCCTAGACAATGTTCTGAAATTGCCCGTGCATATATCACAAATCTTCTCGCCAAGTCCACACATGAAAAACAAACAGAAGTCGCCTCAGACGTCTGACCAAAAAATCAGACGTCTAACTTAAGTCACCGGAAAAGTTTTGATTCAGCTCGGATGTCTAACCCATTTGGTCAGGCGTCTGACTCAAAGTTCTAGAGTCAATTCTACACAGACTCAGACGTCTGACCCTTTTGGTGAGACGTCTGACCTCTGTCAATTCAGCCCACTCCACCTTTTTCCTTATAACTTCTACCTCCGACTCCGATTTACGAACCGTTTTCTATGTTACGAAGCTACTTCCGACCTCTAGAATTCTCCATGCAGTGTCGCCAAAATTTAACAAACCCATAGGGTCATCATCGCAATTATTATGTATTGGATTCAACCCCACAATATTCCAAACAAAGCTATACATAACTTGGAAATTTTTTATGCGAGTTTCATTTGGAAATAAAACAACATAAAATTGCTTAGGATATGGTCTGTAAATAAAAAATCTATTGGTCTAGGCCTTAGAAATATACATGATTTGAGAGAAATTTGCATACTCAAACTTTTTTGGAAATTTTTCAGTGGCTATTCATTATGGGCTAGATGGATGAAAGCAAAATATCTTAAAAACAAGAATTTTTGGACTGTTAAAACTGAAAATCATTATTCTTTCTCTTGGAAAAATATCCTAAGTTGTAGGGATACTGGTCTAAAACTCTTGGAAAGAATATTTAAAGATGGTAACCAGACCAGCCTATGGTCTAAACCATGGATACATGGTAAAACTTTAGTTAGTCTTTTGGATTGGAACAGTATACGCTGGTTTGGTGGGTCTCTTGATAATGGTAACATCATTATTAAAAATAATTCTTGGAATACATTTAATCTCCCAACTACTTCAATTTTCAATGATGCCATAAAAAAGACTATTATTGACCCAAATCTTCAAAAAGACACATGAGAATGAAGACTTTTAAAAAAAAGGGTTTTCTATTTTAAAAAAACTTTGAATTTTATTAGAGGTCACGAAACCGAAGTAGATTGGTACAATGTTATTTGGAATAAATCAAATTGTCCAAAAATGCCCCATTGTGCTTTTTTTGCTGTTAATAACAGATTGCCAACAAAGGACAGTGCTTGAGATAGAACAAAAATGGAAAAACAGTTTGTTTACTTTGCAAACAAGACGCTGAAAGTTTAAATCATTTATTTTTTGATTGTGTCTACTCAAAACATATTCGGTTTATAGCCAAATCAAAACTCAAAAGTAACCAACATCATTTTGTACAAAACATCAGAGAAAGCGTAAAATACATTCAGGAAAACTTCAAGGATTAATCAAAAGATTTCTGGAATGCAAGCACTATTCCAACAATAATTATCTTTCACATATGGAAAGAAAGAAATCAAAGACTGCATACTCAAAAGGAAACAAGAAGCATTCAACTATGGAAAACAATAGAAATGGAGAGTAATATTCTACTCAAAAAATTTGAAAGTCAACACAAATATTCAGACAGTCTCAATCATATTTTTTGTCGCATAAACAATTTTGACGAAGAGTTAAAAACTTTCTTACAGAGTGGGAAATTCAATTTTGATTTCCCTGGAGGTAGACCCCTTCAACACAGTGGCAATCACTGGATAAAGAAGCTTATTAGCTTCTGGAGTTCCAAATATGAGACTGCTTCAACTGGTGGCGGCCACCTCTACCAGCAAATCAGAGACTCACCCACAACAGAAAGGGAAGCATACATTATTTTAACTATGACAATAATAATAATACAAATTGAAAACTGATCTTTCTTTTAACTCACCTGATGGCGGAGGCTACCACACGCACAAGAAGAAGGAGTGCTTGGATTTTTTCTACATAAAGATAAAATTTTGCAGCTGGATATGAATAATCAGAGAGTTTCAGATCTTACTACAAAAGCAACATCAATAATCTTATTTATCACTTATCTGTTTGGGAAAAAAGGACTACAGCGAGCATCATGCTAATGAAGAACTCAAAGATTGGGACAACAATAAACTTTATGCTAATAGGAAGCTTACTGCAGCTGATTACTTGGATTACCGCTCATTTGCTCATAATTTCGGATATCATAAGCAAAAGACGCTACTTTGGGACGATATTCAAGACATTTCTAATCGATCTCCTCAAATAACAGATATTCACCCTCGTAAGAGTTATACATCAAAATTAGAAAGCAAAAGGAGCATACTTGGAACAAAATCTCCCTCGGCTCAATTCGTGAGAAGTAACTCGAGATTCTCCTGAATTCAATGTAGAAAACAGCAAAGAGAAGGAGTTTGCATGGAAACCCCGTTGATTTCTCTGCTTTGTTGCTAAATTGACATGGATCGCACTAAGTTCCCCAATTTTTTAGAATTAGGTTTTCTTCGTATTTGCTTTGTCTCTGAGATAAATGAATGCGACGAGGGTTTAGTATTTGTTTTATTCAGGTAGGGTATTGTTACCTACCTATTTTGGTACTGGGCCTTGGGACTATTTTAAATGTTTAAAAAAACAATGGTTTATTGCATTTTCCCTTACACTTGTTAAACATAACTATAAAGTAGGGACAAATAACTACAGATGTAGACGGCTGATAAGAAATGAGGTCAATTAAATACAAAAATAATAAATTATTACCAATGAGGTTATCAAGTCAAACAACTTTGAGTGAGGAATTATGGGATACGTGCTACCTATGATTATACTTGGAACGTTAAGAAGTCCTTTGCCCTCCCTTCCTGTTGCATATGATTTTCCACTTTTACATGTGAATGTAAAGCATGGAATTGGAAAACCAAACCATGAACTCACCATAGTTTCTACTTCAGCAAAATCAAGATAAAGCAAATAGTTGATACAAATCATGCATTTTAACTAATTTTTCAATGTTAAATCACAGTAATCCTCTAGAGCTCTAATGTTTTAATATAATTGTTTAAGTTGTGGATGAATTAAATAGTCTATGCTGGTTTTCTATTAAAGAATGCTCTAAATAATTCAACTTTGAAAGCAAAATAAAATCCATAGTGTACCATTATATGCTCAAGAAAAAAACAATGAAGATGAAACAAATATTAAACCAGTCAAAATATGACCCAACCTATTAGCCCAACCCATTAAATGGGTTGGGTCAACCCATTTATGAATTTTATTAAATGGGTTATGGGTTGGGTTGACCCATTTTTAAAAGGGTTATAAGTGGGTAACCCATTTACCCATTTATTGAAAACATCAAATTTTAATATAAATTTGAAAAATAAGAATTTTGAACATACATTGTAGTTTTTCATAAAGACTGACGGTTGTACTTAGAAAATAACGGGCCACCGCATCCACATATTTGAACTTCACCTAGTGCAGAAGCCTCTTTTTTTTGTTCAGACTGCAATAACTTCTTCATAGTGGCTCGGAATCAGGTGAGACTTCGACCGATTAACTCTCACCTAAATTACGGATAGTATGTAACACTCGGATACTTCATCGTGTGAACGCACACTGTAGTTCTCCAAGGGGACTGACAATTGTACTTAGAAAATAACAGGCTACTACATCCTCATATATGAACTCCGCCTAGTGTAGAAGCCGCTATTTTTTTGTTCAAACTGCAATAACTTATTCATATTAACTCAGAATCAGCCGAGACTTCGGCCATTTAACTCCGACCTAAATTACGAACAGTATGCAACACTCGGATACTTCATTATGTGAACGCACGCTATAGTTCTCCAAGGGGACTGACGGTTGTAGTTAGAATATAACAGGATACTACATTCTCATATATGAACTCCGCCTTGTGTAGAAAAAGCTTTTTTTTATTCAGACCGCAATAACTTCTTCATATAGACTCAGAATCAGGTGAGAATTCGATCGATTAACTCCCACCTAAATTACGGACAGTATGTAACACTCGGTACTTCATCCTGTGAATGCACACTGTAGTTCTCTAACGAGACTCATAGTTGTACTTAGAAAATAACAGGCTCCTACATCCCCATACATGAACTCCGCCTAGTGCAGAAACAGCTTTTTTTGTTCAGACTGCAATAACTTTTTTATACTTACTCAGAATCAGACGAGACTTCGACCGATTAACTTCCATCTAAATTAAGTACAGTATGTAACCCTCGTATATTTCATTATGTGAACACACACTGTAGTTCTCCAAGGGGACTTACAATTGTACTTAGAAAATAACAGGCTACTACATCCCCATATATGAACTCCGCCTAGTGCAGAAGCAGCTATTTTTTTGTTAAAATGCAATAACTTCTTCATATTGACTCGGAATCAGGCGAGACTTCGATCGATTAACTCCGACATAAATTACGGATAACATATTCGTCGACAAAATTTCTATTTATTTAGAAATTTGCCGAAAAATTTCAAATTAAAATATAACCGCAAGCGCACGGTGTACGAATGTAGTACGTGGCGAATACGGGTCGATCCGCAGGGAATTGATGATTTTAAAAATTTCTATTCAATCAAATTATACCAAATTCGAGTGAAATTGTTTGATAGAACTAAAATGAAGCTAAACTAGAATTGAAATGTGATTAGTAAACTATTGAACTAGAGAACAATTTAGAGGCAAATCCACTCTCATATTTTTGTAAATCAACAAACACATAATTTATGATCTCTAACTTTGATATTAAGTGAAATAATCATTGCATTTATCATAAGTATGGTTTTTTTTATGTTATTAGTTAACATAACTCAAACCATCAAACTATAATACAACAATTATACCACTTACAATTCTCATGAAAAAGAAGCCAAAGCAAAAACTATTTTAAGTATGATCTATTTACTATTGTAACTAGTAACATAGATCATCAAATTTCATTTTTACTTTCATTTCATAATCAAAAAATTAATTAGCAAATATTGATGTAAATTGTGTTTATGTTGAGTAAGAATAGCTCATTTGCATAAGCAATATAAGCTATCAAACCCACTTGTATAAACTTACATCAAAATTCACATTCATGAAGCATGACAAAGAGCTCATAAATCATAAAAAATGTTGAAATTACATAAAGTTAGAGAGCTTCATCACCCCTAAATTGAAGGGGTTTAGCTACTCATTTGTGGCATTGAAGCATCACAAGTAAGTTTCAACATTAAAGAAAAGAAAATAGAAAATAAGCAAAGAAAGAAAAAGAGATTAGCTACTAACTACTTGCATAAATGTAAATCTAAGCTATGAACATAAGAAGAAAGAGAGCATATAAATAAACATTAACAATAAAACAAAGAAAAATATGTAGAAAAGAGAGAAGAAAGAGGCTTGGAAGCCATTTTTATTTCATAGAACATTGAGCTTACACTTTGATTTCTTAATTTCCTAAGTAAAATGAAAGATATATGATGATCTTCATGTACATAAGAGGGCTATTTATACATGCATAAAACCCTAATTCTCTTTTTAGGGAGCTTCCCAAAATACTCTTGAGGTGGTGTAGCCTCCAAGTAATCATTAACATTCACTAATACCCCACTTAATATGTACATGAAGCTTTAAGTCCTTTTAGCATCTGCTTAGCTTCTAATTGGAAGTTAGGTAAGTGGGTGGGGTCCTCCATGATCTTGAACTTGAATTATTTCCTCTTCATTCCTTTGTATTTCCTTGTGCATGCATGTATCTTCATATAAGCCTCTTCCATATGCATCCAAATTCCTATAAAAATAATCAAAAAAATGTCCAAGTAAAAATTCTTACATTGACATATGCACAAAAATGACCGTTTTGCCCCTGAATGATGATGAAAATATGATGGTTTGGAAATAATTGAATTTTGGTTTTAAACATGTTAAAATGCCCAAATATGATGATTATTTAAATAAAAAGAGATAAAATATGGATGTAAATATATGCACAATTACGTGCACATCAAATACCCCCACACTTATCTTTTTATTCGTCCTCGAATAAAGGAAAACTAAGATAAATCCGTTTTCGTAGGGAGCACGATTGCATTGAGCGTATGCAACAAGCCGTTAAACCTCTGGGTGTCCCCAGTAGGACGAGTGTTGTCTCGTGAGGGTTTTCAGCGGATACTACCCACAAAATCCAAATGCAGGATGAAAATATTTACAAATTGCAAGATTTATTTACAAAGAGATGAATGCGATTTTTTTGGAAATATTTACAAATGAAGTATTTATTTTTAAATTGACACGAATAAGTTAAATACAAGTTTTGGTCATTGTCTTGAAAATTTAAGTCATTTACTCGTCAAAATTTCCAATAAAAATCAAGTTGTCATGACAGATAGACCATAGTTTGGCTAGTTGTTTCGGTTGATAACACAATGTAATTATGAAATGGATCCTTAGTTGATTATCAAAGTTTATTAAAGTGGTATTTTCATTTCTTTTCCATAACAAGTTAGGTCAAACAAGTTAAAATAGTGCTAGGATTTCAATTGCTTGCTCTCTCATTATTTGTAAGAAAAATTACACACCTAGCTCAGGTAAACTGAGGCCAGATATACCACCCATGCACTGCCTTTTGGGCTTATGTGAGGGGAGTACAGAGCATGGCGAGTGTACACACTTTCGTGCATACACCTATCGACCGTAGGTGGTGTTTATTAAGTTTGTTTTTTTTATGTGTTCCATACATGCATAACCGTGAGGACTTTTAAATGAGCATGAAAGCACATAATCAAAGATTTCAAGTAATTCACACATACATAACCGTGAGGACTTTTAAATGAGAGTGAATACTTTGGATGCTATTATTTTGTTTTTTGTTTTTTTTTTATATATTTTTTTAAGAGAGAGAGTTTTGCAAAATCATCTTAGCACCATTTAACTTAGAAGACAAAAATGTTATATCCTTTACTTTAAATTTACCACTTTTTAAACAACGATTTTCAATTAGAACATACTTCATAATTAACATAAATGAACCTTCCTATATACTAGTAAAACCATTGTTATTTGTAATCAAACTTCATTTTTATTTTTGTTAAGACAAATAAATTTTCAAAAATTTCAATTTATTAACCAAAACTTATACTTATCCCATAGTGTTTCTTCAAAAATAAATCAAAATGGTAAAAAGAAAATGTTTCTGAGATTTAGGAGTTTTGAGTTTTTTTTTTTTTTTTTTTTTTGAAGAAAATGAAAATTCAAAAATGCCATGAAAAACTAAAATAAAAAATAAAAATGAGACCCCCCCCACACTTAATTTTGACTGTGTCCCCATAGTCGATGCATGATATAATGAGTGTAACGGGGAAAAATATGTACATATTTACAAAAGAGGGTTTAACATTCTTACTAGACGTAGCTTGGCTCATGAAGGATCATGAGCTCCTCCTCTTGGTAACCGGGAAATTCCAAGAAGGGTTTTAAACGATGACCGTTGACTTTGAAAATCGATCCATCCTTTGGGTTTTCTATTTCTATGGCACCATGTGGAAAAACAGTTCGTACCACAAATGGTCCGGTCCACCTTGATTTAAGTTTCCCAGGGAATAAATGAAGTCTCGAGTCATATAAAAGAACTTTCTGGTTAGGTGAAAACTTTTTCCTTAGGATTGACTTGTCATGAAAAACTTTGGTTCTTTCTTTGTAAATTTTCTCGTTTTCATACGCGTCGTTCCTAAGTTCTTCTAGTTCGTTGAGTTGTAATTTTCGATTTTCGCCAGCTTCTTCATGATCAAAGTTTAAGTTTTTTATTGCCCACAACGCTTTGTGTTCAATTTCAACGGGTAAATGGCAAGCTTTACCGTAAACTAAACGAAAAGGGGACATCCCAAGGTTAGTTTTAAAAGCAGTACGGTAAGCCCAAAGCGCGTCGGTCAATTTCTGAGACCAATCTTTTCGATTTTTATTGACAGTTTTCTCCAAGATTTGTTTTATTTGTCGATTTGAAACTTCAACTTGGCCACAAGTTTGAGGATGATATGGAGTGGATAACTTGTGGGTTATCGAGTATTTTTTTTATTAAAGTTTCAAAAGAACGGTTGCAAAAATGGGTTCCGTTATCACTGATTATTGTGCGAGGTGTGCCGAACCTCGAAAAGATGTTTTCTTTAAGAAATTTCACAACAATTCTGTGGTCATTGGTTTTGCAAGGAACGGCTTCGACCCATTTTGAAACGTAATCCACAGCGAGAAGGATATACAAGTTTCCAAAGGAATTGGGAAAAGGTCCCATAAAGTCGATACCCCATACATCAAAGATTTCGATCGTAAGAATGGGGTTTAAAGGCATCATATCTCGTCGAGAAATTCGTCCAAGCATTTGACATCGATCACAAGTTTTACAAAATTCAAACGAGTCTTTGAAAAGAGAAGGCCAATAGAAACCACACTGAAGCACTTTTTCCGCAGTTTTTCGAGGACCGAAATGTCCACCGCACGCTTGATCGTGGCAAAACGAAAGAACACTCCTTGTTTCATTATCCGAAATGCAACGTCGGATGATTTGGTCGGGACAATATTTGAACAAGTATGGATCGTCCCAATAGAAATATTTCACTTGGGACATGAATTTGCATTTGTCCTGTTTGGACCAAGATGAGGGAGTTTCTTTAGTGACTAAGTAGTTCACTATATCAGCGTACCATGGATCGATAGAAATAAAAAGAAGTTGTTCATCGGGGAAGTTTTCATTGATCGACAAGGAAGATGGTGCGTTCGAAAGACGAGATAAATGATCGGCTATGACATTATCGGATCCTTTTTTGTCTTTGATTGTAAGGTCGAATTCTTAAAGTAAAAGGATCCAACGAATCAAACGGGATTTAGCATCCTTTTTAGCGAAGAATATTGAAGCGCAGAATGGTCAGTGTAGACCGTAATGTGTGAACCTATCAAGTAAGGTCGAAACTTTTCAAGCGCAAAAATGACAGCTAGAAGCTCTTTTTCAGTTGTTGTGTAGCTGAATTGAGCGTCGTTCAAGGTCATACTCGCGTAGTAAATGACATGAAGGATCTTGTTGATGCGTTGTCCCAAGACAGCACCAACGGCAAAGTTTGAAGCGTCGCACATTATTTCGAAAGGAAGATCCCAATTGGGTGCGCAAATGAATGGGGCAGAAATGAGTTCGCTCTTAAGACGTTCAAAAGAAGAGATACAATCAGAGTTAAAATCGAAAGGAACGTCTTTTCCAAGAAGGGTCGTCAAAGGACGGGCGATTTTGCTAAAGTCTTTCACAAAGCGTCGGTAAAAGCCAGCGTGTCCTAAAAATGATCGAATGTCCTTAACAGATTTGGGAATGGGTAGATTTGCAATGACATCGATTTTCGCTTTGTCTACCTCAATGCCTTTGTTTGAGATGATATGTCCAAGGACAATGCCTTGTTTGACCATAAAGTGGCATTTTTCCCAGTTCAAAGTCAAGTGTTTTTCTTTACATCGATTCAAAACCAACTCGAGGTGATGTAAACATTGAGAAAAAGAATCGCCGAAGATAGAGAAATCGTCCATAAAGACTTCTAGAAAGCGCTCAATCATGTCAGAAAAGATTCCAACCATGCATCGTTGGAAAGTCGCAGGAGCGTTACAAAGTCCGAATGGCATACGTCGATAAGCGAAGGTACCGAATAGACACGTGAAAGTCGTTTTCTCCTGATCTTCGGGAGCGATTGGAATTTGGTTATAGCCGGAATAACCATCAAGAAAGCAATAGAATTCGTGACCGGCTAAACGTTCGAGCATTTGGTCGATAAATGGAAGAGGAAAATGATCCTTACGTGTTGCGGCATTTAGTTTTCGATAGTCAATGCAAACACGCCAACCCGTTTGAGTACGAGTTGGAATAAGTTCGTTAGCATCGTTTTTTATAACAGTAAGTCCGGACTTTTTAGGCACGACATGAATTGGGCTAACCCATGGGCTATCGGAGATGGGGTATATGATACCGTTATCGAGGAGCTTAAGAATTTCGTCACGAACCACATCTTTCATTTTTAGGTTAAGCCTTCGTTGTGCATCACGAGTGGGTTTGGCTTCATCAATCAAATGAATGCGATGTTGGACAATAGCAGGGCTAATTCCCTTAATATCAGTAATGGACCACCCAATTGCTTCTCTATTGTTCAAAAGAATAGAGAGAAGAGAAGCTTCTTGGTCAAGAGAAAGATTGTTAGAAATGATGACAGGACAAGTTTCGTTTTCACCTAAGTATGCATACTGAAGGTGAGCGGGAAGTGGTTTGAGGTCCAATTTCGGGAGTTTTTCGATTGCAGAATTGGGTTGAGATTCGGACTCAACTTGAAGCGATTCAAAGGGAAGAGTGTGTTCGATCTCGTTGGGGACTTCATGAAACAATTTTTCGTACTCGGCCTCGCGTTCATCGTTAAGATCAAATGTTTCGTTTTCAAAGTTTTCATGAATGGCACTAACTTCTAATGTTTGGTCACGAAGTTCGTTCGAGTGGCTTTCAAGATTGAAAATGTTAAGGTCCAAAGTCATGTTTCCAAAAGAGATTTTCATCGAACCGTTACGACAATTGATTAAGGCGTTTGAGGTGGCTAAGAATGGTCGGCCTAAAATCAATGGAATTTGACTCGCAGGGTTTGTCACGGGTTGTGTTTCGAGAATGATAAAATCAACGGGGAATATGAATTGCCCTACTCGAATGAGCACGTCTTCGATTTCTCCCACGGGCTTCTTAATGGAACGATCGGCAAATTGAAGCGTAACTTTCGTGGGTTTGAGCTCACCTAAGCCTAATTGTTCGTACACGGAGTATGGAATCAAGTTGACACTCGCGCCTAAGTCTATTAAACATTTGTTAATCGTCTTTTCTCCAATTGTACACGAAATCGTAGGGCAGCCAGGATCTTTGTATTTAACGGGTATGGATTGGGACAAGACTTCACTCAAACTAGCGGCTAAGAAGACTTTTTTGGGCACTTGAGTGTGTCGCTTTTGGGTGCACAAGTCCTTAAGAAATTTCGCGTAAGTGGGGACTTGCTGAACGATGTCAAGAAGAGGAATGTTAACTTTGACTTGTTTAAAAATTTCCAACATCTTTTCCATTTGGTCCGAGTGTTTCTTTGGTCGAAGACGATGTGGAAATGGAACATGATACTCGGTAGGCGGGTCTACTCGAGTAGAAGAAGAAGAATTTTGATTGTCGTTCGATTCGACGTTTGGCTCCACATTCTGTTCTAAGTCGTTCGTTGTTTTAGAAGTATCGAGAAAAGTTCCCAGTGAATCATTTGGATTAACGACTTGATTATCGATTTGTTTACCAGAACGGAGAGTTGTGATTGCATTCAACTGGATGACATTGCTATCTTGAACAACATGGGCTTGATTTGAATTTGCGTTTTGATTTCTGGGATTTGGAAGGGGCTGGCTTGGGAATGTTCCTCGTTCACGTTCACTTACAGACGTGGCTAATTGACTCATTTGCATTTCGAGTTTCGCAATCGATTGGTTTGTGTTTTGCATATATGAAGTCAATAAATTTTGCAAATTGCTGTTTGATTGAAGGCTTTGAGTAGTTGCCTTAGCCAACGTTTCAAGAGTTTTCTCAAGCGAAGTTAAATGTTTATCGTCTTGTGGAGGATGAGTAGAATTTGGTGGAAAATTTGGTTGTTGCGGTTGATTATGAGACGGGCCCGCAAAGTTTGGTTGAAAATTATTGGGCTGAAAGGGAGGATTCGAAGCATTATTCGAAAATGCTTGCAATTGGGACGAATCGTATTCGTGTTGGGATTGTTTTGGTTCCACGCAAAATTCGGATGATTTCTCCATCCAGGGTTGTACGTTGGAGAAAACGGGTCGTTTTTGGTTTTATTGAAAGCATTGATTTGTTCGACGGAATTGGGACACTGATCGGCTATATGATTAGGATCGTTGCATTTATAACACATTGGTTGGGAAGCTTGGTTCGTATGATTCGATGAGAAAACGTTATCGAATTTTTTAATCATTGCGTCGATCTTAGCTTCCAAAGCAAAAGAAGATCCCGTCGAGTGTGCACTCGATCGTGAGTAGATTGATTTTTCGTTCGAGCGTTCCCATTGGGACGACTTTTCAGCGAGGTTTTCAAGAAATTGCCAAGCATCGTCATGATGTTGGGTAAGAAAATTGCCTTGGCACATTGATTCGAGCATGGTTCGTGAGCTGTTTTCGAGTCCATCATATAAGATTTGGCAAATCGTCCATTTTTCAAAGTTATGGTGTGGACATTTTATCAAAAGCTCTTTGAATCTTTCAAAATATTTTCCAAATGGTTCACCCTTGAATTGATGAAAATTTACAATTTCGTTTCGAATTCTACTTTTTTTTTCTAAGGGGTAGAACTTTTTTAAGAAAGCTTTTACAAATTCTTCCCACGTTTTAATTGAGTTCGAAGGTAAGCTGTACAACCATTTTTCAGCGTAATCCGTAAGAGCAAATGGGATTAATCGAAGTTTGATTCCGTCATCAGAAAGTTGTTGAAGTTTAATGGTTGCGCAAACTTGTTCGAATTTAGTCAAAAAGATGTATGGGTCATCGTGTTCGAAATTGCCAAAGTTTGGAAGCGTGGCAATATGGTTCGAATGGATTTCGAAATGGTTACCCGTAGGGGCGGGTAATGTGATGCAAGATGGAATAGAAACTCTATCGGGAAAGATTCTATCCATAAGAGTTCGAGGGGCGTTTTCGTTCGCCATTTCGGGAGGATTGTCTGTTCGAGTTAAACGGTTTGTAGAAGGGTCACGAATCCAAGTATTCGTTGTTGTGTCACGAGTCCAAGTACTCATGCACAAGTGAAAGTCGAGAGGAGAAAGAAATTAGAAACGAGTTTGGAGAATGAAAGAAGATTTGAAAATGTTTTTTTTTTTTAAAGGGAAAAAAAACTATTTACCAAGTGAAGTTTATTTCAAAAGAAAAGTTTGATTTTTGTTTTGTTTTTGAATTTTCAATTTTTTTTTTTTTTGATTTTACAAATTTTTTAGATTTTTGTTTTTGAGTTTTTTTTTTAAATATGCATGAACTGATGCAACTAAATGAATGCAAAGGACTTAATTACAGTTTTCAGTCCTTAGTAGCTCCTAACCCAAAATTGTATAATCACACTTTGTCTTAAATCAACAAAAATATTTCTCAGCCAGGTAACGGACAGGGGTTATCGGTGCACCACGAATCACCGTAGCAATGCAACCGAATGTTTAAGTACCTTCAGAGGAACAACCAGTATAATATTTACGAATCACCGTAATTTTTATAACTGGTTATTACTCTGCCGTAGCCTAGACAACAAGAAATAAAATCGTTTAAGTAAAACAATTGTGAAGATACAATTAAGTCCTAAGTGAGCTCGTGACACCCTTAGGTCCAACGTCTAATATTTATTATTAGTCAAATTCTACGATGAAATGCGTTTGTGGGCTAAGGAAAGGGTGATGAAATCCCCCACCTTATGTGAATTGGGGTATTCCCCTTAGAAAAGAAAAACAAGATGAGATGAATGCAAAGCAGAAATTAAACGTGAAATTACAATGCAATTAAAATGAAGTCTGTTTTTGTTTTTGAATTTTTTTTGAATTTTTTTTTGTTATATATAAATGCAAATGCAAGCAACCAACAATGCACTAGAGATGAAAGCACAATACCAGAGCGTGCAGATTATTAGCAATTTTTTTTTAGCGGCAATTTTAGCAAAGCAAAGCAATTATTTTTCCTTTTGGCAAGCAATTCCTTGTGATTTTCTGCTTTGACAACCTGAAATGAAAAACAAGATATATTCAACAATTTTTATTGTTATTATTTTTTTGTATGTTTATCAAAGATGAAAAACAAAATAAGCGAAAAACAAAAGAATTGAAAATAAAATAAATGAAAAATGAAAATTAAACAAACTTGAACTTTTTTTATAAAAATTTTTTTTTCCGAATTTTTTTTTTGAGAGGAAATTTAAAAGTAACGTTTTACTTAAAAAAAAAAATAAGAGTCTAGAAACAAAACAACTCAACCCAAAACACAAAAGAAATTTGAAAACACGGCCCAAAACAACTCAACGTAAAACAAAATGATTTTTTGTTTAAACAATTAAAACCAAACAAAACAACAAACTCAACCCTATAAGCCCGCTACCCGCTTGTGAAATATGAGTGCCCAAGTTCTTCACTGTTAAAACCGATTAGAACAAAACCAAAGCAATAAAAAAACTTTCTCAGTTAAAAAAAAAAAATGGAATTCAACTCGAAATTCGCGATTGTGGTTTTTGTTGCAAATGCGAATCAACGATTTGAAGGTCGATTGGGTTGGGGAGGTGGCGGAATTGAGGGGATCGAAGTGGAGTTTGAAGCGATGTCGAGATCGAGCAGTGATACTCGGTGATTGGCGATGGAGACTATGTGTATAGGTTGCGAAGTGGCTGTGCGTGGTTAATGTTGCGTTGGTCGATTGAAAGTCCAGGCAAGCAAGTGGGAGGTTTCGAAGTTGATGGTAGGAAATTTTGTTCTGAAGTGGAGGTGTATGCTCTGGTGATGGTTTGCACAGAGAAAGGGGGATAGCAGTAGAAGTGATGCTTGTATGGTTAGTGGAAGTTTAGAGAAGTTTGTATGTGGAGGTTGAAATTTGGGTATATGGATATTGTTGTTAGCAGTAGTGATGGCAGATGGTTGATGCTCTGGTTGTGGTGGAAGTTGTAGCTTGATGTTAGAAGTGTGGCTTGCTGTGTGTTTGCGGAGGAGCAGACGTGAGGCAGAGGTGAATGATGGCAGTGTTATAGTGAAGAGTTGATGATAGTTTGAGTGTGCACTGTGCACTGTAGTGAGTTTTGACAGTAGGCTGTTGGTTGGTATGTGGAAGTGATAGGGTAGTGTTTATGGTCGAAGATGATAACGGTGCTGAGTGGTTTATGCAGATCAGTGGTTTTAGAAGCAGAAGTGATAGGGTTTGATGAATGTTTTGTGGCCTGTGCCTGGCGATAAAGCGATGATGTGTAGTTTGAATTGCAGATGTGCAGTTTTATGTAGATATGACAGAAGTGGGTGGTGAAGTAAAGGTTGGTGCAGTTTGTGGGCTGAGGGGTTGGGTTTTGTTGAAATGTTTGCCGTGTAGGAGTTGAGACTGTTGAGATGAAGTAGGCGGTGCTTCGGTTGAAGGTTGAATGTTGAAGTATGGAAAAAGCAGTAATAAGCGAAGGGAAGTATGGTTTGGTAGAGGATGAAATGAAGAGGAAGAAATGACTGTTTGTAGGCAGTGGATTGAAAGTGAATATGTAGCTGTTTTGTTTGGTGTTGGTGAGGGGCCTTGCTTGGGACAGAAATGGAAGATGATTGAATGAATGGTGAAGTTGGTAGAGTGTAGCAGCAGTTTTAAGGCAATGGTATGGAAAAGAGGCAATGGTATGTTGTAGTGGGATGGATCAGATGGGTGTGTTACAAGGCAGTTGAAAACAGAGAACAGAAAATGCAAACAGTTTGTAATGTAACAGTGAGTGGTGAGGAGAGAGTATTTCAACTGTAAATTGGAAATTGAATATGTAATTGAAAAGCAAAGTGAATGAAATCCTTTTTTTTTTTTTTTTGAAGCTGTGTTTTTTTTTTAATATATACAAATGCAAATTGCAATGGCAAGAAACAAACACACAAAATAAAATCACACAACAAACATACACAATTTTTTTTTAATGCAAACACGCACACAATAAAAACAAACAAAAATAAAAAGACAAATAATTCGAAGAGTAGAAAATTAAAATCAAAACAAATTCCCCGGCAACGGCGCCAAAAACTTGTTCGTCGACAAAATTTCTATTGATTTAGAAATTTGCCGAAAAATTTCAAATTGAAATATAACCGCAAGCGCACGGTGTACGAATGTAGCACGTGGCGAATACGGGTCGATCCGCAGGGAATTGATGATTTTAAAAATTTCTATTCAATCAAATTATACCAAAGTCGAGTGAAATTGTTTGATAGAACTAAAATGAAGCTAAACTAGAATTGAAATGTGATTAGTAAACTATTGAACTAGAGAACAATTTAGAGGCAAATCCACTCTCATATTTTTGTAAATCAACAAACACATAATTTATGATCTCTAACTTTGATATTAAGTGAAATAATCATTGCATTTATCATAAGTATGGTTTGTTTATGTTATTAGTTAACATAACTCAAACCATCAAACTATAATACAACAATTATACCACTTACAATTCTCATGAAAAAGAAGCCAAAGCAAAAACTATTTTAAGTATGATCTATTTACTATTGTAACTAGTAACATAGATCATCAAATTTCATTTTTACTTTCATTTCATAATCAAAAAATTAATTAGCAAATATTGATGTAAATTGTGTTTATGTTGAGTAAGAATAGCTCATTTGCATAAGCAATATAAGCTATCAAACACACTTGTATAAACTTACATCAAAATTCACATTCATGAAGCATGACAAAGAGATCATAAATCATAAAAAATGTTGAAATTACATAAAGTTAGAGAGCTTCATCACTCCTAAATTGAAGGGGTTTAGCTACTCATTTGTGGCATTGAAGCATCACAAGTAAGTTTCAACATTAAAGAAAAGAAAATAGAAAATAAGCAAAGAAAGCAAAAGAGATTAGCTACTAACTACTTGCATAAATGTAAATCTAAGCTATGAACATAAGAAGAAAGAGAGCATATAAATAAACATTAACAATAAAACAAAGAAAAATATGTAGAAAAGAGAGAAGAAAGAGGCTTGGAAGCCATTTTTATTTCATAGAACATTGAGCTTACACTTTGATTTCTTAATTTCCTAAGTAAAATGAAAGATAGATGATGATCTTCATGTACATAAGAGGGCTATTTATACATGCATAAAACCCTAATTCTCTTTTTAGGGAGCTTCCCAAAATACCCTTGAGGTGGTGTAGCCTCCAAGTAATCATTAACATTCACTAATACCCCACTTAATATGTACATGAAGCTTTAAGTCCTTTTAGCATGTGCTTAGCTTCTAATTGGAAGTTAGGTAAGTGGGTGGGGTCCTCCATGATCTTGAACTTGAATTATTTCCTCTTCATTCCTTTGTATTTCCTTGTGCATGCATGTATCTTCATATAAGCCTCTTCCATATGCATCCAAATTCCTATAAAAATAATCAAAAAAATGTCCAAGTAAAAATTCTTACATTGACATATGCACAAAAATGACCGTTTTGCCCCTGAATGATGATGAAAATATGATGGTTTGGAAATAATTGAATTTTGGTTTTAAACATGTTAAAATGCCCAAATATGATGATTATTTAAATAAAAAGAGATAAAATATGGATGTAAATATATGCACAATTACGTGCACATCATAACATGTAACACTTGGATACTTTATCATGTGAATGCACACTGTAGTTCTTCAAGGGGACTGACAGTTGTACTTAGAAAATAACATGCTACTACATCATCATACATGAACTCCGCCTAGTGCAGAAGCCATTATTTTTTTGTTCAAACTGCAATAACTTCTTCATACTAACTCGAAATCAGGCGAGACTTCGATCGATTAGCTCCCGCCTAAATTATGGACAACATAGAATATTTGGACACTTCATCCTGTGAACGCACATTGTAATTCTCTAAGGGGACTGACAGTTGTACTTAGAAAATAACAGGCCACCGCTTCCTCATATTTGAACTTCACCTAGTGCAAAAACCGCTATTTTTTTGTTCGGACTGCAATAACTTTTTCATACTGACTCGAAATCAGGCGAGACTTCGACTGATGAACTTCCATCTAAATTACGGACAGTATGTAACACTCGAATACTTTATCTTGTGAATTCACACTGTTGTTCTCCAAGGGGACTAATAGTTGTACTTAAAAAATAACAGGCTACCACATCCCCATATTCGAATTTTGATAAAATATAGAATTAAAAATTTAAGTTTTCATTAGAATTCGAAACATAAAAATTAGAATTAGAATTATTTTACATTTATTTGTTTTTTATTAGTCAAATCAAATTTAAATGTTTAAATGGGTCAAATGGGTAACCCGCTTATTAAACAGGTTGGATCATAAATGTGTTGGGTCATAAGTAGGTAAAAAAGAATGGGCCATAATGGGTTGGGCCAAACACGATCCAACCTATTTTGACCCAACCCAACCCGTTTGATAAGCCTAACAAATATCGTGCTATATTGATTTGATGGAAACTGGTAAATTTTTGTAAGATTGGAGTTTCTGTTTGAAAAGTAATTTTGGTATTTTCATGTAATTAATCAGTATGTTTAGCAGTAGCAGTGGATTTTTGAGGTTATTCTTATATTTAATACGAGTTGATTATAGAACTTGATGTGTTAGGCATTAACCTATGTTTTGAATTAATCTGTTTACTCAATTTTAAAGGTATTAAATTTATGTACAAGTATTTAAAAAGGGTTACATGTTTGTCTATGGGTTGAAGGGTCATTGCATTGATACTTATTATTGTGTAGAGTAAATTGATATTTTTAATTAGTTAGTTACTAAAATTTTGCTGCTGTACAACACCTGACCCATAAGCGTATTTATAACATGAGGAAAATACTCCAAAGGACAAATTATAGGCTTTTCTAGTACTTAGGACAACCCGCTAATAAATTTGCCTTAAGGACAATAACTTTTGGTTGTCGAAAACAGTGCTTATCCCTTTTATCTTCACGTGCCATCCTGCAATTATACGGTTGCCCAGTTTTATGCAAACCACCTCCTTCCTCTTTATTTTCATTCCGCCTTTTCTTTTCCTAAAGTCAGAAGAACCTATAACCATGCACTTTTCCAACTCCGTTCTTCCTCCTTCGACCATGAAATTATGCGCACCCACGTCCGTTGAACTAGGTAGCCTTCGACGAACCTTTAGACCACCACCAATCCCAATCTCGTGAACTTCTGACGAACCCAAAAATCATCTCGACATGAGTTGTTGTGATGGTTACAGATCTCAGCTTTGACAACTAGGGGATGAATGGAGACCACCACGATGCGCAACACACTAAGAAAACTTCATCCATATGAAGAACAACCACTAAGCCGACTTCATCCATATGAAGATCAACCATTCCGGCGCGTTCTCGATGAAACGAGTCTTGGCCATGTCTTAACTTTCGATCGCTACCGCCTTCACCAATAACAATCAGGGGAAAAACGAATGTCACAATTATCTTCTTCATTAATTTTGGTTTCGGTTGGAAGAGCAAAAGAAAAAACCATGAAAATTCTATCAACTTTTCAAGACTTTGAACTAAAAAATATTTATTTAGGGAAGAGAGAGTTGAGTTTGATAATTTGAGAGCTGTATTTATTTACGTGAGGATTAATTTTTAGGTAACGTTTTTGTTTTTTCTTAGTATCATTTTTCATAATGATGTAGTTTGAAAGTTTTTTACATTTTCTTTATTTGAGTATATAAAAAATGAAGTTGTTACAGAGTAAGTATGATGATATGCACAAAACAATCAATGAGTTGAATTAGTATTTTGTTAGTATCAAACATTTATAAAGTCTGTTTGAGTATCAGTTTTATTACTAATTTGAGGATTGGATTTTAGGTATCAGTTTTATATACTGTAAGTATCATTTTTGAAAGATCTATTTTTTATTTTGAAATGGTACTTAGATACAATATGTCATTGGGATAACATAACACAAATCATATTTCAATATATGTTCGAATCATGCTACGCAAGTTTCGAACTTCTGACCTCTCGCACTAAAGTCGAATCACTTAACCACTAGGACAATGGTGCTTGTCAAAGATATGTTTTTTTTGTAATTTTTGTTGTATAAAGAAAATTATTGTATTAGAATAAAATGACAATCTAAAGCAAACATTTTATTACTGATGTTTTCTTGCAGTGGTGACAATAGTTTTCTTATTTTTAGGTATCAATTTTTAGGTATTAGTTTTCAGGTAGTAGTTTTATGTATCAGTTTTATGTTAACGCCGTCTAAATTTGTTTTAATATTTTTTATTTATAGGTTTTTTTCCTTTAGCTATGGGTATAGTTTATCTAGAAAATGTGGATAATTGTAAATGATTTTTGAATCAATTAAAATAAATGCTTCAAGAAGATCGTGATTTGGTTTTCGTATGTTGGATCGCCATCGAGGTTTGATTTTAGGTGTTTGTGAAGTTTTTTCTTTCAACATTTCATGGTTATTGTTATCTTGATATGGAACAAATGCTTCAGGAAAATGTTGAGTATTATTTTACCGTGGATACTTATCGTTCTTCTTATGCTAATGTTATTAATCATATTCCTAATTTTGATAAGCCTAATAATGCATGTGTTGAAGATAAAGCCACCTAAGGAGAAACGTGGTGCCGGTAGACCTTTTGTAAAATGGAAATGAGGATTTGCATATTTTGAAAATAAGAAAAATAGAAGTGTTGTATGGAAGCAATTTGGTCACAATAACCGTAATTGTTAAGTTTATAAGAAGATATGATTTGTTTTTCTTGTTTTTATGAATTTGTTGAGATTTATATAATTGAATCTGGTTATATAAGTATATTGGTTTAGTATTTTGAATTTGTCATTGATTTTCTCTTTGTAATTGAACTTGGTTTTATAGTATCATTTCTTGTTTCATTTACAGTATCGGTTTTGTAGTACAAGTAGTATCAGTCTTATTATTTATTTGTAGGTTATATAGTAACATTTGTAGTTGCATTTTAAGCATTGGTTTTATGGTATAACCAACATCAGTTTTATTATTTGTTTGTTTGTAGGTTATGTGGTGATGTTGGTTAATTTATTCAATATTAGTTATTTAGTATCACTTTTTAATACTATTAGTATCAGTTTCAGGCATGTAAAAATATGGTATCAGTTTTTCCATGCTACTAGTATCATTTGTAGGTGTCAGTTTTTGCATGTTATTAGTATCGGTTTCAGGTATAACAAAACATGGTATCAGTTTTCCATTATATTATTATCAGTATTAGTTTTAGGTAGGACAAAAAATAGTATCAGTTCATGCACACTGTAGTATCAGTTTAAGGTATAAATTAATATAAAATACAGTCATAACATCTCGTGTAAAAATAGTCAAACAAAGTTAATTTTTACAACATCATATATAAGATCACAGTTTTTACAACAAATTGAAATACTTTCAACATGTGTTTATATCTACATTAAAACAAAGTTAAATTCAATTAGTTCTGACACAACATCTCAAATGTATATTAATTGAATTCAACACCATAGTAGTTTTTACAACAAATTCACTTCTGTATATTTCTTTCTTCTTCTAGTGTTGACATGAACTTAGCTAAATTATAGCAGTGATCATTGTCCGTCAATATGTCATACACAATTCTTGCTCTTATTTCCAACATTTGTTTAGGTTTTATTTCGATTTTTTTTTGGCTTCTATTCAATGATATGACGAATATCATGACATATATACCGCGATCAACCTTGTTTAAAGCAAAATATATTGTTAGTATCAATTTGCATCACTTGTAGTAACATGTATGTAACGAATATATAACATTGTGTTTAAGAGATAATGATGCAAACAGATCATATGATTTGAAATAAAATAATTAACAGTTTAATATCAAAGTTAGGTATTGTTTTTGCATATATTTTGGTATCAGTTTTGATACAAATTACAGTCAAAATAATTTATAAAATTACTAGGCATCAACTCCAAAAAAAGGCTATTAGGAATCAGTTTTGCATTATTTTTGTACCACTTTTGTCATACATAACAGTTAAATGAATGTTAAAACTACAGAGCATCAAATTTTATCGAAAATAAATTAGGTATCAGTTTGGCTTATATAGTTATAAATAACAGTCAAAATAATTTATAAAATAACCAAGCACGTATTCCAATCATACATCCACTAAGTATCAATTTTGCACTATTTTGGTATTACTTTTGTCATACATGATGACCAAATAAATAATTAAATTGACAGAGGATCAACTTATATCAAACAGAAACTAGGTATCATTTTTGCATATACATAGTATCAGTTTTGTTATAAATACCAGTCAAAATAACTTATAAAATAAGTAAGCGTCAACTTCAACAAATATCTACTAGGTATCAGTCTCTTCCAGTGATACTAATACACCAAACTGATAAGTAATTGTTAACTAGAATACAATAAACTGATACTAATACGCTAAATTGAAACAAAAGTGATAACATAACTATAATAGTTTTTCTATCGATACATATAATACACTAAACTGAGACTAATAATGTTTATTGCTTTATCAAGTTTGTCTCTTATTCAGTTGGCTTCTTTTTTTGTGTGAAAATTCTGAATTGTGGTTTCCTACCTTTCCTTTTTGTTTTTTCCAACGTTTTATTTGTTGTGTTCATCATTTTGGTTTATCGGTCGTTTTGTTCTTTGCATGTACCTTCTTTTTGTGCATTGCCTTCTCCACTCATTCATTTTGCAATTCATATTTCTAAAGCTTTGAACGTCAGCACCCACTTCATTTTAATACTATTCCTTCATTTCCAAATTTCATTCTGTTCTTTGTTTGTATTTCCTTTCACATCGACTCATGTCCATTGTTTTGCCATGCATCTCCACCTTCCTTCATGCAACCTAGAACCACGCCTACACTAGCCCTATCCTTCGTCGGATCCACCCGCAACCTCACCCGATCTACCACCTACGTCCGCCATCTCCATTCCTCCCAGGCCTAGCCGAGATCCCCCTTTCGCCTTTCATGTTGCTTCTCTTTTGCAAATTGCAAACGTGAGTTTCTAATATATTATTTTAAGGATAAACATGAGCAGAATTAGTTTGGTGGGATGAAAGTTGAGCGGTTTAGTTTTTTATGTGAACAGTCGCATTTGGGCTTTGGTCTGTCCTTCCGAAAAAATCACATGACCCATGTCCTAGTTATTAAAAATTTAGTATACTTTATCCTTTAACAAAAATTCCCCTTATAACATATAATCCTTTTTTATTACTTAGATTGTTTTATTTCCTATCTAGATTGTTCACTAAAACTTTTTACCATTCTGTCACGACCTAAAATCCAATGTTCAAAAATTGACACTAAATACCTCACTTGTATTCGACTGCCAAAAATTCAAACATCGAACTCCAGTCGGATGGAGCTTATAACAACATCAGATGAATATAAAACAGCGGAAACAAAATGAATATCGTATATCAATACAGATACAACATGATACAATATCCAATACAATATCTATCCCAAATATCAAAGTGATACAAGTATGATACAACAATAATATGGCAACAGAAACTTTAACAAGTTTTCAACATACTCCAACTTCGACAAGGTCTTCAAACTCCAACACTTTAAAGGATTTCAAATCCAAAGCTTCCACAAGACTTCAAAACCAAGCTAGCTCCAAAACAAGGATAACCTGCTTCTAGGCTGCCCGTGTGAAAAATTATGGGCACCTATAGTTTAGGAAAGGAACAATAAACTCCGGGTCAGTTATGGGACTGGTATGAGTAAACTAAATAGTTGCTATAAAATAAAACCAGTTTATTCTTATCAAAAGCAAACAAATGAATTTGAAGTAAATTCGCAATGCTTTTTGAAAATGAAACTACCATAAGACCTCCCACCATACACATAATGCAAACGCAGACTTGGAGGAGATTTCTTCTTATGATAGTCAAATATGCTTAATACGAGGAAACTCTTTAGAAACTATTATTAGTACATAGTGTAGGAAATTTTTTCGAAAGTATAATATTAATCTTAGCCAGCATACCACATTTCGTTGCATGCCTACTATAGTTACCATGCTTTGTAGCAGGTTACTGCCACGCTGCATGGCAGGTTATACAACTAAAACCATACAGGGCTCGTATTGTTTTTTTGGATTTCCAACAAATGGTCGGACAAAGGAACTTCCCACATGAAAATGGAACGCCTCTGGAGGGACGTCCTCGAGAACCTAACCGGATCTCTGCTACACAAGGCCGGGTTACCTCTGTAATTAGGTAACAACTGACACGAGTATGCCACCTCCCGGTCATTACCAACCTTTATCCGAAGTGCTTCACAACCGACAACCACAAAGCAATAGTTTGCAGCAACCACATAGTAAGTATCTGGGCTCCATAGCATGATACCACCTATAATCTAGAAGGAAATGGACATACCCTCAGGGCGAGCTACCCCCAAATAACCTTGCTGCCACGGTTCCTATTTTGACCATAAACGGGTTGTGAGGTTCGATGAAGTCTCTTCTACAAAGCTACGCTTTTTCATAAAGCCATGCTTCGATCAACAAATGATCAACAGCACTCAGCATGCCACACCACCAAATTGGGAGTATATCACTAAGAACCTTCAACTACATAACCTCTGAGCTCGTACGTCTCAGAGAAGGGTGTTAAGCTAAGAGAATAAATTCTCCGCCACCAACAGTTATGTATTTGAAACAAATCAGCTTTATATCTCAATTTGTAATGTCAGACATACAACCATACAAGTCTGTTCCGGGTTCGAACAGAACTGAAGGCACTTTCGAAGAAGTCCTTGCAATCCGGGCATCCACAATCCCGACCGGACTTCCCATCACTTAGGGAATTTCTATACCGTAGCTACTCGGTGCAGAGACAATCGATAGGTCATCCTATCGTTTTCGCAAATACCCGCTCTTCACCACCGGTCTTCAAAAGCTATCCATAACGTCGTACCACATATTCGGAATGGGTTATACGACATAAAGGTCCTCTTCCGGCTAAACCGAATAGTGAGCGTTCAATTTAAAAACATGTTGATGTATTAATCCCAAAGATTCACATATCCGATGTGGGTTTCGGATAACCAACTGGAATTCGACTCCCTATCGCATCGAAATTCAGATACCGTCTTATAGGCCAATGGGTTTCCACAATCACACAGAAACAAATCACGAATCACAGTGCAGTACAGAGCAATTCACATCACACAGTATTATGATCACAACAGAAATAACAATCCAGTGCAGAACAATAGTTAATTATTTTCCAATGGGGTTTAAGTGCATTAATCGCACAGCTATTTTAATCAATAATCAATTATTCTTAACGACAAATAAATTAATTAAATCTCAATTAACTTTGTTAATAAATTATTCCTCAATCAATTAACTTAGTTAACTAACTAAAATTATCTAATTAACGATTCTTAATTATAAATAATTTAGACACTTAATGGTTTAGTAATCAATTTTAATTACAAATTATAAATCCTTAATTACTTAGTTAATCAATTAGTTATTCTTGATCGCTTCCCCAAACAGTTGGTTATTTATCTAAATTTTCTTTTAAGTTACATTATTTATTTAATATAAATAACCTTATAAAAATATTATATTAAAACTAAATAAACTAAAATTTAAATTTCTTGAAACATTTCTTTTAAGTCTTAAATTAGCTCAAAATTTTAAATCAGATCATTGATTGAACATATTTTAGAAGTGTCTTAAAAATTTGAAAAATTTTAAAGTAAAAAAACTGTTTATAAATTGGTCTCGAGACCTGTTTCTGGTCACGCGCGAGAAAATTTCGTGTTTGCTTCGGGTTATAACAAAATCAACCCAGTAGCCCATGTTTTCAACTTAAAAAAATTCTAAGTATTTAAACCGGTGCACCAACATTTTTACTCGAGTGGATACTCGAGCCACCCAACGTTCTTCCTCGTGCTTATTTCGAGCCACACTCGAATTAACACGCAACCAAACCCAGCTCCATCCCAAACTACACAACAACTTCCAGGTTACCAGAAAATGCACGGTGCACGTGCACCATCACCAGGGCTCCCTCCGGTCAACGATGATCACTTTGACACATCGCCTAGCCATGCGGTAACTCAAAATGATCACCTAAACCTTTGCATGAGCCTCGAATCGAAATCGAGTTCACCCCCCAAACCTGGAAACACGAGAAACATCACCTTCAACCCTGGAAACACGTCGTACTCAAAATTCCGACCACCTGAGAGCCATCACCACCGGCTATAGCTTCAACTATCTCCCCTCTTCCATCGCCCCAATTCCCATCGCACTCGGTCAAGCATAGACGACAAATGAATCGAAAAAACCAGCCACGCCAAAATTAGGTTTACGAACGAAAATAGCTCGCCACCGTCACCACGTCTATGTGCACCCCATTACACTATTTTTTCCAGAACCACTAATCACTCCTCCACCTCCAAACAAATTCCCGACCTCCACGATTAAATAGATCATCAGGAATTACTAAAATGAAGGAATTTCGTCAACACCGAACTGCTCTTTAATCCTTTATCTAAAAATTACGATTCAAGCTTTAAAAATCATATGTTTGTATGAGAATTCAATTGATATACCTGAAACTAAGATTAGTAACATTTGAATTCCTACAGGGTTTGCATTGTGACTGCATTTTTAAATTTTTTCTAAAGAAACTTTAGTTTATTATGCTTAAATTCATTTTTATAATTTAAGACATGTCAAAACAATCAACTTTTGTTTGAATTATAAGGTTAAACAAAAATCAGAGGTAGGAGAGTTAGATTTTATACAAGATTATAAGTTTCTATAACCTGGAAATAAGATGATTCGGACTTGAATTAACAGGCACATGCATGTGTACAAATTCATAGATTCTGTGCATACAACAATGTTCAAATTCACATCAAACATCAGAGCTTAAAACATTTACTCACTTGAAAGGATTTCTTGGAACAGAGAGTACTTTAAATTTGTCTTTGAAAAAAAAACTGCAATTTGATTTCTTTTTTTTTCTGTTTTGATCTTGAATGATATTTAAGTTTTATAAGATAATGATTCTTTCTTTTTCAGGTTTGCAAAGTTATGGTTTGAACGAATAAAACTAGATTGTATGGCATATATATAAAAGAAGATTTGACAGGGGAGGCTTATCTGGTTTTCTTTTTTTCTTTATTTATGTTTATTTGCTCAGATTTTTCTTCCATTGCCTACAATCTTTGACCGGAATATTTCTTTTTGGTGGCTAAGCAACTTTGATTTCGGCTTGAGAAGATAGCATTAAATGCTTATGCTTCCTTCTTTGTTAACATATAACTCTATTTGATTTCCTGGTAAGTACTATTTTGTTTTATTTAAAGATATTTTGTAATCTAATGTTGTCTTGTTTTTGCATATACCTTTGTTGTTTCCTGGTTTATATAATGTACATGCAACTTGAACATATATATAGTTTTGATTAATTGGCTTGCTTGATGTAAGATTGTCATAGTTATTTTTTTTAATAGTTTGTAACTTACTTTATATATTTATGTTTTAACACAACTCTTGTTTATTATACTTTTCATTTCCTTTATTTATTTAGAGCTTAAATTATCAAACATTTTACTTATATCCATATATTTTGTAATACTTAATATTAATAATATTTTATTTTGTTTTGAAACTTTCCAAATTAAATCACAAAATTTAAATAAATTACAAATTAAAATTAAAATTTTTAGGATGTTACAAATATCCCCCCTTAAGAAAATTTCGTTCTCGAAATTTGAAAGAGAGAGAGAGAAAAGTAAACATAGAATATACGAATTCAGAAAAGAATAGAGAAATGGCTTACCGGTTTAAGCCAAGATGTCTACTCTGAAGTTGGGATATGATTTCTGCATACTATCTTCTGTTTCCCAAGTGCAGTCCTTTGGATCGCCACTCCATTGCACTTTAACCAGTTTCACAATTTTGATTCTCAATCGTTTTTTATCACGATCCACAATCTCTATCGGCTCCCTCTTTACTGCCAAGTTAGGAGTGATCTCAAGATCCTGTTGAGCTGCCTCCTCAATAATACTATATGGGTCGTGCACAAATTTTTGGAGGTTAGAAATATGAAACACATTGTGCACGCCAGATAACCAGCTGGGTAACTGCACTCGATATGCTAGAGGACCGATCCTCTCCAGAATAGGAAAAGGACCAATATAACGCGGTGCTAGCTTTCTAGTTTTTCCAAATCTCAATACACCCCGCATCGGAGACACTTTTAGAAATACAGTATCCCTAACTTGAAATTCCAAATCTCTTCTTCGGCGGTCATAATAGCTCTTCTGATGACTTTGAGCAGTTATTATTTTCTTTCGAATAAAATCTACCTTCTCCGTGGCTTCTTTGATCATATCTAGTCCAAGGAAGAGTCTATCACCTGATTCAATCCAGCATGCAGGTGATCGACACGGACGACCATACAAAGCCTCATATGGAGCCATTTCAATACTGGCTTGATAGCTATTGTTATAAGAGAACTCGACCTGAAGCAAATGATCCTCCCAAGACCCACCAAAATCGAGAATGCAAGCACGCAATAGGTCTTCTAAAATTCGATTTATCCTTTCTGTCTGCCCATCAGATTGTAGATGATAAGTAGTACTGAAGTTCAGCTTTGTTCCCAATGCGGCTTGGAATGCCTCCCAAAATCTACTGGTGAAGATCGGATCACGATCACTCATTATGCTGCTGGGAATACCATGGAGACGGACAATTTCTTTTATATATAGCTCTGCTAAACTTGCTGCAGTCCGAGTGGATTTCACTGGAATGAAGTGAGCAGCTTTGGTTAAACGGTCCACTATAACCCAAATTGCTTCATTTTCCTTCTTGGTTCGTGACAATTCGTCGATGAAATCCATCGATACCTGATCCCATTTCCATTTCGGTACTTCCAAATGCTGAAGTAAACCGGCCACTTTCTTTTGATCGCTTTTAATTTGTTGACAAGTAGCATAGCGACTCACATAAATCGATATGTCCCTTTTCATTGTCTTCCACCAAAACGTTCTTTTAACATCACGATACATTTTATTGACTCCTAGATGGATGCCAAGTTTGGATTGTGGCATTCGTCCAAAACTTCACGTTTCAGCTCCGGAATGTCAGGGATACACATTCTTCCTTTCAATCTTACAACTCCATCATCATCGATTCCAAAACTGGAATCCTCACCTTGATGTATTCTTTTACAAATTCCACGAAGAAATTGGTCTTCCTTCTGTTTGCTAGCAATCTTTTCAAGGAGAGTAGGAGTAATAACCAAATATGCTAGAACAGCATGCTTCCTACTTAAAGCATCGGCAACTACATTGGCTTTTCCGGGTGTATATTGAATATCTAGGTCATAGGATGCCAGAAATTCCAACCAACGTTGTTGTCGTAGATTCAAATCTTTCTGGGTGAAGAGATACTTTAAAGATTTGTGGTCGGTGAATAATTCAAAATTTTCACCCAGAAGATAATGTCGCCAGATTTTTAAGGCGAAAACAACAGCCAAAAGCTCCAAATCATTTGTTGGGTAGTTTCTCTCGTGCGGACGTAATTGTCTACTCGCGTAGGCAATTACCTTCCCATTCTACATTAATACTGCACCTACCCCATCACCACAAGCATCAGTATAGACAGATAAACCTTGGTTCCCGTTAATGATAGCAAGAATAGGAGCAGTAGTTAATCTCTTTTTCAATTCCTGAAAAGCTTCATCACATTTTGGAGTCCAATTCAACTTGGCATTCTTCATTGTTAGCTTGGTCAATGGACTAGCAATCTTAGAAAAGTCCTGAACACACTTTCGGTAATAGCCTGCTAAACCCAGAAAACTTCGAACTTCTTTCGGAGTCGTGGGTCGCTTCCAGTCAAGAATAGCGGAAATTTTGCTCGGATCAACAGAAATTTCTTCTTCATTAACAACATGGCCAAGAAATCTGACTTCTTTGACCCAAAAGTGACATTTCAAAAATTTAGAGAATAAGATGTTCCTTCTCAAAATTTCCAAAACAATTCTGAGATGTTCAGCATGCTCCTCTTCGGTTTTAGAGTAGATTAGAATATCATTGATAAATACAAGAACAAATTTATTTATCACCTATCGAAACACACGGGTCATCAAATCTACGAAGTACGCGGGGGCGTTAGTTATCCCGAAAGGCATGACTAACCACTCGTAGAACACATCCGGACCCCTAAAAGCAGTTAGGTGAACACAATCTTCGGCAATTCACAACTGATGGAATCGCTGGGCTAGATTCATCTTAGAAAAGAATCATGCACCATGAAGTTGATCGAATAAGTCGTTGATCCTAGGTAAAGGAAACTTGTTCTTGAGAGTTTGCTTATCGAGATCGCGATAGTCGACACACAATCTCAAAGACCCATCAGACTTAGCAACAAATACTACCGCTGAGCCCCATTCAGAAACACTAGGACGAACTAATCCCTTCTTTAGCAAATCGCCAGTTTGCTTGACTAGTTAAATTTTCTCTCGCGGTGCCATCCTACGACTAGCGTGAACGACAGGGCGAGCATTCAGAATTAAGTCAATTCTGAATTCAATCTCTCTATGTGGGGGTAAAGATTCTACTCCTTTGAATACATCTGGAAAATGCTGGACAATAGGAATGGACTCCAAACTAGGTTTTGGATATCCCAACTTATACATCAGTTTATCCCTTTTCGGACTAGGGTCTTCACAAG
Source organism: Allium cepa (assembly GCA_030765085.1). NCBI lineage: Eukaryota > Viridiplantae > Streptophyta > Magnoliopsida > Asparagales > Amaryllidaceae > Allium > Allium cepa. The sequence continues at coordinate 456,863,779 of CM060944.1, forward strand.
AAATTTCAATGAGATCCCCAAGTTTTGTTTTGACTAGAATCGTTCGATTGCACCAATCTAACTTGGCTTCGTATCTCGATAACCAATTCATCTCGAGTAGGATTTCAAATTCATTGAAGTCGAGAACATAAAGATTAATAGGAAAGCGATGGCCAGAATAAGAGATAGGCACACTCCCACAATATAGACAAAGATTTGCAGGACCACCCACTGGATTCTTCACACAAATAGGTTCATCGACGAACTTGATTTTAAGTTTTAATTCATCCACGATCTGTTGGGAGATAAAGCTATGTGAAGCTCCCGTGTCGAATAAAACTCTAACAATTCTTTCACCAATAATAAGATTACCCTCCAAAACTCCCTTTCCTTCATTCGCCTTAAAGTTGAGGGGTTGTCTTTTATTGCGCACACTTTCGCTATTTGTGCTCGTTTCTTTTTTAGGCAATTCTTAACTCCATGACCTGGCTGGTGACAACAATAGCATTCCTTGGATCTTTGACTTGTTTTTACAAGTTGATTTTTCTTAATTTGTTTCTTTGGCTTCTCACAATCATTTACTAAATGACCTTTCTCTTGACAGTTATAACAAGTAACATTTCGAGTTGAATTCTCTTGATTACTCCTCTTCTTCTCCTTGCCTTGAACCGGTTTCCTTCCTTCGAATTTTCTTTTCTTCCAATTCAAACTACTTGAACTCCCCTTCTCTTCTGGAATTTCCTGCATATCTAGAGTAGCATATCGATGACCCATATCAATCAAGTCTGAAAAAGATTCTTTAATGTGGGCTGTCATTCTCTCGTGATACTCCTTATTCATTCCCCGGATGAATCTTTCATTTTTCTTCAAGGGTGTACCCACTAACTCCGGACCAAATCGAGACAATTCATTAAATTTATTCAAGTACTCCTCGAATGATAGACTTCCTTGCTACAAATCTAGGAACTCCTGGTACATTCGAGAGATACCAGAAGATGGAATATATCGCTGCTCAAACACTTCTTGAAATCGTCCCCAAGTAAACTTATCTTCTGACTCATCCGCAATAACCGTCTCCCACCAAGCCGATGCTTCCTCTTGGAGTTTCCAAGAAGCTATTAGTCGCTTTTGATCGTCTTCCAACTTCAATCCCTTGAAAATTCTTTCATAGGATCGGATCCAGGCTTAGGCTTCTACAACAGATTCCTTTCCAGTAAACGGCTTTCCACCAAGTGTCGAAAAACCTTTATATAGATCATTCAGTTTCGGCTGAGATTGAGTAGGACCAGTTGTTGCAGGGACTCGACCATTTGCGGTGGTATTTCCCCGTTCCCTACCTTGTCCTCTTTGTTCGCTCATTCTCACTATGTGTAAATAGCAAGAAAACTTGATTTAGGCATACAGACAAGATATATAAGGAAACATCAACAGTTTAAAATGAATAGACTAAGGAAATTTGGGGTTTCAGTCTCTCGGTTTATGCTCATTCTAGGCTATACTTCACCCTATCTCTAATAAGCCATCTAATGTGTTATACTCTGTAGAAAAAGTTCTTACTCAACCTTCAGCTCTGATACCACTTTGTCACGACCCGAAATCCAATGTTCAAAAATTGACACTAAATACCTCACTTGTATTCGACCGCCAAAAATTCAAACATCGAACTCCAATCGGATGGAGCTTATAACAACATCAGATGAATATAAAACAACGAAAACAAAATGAATATCGTATATCAACACAGATACAACATGATACAATATCCAATACAGTATCCATCCCAAATATCAAAGTGATACAAGTATGATAAAACAATAACATGACAACAAAAACTTTAACAAGTTTTCAACATACTCCAACTTCGACAAGGTCTTCAAACTCTAACACTTTAAAAGATTTCAAATCCAAATCTTCCACAAGACTTCAAAACCAAGCTAGCTCCAAAACACGGATAACCTGCTTCTAGGCTTCTCGTGTGAAAAATTATGGGCACCCAGAGTTTGGGAAAGGAACAATAAACTCCGGGTCAGTCATGGGACTGGTATGAGTAAACTAAACAGTTGCTTTAAAATAAAAGCAGTTTATTCTTATCAAGAGCAAACAAAAGAATTTGAAGGAAATTCGCAATGTTTTTTGAAAATGAAATTACCATAAGACCTCTCACCACACACACAATGCAAACGCAGACTTAGAGGAGATTTCTTCTTATGATAGTCAAATATGCTTAATACGAGGAAACTCTTTTAGATATTATTATTAGTACATAGTGTAGGGAATTTTTTCGAAAGTATAATATTAATCTTAGCCAGCATACCACATTTCGTCGGATGCCTACTATAGCTACCATGTTTTGTAGCAGGTTACCGCCACGCTGCATGGCAGGTTATACAACTAAAACCGTACAGGGCTCGTATTTTTTAGTTTGGATTTCCAACAAATGGTCGGGCAAAGGAACTTCCCACATGAAAATGGAACGCCTCTGGAGGCTCGTCTTGGAGAACCTAACCGGATCTCTTCAACACAAGGCCGGGTTACTTCTGTAATTAGGTAACAACT